>CM062811.1:1190422626-1191622626 GCA_031772625.1 Pinus tabuliformis | reverse complement strand
TGTACTCCATTCCTACTGACTCCATTCTATTTAGTGAGTCTCGAATCGAGCTCACTATTGTAAAACTCTGCTTGAAAACATAATAGAGAGGCCACCACTAAAAGGTTGGACTAGGAGACTTAGCCCAAGAGCATTGGGTGAACTCCTTATTAAACTTGTTTTGTTTACATGATTGACTCTTATGTTTTATCTGTTTGCCTGAGTGTCTATGTATTCTAGCAACCTTATAGATCCGTTGCATAAGTAACATAGGCACATCCATGCACATAAGTCTGTAATACCTTTAATTCTTTGTCCTGGATAAATTCCAGATCAAGTGGTATCAGAGCTCTAGGTTACTAAAGATAGACAAGCTTGTGATGGATCTTGTTGTTGAATGCTAACTAGATAAAAGCTTAAATTAGGAGAAGGAGAATTGGGTGAAACTAACCTAGAAATTGGAAGAGTTTATTCTAAGAGGAAAATGTCAAGAGAAAATCCCTTGGAATCAGACCCCCAGTTCATGGATAGTTTTATGACCCTGAAATCCATGGTGGAGGAAATGTATAGGGACTATAAGAAACATAGAGATGAAGATTCATAAAGCTCCAAACAATACAAAGGAGTAGAAGAATCTCTCCTCCATGACCACTCCAAAGGAAAAGGGAAAAAAGAAAATTCCTCATGCCTCCTAATAGCCCTGAAAATAAAAAGAAGACATCTTTGATTAATTTAGATGTTAAATATAATTTACCAATATATGATGGAGAGTTGAATGCAGAGAAGCTGGATAATTGGATCAGACAGATTGATGTTTATTGCAAAGTGCAGAGCATTGACTCAGACAAGAGCAAGATTCAGCTAGCTAGCCTACACCTTGGAGGCACTGCCTTGGTATGGTGGGAAGGCAGGACACAATCTAACATGAAGAAACATGGTAAAATTTTTTCTGTATAGAGTGAATTTGTTTTTGCAATTAAAAATAAATTCTATCCACTAGCCTACATGCAGCAAGCCATGATGAACTGGCAAACTCTTCGACAACTAAAAGGGCAAAGTGTACAAGGTTACACCCAAGAATTTAGGAAAAGAGCTTTCATTCTAGGAATTTCCTTAGACTCACCTGAGACTCTATTGAAGTATATATGTGGTCTACACAACTACATGAGGCACACTATCCTCATGTTTAATCCCACCATTATAGATGAAGTATTTTTTCAGGCTATGCATCTCGAAGCTAGACGTAAGAATGGGAACCCAGAAGTTGGGGGATCATCCAAACCCACTGCAAGCAAAAATAAGGAGAAAAGAAAATAGAAATGGAAAGAGAGGAAGACAAACACTATATAGAAAAACAAGTCTTCATGCATTCACTGTAAGAAGGATGGGCATGATGATGAACACTACTAGATTCTACATCCGAAGCTGAAACCTAAGAAGTTTGAGGGCAAGAAGAAGAAAATTGTTGTAGCTATTCAAAAGGATTTGGGGTCAAACTCAAGAGATGAAGAAACAATCGCAGCCATAGGTATAAAAGGTAAAAATTCTAAAGCATCTACTAGTAATTATACACAATCTACTGATAATGAAGAAAATGAGAGAAAAATACGTGAGCTTTTTCATATTCGAGTTATTTCCAATCATCATAAGATTGATAATTTGTTTGATAGTGTTGAAAAGTGTGCAACAAGAAATGCTTGTTGAGAATGCAACAAGATGATGGAGCTTAGTGAAAAGAGTCGCCTTCACTAAGTGGGCCCGCAGGAAAATTATGGCGCAAGTTCTATTTTTGGATCCCAGCAGGGATGATCACAGCAGGAGTGACCACAGCAGGAGTGATCACAGCAGGAGTGATCAAAGTCTATTTTTAGATTGGCTGTCAAAAATAGAAAAGTCAAATATTATTGTCTCATAATAATATTTGGACTATAAACTTGATCTTATTCTCTTGGAGCACTTCAGGATGAGCTACGGATGTGGTACATGTAGATCCCAGAAAGAAATACGTGGTTACCTATGGGATGACTAATATTTTCATGCAGGACTTCAGTTAGAACTCAAGTGAGTTGAGTTTAGTGGACTGGAGGTGCAGTTGATGGAGTTGTGTTCAGTTTAGCTTTGTTAAACTGGGTGTATTTAGTCTAACTGGAAAATAGACTAGAGATGAGTTGGGTGAATTAGTTATTAATTAATTCACAAGTTATTAACTCATAATGCAACTATAGAATACATCAGTTAACTCAGTTGCATGTTAGTGCATGTTCAGTTCAGCAGGGATAGGTGTTAGAGGATCAGATTGCTATCAGTTGTGACTATAGCTGTGCATGATGATTTGCACAATCAGAGGGATCGAGTATGCCAATGAATTGGCCAATACAAAGTATTATAGCCTCTACTCACGTCTTTCCCAGTGTGAGTGATTCTTTGGAGGTTAAATACGAGTTTGGTAAACCATTCTCATTCAGTTCTTGAGCAGGTATTGAGCTGGAGAGGCAGGCAAGTAGTGGAATAGATTTGGAGATCAGATCTGAGCTGTATTGTGTGTAACAGGTGGAGCTGATACTGGATTGCTTATGATAAGCATTGTACTTTGTAATGTTATATGTTCTCAATCATTAATATACAGATAGTGTGGGGTTTTTAGCGAGATGCTTTCCCCGGGCTACATACTGTGTTAATGTGTGAATGCTCTTGATGTTTTATTGTTATTGATGCTGGTATATTGATGATCAACGTAGAGGAGCTTATGTATTGTGTATGTATTCCACAATAGTACATGATCAGGATAACCTTTGTTGAATATGTGTTAAATTATTCAAAATTTCTACAGGGTATCGGAGCTAGATGATTTGTAGAAAAAATTTCTACATGGTATCAGAGCTGGTTGATTTGTAGAAGAGATTTTTACAGGATATCAAGCAAGGATTGATCATCTGATCTACTATTCAGGAAGTGTTTACATTTTATTTCTTTAGGAAAAGTCTGTAATCGGGCCAGGTAGCCTCTGGATTCATCCTTTTGGAAGGTGAGATATCCGGTGAATGCCCAGACATTCAATCTATGTACAAGAAATACTTTGTTCTCACGAAATCTAGATCGGAAGTGGTTGAGTTTTTTTTGAGCTGGTGGAATTCGAATTTAATTCCAAAGCAAGAGATAAAACTCAGAAACATTAAGTGTGAGAATGGAGACAGTATGCCCCAGTATCTCACAAAGTTCACCCAATGCCGGGATGAGCTGGGAAGTGTGGGGGTGACTGTCGGATGAGGATGGTGAGTCTAGCACTTCTTGACCTTCCTAAGAGTTTGCATAGCTACCAGGACTCGGTGAATGGAAGGGAGAAACTGCCAGGATGGGAGAGACTTTGGTCGGATCTTGCGAAGGAGGAGATTAGACGGAGCATCAAAGACGGTTCTTCATCCATGCAGGATGAGGAGAACTATGCCTTAGCGATTAAGGTGAAGAAGCGGAAGGGGAAGGTTTCTCTTTCCGAATCCAGTTTTTCCAATGATGGGAAGAAGGTTAACAAGGTGAAGGTGAGATGCTTTCGTTGTCATGAGTTGGGTCATTATGCTACTAATTTCCCAAAGAAGAAGTCCAAGAAGGGATCCAGGGAAGGATCTGAAGGTGAGGCACTTGCTTCACAGTTTGAGTTGGACTTCACACTCTTCGCATGCATGGTTTCATCCATGATGGGAAGTGGTTGGTTTCTTGACAGTGGAGCTCCTTTCCACATGACTAGTGACAAAAGTTTGTTCAGTACTTTGGAGGAGAAATATCTCCAGATACGCATAGGGATGGGTAATGATGAGAAGTATAGTGTCTCAGGTGTAGGCACGGTTATTTTTCAGAGGGAGCATGGAGCTCGCCTTACCTTGACCGATGTCAAGTATGTACCAGGACTGAAGAGAAACTTGGTGTCGATCACGATGCTGGAAGACAGAGGCTATGATGTGGTCTTCAGTAAGGGAAAGGTTTTCCTTAGACACATCATCACTAGACAGGTGAAGCAGATTGGTTCACGGGTCAAGAACCTGTATGCTCTTGAGGTTCAAGATGCATGCAAAGCCTTGAGTAGCGAGGCAATTGATGGAGACTTGGTGGTTGAGAGGGAAGGTATGTTACCTTTCAACATGTAGAGCCATAAGAAGTCTCAGACAATTGTGGAGGAGCCATGATTGGTGCAGCAGCTTCAGGAGGTTGTGGAGGAGCCACAAAAAGGGAAGCTGAGAGGAGATTGAGTAGAGACATCTACTCATGCAGAGACCTCCAGTAGGGGGAAACTTCGAGCCAGGTGGGTTGAGGGATCACATGCAGCCATACCTCCAAGTAGGAGGTGGGGCGATATAGAGTGAACGTCCCAAGGAGGAGGGGCAGGATTCTTGATGTACCCAACCTCTTGGATGAGACCTTGCTACGGGAGCCCCAATGTGTAGTAGCAGGAACTGACTGATTGGGTAGAGACAGATGTGGATGGAGTGGCAGAGAGAGCAACAGTGCAGGGAATCCCAGGACAGCGCATAGCTAGCAGGCTACAGCAATGCGAGAGGCACAAGTGTTTTGCACAGTGCTAGGTGGCACAGAGAGGTGTGCAATGGTGCGAGATGCATGGAGATGTTGCAGTAGCGCAAATGTCAGAGAGGGAGCACTTGTCAGCAGCAGGTAGAGCTTCAGCATTAGAGGGTGTTTCTAGCCCAACAGGGAGGTCAGTTGGGAGGTGCAGTGCGGATGCAATGCTGGGAGATAGAACTAGTAGCAGCACAGATGCAGTCAGAGATCAAAGTGACAGAGGCTAGAGCAGCCAGATACTGAAGAGCACAGAGATGCAGAGTTTTCAGTCGACAGAGGCAATAGCAGTCAGAGACTTTGATGACAGAGCAAGTGGACCGGCCAGATGTGTTGCATGAAGAACATTCCAGAGTTATAGGATCAAGTTTGAGAGGAAGCCTTTCTTGTTGAGAGGGAGTGTTGAAAAGTGTGCAACAAGAAATGCTTGTTGAGAATGCAACAAGATGATGGAGCTTAGTGAAAAGAGTCGCCTTCATTAAGTGGGCCCGCAAGAAAATTATGGCGCAAGTTATATTTTTGGATCCCAGTAGGGATGATCACAGCAGGAGTGATCACAGCAGGAGTGATCATAGCAGGAGTGATCAAAGTCTATTTTTAGACTGGCTGTCAAAAATAGAAAAGTCAAATATTATTGTCTCATAATAATATTTGGACTATAAACTTGATCTTATTCTCTTGGAGAACTTCAGGATGAGCTACGGATGTGGTACATGCAAATCCCAGAAAGAAATACGTGGTTACCTATGGGATGACTAATATTTTCATGCAGGACTTCAATTAAAACTCAAGTGAGTTGAGTTTAGTGGACTGGAGGTGCAGTTGATGGAGTTGTGTTCAGTTTAGCTTTGTTAAACTGGTTGTATTTAGTCTAACTGACAAATAGACTAGAGATGAGTTGGGTGAATTAGTTATTAATTAATCACAAGTTATTAACTCGTAATGCAACTATAGAATACATCAGTTAACTCAGTTGCATGTCAGTGCATGTTCAGTTCAGCAGGGACAGGTGTTAGAGGATCATATTGCTATCAGTTGTGACTATAGCTGTGCATGATGATTTGCACAATCAGAGGAATTGAGTATGCCAATGAATTGGCAAATACAAAGTATTTTAGCCTCTACTCACGTCTTTCCCAGTGTGAGTGATTCTTTGGAGGTTAAATACGAGTTTGGTAAACCATTCTCATTCAGTTCTTGAGCAGGTATTGAGCTGGAGAGGTAGGCAAGTAGTGGAATAGATTTGGAGATCAGATCTGAGCTGTATTGTGTGTAACAGGTGGAGCTAGTACTAGATTTCTTGTGATAAGCATTGTACTTTGTAATGTTACATGTTCTCAATCATTAATATACAGATAGTGTGGGGTTTTTAGCGAGATGCTTTCCCGGGGTTACATACTGTGTTAATGTGTGAATGCTCTTAATGTTTTATTGTTATTGATGCTGCTATATTGATGATCAACGTAGAGGAGCTTATGTATTGTGTATGTATTCCGCAATAGTACATGATCAGGATAATCTCTGTTGAATATGTGTTAAATTATTCAAAATTTCTACAGATAGTGGCTCACAAGTAAATTTAATTTTTGAAGCAATTGTAAAGAAGTTGGTATTACTAACCACACCTCACAAGAAATCATATCCATTAGGTTGGCTATGTGATAAAGCAAAGCTACAAGTGACTAGACAATGTAAACTTAAGTTTTCTTTTGGGTCAACATTTGTAGATGAGGTTGAGTTAGATATAGTTCCTTTGGATATATGTGGAATTGTTTTAGGAAGTCCTTACTTGTATCATAGAAAAGCTATTTTCTATAGAGATGAGAACAAGTATCTACTTGTTAAAGATGGAATCGAATATATTGTAAGAGCTCATAAGCTCAAGAATAATTATACTCTCATAAACTCAAGGCAGATGAAATGAATTATAAATTCATGCAAACAAATTATATTGATGGTTGTAAAGGAAAAGAAACTTGATAAAACCAATGTATTTGAGGGCTGTGATGCTAAATAGCAAGCTAATTTAGAAAAAGTTGTTTCAGAATATGACATATTATTTCAAGAACCTAAAGGTCTACCACCCAAAAAGGAAATAGTGCATGATATTAATTTGCAGCAAGATGCTCCATTACCTAACATCGGAATGTACAGATTTTCCGCTTTATATAATGCAGAAATCAAGAAGTAGGTATAGGAGCTGCTCGAGAAAGGGTTCATCAGACCTAGCACATCACCATGTGGGTCTCCAATTGTTTTGGTGAAGAAGAAAGATGGCTCGTGGAGAATGTGCATTGATTATAGAGCACTGAATAAGATAACGATCAAAAATCATCATCCCCTTCCTCGCATAGATGATCTATTAGATCGGTTGAAAGAGGCTGTTTATTTTTCCAAGTTAGACTTGCATAGTGGCTATCATCAGGTCAGAGTTGCAGAGCAAGTTGCATGGAAGACTACTTTCAAAACAAAGCAAGGATTGTATGAGTGGATGGTTATGCTTTTGGCTTAACTAATCCTCCTGGTACTTTCATGAGAGTAATGAATGATGTACTTAGACCTTTTCTTGATGATTTTGTTATTGTATATCTGGATGACATTCTTATATTTAGCAAAACATGGGAAGAACATTTAAAGCATGTTAAGGAGACATTGGATGTTTTGAAAAGAGAAAAAATTTATGTTAAACTCTCAAAATGTGAACTTGGAAAAACATCTTTAAATTATTTGGGACATATAGTAGGGAGTGGTGAATTGAAGATAGATCCCTCTAAGGTTGTAGTCATTGTAAACTGACCTAAACCCAAATCTGCTATAGAAGTTAGAAGCTTCTTAGGAGCAGCACAATATTGGAGAAAGTTTATTTCTAACCTTTCCTTAATTGCGGCTCCCTTACATGCTTTAACAGGATTGAACAAGGTGTTTCAGTGGGGAGGCAAACAGCAGAAAGCCTTCGAAACCTTGAAAGAAAAGATTAGTATAGCACCAGTACTAGCACTGCCTGATCTTCAAATACCATTTGAGATTGAAACAGATGCCAGTGACTATGCCATGGGAGCAGTGTTGATGCAACACAGTAAACCCATATGCTATCATTCCGAGACATTTAATTCTGCAATAGTTAACTATCCCACATATGATAAAGAATTGTATGCATTAGTATAGAGTGTGAAAAAGTGGAAACATTACTTAATGGAAAAGAGACAGTTATACATATTGATCATCAACCACTTCAATATCTACACTCCCAAACTAGGTTGCAGCAATCAAGACACTATAGATGGATGGGTTTTCTACAACAGTTTCATTTACTCATCAAATATAAAAAGTGCATACACAATAAAGTTGCAGATATGTTATCTAGACAAATTATAAATGCATCTATTATACTTAAGCATAATTCAGTATTGCATGAAAGCTACATTGAACAATATGCTCAAGATATAGATTTTAAAGATGTATATGAAACTTTGAGTCAAGGAAAACAAGTAGAAGAATTGGATTATCATATTAAGGACCAACTCTTGTATCATTGTGGGAAGCTATGCATTCCACAAACTAAAAGAATAAAGATAATTCGAGAATCACACACTTCTCTAATATCAAGTCACTTTGGTGTAAGTAAAACAGTTTCACAGCTACAAAGATTTTGTTATTGGCCAAAAAAGAATGGCACAGTTTCTAGATATGTAAGAGGGTTTACCATGTGTGCTAAAAGCAAGCCTAGCAATAGAAAACTAGGCTTGTACACTCCACTACCAGTTCCTTCTCATCCTTGGGAAAGAGTTTCCATGGACTTTGTTGGAGGACTGCCTAAATCTAGGAAAGGTCATGACTATTTATATGTTGTTGTGGATAGGTTCAGCAAAATGTGTATTTTAATACCTTGTAACAAACAAATTACAAGAGAACAAACTACAAAGTTGGTCTTTTAGCATGTATGGGTTCATTTTGGATTACCCACTTCCATAATATATGATCGAGATACCTGATTTGTTGGGAAATTGTGGTCAAGTTTGTGGGAATTGATGGACACCAGGTTGAAGAAAAGCACAACTTTTCGTCCGCAAATAGATGGTCAAACAAAAGTGGTCAACAGGACAGTGATCCAGTTGCTTAGAGGCTATTGCAGCAAGCATCCCAAACTTTGGGATGAACATTTATGTTATGTGCAACATGCTTACAACCGAGCTAAACATTCTTCTACACAGAAATCTCCTTTTGAGACCTCTTTGGTTTCACACCAAGGTCTCCCTTGGATTTTGTCTTTGGTAAAGACATAATAATTAATGGACACAGTGATGTGGACAAGACAACAAAGTTCATTGAACAAATCCAAGAGATTCACTAGGTAATACAAGAACAGCTGGAAAAGAGCCAAGCTAAGTATAAGGCAAGGCATGACAAGCATCGAATAGAGCATAGTTTCCAAGTTGGTGATCAAGTCTGGCTGTATATCAACAAAGACCGAATGCGAGGTGTTACACAAAAATATCGTCACCATGATTATTTGCAGTCAGTATGGGTCTATCATCACTTGTACTTTCCTCCTAAGCAAGTCTCAGACCTCAGCTCTTCAAATCAAGCTTTAAAAATGGGAGAAAGACATTAAAAATCAATGAAACTATGGTTCCGCACTTTCTCTCACTGTCACCTGTGGTCCTGCACCTTCTGTGTACAAAAACTGCAGACCTGCCCACTCTGTCCCTAACGGTGTAGGTGCAGACCCCTGTGAAAGTCAAAAGGCGCAAGTTTTATCTTAAAAAACTCACTTTGGGTTAATTCTAGAGGTTTCTAGAAGGAATTTTGACGTGGATTGTTCGCTCTGAGGTGGTTCATGCATCCCAAAAGAGAAGGAGCTAATCCCTTGATGAGAGGAGCTATCCCTTTGAAGGAGGGCTTTATCCCTTTGAAGGAGGACCTAGTAACCTCCCTCCATTGCACTATAAATATAGGCATTGGGCTGGTTGCTAAGGAGGTTAGAAGCTGAACATTTTTTAGGGTAAATGCTAGTGAAATCAAGACTTCCTAGTTAAGCCTAAGAGGAGAGATCACATATCTTTTTGGTTTCATTGGGGAGTGAGTGAAACTTGTCAAAGTAGAGGAGACTTCTTGCTGGACCCTGGGAGGAGCTTGTACAGCATCAAGGCAAAGGTTGTAAAGTTCTTCTTCTTTTGAATTAATACAATCAAACTCATTTTTCTCAACAAGTATATCATGTTATTTGTTTCATGGACTCCTTGACTTTCATGATAAATATGTTTTATGCAATTGGATTTTCAGGTGCTATTTAATTTGTTTGCCTTGTTTGTGTTTGCAGATTTACGACAAAGGAGCTCATTTGGATCAAAGGAGCGAAGGCATCCACAAGCTTGTGTTGGACCTAAGGTAGGCCCTAAAAACACTTGTTTGCTATTGTTTATCAAAGCATATTTAGAGAAAAATAGTGTCTGGTTGATTTGCTTGTCATTAGGTCTTCTTTAGATTCTAGGAAGGTCTATCTTGTCCGCAAGATCGACTTATTCCGTGTGACAAAATGGCGACTTCACTGGGGACTTGATTGTTTTCCTTGTTTTTACTTTGACATGAGAAACTGTGTTTTTGTTTCTGTTTTTGGCTTGTTGTGTGTAAAATTGGGTAGAGTTTATAGATCCAGGGTTATTTTTCGTTTTTCATAGCTTTGGGAGACGACCACACCCTAGCCATTTGACACAGTGCGTACTTACCCGCAGCTTGGCTTTTAGCACAGAGCAGGACCGCACCTGTGTCAACTGTGGGCCTGCGGACCCTGTCAAAATTTTGAAAAACCCTAAGATTTCCTCTGATAGTCAGCTTAGTGTTTGTTTAGAAATTGTTATCCACTACCCAGACCTGCATATAACTTGTCAGAAGCTTTCCTTGGATTGATTTCGTTAGTGTTAGGGTTTTAAGTGAAATTCCTAGGAGTTTTGCTTGTTGGGTTTGTTTTTCATTTTGGTTGTGTAGTGGCTCTGAGCTTAGAAGCTGTAGGGACTTCAGATCACCTTAGTGTCTACCAGCCTTCTTATGAGTCTAACCATTCATGAAATATCCCCTTGTTTGAGGAATCCGCTTTGAGTTTTCTCTTTACAAAACTTTGAAAAGCTTGTGTTTGAAAGTTTGGATTTTTATTTTCAAAAATAAAACAAAATTGGTTGTTCTTGACTTATTTGTGATTCTGCATAAATTGGTCCTTAGCTTACATCTAGCTAAGTAAAACATCCTTAAAAAAGACTTTTAGTAGGCTTTGACTTCAAATAGGTTCTTATAATTTGTTGATCTCAAAGTTAGTCATTTTCATAGTTTTGAGTGTTTTATTTAAAAATGTAAAAATCTCTTTTGGAAAAAAGTTTGTTTTATAGTGATTGAGTGCTTTGAAATGAAAAAGGGAAATTTTTGTGAAATAACTAGTTGTCTCATTTTGAGTGCATTGGAAAAGGACAAAAACTCTTCTTTTAATTTTTTGAATTGAGAAAGATTTGTGTTTACAAAGTATTTGCATTCTCAAACTCTTTCTTAGTTTAGAAGTTCATCGAAGAGAAAAAGATTGTTTAGATCATCTTAGGTGCATTTTTAGTGATTTTGAGTCGAGTCTTCATACCACGACTTTCATCTCCGCACCTTTTTTACTTAAACAAAAACCACTAAAATTAACGCTTAAAGTAAAATTCACCTAGTAACATTTTTATTTCTAGGGCTCTGATACACCAACTTAGCTTAGGCTAGTGTCTTGGAGTAGGAGAGTAATTAACTCTCCAAGACAGTAAAAACAAACAAGTAGTTGTATCTTGTGGTAGGGAAGAAATCCAATTGTTGCATTTATGCTCTGGGAAAGCTCCTCTTAAAGGAGAAGCACGAGATCGTGTCCAAACCAGTGTGGGAATCAATCCTTCCTCATTGGGAATGACGCCAGATATTCACGTATTAAAAACGGTAAACCTCAGATTAACCATTGTCGAGGAGCCTGGGGTCACTTGTTGGTAAACCTTGGATTATGTCAAGGAGCCTTCAAGGGGATTGAGCTTGCTACTCTTCCATTGCGTGCGTATCGGATCGTAGACTGTTCCCCCAGGTGTATTTGTCTCAGTTGGTAACCTTAGTGGCCATATTCTTTAGGACTCTTCCTGAGGTGACAGTGGTGGGAAGATCCCACTGTACCTGGAGCAGACGTCGGCTAGACTCACTTGGATTTTCTTGGGGGTTCTCTTCACTCGAGACGGTTAAGTGGAGGAACTTGTGCCAGTCTATTCATTAAGTAGGTTACCGGGGTAACTGTTCCAACCACCATTTCTGTATTGAACTCTGCGACGTTGGATTTCATCACCAACTAGTGTTTTCAGTACGGAAAGTTACTGTTTGTGTGTGTTTGATCTCCTAGATTCTTTAGGCATGTGATTCAAATTTGTTTGGTTTTTTAGAGACTTTAGGTGCTTTTCATTGAGATTTTACTTTGTTTGCGTGTGAAGTAGTTAAAAGTTTTCAACAGTGGCTGAATTACCAAGACAATCTCGTAGACTTCAGGGCCAGTCTCCTGAGTTTGTAAACGTGGCTGAGTTACTGAGGAAGTCCCGTAGACTTTGGGGCCAACCTCCTGAGGAAGTACCGAGCCAGCTCGAAGGCTTGAAAGTCCTCGTAACTCCTAGAGATAGTAGAGTTGGGTCACCTGAGGAAGGAGAATCTTCTTTGATAGTACATCCTAATTTTCAACCATTAGTAGCAGACTATAATCCACAGTCAGTGTCTGTTTTCGAAATTGCTGGTAGCTTTTCATCTACTAGTGATATAGGTGAAGAACCCGAAATATCTGAGCCTGAAAGTGAATTTGCTGCTACTCCGACATCGGGGTTTGTTTCTCCAACTTCTAGTGGTCCTGGTTCACCTAGGGTAGAAAGAGTAATCACCCAAGATCTTCCTTCTAGACTTATTGCTATTGAAGAACTTGCTCCGGAAGAAGAAGTAGGCATCCCTATCCCTAAAAATCAACCTGTTATTGAACTAAGGGAGGGTGAATCAATTTTTTACAGTCCACCTAGGAGCAGTTCTTGGTATCTTTCTTTGACTAATTTTTTATAAAACTCAGGGTTAATTTTTTCACCACCTCGTGCTCCTTATCACCCAACACCTAGAGGTTTTTATACTCCCGTCAATATGGCAGGACAGTCATCCATGTTTACTCAATCGCCTGAATCTTTTTTGTACGGCGGTCCTTCTGTTCCCTTCGGGTATCAGTCACTTTCTGGTACTTTTTCGGGAGCATCTCTTCAACCCATTGAGCAAGGGTTATTAACTGGAAACAATGGTACTACGACGTTGAGCGTAGAAGACATTCTTATGATGTCAGGTTCTATTCCCAAAGGTGGCCAGTTACCACCTGGGGGGCAACCTCAAGGTACACAGTTTGCATCTGGGGGGCAACCTCAAGGACAGTACATACCTATGGGACAGTACGTTCCTCAAATTCAACCCCAGACTCAATATGTACCCCAAGGTCAACCACAGTATCAATTTATACCTCAAGGTCAACCCTAGTATCAGTATGTGCCTCAAGGGTATCAACCCCAAGGTCAATACTCGAACCAAGGTTTCCAACCACCCTTCAGTCAAACGTATGTTCAAGGAACGAGAAATGTACCTTTCAATTATCAATCCTACCCTCAATCCGGTTATGGTCCTCAGTATCCTCAACCAGTTATGGGTCAGTACCCCAGCATGAATATAGTGTGGGATCCATCACAAGCTCAACAGGAATTGCAGCCAAGTGTACAGTTGTCATCTCAAACTGGACAACCCTTAGTTTCTGGTTCACCCCAGCAAACAGTCTAGACTAACATTCAAACTTCTGTACCTTCGGTAGTTTCTCAGCCTAGGCCTAGTACACCTCGTACTCCGCCTCAAACGACTGCTACAACTGTCGCAACATCTGTTCAATCTACCCCACCTACTTCTGGAGTATCGACAGCTCCGGTTTCTACTATTCCTGTATCTACTCCTCAGACATCTTTACCACCGTCTGGATCTACGATTCAAACTTCGGTTCAGATGCCTGTAGGACAACCTGGTTTAAGTACGATTGTCACAAGTCAACCACAATTTACTTATCAACCGTACCAGGGACAGTATCAATTCGGTCCTGCTGTGGAGCAGCCAGTCTATCAGTATCAACCATACCCTGGGTACACATATCAACAACCTCAACAACCCTAGTACGATCCGGTTAATCCTGGTTTTTCGGGAGGATACAATATCCCAAACGCGATTCCTATTCCTAGTTATCCTGGATATCCTCCTCCTGGAGCTGGTCTCATGACCCAGAGTTTTAGGGATCCTAATGGGCAGTTACCGTTTATCGCAACTTTGGACTTACCTGACTTGTCGCGCCTAATGAACGATCCCATTAATTATCTTCCGTTTTGGCCGCCAATGCCGAATAAGTTGCCCAGTGACATTCCCAAGTTCGAAGGTAAATCAGGAGAGGACCCGTCGAAGCATGTGATGACTTACCACCTCTGGTGTGCGTCTAACTCCATTACAGATGATTCAATCCGTCTTAGACTTTTCCAGCGCACTCTAATTGGTCTCAGGGCCAAGTGGTACATTGAGTTACCACGAGGCACTTTTTATAATTTTAGTTAGTTAGCTACCTCGTTTTTAACTCATTTTCAGTTGCCAGTCCGATATGACAATGGCAAGGAATTGTTAACTTCACTAAAACAATCGACATCCACTTACATTTCAGATCATATTCATGAGTGGAGATGTCGACAGCGTTTAGTGAAGGTATTTATTCCGGATCAGATCTTGGCTAAGTGGTTTGTAAAATCTTTGTTGCCAAAGATCATTGAAGATGTTGCTAAAGCCGGAGTTGTTACTGAGGAGCAAGTAATTGCTCAAGCACAGTACCTTGACTTGGTCTATACTCAGTCGGGTACGTTACACGAAAAAATCCCCGATCTTCCCAAGCAAAATCAAATCACTGCAGCTCCTTCGGGATCTCATGCCGCCGATGGTATGATTGGCACGGTTAACACTAAAAGTAAGAAGAAGTCTTCCAAGAATTCTTCCCCTATCATAACCCTGCCTGATTCCCCAACAGGAGATTCTTCTGTAGAGATCTCCGCTGATATTCACATTGTAGAGTCATCTACAGCCAAATCAAAATACGGTGGGAAGAAGAAAGGAAAGAAGAAGAATAAAACGGACAAAAATTCAAAGGAGAAACCTGAAAAGGCGGAATCCAATGATGAAAATTGCAAACCTCTTTATCCTTGTCTCATTTGTGACGATGAACATTTTACAAGAGACTGCCCTCATCGTGCAAAGGTTGCGAAGATTGTCAAGGGTTCCCAAACTCCTGTTATTTTGAAGGATCCTTTTCTGGCTCAAGACAGTAAGATGATATGTTCATCCTCAAATGCCAATGAAGAACCCATACTGATGATGTCCCATGTTAGGATTGCGACTCGGTCGCAGGATTATGGTAGTAAAAATCCTGTTGATGGTAAAGAAGCAGAATCTTCTCATTCTAATCCATCAACCTCAGCTCCCGGTTCCGATCCACTACAGATCGAGAAACCTAATCCAAACTTGGTAATCAAACCGTCCGCCAAGGGTATACTTCGAAAGTCAGCTTTCAATCCACATGTGAGGGTGGCTCAGAATTATAACATTGTTGAGGATTTAGCTGTTTCACCCTCAGCAATGTCGGCTTTGGAAGTCCTGCAATCATGTCCAGCACAACATAAATTACTTTTGTCGGCTATAGGAGCTGTTGATGTTCAGGACCCAAACCTAATAATCTTCGATCTAGAAAATAGTACACCGCGTTTGCCTCATCAAATGGCTTTCCAGATTCTAGTGATAGTCAAAAACAAGCCTATTCATCGGACTGTAATTGATGAGGGAGCCTCAACGTGTATTATGTCGATACAGTGTTGGAGATCGCTTGGTTCTCCTTCGCTAAATCAATCCCCAACGATTCTAAAGGCCTTTGATGGCTGTGGGTTTCATCCTTTTGGCATTCTACAAGATTTTCCTATAGGGGTTGAAGGAAAAACCGTTAGTCTAGATGTGGAGGTGGTTGATGCCCCTCTAGATTACAACCTTCTCTTGGGTCGAAGTTAGTCTTATGCTATGACAGCGGTCGTTTCATCGGTCTTTCGAGTAATAAAGTTTCCACATAATGGAAAGATCGTAACAATAGACCAGCTGGCTTACTTTTCATCCGACCCAGCCTCTTTGGAGAGTATTCAGCATGTCGGTAAAACGACTATCCCGTATAAGGATGTTGGAGTAGGACTAGTTAAAGATGTCGGTTTACTGGGAACTTTTCCTTTTCCTCCAATCAACGCATCATCTTCATTTGCAACTATTCATATGATTACATCAGACACCATTTTTTATGATGATCCTTGGATTGTCCCTTCTGAATCTGAGATAGACTCATTTGGTAATGCCATGCCTTTGAGTCCATATGAAATTGCCTATGAAGCCGTGCAGTCGTTTGCCGACCCCTGTTCAACCGAAAATGACTTAATGAATGTGGTCCGTGAGGAATCACTTTTCACATCAACCTCGGATTTAACCACATTTTCTGAACTTGTTCACTCTGATGAGCAAATTCATGAAATCCTATGGGTAGATGATTTACCATGGGAAGATCTCCATCACAGATCTTCGTTTTTACCTGAGGATGATCATTTTGAAAATGATTTCTCATCAACTTTTACAACTGAATATGTCAAGGAACCTCAGAATCCAATGAAACATCCCGATTCAGAGTTAAATTTGGGAAACATCTCTCGAACTATTCCTATTGACATTTCGGTTAAGCCCGGAATTGTTGAGAACATTCATATAGGTGCCTCGTGTACAGATGACGAAATTAAACTATATAAGGCCCTATTTCAAGAATTTCGCGACGTGTTTGCCTGGTCCTATGAGGAAATGCCAGGAATTGATCCCGCGATTGTTGTTCATGAGATCAAAACTTACCCGGACGCTAAACCCGTCCGGCAACGTTTGCGTCAAATTCACCCACAAAAAGCTGCTGTAATTAAAGCAGAAGTTGAAAAATTATTGAAAGCAGGTTTCATTTATCTGATGCCGTTAACGGATTGGGTATCGAATATTGTTCCGGTTAACAAAAAGCAGGGAACAGTAAGAATATGCATCGACTATAGGGACATTAATCGAGCCTGTCCAAAAGACAATTACCCAACTCCCTATATCGATCAAATCATTGATGATTGTGCCG
Source organism: Pinus tabuliformis (assembly GCA_031772625.1). NCBI lineage: Eukaryota > Viridiplantae > Streptophyta > Pinopsida > Pinales > Pinaceae > Pinus > Pinus tabuliformis. The sequence goes on along the minus strand of CM062811.1, from coordinate 1,191,605,810 downwards.
GCAGCGAAATATTCTCCTTCATGGATGGTTTTTCCGGATACAATCAAATCAATATTCTGCCTGCTGATCAACCAAAAATGGCTTTCATTTGTCCATGGGGGACATTTGCTTATTGCAAGTTACCTTTTGGGCTTAAGAATGCTAGAGCTACTTTTCAAAGGGCGATGTCTTATGTGTTTCATGACATCAAGCACATTGTGCAACCCTATCTCGATGACTTGACTGCTCATTCATTACATCGAGCTGATCACCTCGTCCATTTATGAGCAATCTTTATGAGGTGTAGGCATTATCGTATTCGGTTGAACCCACACAAATGTGTCTTCTATATACAAACGGGTCGATTGTTGGGGTTTGTAGTTTCGAAAGCCGGCATTCGCATCAATCCCTCGAAGGTTGAAGCTATCATCAAATTGCCTCCTCCTTCGAGTCTTCGCCAACTCCAAATTTTGCAGGGGAAAGAAAACTTTTTACGACAATTCATTCCTAACTACGCTGAGGTTACAAAGGGTTTTACCCGGTTTTTGAAACAGAACACTCCATTCTATTGGGACGAGATAGCTCAGAAATCTTTTGCGTTGACCCATGCACCATTGTTGCATCCTCCCAACTACAACCAGGATTACTTCTTGTATCTCGCCACCTCTCATTCCACCATTGGAATGGTCTTAGTTCAGGAAGATGAATTCGGAACGGAACATGTGATATAGTACCTTAGTCACACTTTAAATCCAACTGAGCTAAAATACTCACATGTGGAGAAATTGGCATTGGCAGTCGTTCAAGCTGTCCAACGTTTTCATCACTACATTTTACTACGTAAAACTACAGTAATTTCGGATTGCAAGCCTATGATCTACATTTTGACCAAGAAATTGCTAGGGGGCAAGTACTCTAAATGGATTGTTATCCTGCAGGAGTTCAACTTGGAATTTGAGAAATCTAAGTCTAAGAAATCTTTAGTTTTTGCGGAGTTAATGTGTGACTTCCCGCGTGCTGACACGAAAATTGTGGCGGAGGAGCCCATTGCAGACGAATCCTTGTTTCTAATCAACACTTTAGATCCGTGGTATGGGGATATCATCATTTATCACCAGAACCAATCCTTTCGGCCAAAAATTTCAAGGTCAGAACGTTGGAAAATTCGATTCCAGTCCCAACAATTCAGGATTATTGGAGATACTCTTTATCGCTGTGGGGCGGACTCTGTTTTTCGACGTTGCTTAACTCACGAGGAAGCTGAAAGGGTTCTAAATGACTATCACTCTAGAGCATGTGGCGTTCATATGTCTGGGTTTGCCACAGCCCAAAAGATATTACGCGCTGGCTACTTCTGGCCGTCTTTATTTATATTACGGCAGTCCGAAAATGCCACAACTGCCAGATTTTTTATCGTAAGATGCACGCTCCACCTGCTCCTCTCCACCCTATAATTGTCGTTGGTCCTTTTGCCAAATGGGGTATCAATTTTATTACATGTAACCCTCACTCGGTCGGGGGGCATGCGTATATTATCCTTGCGGTAGATTATTTTACTAAGTGGGCCGAGGCGATGCCTACATTTGAGGCAGACGGCAAGACAGCTGCAATTTTCGTGTTCAATCATATAATTGCTAGGTTTGGTGTCCCACAAGCGATAATCACTGATCATGGGCATCATTTTCGAAACGTTATGATGACCGAACTTACAGGCCAACTTGGTTTACGTCACGATAGTTCAACCCCTTATTATCCGCAAGCGAATGGTCTGGTTGAATCCATCAACAAAGTTTTAGTTATCATGATCCGATGAATCATTGGGATTCATCGGTCTAATTGGCACAACATGCTATTCTCAGCACTTTGGGCGTACTGAACTTCAGTAAAAACATCAACAGGGTTCACTCCTTTCCAACTAGTCTATGGTTTGGAAGTTGTGTTACCCATTGAATGCAAAATCCCGTCACTGCAAATGGCCATCGAGTTACTTCCAGCCACTTCCGAAGAGGAAAAGCGTTTGTTATACTTGGCTCAATTAGATGAGAATCGACATGATGCTGCATTGGCGATCGAGACTCACGCAAAACGAATGAAAGCTCAGTATGATCGAAATGTGACCCCTCGAAATTTTTCGGAAGGAGATCTAGTCTTAGTTTATGATCAAGCTAATGATAAATTAGCCGCTGGAAAATTTGTTCCTATGTGGCATGGTCCCTATGTTGTCAAGCGAAAGCTAGCCAAAGGGGCCTATGAATTGGTAGACTTTGATGAGGACTCTTTGGGTAAACCCAGAAATGGCCTTTACTTGAAGAGGTATTATGCTTAAAAGAATGGGTATGGAGATTTAGTTAGGATAGTTTTTCTTTCTAGCTAGTGTGTTTTAGTTTAAACAGTGTGCTTAGCTTAAAGAGTGTTTTTCGTCATTATTCCTGCTTATCTTGGTTTTACTCTTGATATTGCAGATGTCGATGCCTCTACAAACATACATTGGTTTCACTGATGGTGCTTGTCGTAATACACGGAACATCTCTTCCGCAGCTTGGGTTATCTATTCGCCCTCTGACGAGTTAGTATCTATGCATGGGGTAAGCCTCGGTCAAACAACGAACAAAATTGCTGAGTATAGTGCAGTGATTGAGTTATTATCTGAATCTATTTCATTTGGGATTCAGAGTTTGATAGTGAGGTTAGATTCTGAACTCGTTGTATTACAGCTTAATAGAGTGTATGCTATTAGAAATCCAGTGTTATTGAGATTATTTTTGAGAGTGCGTCTCTTGGAATGTGAATTTGATTATATTGAATATCAGCATATTCCAAGGTCTTTAAATACATTAGCAGATGCAATTGCTTCTCGAATGTTAAATAGACATTTGCAATAATCATACATGTAAATTTAAAACCATTTCATAACATGATTTACAAGATAAGCCGGTAATAGTGATATATATATATATATATATATAGGAGTGTGTTAAAAATACATCGTCCTCGATCATAGGTTGAAAAACACCTTATGATCGGCAAAAATGATAAGTACAAAAAACAAAAATGTCACATGTGCCCACAATAGGCGATCATCCTATCATTGGTGATGATCTCTATAAGAAACCACTACACGGGCCACCTTGCAGAGGAACCTCCTAAAAGGTCCCGGGACCCCAATCACATAGTGCTGAAGTCGACGAGGAATGTCGTCTATAGTGGTCTCAGGAATATCTCCTGTCAAGTGCTCGAGATGACCCTCCAACTCAGCCAAAACCTCTGTTGATTCGTCCTGTGGGGCTGGCGCGGGTGTAGCTGGTTGCTTCCCCTCGTAAGGCCGGAGAGTGGCTGGTCGCTGTGGACCCACATCTGCATTTGAAATTTTTTACTATCAATTTTGAGACGATGAAAAAACAAAAAAAAATAAAATAGAAAAAATGTTGAAAAGGATTTTACCTGACTCGTCCCACTGCTCTCCTGGTGGAAGAACCATGTCTGGGTCACCACGAAAATCTATCCCAGCGTAAGGGGAGTCCTGAATAGAAAAGACCTGGTTTTCCAGCCATTGGAAATACTCAGGTTTGAATCGAGCAACCTCTGTCCTCTCGTCTGGGTGACGGGCCATAACTACGACCCATCGCATCAGTTTGGGATCTCGAGGAAGCCCAGCTCCAACAGTAAGGTGCTGTGGGATCAGCATAGGAACCCTCTCCAGGCCAAAACTCACAACCAAAGCCCCATAACCAAAGGTCTTTAGTTGTCTGTTTTTGGCCCTGGTCAGTTGGCCTTTCAGATTGGCCAACACGGCATCGCACCAGTTGAAGATGGTGCCTCGAAAGCAATCAACTGCCATACGCATCTGGGATCTGGTGGCAATATGTAATGTGGTAGCTCCGCAAAGTCTGGTGACAGTGAACGCAATCACCATGAGCTCAGGACGGGATATGGTCTTTATGTCTATCCCTTTGTCTCTAGCCTGGCTGTTGCAGTACTCTAGCCTGAGGCTATCGACAGACTGGCCACCTGGCCTAGCCCCAAACAGAGTCAAGTCTTTGCCTCTCTTAGGCAAACCAGTCAAGAAATATATGTCCGTCGGCTCGATTTCAAGCTGGTGGCCACCAATGAAGAAGCACTGGTCCTGTATGCTCCATCGGTCAACCAACCACTGTAAGAAATCCACCTGAGCCCTCATGCCAGGAATGGCCCAGAATTTGTACAAGCCGCACGCCCTCAAAGCATCAAGTGAACGCTGATGATTCCATGCGGCAGCATCCACGTCCTCATGCTCTCGTTCATGCCAATCTAGCATGATGTACTCTCTGCATCAAGCATAAAGACAAATTAAAATGCTAGAAATTATTTTGTGTGGTCCATTTTTGAGAAATTTTGGGTTAAAAACCCTTGCGATGGGGACCGCACCCTCCGGGTTAGACACAGTGCGTGGGACCGCACTTTTTCTACATGGAAGGTGCGGACCCCAAGCTTTTTCCCAATGGAGAAAAAGTCGAGGACCGCAGGCCCGCAATGGTAAACTTGCGGGCCCCCACGCGTGGGTTTTGTGCCTAAAAACCCTCCCAAAAATGAAATAAATGACTAAAACAAAAAATTAAACGGTCAAAAATGAAGAGTGGGATGATCTGGATTACCTGGAGAAGACAGCGTTCGATTCTGACGGTTGGATTTCCCGCAATCTTCACGGGAAGTTTTCTGAGCAAAAGCACTATTTTCTCACCCAAACTCAAACGGTAAAAATGAATTGACAAAGACCCTTTTTATAAGTTTTTTGAGTAAATAAATTGCAAATTTGTTTATGTTTCACTTTGAAAAGGTATTTTTGCGACATTTTTATCTATTTCAAACAGGTATGAGTAATGTTTGTGTTTTTGTGCATAATAAAGGATTATTCAGGCGAAATCTATCATTTTCGACGAAAAAACATGTAGAGTCACCTTTAAGCTCTTTTCTGACTCCTGAAACATGAAAAGACTGACGAGTGTTTCTTTTAAACTCGTTAAAACGGAATTAAAAGACGGTCCACTTAGAGCTCTTTTCTGACCATAAAAAACATGAAAAGATTACCGGATTTTTGTCGTTTCAAATTCGATATCGGTTATAAAACGACGTGTCGTTGATCGCTTTTTTACTTTTGCAGGTCGAAGGCACTAATGACGAAAATTACTCCTTGGTCGTAAAAGATCAAGCGGTTCTCTCAAGTATTATTTTATACTTTTTCGGGCTTGGGGGACACAAATTTACGAAAAAGGTCAACCCTGGAGTCTTCTTGAGTTTTTTCAGACTCTCTAAAATTGAAAAACGCCGAGTTTCTCCTATATTGGACTCATTAAAATTTCACAGTAAAGGACCTGTTCAATTACAAACAGGAACGAACCACTCCTTCATAGGGTTCGAATTTAAACTAAGTTGGACTCATCCGAAGGATGATCTTATAATCAATAAAATGTTATCCTCCTCAAGCTTGTCAAAAATAAAGAGGTACTTGCCAGAAATGGTGGGGGAAAAGAGAGAAAAATGAGCCTGTTTGTCATGCTTTGTAACCACTCTTGAACAAGACACTTTTATTCACTTGGGTTGGGAAATCCTTTGCCTAATAGTTGATCAAACCACATTGAAAGTCTTCAGCTGGTTTCTGGGTATTAACTTTGGGTCAATTGTCACCAAGCCATCTGTCGTGTCGTTATGTGTTCAAGAGGTCACTGCCAATAAGCCATTCATCTGCAAAATATCTGTCATCCATCTTGACCATCCCTGAGTCAGTCCTTGCAACTAAATTTCTTCAACTTGATCTATGATTTCGTGTTGTAGGCTTGCCTACGACAGATCACTTTCTATCGACGTCAGCTCATTATCTAGAAAGATGATCTAGGAATCGTCAGTACCTTGAGATCTGCATGCCTCAATGGTAGGTTTCTTGCCTTTGACGACAGTTTACATCATTGACTTTCGATCAAAGGATTCCGTGACATGTTCGACATCAATACATTTATTCGCATCTCATGGATTGTACTGGGTACTTTGAGAGCCATTGAAATCACTGGTGGTTTCTCTCACACTTGTTAACAGTTTACATCATTGAGTGGTAATCAAGTGGTTTCTACCATGTTTGACATCAACACATTCATTTGCATGGATAGAATCGTACGATTTCGACAAGTAGAAATGAAGACCCTGGATCTAGTTTCCACAATCCAAGCTGCGAGGAATTTTGTATTCATTATATAATGGACTATTCATAAACAGATGGCTGCGTCCATACTGTGTCCACATGAGTCTATACTTGTGATGTTTTACAAGATCATTCCTGTATCAGAGCAGTAGTTAGTTTTCTAGTCAGTTTTGATCTGAGTATGGGAATGCCTACCTCAGCGATGATATGATCTCATATATATATCTTGCATTGAATGTTTTACAGATGATCCTCGAAATGATAAAGTACTTCACTCTTCCTAAATGATAAGAAATCCTCATCTACTACAGACTTCGCACTTTCGGGGGAAATCTGTTACACAAAAATATCGTCACCATGATTATTTGCAGTCAGTATGGGTCTATCATCACTTGTACTGTCCTCCTAAGCAAGTCTCAGACCTCAGCTCTTCAAATCAAGCTTTGAAAATGGGAGAAAGACATTAAAAATCAATGAAACTCTGGTTCCGCACTTTCTCTCACTATCACCTGCGGTCCCGCACCTTCTGTGTACAAAAACTACGGACCTGCCCGCTTTGTCCCTAACAGTGTAGGTGCGGACCCCTGTGAAAGTCAAAAGGCGCAAGTTTTATCTTAAAAAACTCACTTTGGGTTAATTCTAGAGGTTTCTAGAAGGAATTTTGACGTGGATTGTTCACTCTGAGGTGGTTCATGCATCCCAAAAGAGAAGGAGCTAATCCCTTGATGAGAGGAGCTATCCCTTTGAAGGAGGGCTTTATCCCTTTGAAGGAGGACCTAGTAACCTCCCTCCATTGCACTATAAATACAGGCATTGGGCTGGTTGCTAAGGAGGTTAGAAGCTGAACATTTTTTAGGGTAAATGCTGGTGAAATCAAGACTTCCTAGTTAAGCCTAAGAGGAGAGATCACATACCTTTTTGGTTTCATTGGGGAGTGAGTGAAACTTGTCAAAGTAGAGGAGACTTCTTGCTGGACCCTGGGAGGAGCTTGTACAGCGTCAAGGCAAAGGTTGTAAAGTTATTCTTCTTTTGAATTAATACAATCAAACTCATTTTTCTCAACAAGTATCTCATGTTATTTGTTTCATGGACTCCTTGACTTTCATGATAAATATGTTTTATGCAATTGGCTTTTCAGGTGCTATTTAATTTGTTTGCCTTGTTTGTGTTTGCAGATTCGCGACAAAGGAGCTCATTTGGATCAAAGGAGCAAAGGCATCCACAAGCTTGCGTTGGACCTAAAGTAGGCCCTAAAAACACTTGTTTGCTATTGTTTATCAAAGCATATTTAGAGAAAGATAGTGTCTGGTTGGTTTGCTTGTCATTAGGTCTTCTTTAGATTCTAGGAAGGTCTATCTTGTCCGCAAGATTGACTTATTCCATGTGACACGAGGGGAAGGTAAGAAGCTAAAGCCAATAAGGTATGGATACTTGAGAAAAATTGGTGAGAATGCTTTTCGCCTTGATCTACCAGCTTACATGCACATCTACTCAGTTGTTAATACAGACAGCTTGAGACTATTTGAACCTTCATTAATTGAAGATCCCAAAGAGCAGAGTCAATTTCCTTCTATTGATGATCTGTTACCTGAATATCTTAATTAGTTGCAGGAAGATACAGTTCTGGACAGAAAGGTAAGAATTACACGCAGAGGGGATGTTGAGTTCCTCAGGATCGGACTCAAAGGTTTAAAGTCAAGCAGTGAAAAATGGATAGAAATTGAGCAAGCGAGGAAGAAATACCCTCACTTAATTGATGCTTAAAAGAAAACAAACTTTTGGTGGTCCAAAATATTTTTTAGTGGGAAGGCCGTGATCCAAATTGGATCCTAAAACTCTCTAAGTTTTCATGATTGTTTCAAATTATGTTAAAAGATTCAAGTCCTAGAAAATATCGAAGCTATTAGAAGGAATCCTCATAACAATTGCAATTGTGGCCAGAGCAAAGCAACGAGGACCCTCGATCAAGCGCATAGACCGTTGGCCCATGGTAAAGTGCAATGGGACAAAACTGGCAAAATAGGAGGCTAATTTTGGAAACAAAGCTGGATTTTGATATGCAATTAGCACTAAGCGCCAAACCACCCGGACCTAAAATCGCCATAAAATTCGGAAAAGTAACTATTTCAGTTCCGTAGCACAGGATTCCCAAAACCAGCAAGATATCGGAAGGCTTTGAGGTGGTAAGTAGTTTTGACTCAGTCCCGCCCGATGCCACACATTGAGTGACATTCGTTTGGTGGATTAGAGAGAAAACCGCCCGCATCAGATGGGTAAACACTGTGTGACTTGTCTGCCTGATATGAAGGACAACTGTAGGATCTAGGGGGCCCAAATCGACGGTGAAGATACGTCCCGATGGTTAACTAGATTTGATAGGTCAAAAAGTAAGATGACAGGGATTTGAAGTCCGATGTGGATGATGATTTGGTAAACGATTCGTGTTGGCGGGCGATCTTGAAGCAAACAGATTTAACGGCCATTCAAATATGATTCAGGGAATTTGACACCCAATTCGTTAGAAAACAGGTGGCCACCTCCCTGCTCGGTGATGATGATGCAGAGAAAAGGAATTCAAATGGATAGAGGAAAGGAAACCAAAAGGCCAGGAAGTGGAAATGAACAGTCAAAAGAACAGACTGGCTTTAAAGCCATAAATTGACAGAAGCAGAGGGAGCAGCATACAGAGAGGCAACACAGAGACGCAGAAAGCTAATAGCAAAGAACAGAGAGTAGAAGTCGAGCTGACCTGAAGGTAGCATCAAGCTAGACAAAGCCAGAGAGAGTCAGAGAGTATGTGTACTCCATTAAAGGCTTGAGAGGTTCAAGCAAACTCCTTGACATAGGCTTGTCATACTACTATGACCCTCAGAGGTCAAGTTATAGTAAGGAGAGTCTATGCACTCCATTCCTACAGACTCCATTCTATTTAGTGAGTCTCGAATCGAGCTCACTGTTGTAAAAATCTGCTTGAAAACATAATAGAGAGGCCACCACTAAAAGGCTGGACCAAGAGACATAGCCCAGGAGCATTGGGTGAACTCCTTATTAAACTTTCTTTGTTTACATGTTTGACTCTTATGTTTTCTCTGTTTGCCTCCGTGTTTATGTATTCTAGCTATCTTATCGATCCATTTCATAAGTAACATAGGCACATCCATGCACATGAGTCTGTAATACCTTTAATTATTTGTCCTGGATAAATTCCAGATCATTGCATGAGTGGCTGCCATGTATTCTGCCTCTGTAGTTGATAGTGCCATTACAGATTGTTTCTTACTCATCCAACTGACTGCACCTCCAAATAGGTTAAACACATACCCACTTGTATATCTTCTCTGATCTAGATCTCCAACCCAGTCTGCATCAACAAAGCCACAGATATCCAACACTCTGTCCAATCCTGGTCTTCCTTGGTAGCACAAACCATAATCACTAGTGCCACACAAATACCTGAAAACCCGCTTCACTACTCTCCAATGCTCCTTCCCTAGTTTTGACATAAACCTCCTCAATACTCCCACTGCATGTGCAATGTCTGGTCTAGTACAGACCATTGCATAAATCAGGCTACTGACTGCACTTGCATATGGAACACGGGACATGTCCTTTTCCTGGTCTTGTGTCTTGGGACACTATTCAGCAGATAACCTCACACCTACAGTAATAGGAACCTTAACCGGTTTACTATACTGCATATTAAACCTCTGTAGTATTGTCTCGACATACTTCCTCTTTTTTAACCAGAGCTTCATCTTTTCCTAGTCTCTTTTAATTTCCATTCCCAAAATATAGTTTGCAGCACCAAGATCATTCATGTCGAATTTGGAGGACAATTGGGTCTTCAAATCCTGGATAATTTCTTTGTCATTTCCAACCAACAACATATCATCCACATACAAGACCAGATAAATAACACGGTCACCAATTAATTTAAAATACACACAGTAATATGCTTTGCTTCTGGTGAATCCAATTCCTTGTATAAATGTATCAAATTTCTAATACCGCATCCTTGGTGACTATTTTAACCCATACAAGGACTTCATTAACTTGCATACCATTTGTTTCTTACCCTTCACTACAAAACCTTCAGGTTGCTTCACATAGATCTCCTCTTCCAGATCCCCATGAAGAAATGTTGTCTTCACATCCATCTGTTCTACCTAAAAAATAAAAAGCAGCAGCAATAGATAAAAGGAATCTAATAGAAGCTACCTTGGCAATAGGAGAAAAAATATCACCAAAATCAATTCCTGGCACCTCGGAATAACCTTTTGCTACCAGCCGAGCTTTGTATTTCTCCACCTTTCCTTCTACATTTGTCTTCTTCTTGAACACCCATTTGCTGTCAATGGGTTTCATTCCAGCCAGCAACTCCACCAGATCCCAAGCCTCATTTTTGTGCAAAGATGCCATTTCATCGACCATGGCCTCTTTCTAGAGTTTGCCATCCTCTAAATCTACTGCTTCCTTCACAGTTCTGGGATCATCGCCAGTAATAGATAAAGCAAAATTTGAATAGAAAGTAGATGGACTATACCTTTCTAGCTGCCTTCCTTCTCAAACTGATCTTCTCACACCCAGAGTTTGTAGCTCTTCATCTTCTAATTCCTCCTCTGTTGTAGAGTCTGATTCTTCCTCCTTAAGCTCAAACTCTATCTTCTCAAGTTCCTCTGGTTGGACTTCATGTTTAATAACATCTTTTACCTCTCTGAACAACACATCTTGGTTATACACAACCTTCCTTATTATAGGGTTCCAAAGCTTATAACCCTTTAAACCATCCTTATACCCAATAAACATGCACTTTTTAGATTTAGTATCTGACTTGGCTCGTTTCTCCTTTGGAAAATGTACATATGTATCACATCCAAATACCCTCAGATGTGAAAGAGAGGGTTTCTTACCAATCCATACCTCTTGATCAGGTGCTCATGTCCTAAGTGTTGTAAAAATGCTCAAAATTTAGAGTGCTCAGAACTGATTCAAAGCTGAACGACTGGAAAGTGCTCGTCCTCCCGATTCCGGCGCCGCAAAGGGTTCGAAAAACGGTCGCCGTATGAGGAAGATATGGCCAAAAGAATATTTTGCCCAAAACATTAGAAAATTTGAATTTTTTAAAAAAAAAATTAAAAGGAATATTCCGCAGAATATTCCTTGGAATATTCCAGGGAATATTCCCTTTTCGACAGCCAATCACAGGCCGCCATGTGGCAGGCCCGGAGGGCGCCACGTGGCCCCAGATGACGTCAGCAAGGCTCGTTTGGGCATGTTAAAAAATATATTGGGCATGGGCCGGGTTTGAACCCGCAACCTCTGCGCTGTTACTCCAAACTTTTACCAATGCGCCATGGCCCATACCTTTGTTTAATGGGCGGACAAAACATTTAATAAAGTTTAAAATGCAGGGCGGGAAAAGCAAATGGGGCCAGCCCCTAAGGGCCAGCCCCGCCCTCCATGTGACCACGCGTGCAGAACCAGGAGCCTATCCACTAACCGCCAGCCAAAACAGCCGGGCACGCAATCCGAGGCAGCTGGTCACATGCGCATTTAATACAACTGCAGTTAGACTGGCAGTTTATTTGGCAGTGGCGCCAAATTTGGCGGACCCGCCATATTTGGCGGGCTTAACTGGCCTCCACTACAGTTAACTGGGGTTTTGTTAGGCCAAACTGGCAGTCAGGAGTAAATGGCCATAACTTTGGCCCAGAAAGTCGGTTTTGGACGAATTTTTTTTTGATTTTGGGTATTTTCGACCTTCTGAAGCCATTGGTGCAGGTCTTACAGCCATCAGAGGTCATTTGAATACGTTTTGGAGCCGTGAAAGTTCTAGGAGCCACTAGGGGCCAGTATTGGGAAGACTGTACAGGGTTGCAGGTATCCATTGGAGGTGATCCAATAGTCAATCCTGAAGGATTCAAGTGTTCTGAATCCATTTATACCATCTATTTCTCCTGTAGATGCTTCTATTCAGCTGTATTTTCAATTTGAGCATTTAATAAAAGAAAGGACAAGCCCGGTTGGGAGCTTTGGACCCAGCAGACGTAGCCCTGGAGGGGGTGAACTGCTTTATCAACTTCTTTTGCATATGTGGTTGGTTTATTTTGCAGAACAAATTCATTTTTATGTGTTAAATAGTAAAAGGAAATAATTCTGCTATGCTTAGATGGGTCATAAACAGCTGAAAATTTCATGTGTTTCTTTTCTGCAAGACATGGAAGTCTCTTAAACATGTTTATTTCTGAATTGAATACCTTGCAAACAAATTTCAAGTAGTTTCAAATTCAGATCAAGTTGGTATCAGAGCCTAGGGTTTTTGTGCAAAGATCTTCTAATTGTCTTGCAAGTATTGATGCTTACCAAGTTGAAACTTAAAAGAGGGGAAGGACAGTTGACTAGAGAACGAGAGAATCCTCAGTCAAGGAGGGCCAGAGAGCCATCACCTCCACCTTCAATTTCACCCTCAAGAGTCTCAGCAGAAGCTTCAAGGATGTCTGAACATGGAGGAGAAATTCCTATAGAGACAGATCCAAGAGAAGAAGAAAGAGTCTTCAGAAAGGCTTTCTTAGATCTCACTGAAATGGTGAGGATATTATATTAAGAAATAAATGAGAAATTGGTTGGAGAAGGGTCCAAACATCCACATGAAGGAGAGGGCTCTTCAGGAGGTAAGAAGGATGATGATCATTCCAAGAAAGGACATGGAGGTAATGGTGATCCACCACCCCCATCTTCACCTTCTTCCTCTTCATCCTCGTCTTCTTCTGTTCATAAGCATAGATCCTCTAGAAAAAGTCCTTTTTTGAAGCTTGATGTAAAATTCGAATTACCTATGTTTAATGGTGAAGTGAATGTAGAAAAGCTTGACAACTGGATTAGGCAGTTGGAAGTTTACTTGAGGATCCAAAATATGCATGATGATGCCACAAAGATTCAGTTGGCTTCTTTGAGAATGGATGGAGCAGCCTTGGTCTGGTGGGAGGCCAAGACTAAAGAGGAGATCAAGAAATTTGGTAAGGTTACCTTAACATGGCCTGAATTTCTGTTAGCCATTAAAAAACAGTTTTATCCTCTTGCTCACATGCAGAAAGCCATTATGAACTGGCAAAATTTCAGACAACTTAAGGGTCAGAGTGTCCAAGACTACACCCAAGAATTCAGGAGAAGAGCTCTCTTGTTAGGGGTAGATTTACAGACCCAAGAAACCTTGCTGAAATACATTGGTGGCTTGCATAGCTACCTGAGACACACCATCTTGATGTTTAACCCTACTAGCCTGGACGAGGTTTGTGTCCAAGCTACCCATTTAGAGGCAAGGGGAAAAAACACATTTGAAGAAGGTAGAAACAAGCCCCCCAAGGGGAAAAGCAAAGAGAAAACCTCCAAGGGAAAGGGCAAAAAGAATGCATCTGTCAAACAGGAGAGTGAGAAAGTGATCTGTAAACACTGTTCTAAACCAGGCCATGAGGAGAAAAACTGTTGGAAATTACATCCTGAAAAAAGACCTCAATCTAACAAATCCAAAGGGAAACAGAAAACTGCTGCTGCTACATCTACACCACAAGATTTAGGGGAAGATTCAGGTGATGAAACCAAAATTACAGCCATGGGTTTGAAAAACTTGAAGGGAAAAGAAGTTGAAACTCAAGCCAGCACTAGTACCTCAAACTGCCATGTACAAGCTCCTAATGAGGAAGAAAGAATTGAACTGTTTCATGTGAGGGTGATTTCAAAACATACTAAGATTGACACACTTTTTGATAGTGGGTCACAAGCAAACCTTATATCACAGGACTTGGTCAAGCAGCTTAAACTTGAGACCGTTCCACATCCGAAGCCATATCCACTTAGATGGATTTGCAAGGATGCAAATTTACAAGTTTCAAGAAAGTGCACATTGCGCTTTGCAATTACTGCACATTTTATTGACACAGTTGAACTTGATGTGGTACCTTTTGATATAGCAGGAATTGTTTTGGGAAGTCCTTACCTGTTTGACAAGAAAGCTATCTTTCATCGCCATGAAAACAAATATCATCTGTTCAAAGATGGCAAGGAGTTCATTGTTAGAGCTCATCGCAAGAAGACAAATATAGCGATGGTGAATGCAGGACAGGTAAAAAGGCTGGTCAATTCAAGTAAGAATTTTGTTCTTCTTATGATTAAGCCCAAGGTTGATGTGAATCATGAGTCATTTGACAATTGTGATCCAAAACTTAAAACAGATCTGTATGATGTAGTTGATGCATATCATGAGATGTTTCAGGAGCCAACAGGTTTGCCTCCTAAGAGGGAGATTCAACATGAAATCCATTTGCATCCAGATTGTCCTCTTCCAAACATAGGCATGTACCGCATGTCTATTATGGAGAATGCTGAAATAAAGAAGCAAATCAAGGACTTGTTGGACAAGGGTTTCATAAGGCCAAGTACTTCGCCATGTGGGTCACCGATTGTATTGATTCCAAAGAAAGATGGCACTTGGCGTATGTGTGTTGATTTCAGGGCCTTGAACAAGATAACGGTAAAGAATCGTTACCCACTCCCAAGGATAGATGATTTGCTAGATCAGCTGAAAGATGCTCGATATTTCACTAAGTTAGACTTGCGTAGTGGATATCATCAAGTAAGAATTGAAGAAAGTGACATATGGAAGACAGCCTTTAAAACCAAACAAGGACTCTTTGAGTGGCTTGTGATGCCATTTGGTTTGTGCAATGCACCTGCAACTTTCATGCGGGTCATGGATGATGTCTTGCGTCCTTTTCTTGATGATTTCGTTATTGTCTACTTAGATGACATCTTAATTTTCAGCAAGTCTAGAGAAGATCATGTCATGCATGTTAGAAAAGTACTTGATGTTTTGAAGAAGAATAAGTTATTTCTTAAAATGTCAAAGTGTGAATTTGGAAAGACTTCTTTGGTTTATTTGGGACACATAGTAGGAGGAGGTGCTTTGAGAATTGATCCTGCTAAGATTGAAGCTATTGTGAAATGGCCTACTCCCAAATCTATAACAGAGGTAAGAAGTTTTTTGGGTGCAGCTCAATATTGGAGGAAGTTCATCTCTAACTTCTCTTCTATAGCAGCTCCTATGCATGCAGTGACAAGTGTGAAGCATGCTTTCCAATGGGGAGGCAAGCAGCAAAAAGCTTTCGAATCTTTGAAAGAGAAGATTAGTTCAGCTCCAGTCCTTGCATTACTGGATTTGAGACAGCCTTTTGAGATACAAACTGATGCTAGTGATTATGCTATGGGTGCAGTTCTTCTACAGCATGGTAAGCCTATTGCTTTTCATTCTGAAACTTTCAATGGTGCTGTTGTAAATTATCCTACATATGATAAGGAGTTGTATGCGTTGGTACAAAGCGTCAAAAAGTGGAAACACTATTTGATGGGCAAAGAAACTGTTATACATACCGACCATCAGCCCTTACAGTACTTGCAATCACAAAGCAAGTTACAACAGTCACGACACTTCAGATGGATGGGCTTCTTGCAACAGTTCCATTTGGTAATAAGGTACAAGAAAGGTACTTTGAATAAGGTTGCTGATATGCTTTCAAGGCCTATTATTGGCGCCGTTACTTTACTTAAGAATGATTCCATTGTACATGATAGTTACATAGAACAATATGCATCTGATGATGACTTTAAAGATGTGTATGCTAACTTGAGTAAAGGGAATCATGTAGAGGAAAATGATTATCACATGCATAACAATTTGCTGTTTCATTTGGGCAAGTTGTGTATACCACAGGGGGAGAGGATAAATGTCATAAGAGAAGCTCATTCTTCTCTTATTGCTGGCCATTTTGGTGTGAGAAAAACAGTTGCACATCTACAGAGGTATTGCTATTGGCCTCGCATGGTAGATTCTGTTTCAAGGTTCATAAGAGGTTGTTCATTATGTGCTACAAGCAAGCCTAGCAATAGGAAGCTTGGTTTGTATACTCCTTTGCCGGTACCTTCTAGACCATGGGAGAGCATCTCTATGGATTTTGTAGGAGGTTTGCCAAAATCTAGAAAGCAGCATGATTATTTATATGTAGTAGTTGATCGTTTCAGCAAAATGTGTATACTTATGCCTTGTAAGAAAACTATAACTGCTGAACAAACTGCTGAATTAATTTTTCATCATGAATGAATTCACTTTGGTTTGCCTACTTCCATTATTAGTGACAGGGATTCCAGATTTGTGGGGAATTTTTGGTCCAACCTATGGGAGATGATGGACACAAAGTTGAAGAAAAGCACTGCTTTCCATCCGCAAACAGATGGACAAACCAAAGTTGTGAACAGAACCATTGTGCACCTCTTGAGAGGTTATTGCAGCAAGTATCCCAAGCTTTGGGATGAACATTTGCACTACATACAGCATGCTTACAACCGTGCCAAGCACTCTTCCACGAACACCTCACCGTTTGAAGCTTGTTTTGGTTACTTGCCAAAATCACCTCTTGATTTCATTCTTGAGAAAGATGTCGCCATTGAGGGACATAGTGACATTGACAAAGCTCGTTCATTCATTGAAAGAATTCAGCAAATACATCAGCAAATTCAAGAACAGCTTGAGAAAAGTCAAGGCAAGTACAAGGAAAGACACGACAAGCATAGAGTCAATCACAAGTTTCAAGAAGGGGATGAGGTATGGCTGTACATTAGTAAGGAAAGGATGCAAGGAGAAGGTAAAAAGCTGAAGCCTATTCGTTATGGTCCATTCAAAATCCTCAAGAAGGTTGGAAATAATGCTTTTCAATTAGATTTGCCTTCCTACATGCAAATGTATTCTGTTGTCAATGTGGAGAACTTACGTTTGTATGAACCTCCTTTGATTGCTGATCATGAAAGTGTTGTTCAGCTGCCATATATAGAAGATTTCTCGCCAGAATTCTTAGATGAGCTGAAAGAAGATACAATCCTTGACAGAAGGACACACACTTCAAGGAGGGGCAGTGTAGATTATGTTCGGGTTGGTTTCAAAGGCAGCAAACCGAACAAGGCAAAGTGGATGGAGGTGGACAGAGTGAGGGAGCTGTACCCTCACCTCTTTAACAGGTAGTTGAAGGCTTTTGGGGTCCAAAAGCTTCCCAATGGGGAGGCGTGATCAGGTGCTCATGTCCTAAGTGTCGTAAAAATGCTCAAAATTCAAAGTGCTCAGAACTGGTTCAAAGCTGAACGACTGGAAAGTGCTCGTCCTCCCGATTCCGGCGCCGCAAACGGTTCGAAAAACGGTCGCCGTATGAGGAAGATATGGCCAAAAGAATATTTTGCCCAAAACATTAGAAATTTTGAATTTTAAAAAAAAAAATTAAAAAAGAATATTCCGCAGAATATTCCTTGAAATATTCCAGGGAATATTCCCTTTTCTACAGCCAATCACAGGCAGCCATGTGGCAGGCCCGGAGGGCGCCACGTGGCCCCAGATGACGTCAGCAAGGCTCGTTTGGGCATGTTAAAAAATATATTGGGCATGGGCCGGGTTTGAACCCGCAACCTCTGCGTTGTTACTCCAAACTTTTACCAATGCGCCATGGCCCATTCCTTTGTTTAATGGGCGGACAAAACATTTAATAAAGTTTAAAATGCAGGGCAGGAAAAGCAAATGGGGCCAGCCCCGCCCTCCATGTGACCACGCGTGCAGAACCAGGAGCCTATCGACTAACCGCCAGCCAAAACAGCCGGGCATGCAATCCAAGGCAGCTGTTCACATGCGCATTTAATACAACTGCAGTTCGACTGGCAGTTTATTTGGTAGTGGCGCCAAATTTGGCGGGACCGCCATATTTGGCGGGCTTAACTGGCCTCCACTACAGTTAACTGAGGTTTTGTTATGCCAAACTGGCAGTCAGGAGTAAATGGCCATAACTTTGGCCCAGAAAGTCGGTTTTGGACGATTTTTGTTTTGATTTTGGGTATTTTTGACCTTCTGAAGCCATTGGTGCAGGTCTTACAGCCATCAGAGGTCATTTGCATACGTTTTGGAGCCATGAAATTTCTAGGAGCCACCAGGGGCCAGTATTGGGAAGACTGTACAGGGTTGCAGGTATCCATTGGAGGTGATCCAATAGTCAATCCTGAAGGATTCAAGTGTTCTAAATCCATTTCTACCATCTATTTCTCCTGTAGATGCTTCTATTCAGCTATATTTTCAATTTGAGCATTTAATAAAAGAAAGGACAAGCCCGGTTGGGAGCTTTGGACCCAGCAGACGTAGCCTTGGAGGGGGTGAACTGCTTTATCAACTTCTTTTGCATATGTGGTTGGTTTATTTTGCAGAACAAATTCGTTTTTATGTGTTAAACAGTAAAAGGAAATAATTCTGCTATGCTTAGATGGGTCATAAACAACTGAAAATTTCATGTGTTTCTTTTCTGCAAGACATGGAAGTCTCTTAAACATGTTTATTTCTGAATTGAATACCTTGCAAACAAATTTCAAGTAGTTTCAAATTCAGATCACCTATTATGGAGTCTTATCCTCCAACGCTGATGAAGATGATCTGTTGACCAGGTGACATGTTGTCTCCACTGCCTCTGCCTAGAATTCATGTCCTAACCTAGCACCATTGAGCATGATTCTTGCCCTTTCCATCAATGTCTTGTTCATTCTTTCTGCAACTCCATTTTACTCAGGTGTGTATGGAGTAGTATTCTGTCATGCTATACCACACTTCTTACAGAATTCTTCAAATTCTTTGCTGCAAAACTCTCCACTGTTATCTGTCCTCGGCACCTTTATCTTCTTCTCTGTCTGGTTTTCCACCAGAGCCTTAAATTCTTTAAAACTGTCAAAGACTTCAGATTTCTTCTTAAGGAAATATATCCATATATTCCTTGAGAAGTCATCTATAAATGATACATAGTAGACATACTTACCCAGTGATGGAACCTCATAGGTCCAAACACATCACTATGCACAATTTCTAATATATGTTTCGCCCTCTTACCACGAGAGGGGAAACTCACCCAATTCTGCTTCTCATATACACAATTTTCACAAAAATCAAAATCTAGAGAGTTATTACTCATACCTTCAGCCATACCTTTAACATGAAGTATTTGAAGGCCCTTCTCTCCAATATGTCCAAGCCTTTGATGCCACAACATGGTCTTCTCTCCAGATACCACTAGATTTTCTACTCCACTTTCAGGAACCACAGAACTATTGCACCCATCAACAATAGTGCTACCTTGTAGCTTGTACAAAGTTCCAATCCAAACTCCCTGCGTCAATACTAGTGCTCCTCGAACCATCTTGCAGGTATCCTTCTTGAAAACTATTTTTACACCTACATCATCTATGTCTTTCTTATGGAAATCAAATTTCTAGCCAATGCAGGAATATGCAGAACACCTGGAAGTGTCCTAACCCTTCCACCTTGCAACTTCAACATTACTTTTCTGCGACCAATGATTATAGCCTTCCTGTCATCCCCCAAGAAGACATCACCACCATCATATTTCTCATACTCGCAGAACCACTCTCTATGGGGAGTGAAGTGAAACGATGCGCCAGAGTTAATCAACCATGCCTCATGATCTACCTACATGTGTACTTGAAGAGGCCAAGTACACATCCCCACCTTCATCTAAGGTGGTTTTCGCCTCTACAGAAGGTGCATCATCAGATCCCTTTCCTCTATTAGGAGCTTTAGATTCACGGTTCCTTTTGTAGCGCTCTTCCTTTCTAAATTTCCATCACACCACCTTTACAGGTTTTCCTGGAGATTTAGATCTCCCACTCGATGATTTATTTTTGTTTCTATTCTGGGACCGTCCTTGTACAGACAAGGCATCACCATTCTAGCTCTCCATATTTTTCCATCTCATCTCCTTCGTTAGCAAGGATAAGACTATTTCATCAAACTACAAGGCAGTTGCATTGCTACCTATTGCAATAACCAGACTATCCCACGAATCTGGTAGAGAACCCAATAAACTGATGCACTTATCTTCATCTGAAATTTTAATATCAACAGATAATAACTGACTTAGCACAATATTAAATTCGTTCAGATGTTCTGTCACCAAGTCTCCATCTTTCAACCTCAGGTTATACAGCTTTTTCCATAGCAAAATTTTATTCACCGGAGACTTAGATTGGTACAAATTCCCTAACTTGTCCCACAAAGCCTTCGTCGTAGTTTCCCCTGATACATTTAGAAATACTGAATCTGAGACACACAATCGTATTGTGCTCTTAGCCTTCTGATCCAACTTCTTCCATTCTTCATTGGACACTCCCATTGATTTAGTACCTGAATCTACCACGATCCACTGATCTGTATCCACCAACAAATCATCCATCTTGAGTTTCCATAACTCAAAACTCTGACCATTAAATTTCTCAATCTTTATATTTCCACTGCTCGCCATATTCTTTCACCACCAGAATCGATCTTGCAAATCTCCCACTGAACAAGGTCTACCACAGACCCGAGCGTAACCCCTCAGCAACAAAGGTGTCCCTTTGAAGCAAAAATAGCTCTGACACCAAATGTAGGTTTTAACCCCATACAGAAATTACCTGCATACGAATTCTAAAACACAGAAAATAACAATGTGAGAACATAACACATAAAACACATATACATAGAGATTTTCCCCTGGATCCCAAAATCGGAACTATGATCCAAAATGAATTTTGGATAGACTCCTAAGTCTAAGTGTTCCTCACTAAGGAAAATGAAAGTCCAAGGAAGTTCCTGGACATAGCCCCATTGCAGAGATATTTTCATTCTGAATCTACTGCAACTTGAATGGGAAAAAATGGACTTAGGATGCAGAAGTTATCACCAAAAGAAGTTGCCCTTTGTTCTTTAGAAAAAGAGGCAAAATCCCCTAAAATGGGTAAAAAAAACCTTATAAAGGGAAATCACATTGGAAAAAGGCAAAAGGGAAGGACTTAGGCTGAAGGCGAGAGACCCCCAATCGGCTGATCCAACCAGTCGAGCCGGAGATAGGCCCGCATGCAATATAGGGACCCTAGACTCGACGATCGATCATGCGATACGCTGATTGCAAATGATCAGATCAGCGATATTGGCATCGGCGGATCAATGATATTGGCATCGGTGGATCGATGAATCTGCATCAGTGATGCCATATGGAAAGACCCTGGGACTATGTGATATGCATTCGCATTATGATCACATCGCAATATCGCGTCGGAGCATTACAGAGGAGTGGCTATATATATATACGATGTGATTGCTGGACCAGACAGAATTATGAACCAAATTTAATATATATTGAGTTCCGTAAAATGGCATTTTTCTATGTATTTTCGCATTTTCATTAAATAAACGAAAAGCAAAGGGAATGCGCCAATGCAATGAAACCAAGCCCAAAAGGGTTTGTAAATGACGCTGCATAATTATTTCAAGTCTGCCATAAAACCATTTGTACACTGTTTTCAATGATTTTATTGTATTTTTCAAATACAAAGGGAAACCACGAAACGAATGGGATTTCGGGTAGGCAGTAGGGGGTAAGTGGTCTTGGCCGGGCTCTGCCCGAACCCATACACTGGCTACCATGTGGCTAGGCATAGGAGAGATAAAACCACCCTTTTCAAGCAGGTAATCTTCGTGCACGTTAGCGACCCGAAATCAATAACAACCGTTGATCAACAATCACTTGCAATCAAACCCAAATATGGATCCGAAGGGAATATAGGGAGGAATTCATAATATTTGAAGTCCGATAAATAGTGATTTGGCGGATTTTTCCTGTGTTTTACAGTTTTTCTTTGTGTAAATAGAGAACGACTATTTCTGGGGATTTCAAGTGCCGATGGGTCCATTCCGTTACGGAACAGGTGGCCACCATCCCTGAAGCCATTCAACAATGATTGCTAATGTTCAGAGGGGGATTCAAGTGGACAGAGGTCGGGAAGCTAGAGAGCCCAGAAGAGGAAATGAACAGAGAGCGTGGATTGGCTTTAAATCCATAGGATGACAGAGACATTGCAAAGAGGAGTTGTTGTTGAAACAGAGAATAAGCAAGCAGCGTAGAGAGCCGAAAGAGCGAAAAAGCTAGTTAATGCAGCGCTAAGATAGGAGCACAGGAAGCTAAGCAAAAGCCAGAGAGCTGCAGAGAGCCAAAAAAGCTAGAGCCGAAGAGCTAGAGCAGGAGCCAAGAGCCAGAGCTAAGAACCAGAGCCAAAGCTGAGAGCGAGAGCCAGAGCCAAGAGCCAGAAGAGCCGAGAGCTTCAAGGGTTAGGGATAAAATGGTGTCTAAAACACATTGTTTCTATGTAAAATAGTGGAGGTTAGCCAAGAGCTTGTAAAAGGACTTTGCCATAATCCTAGAGAGCCTAGTTGAGTTGACTAGAGCTCATGGAGATGTAGACCAAGAGTTTTGGGTGAACTCCTAATTAAATTGTTGTCTTATGTGTGTTGTTTTATTGCTACATTATATCTGTTGCCTTAGTTGTTGTTATATCAATTCAAGCAAATAGACTTAAAAACACATAAACAATCAACAATAAACATAAGCATACACCTTATTTTCAAGCACCTATTTAATTCCGCATTGGTTAATCATAAAGACTTGGGGAATAAAAAAGCTTTGAAAGTGTGAGAGGTTCTTGTAAGTTAGACAAGAAGCCTAAGTGCCCCATTTTCATACCAGATGTTAGCTACCTATACCAATAGGTTTCATATTTCATGATTGGCAATGGAAAGGTCCAAATATGCTCTGCTTTGATGATGCAAAGATCACATATTTCCAAGAGAATACAATCTGTGTAAATAGCTTGAGGAGCACTAAATTTTGGTGGATGGTCCAACAGCCTAATCTGGATCGTGCCATGTTTTAAATTTTCAGTTGTAGAATAGAGTAAGAGGTCTGTCCAAACTGTTTAATCTTGGCAGACAAGTAGCTTAGGTAGAGAAGTAAGGCTCCCAACTGCTTAATCTGGGACCTTGGAAGAAATAAGGGTAGCAGTAGATAGAAAATCAAAAGGAAAAAAGCCAGAGAAAAGAAAAGGCAAATAAGGGTCTGCAAGTCCAAGTGCACCCTCCAAGAAGAAAACAAAAAATGCTAGGCAAGTAGATGGGTAGGCAGTTGGGGTTGCAGAAATGTCATTTCTTACAAATTGCATGTGGGTTAGCCTTGTTCACAAAGCAAAATCAATGGACTGAGAAGGTGTTCATCTCCATCACGTGACAGCAAAGCAAAGAAGCATGTCTAACCTCCCTTCTTCCCCTCTTCCCATCCATAACTAACATCCCATCATCAGTTGAGATTCATGGAAGAATTTATGGTTTCATGGTGGTTCTTGTTCCTTTAAAAGCCACATTTCTTGTCTAAAAATTCTTTTCATTTTGATCTACTCCCTAAACTAAGTGATTTTCAAATAAACTTAGTGATATTCCCCCTCATCCACTCCTTTCATCCATATTTAACCCTAACTCTACTATATAATTCCCCTATATTACCCTGTCCCTAGTATTATAACACCATGGTGTATAAATCCCAAGAATTGTATAAATATCCCTCCCCTTGGCATTATAGCCAATAAGTCCTCTGTCAGGGATCAAATGACATCTGGTCACTTTGATAAACCTAAGTCTAAACCCCCTCCCCTCTTCTGAACTCATTTGGCCCAGTAAAAACTTCAGTTGCTAAGAAAACCTTGGAAAAAACCCTTTACCCATAACCCGCTTTATATTATGAAATAACACAAAAACCCACTTTTTGCCATTTATCCAAAGTCTCCGCCCGTATTATTTCATTCCGAAAAAATACATTGAAAAACATTACAAAACACCATATCCCTAAGTTTCTCCGTCGGGCGCAAACTCCTAAAAATATGTTATTTTAATCCTTCCCCCGCGTCCGTATCATCCGATCAAATCATCAACCCGTCAACCGTCCGATCGGGCACTTTTGATCGGATGGCTATTATGAATATCGGGTTGGGCCCGAGGTCCGACGTTTAGCACCCGAGAAACTGTCAGAGGGTGGCGTCAGGCCTCTGCCACGCATCGACCTCACAGCTTCTCGGGTCGGCCTCTGACAAAACCGTCGTCGTATTGTAAGCGGTCCGAGAAAACCATTACCGCTGTTCCGCTTACCACCTGTTTTGCCGGGCTTACGTCATCCCCACGTCAGAGCCACGTCACTTCCACCTCGCCGTCGCATCAACTCCTTCGTCCGCCCCCGCGCTGATATGGCCGCCACCTCACTATCCCCGTGGACCAATCGCGGCCTGCCACATCACCCGGTGACGTCATGCTGACATCATCCGACTCCGACCCCACCCGATGACGTCATGCTGACGTCATCCCAAAAACGTGCCAATATTGCCAAAAATCCATATTTAGGCCAAAATGTCATGTTTTTTCCACTTTTGGCAAAAGAAACTCTAGCTGTTTCTGCATGCGGCTCACGTTCAAACCAGCGCCAACCTGCTAAAGCTGATTCCAAGACCGTCGGCGCCTCCATTGCACCTGCATTTGCAACTCTTACCGGCGAAATTACCAGGTATTCCTCAAAATCATTCCATGAGCCTGGTTTTATCCGTATTTCCTCAAGCAAACTGTTAAGAGACTGTAAAACACTGTTTTCACCATCAAATACATAGTGACTTGCACCCATTTTCAACCAGTGAAGCCATAAACCTCGTGCAGAGCCGCATTTGACAAATTAAGCTGAATTCACAGCTAGTTCGCGCAGTCGTGAACTACAAATTTCAATTGACCAGATTCACCACAGAAAATACTCCTGGTCAGTCCTGCTACTGTTTTATCAATCCTTTAGACAGTATTTCAACTGCTGTCTATTCAATTTGCCTTCTGTTTCTTACAATTCACTTCCATTGCAAGAAAACGTTCCTCTCTGTTGTTCCGCTCGATTGAAACCGGTTCTCCTACAGTTCAAAAGCTTCAGAAGCCATGGAGACACCAATAGCCCTGAATGTCCAGCCTCTGAATGCCCCTCATAGGGAAATAGCATGGAAATCCCTGGGAGATGTGGATTATTAGATGTTAGATTGGTTTCCAATGGGTTCCAAGTTCAATATTCACATGCTCAATGAACTAAAAGCCCAACACATTGGTGGAGCTGATATTTTAGGGATTTGGGACTCAAATTTGCCCATTTACAACCTCCCTCAAGTAAATGCCCTCCCAGATTTGATCCATAAATGCCAAGAATGCTATGATCCTTGCCAGAGAGCTGTTCTCAGTCCTACAGGCTCAGTTTTGTTCTTTATCACCCCAGAAACCATCAATGAGATGCTACATTTCCACTCTGCAAGGCCATTGACCCCTCTTTCCATGCTGGACTTAATAAAGAAGGGGAGGAATCTGTCAAGTGCCCAGATTACCAAAATTAACCAGTTATTTGTACAGCCAAGCTCTGAAACTATAAGGACTCCTCCTATTGGATATTACTACCTGAATGACTTGGGCAGAATGCTAGTGGATTTGATCAGCTATGTCCTGGGCTTTAAAGGAATTGAGGATGTTGATGAGACTATAATGGCAATGTTGTCCATATTTTCTCCTGGAAAACCTCCAGCTGTACACTATGACTATGCCACTTATATTGCAAAGAAGATCCATGAACAACTAATGAATCTACCAAGGGAAAGGGTGTTCAGATTCACCTCATACATCTACCACCTGTTCTTGTTTTATCAGCCAGACAGTTTCTCCATTCCCCTCAAGAAACTTAATGTCCAGGGGAATCCAAGGTCAGTTGTGTTTTGGACTCCAGTCTTCCATCATGTTTCTCAATCGCCATACACATACTGTGAATTTATAGACCTGTTCATTCACCCAGCTATGACATTGCTGTATGGTGTCCCTCCTCCAAGGTTAACCGATGACATGCAGAGAATTCTCCATCTCTCCAAATCCTACAGCATTGGTGATTGGTATTTTTACCAGCATCACACAGTAATCAGAGTATATGGCTGTGAGTTGGACCCTTTTAGGCTTCCAAGGTATGTCCCCATGAGACTTTTTGCCTTAGAATATTTCAGGCAGTTTGGATATGCTGACTACTTCCATTTCCAAAGCAAAAACAAGAAGGTACAACTGAAGGTAAGGAGCCAGCTAGGCCCCTTTTTGTACAACAAAAGAGAGGAGGGATGGAAGGAGGCAGATATGATCCTAGCAAGCCTCAAATTGCAAACCAGTTTCAAATGGTCACCTTATGACCGTAATCATTTTATTTCCCTCAGGAGGATAAAACACAAATTGGGTACCTATTCACATATTAAGTTGCCTCATATTGAAAAATATGCAAATTCTTTAGGCTGGAAAGAGGGCACTTTAGAAGAGCCAATCTCTAGAGAGCAGATACTAGAAAGAGAGGCTAGGAATATGCAAAAAGAGGCTGACTTGGAAACTTGTGGACAGGTTTCCTTATCATATCAAAGGCAACTTGGAGCAGCTGCCTCTTCTTCAACAACACATCAGCAAGCTGCCATGGACACTCAACAAACAAGCAGCAAAGGCAAAGAAAAGCAGGTGGAACAAGAGCAACCACCTCCCATAACTGAAGGGCAAGCAGAAAAAGAGATGGAGCAACAAGAAGAAGTGCAGCAGCAGGGAGAGCAACAGCAACAACAGGAATCACAGCAAAGAGAAGGGCAGCATGACAGAGAGCAGCCCACACAGCAAGAAGGGGCAGTTGAGGCCCCAATTCTCACTGAGCAGCAGGCTCAAAACATAGTACCTCCTAGGCAAGAGGCTGTTAATGAAACCTCAGTCCTCCAAACTCCTCAAAAGGAGGATGTAAGCAGGAAAAGGGATAGAGAGACTCCCTTGACTACATCAACAAGTCATGGTGAGAAGAGGCACAGGATGAATCCCCTTTCAGAGGAAGAGATGCCTATAGGGCAATCTTTGGGTATGGGCCCGCCCAGTTTGGAGGCATCTGCAAGTTCCTTCCAACAGGAACAAGAGAGGACAGTGGGAGGAGAAGTCAGCTCCTCAAGCCACCAAAGAGAAGCTGAAGGAGGAATCAAACAGCAGTTCATAGACATAAAGAGGAGGAATGAGCCCATAAAAATACAGCTGTACAACCATCTGTTGAAAATGGCTCCCACCAACCAGCAGCGACTAATGTCTGCATATGATGTCCAGGAGGGCAAGATGATCATGAGTCACCTCATACCAACTACTTTGCAGCCACAGTCCCCTTCAGATTACCTAAGGGCCAATCTTGAGGTCCTGGCCAAGGACATCCACCCAATGGATAAAATTGAATTGCATAAACAAACAGGTGAGATGGTCTATGCTTCCTTAGCAGACAAGACATTGGATAACTATAGGCTAGAAAGTAGCCTTAATAATACAGCTGCTCAACTGGAGTTGGAGAGGGCATCCTCACAAGCAAAGGACAACAGAATAAGGTCCCTAGAAGATATAATTATTGAGATTGGGCATGACCCCAAAGATATCAAGGGCATACAAGAAATATTAAAATTGAGGGATGCAGATATGGCAGCTTTAAGGAGAAAGATCAAACTCCCAACCACAATTCACCCTCAAACAGATGAAGTAGCTCAACAAAGGCATGATCAAGATGCCACAGCTTTGTTGATGTCTCTCTATAAACAGCTCATCCAGACACAAGAAAAGCTGGGAGAATCAGAGGCTGCACATGCAGCATTACAGGCAGCTTTGAAGCAAAGAGAAGAAGGTCAGACCTCCCAGCCTCCTCCTAAAGTAATAAACCTTGAGGAAACTACTCCAACTACTGTTCCTCCTCCTCAACAAACAGAACAGGCAGCAACATCCACCTCAGCACCACCACCAACAACAGAGCAGACCCCAAGCCTGGACATGCAAAAGCTGAGAAATGAGATCCAGGCCTTGGAAGCGCAAATGACAGAATTGAATGAGGCCAGGGAGAAACTAGCCAAAGTCAATGAAAGATATGACAAGTCCAAGCAGACCGTGGCAGAAAAGGGCAGGGAAATAAAAGCCCTCAAAGACAGGATCAAAGAGCTAGAGAATGAGCTCAAATTAGATAAGGTTGTGGCTGAGCTTAAAACAGTACTATGGGCTAATATTGGCCAGTCTATTACTGACCAATGGCAGTACATTGACACAATCCATGAGCAGTTGGAGCTCATCACAAAGGCACAGAAGGAGATTCAGAGATCAAGGGCAGCTCTAGGCAATATGCCTGAAATTGCCACCAGGATGGTCAATGTGCTCAATAACAGAACAAGTTCTCAGTTAGCAACCATGGGAATTCCTAACAGAACTGAGACTATTATGTTGGTAAAAAGGGTCCTTACACTAAGAAACTTAGTGCAGACATTGGAGAGAAGGACCCAAGACATGCAGACCGAGGTAAACAGATTTATGGACAAATTTGTGGTATTACAGAACCGAGGTCTCCCTGGCTTACTGAACAGTGCAGGAAAACTATTGACCCATGAGCAGTATACCAAGAGGGCCGATACGTTTGCCACAAGTCAGATCACTGAAAGGCCCAGCACCTTAGAAGAAACAGGGCCAGCTACAGGGCAAAGTCTCTACAACAGAGTAGAGAATTTATTCTTTATAATGAATGAGATAAAACACCTGTTTGAAGTGCCTCCTAACTTTTATAAATACACAGAGGTAGATGAGACTATGGAGGCAATTCTCAGGCATCAACTACCCACACAGGAATGGTGGACAAAGGCAATACAAATGATCCTATAGACCAGGAAGCCATTCTTCGAGTTTTGCATCAAAAAATACAAGGTGGCATGCACAGGAAAAGCTAGTAAAATCAGCATGCAGGAAAAGATACAAGCTGAGTCAACTCAGCAGAAGTCTCGGCCAGCAAGTCAAGATGGACAGCTACAGGTGACAGGGCCGAAAAGTTACAGCGGAGCAGCCACATCAGCGCATTTTCCAGCATTTAAAGCAGATCATTCCAACCGACTCAGTGGCCTCCAAAAGCCAAAATATCTTCTGACAGACAGAAAGATGCATTTAAGTTGTATTAAAGGTAGCAATAACTTCTTATCTGCTGCTCTGAACAAAGTTGGTGAAATATTTATTTCTCAGATGACTCAGCGCCTTAGATATTTTTGTAATACTGTTTGTATATATTTGCCCCTCGCACAAGCTTGCAGGGGTTGTTGTTGATTCATCTTGAAGAAGTTCTTATGCTGTAATCTTTTCAGAGTTTAATAAACAAAGTGATGGAATTTCTCAAAGTTCTGAAGTGTTGAATGCGTTCTGGTGTTTGTTGAAAACTGCAGGATTCCTGTGTACCTCACAATACAATAAGTTTCTGTAACTCTCTTTGTTATGTGTTTCAATCTTTTACAATCCATACATGTTTGTAGTTTCTAAGTATTTAGCAACAAAGAAAAAGAATAGCCTTCAGGATTTATTCATGCAATACCCTGAGCTCAATCTATGTTGTTAATAAATGTTTTCTTCAGCTATAATCTTGATAAGTGTAATTCTTAATCGCTGCACTTTCAGAACATATCTTTCACAGTGACCTTTGTTTCAGGAATTCAAGTTTGCTCCTGTGCAACATGTTTCACTTTCACATCACCAGCTTAATAGAGAATTCTTAATTGCTTTCTGTTGGCTGCCCATACATCACCACTTAAGTTTAAATTTTGTTTGTCGAGATACTCAATAGGCCCTGCAGTCTGAACATCATCTCTCCAGCATTTCAAAACACTTCACAGCTCTAGACTCCATTGCCCAATGATATACTACTCTCTGAGAACTACATCTTAATGCGCTGAAAGAAGTCCTTCAACCAAAACATAAACCAAAAACCTGAGCATAATAGCTAGCCTAAAACACTATCAGAACAGAGACAAATTATAAAGAGAGAGCCCTCTCTGATTACAGTTTGGCTAGAAACTGTGATCCAAAGATTGGTTAGTGGTTACCCCGGCCGTATTCCCTTGGGAGTCATAGGGAACAACTTGGGTGTTAACATAATTAGCGACTCCGCCGGGGACTATTTAGGATTTTCCAATCACTATCTATCTCCCAAAGCTATAGATCAAGCCTGTATATCAGTCAGGAAGCCTTCAAAACTGTTTCTGTGTTACATTAACAGCTTTAGGGGAAGAGCTGCTTCAGTCAATCTTCTTAGCTTTGAAACATATATAGCCTTTCCAAAATTTTATCCAGTCCTTGCAGATATAAAAGGTTCCTGCAAAAACCAAAAACAATTAGAACCTGGCTCCCAAGGAAAATCCACGGCATACTAGGGCAAATCCTGACCCTAATCCTCCCACTATTTTGGATAACCCCAACATAATCCCTAAGAACATCAGGAAACAGCAAAGGCAGGAGCAGCTTGCTGATTTAACTCCAAATACAGTCCATCCTAACCCCATTTCAACTCCAATTAAAGTTCTTTTTCGGTCTACCCCCAATTCCCCTAGTTCACCATCCACATCTCAAAGCCCTCCTCTCACATCTTCATCCACTGCACATACTCCTTTAACCAACCTCCTAGTTTCTACCCCTCCCATTAACCCTGTTATACCAGTCACCCCGGTCCCATTCATCCTTGTCAACCCCTTAAACCTTGTGAATATGGCCAACAGATATGCACACTTGCAAATACCAGCTAATGCCGCAACTCTACCCCAAGACTACCAAACCAAAATCTCATATTTTGACTCCACTGGCCCTTTGACAGCTGTTCAGCATGCCAAAAGGATGCAAGACCATTTTGAGACCTATGAAATAGATGATGACAGTGTGAGAATGAGGATGTTTGTTCAAAGCCTAACTGGGGATGTAAGAACTTGGTTTAGATCCCTAAATGCAAATTCCATCACAACTCCTGATGAGCTGTATCAAGCCTTTACTAACATATGGGAGAAAAAGAAAGATCCTCTGCACATACTTGGGGAATATGACACCATCAAAAGAGGTCCCCAAGAGACTGTTTTGGAGTATTGTGCAAGATTCAACAATGTATATAACGCAATTCCACAAAATTTAAGACCCCCTCCGGATTTAGCTTTGTACAAATTCCCTGATGGTTTTGACCCTGACATGGCCTATCAGTTAAAGGAAAGAGACCCTCAAACCCTTGCAGAGGCCCAAAGGGTTGCTGTCACAGTGGAAGCTAACCTGATTGCCAAAAGAAACAGAGCAAGGTTGGAAAAGAGAACAGCCTTCAAAGAAGAACCCTCTGCTTTTGATCAAAAGCTGGATGCAATACTCACTGGAATGAAAAGATTGGGTGATAGAGTGGAATCGGTTGAGAGAAAATCATCATGGGAAGCACCACAAAACAACCCTCCTAGGAATCCAAATTTTAGCAGAACTCAAAACCCAAACGTTGGCAAGGCCAGTGCTGACCAAGACATAAGACCTCCTTTCCAAGAAAACTATGCTGAAACCTCCACATCAACTGAACCCAATGAAGATCCTCAGATTAATTTAATGGGTCTAGATGGTGAAAGTCAAGTTTTCTTAACACAAGAAGATCATGAGGATGATGAAATCAAACTGTTCCAAACTAAATCAGGTGAATCCTTTGACTTTAAACAAGGCTATGACACTGCTGTTTATGAAGTCCATAAACAATACAAGCTAAGGAGCAGAACTGTGAATGTAAACCAACCTGAAAAGATAAAAGATAATCAGCAGCCTAAAAGAGTCATAGTCACAGAGCCTAATGACAAAGAAAATTCACCTACAGAAGAAGTAATTATTGAAGAGATCACTGAACCATTGTCCTTAAAACAGCAGCCTCTGGCTACTTCATCCTCCCACCCTAATTTAAATGTTATTCCTCAAGAGATGAGTAAAAAAGACAAGTCCCAAAATCAAGATAAGAATCAAGAAGAAGATGTAGTGAACAAGGAAAGGACTGTTATTCATAACCCTAAGACCCAATCTGAAAAACCCTTTGACCTAGAAACTGAAATTGGCAAACTAAAGATAGCAATTCCTCTCTCAGAATTAGCCAAGCATGACATTTACAAACAACAGATCAAGAAGTCCCTTCAACTCACCAGCAGCAAGGATGATGTTAATGTGTTGGATGACACCCCAGAGCTACTTTTTGGCCCAGAGGTGGATGGAAAGACAACAGGTGTAGGCATTTTACCTTTTTATGTCAGTTTACATGTTCATGACAAGATATTACATAATGCACTGTTTGACTCAGGTGCCTCTCACAATCTCATGCCAAAAGCAGTCATGAAGAGATTGAATCTAGATATAACAAGACCCTATAAGGACCTGTTTTCCTTTGACTCCAGCCAATTCAAGTGTTTAGGCCTAATAAAAGACCTATGTGTGTCTCTTGTTCAGTACCCAAACAAAACAATCCTAATGGATGTGGTAGTTGCTGACATCCCACCCAAGTATGGGATGTTGTTATCAAGATCATGGGGAGCTAAACTTCAAGGTTCCCTGCAGTTAGATATGTCATATGACACCATTACTGTCTTTGGGCAACCAAAGAGATTATACAGGGAAACATTAATGAAATACATGGTCAGCAGTGAAGAAAAGCCTCAAAACTTTCCCATATATGCTGTCCACTCAGACATAGACTCATACATTCTCTTCAATGATAATACAACTCTCTCAGATGATGAGGTTGAATCCAAGACACTCACACAAGAGGAAGGCACCAATGAGCAAAAGGCTACCCAAGAAACAATGATTAACCAAACATTGAACACAGCTGCTGCTCAAGAAAGCAAACAGGTTCCACCAAGTGAGGGAACTCCCCTAGAAAACCAACCAGAAGGCAAACCACAACTTCAGTTTACAATTCCAGCTCATGAACAGATCATTAACTCTCCCCTACAACAAAACATTCTATGGTTCCTTGAATTTGATGGCTCAGTCAACAAATTGGGGGCAGGAGCCGGAGTTTGGGTATACAATAAAGAAAACAGTTATGCAGAAGGCAGAGCCTATAGATTAAACTTCAGATGTACAAATAACATGGCAGAGTATGAAGCTCTTTTACTAGGCCTCAAGTTAGTAAAGTTCTTACAAGCTGCCAGGGTTTCAATCATGGGTGATTCAGATTTAGTTATCCAACAAGTGAAAGGAAATTTTGTCACAAATGACAAGAGATTAAGGTCTTATAGGTCTGCTGTTGCTGAAGTACTAAACTTTTTCTCTGAATTCCAAATCACTAAAATTCCTAGAACCCACAATCTGCATGCTCATAGTTTGGCAACATTTGCCAGTACTTGCAAATTACCATTGGAACCTAACAATTGTTTCACAGCTGAGATTAAACACAGACCCTCCATTCCAAATAATGTTAAAGATTGGCAAGTATTTGAGGATGATATGCAAATAAACAATTTTTTAACGCTGCAACAAGAATTTGCAGGATTAAATATTGACATTGAAAGAGCAAGTCAATCACAAATACAGTTTGAACAAATTAACCACACAATATCACCTAGAACAGCAAAACAAATGCTAAACCCAACTATTTTCAACAAGGAAAACATTCAGCAAATTCAACCAATCAGTTGTGAAGAAGTGGCCAATGCTGAAACTGAAATCATAGAGCTGAAAGACAATTTTCTGCCAACAGGCCTAACTCCACTAGAGGACATCTTTGATTCAAATGACATCCCTAGAAAACCAAAAATGCAGCCCCTTAACTCTGCCATTGAAGAATGCAACATTGGTACCATTGACAAGCCCAAAATAATAAAACTATCTGCTTCCTTACCTCCTGACCAAAAGCCTAAATACATTGACCCCTTCAAAGAGTTCCAGGATGTCTTTGCGTGGAGTTATGAGGATCTAAAGTCCTATGATACCTCTGTTATCCAGCATACTATCCCTCTCAAGCCTGATTAAAAGCCCTTTAAACAAAAATTAAGGAGAATCAATCCTATGCTTCTCCCAGAAATGGAACAAGAGGTACAGAAAATGTTCAAAGCAGGCATCATAGCACCTATCAGATTCTCTGAGTGGATCTCAAACTTAGTCCCTACAAGAAAGAAAACTGGTGAAATAAGGCTGTGTGTGGATCTAAGAAACCTGAATCAGGTATCCCTAAAAGACAACTATCCCTTACCCAAGATGGATCACATTCTCCAAAGAGTGGTAGGTGCCTCAAGGATATCACTACTTGATGGATTCTCAGGATTCAATCAAATCTTAGTGCACCCTGATGATCAAGACAAAACAGCATTTACAACCCCATGGGGAACTTTCAAATATGTAAAAATGCCGTTTGGATTGAAAAATGCAGGGGCAACTTTTCAAAGAGCAATGGATATTGCTTTTTCTAAGGAGATTCATGACCTTACACCTTTCTCAAAATCAGATCAAGAACATTTAAAACACTTAAGGCAGATTTTCTTAACATGTAGGAAATATGGAATTTCCTTGAATCCCAAGAAATCCCTATTTGGTTTAGAGGAAGGTAAACTATTGGGCCACATCATTTCTAAAGATGGCATTAGAATTGACCCAGATAGGATACAGGCTATCTTACAAATGCCCCACCCAAGAAATATCAAAGAGTTGCAAGGATTCTTGGGAAAAATCAATTTCTTGAGAAGGTTTATCCCCAACTTAGCAGAGTTGATCAGATTGCTAAATAACATGCTAAAGAAGGATTCAAAAGTAAAATGGATTGTTGAAGCCAATCAAGCCTTTGAAGGTATAAAGCTGGCCCTTACCCAAACCCCAGTCTTGACCAATCCTCAATTTGACAGAGCATTTATCATTTTCTCTTTTGCCTCCCAGCATACTATTGCTGCTGTTTTGTTACAGAAAGATGACCAAGGAAATGAGAAGCCAATTGCTTTCTTTAGCAGAGCTCTTAAAGATGCACCTTTAAAATATCAAATCATGGAAAAGCAAGCTTATGCTTTGGTCAAAGCCATTAAAGACTTTAGGATTTATATCCTCTATTCACATGTTATAGCTTACGTACCAAGTCCTATTGTCAAAGACATTCTCACCCAAGAAAGTTTAGAGGGCAGAAGAGGAAAGTGGATTGCCAACATTTTGGAATTTGATATTGAGATAAAACCTACAAAACTAATAAAAGGGCAAGGTTTGGCCAAACTAATGACAGAAGCAAATTTCCAAGCCTTAGACATCAACCAGCTGGACAGTGAACCGGAGCTGGCGACTCCAAAGATCAATGTAGCCTTTGAAGAATCCCACTGGTATTCTGATATCCGTTATGTGTTACAAAACCTGTGTGCTCCCCCAGGGCTGTCCAGAACTAAATGTAGGTTCCTAAAAATGAAAGCTTCTAAATTCTGTGTTATGGATGGAAATTTACTATAGAAAAACCATGAAGGGATATTGTTAAACTGCTTAATTGAGAATGAAACTAACAATATCATAAAAGAATTTCATGTAGGTGATTGTGGTGGACATTTGTATTGGAAGTCCACTGTGGATAAAATACTGAGGGCTGGTTACTACTGGCCCACCATGTTCTTGGATGTCAATAAATTCACCACCTCATGTCATAAATGTCAAGTGTTTGAGGGAAAGAGACAGTTGCTACCACTTCCCTTGAGGCCTATTGCAACTGAGAGACCTTTTCAACAATGGGGCTTAGATTTCATTGGGGAAATTCATCCCTCATCTTCAGGCCAACATAGATGGATCTTAACAGCCACAAACTACTTCACTAAGTGGATTGAAGCTACCCCATGCAGACAAGCAAATGATTCCACTATCATTCAGTTCTTGGAGAACAACATATTGGCTAGATTTGGCTGCCCTGACAAAATAATAACAGACAATGCTGCTGCTTTCAGATCTAAAAGGATGGTGACTTTCTGCCACAAATTTCACATTACCTTGGGCCATTCTACTGCATACTATCCCCAAGGTAATGGCCTTGCTGAGTCATCAAACAAAAGCCTAGTAAACATTATAAAGAAAGTGCTAGAAGAGAACAAAAAGAATTGGCATAAAAAGCTTGTGAATGCTCTATGGGCAGATAGACTAACAACCAAAAGATCAATTGGGGTCAGCCCATATGAGTTAGTCTATGGATTAGAAGCCAAATTCCCTTCATCACTAGGGATCCCTGTTATGAAATTACTTCAAGAAAGTCAAGCTGAGCCTAATGATATGCAAAGAAGGGTGAATCAAATTATATGTCTGCAGCAAACTAGAGATCAAGTTTTCAGCAGAGTTCAGGTTCTACAAGAAAAATTAAAGAAGGCCTTTGACAGAAGAACTAAGGCAGAAGATTTCAACATTGGTGACAAAGTCCTCAAGTGGGATTCAAGAAGAGAGGATAAGGGAAAACATGGAAAATTTGACTCCCTTTGGAGAGGACCATTTGCTGTCCAAGCAGTACAAGGAAACAACACTTATTTCCTTAAAAGTCTTAATGAAACTGATTTGGATGAAGGTCCTGTGAATGGCAGGATGCTGAAGCACTATTTTGACTACCACCCGTAAGTGCAGCCTGAGTTTTCCCTTGTACATATCCAGATGTATATATTATTTTCTGTTAAGATGTAAAAATGCAATTTCTCAAAGTTTTTTCAACTACCAGCAAAAGGTAAATAGGATCAAGAGGTCTACCAAGAAGGGAAGTACACAATTTTGGCATTTCAAAACAGCAAACTTCAAAATTTTGATGAAGGCAGTCAAGGGGATAAGGCATTCTGACCTGCTGTTCTTGGTCTTTCAAATGAAAAACCATCTCCATGTGGAGCCACTGTTAGCTACCTATACCAATAGGTTTCATATTTCATGATTGGTAATGGAAAGGTCCAAATATGCTCTGCTTTGATGATGCAAAGATCACATATTTCCAAGAGAATACAATCTGTGTAAATAGCTTGAGGAGCACTAAATTTTGGTGGATGGTTCAACAGCCTAATCTGGATCATGCCATGTTTTAAATTTTCAGTTGTAGAATAGAGTAAGAGGTCTGTCCAAACTGTTTAATCTTGGCAGACAAGTAGCTTAGGTAGAGAAGTAAGGCTCCCAACTGCTTAATCTGGGACCTTGGAAGAAATAAGGGTAGCAGTAGATAGAAAATCAAAAGGAAAAAAGCCAGAGAAAAGAAAAGGCAAATAAGGGTCTGCAAGTCCAAGTGCACCCTCCAAGAAGAAAACAAAAAATGCTAGGCAAGTAGATGGGTAGGCAGTTGGGGTTGCAGAAATGTCATTTCTTACAAATTGCATGTGGGTTAGCCTTGTTCACAAAGCAAAGTCAATGGACTGAGAAGGTGTTCATCTCCATCAGGTGGCAGCAAAGAAAAGAAGCATGTCTAACCTCCCTTCTTCCCCTCTTCTCATCCATAACTAACATCCCATCATCAGTTGAGATTCATGGAAGAATTTATGGTTTCATGGTGGTTCTTGTTCCTTTAAAAGCCACATTTCTTGTCTAAAAATTCTTTTCATTTTGATCTACTCCCTAAACTAAGTGATTTTCAAATAAACTTAGTGATATTCCCCCTCATCCACTCCTTTCATCCATATTTAACCCTAACTCTACTATATAATTCCCCTATATTACCCTGTCCCTAGTATTATAACACCATGGTGTATAAATCCCAAGCATTGTATAAATATCCCTCCCCTTGGCATTATAGCCAATAAGTCCTCTGTCAGGGATCAAATGACATCTGGTCACTTTGATAAACCTAAGTCTAAACCCCCTCCCCTCTTCTGAACTCATTTGGCCCAGTAAAACCTTCAGTTGCTAAGAAAACCTTGGAAAAAACCCTTTACCCATAACCCGCTTTGTATTATGAAATAACACAAAAACCCACTTTTTTCTATTTATCCAAAGTCTCCGCCCGTATTATTTCATTCCGAAAAAATACATTGAAAAACATTACAAAACACCATATCCCTAAGTTTCTCCGCCGGGCGCAAACTCCTAAAAATATGTTATTTTAATCCTTCCCCTGCGTCCGTATCATCCGATCAAATCATCAACCCGTCAACCGTCCGATCGGGCACTTTTGATCGGACGGCTATTATGAATATCGGGTTGGGCCCGAGGTCCGACGTTTAGCATCCGAGAAACTGTCAGAGGGTGACGTCAGGCCTCTGCCACGCGTCGCCCTCACAGCTTCTCGGGTCGGCCTCTGACAAAACCGTCGCCGTATTGTAAGAGGTCCGAGAAAACCATTACCGCTGTTCCGCTTACCACCTGTTTTGCCAGGCTTACGTCATCCCCACGTCAGAGCCACGTCACTGCCACCTCGCCGTCGCATCAACTCCTCCGTCCGCCCCCGCGCTGATATGGCCGCCACCTCACTATCCCCGTGGACCAATCGCGGCCTGCCACATCACCCGGTGACGTCATCCGACTCGGACCCCACCCGATGACGTCATGCTGACGTCATCCCAAAAACGCGCCAATATTGCCAAAAATCCATATTTAGGCCAAAATGTCATGTTTTTTCCACTTTTGGCAAAAGAAACTCTAGCTGTTTCTGCATGCGGCGCACGTTCAAACCAGCGCCAACCTGCTAAAGCTGATTCCAAGACCGCTGGCGCCTCCATTGCACCTGCATTTGCAACTCTTACCGGCGAAATTACCAGGTATTCCTCAAAATCATTCCATGAGCCTGGTTTTATCCGTATTTCCTCAAGCAAACTGTTAAGAGACTGTAAAACACTGTTTTCACCATCAAATACACAGTGACTTGCACCCATTTTCAACCAGTGAAGCCATAAACCTCCTGTAGAGCTGCATTTGACAAATTAAGCTGAATTCACAGCTAGTTCACGCAGTCGTGAACTACAAATTTCAATTAACCAGATTCACCACATAAAATACTCCTGGTCAGTCCTGCTACTGTTTTATCAATCCTTTAGATAGTATTTCAACTGCTGTCTATTCAATTTGCCTTCTGTTTCTTACAATTCACTTCCATTGCAAGAAAACGTTCCTCTCTATTGTTCCGCTCGATTGAAACCGGTTCTCCTACAGTTCAAAAGCTTCAGAAGCCATGGAGACACCAATAGCCCTGAATGTCCAGCCTCTGAATGCCCCTCATAGGGAAATAGCATGGAAAACCCTGGGAGATGTGGATTATCAGATGTTAGATTGGTTTCCAATGGGTTCCAAGTTCAATATTCACATGCTCAATGAACTAAAAGCCCAACACCTTGGTGGAGCTGATATTTTAGGGATTTGGGACTCAAATTTGCCCATTTACAACCTCCCTCAAGTAAATGCCCTCCCAGATTTGATCCATAAATGCCAGGAATGCTATGATCCTTGCCAGAGAGCTGTTCTCAGTCCTACAGGCTCAGTTTTGTTCTTTATCACCCCAGAAACCATCAATGAGATGCTACATTTCCACTCTGCAAGGCCATTGACCCCTCTTTCCATGATGGACTTAATAAAGAAGGGGAGGAATCTGTCAAGTGCCCAGATTACCAAAATTAACCAGTTATTTGTACAGCCAAGCTCTAAAACTTTAAGGACTCCTCCTATTGGATATCACTACCTGAATGACTTGGGCAGAATGCTAGTGGATTTGATCAGCTATGTCCTGGACTTTAAAGGAATTGAGGATGTTGATGAGACTATAATGGCAATGCTGTCCATATTTTCTCCTGGAAAGCCTCCAGCTGTACACTATGACTATGCCACTTATATTGCAGAGAAGATCCATGAACAGCTAATGAATCTACCAAGGGAAAGGGTGTTCAGATTCACCTCATACATCTACCACCTGTTCTTGTTTTATCAGCCAGACAGTTTCTCCATTCCCCTCAAGAAACTTAATGTCCAGGGGAATCCAAGGTCAGTTGTGTTTTGGACTCCAGTCTTCCATCATGTTTCTCAATTGCCATACACATATTGTGAATTTATAGACCTGTTCATTCACCCAGCTATGACATTGCTGTATGGTGTCCCTCCTCCAAGGTTAACCGATGACATGCAGAGAATTCTCCATCTCTCCAAATCCTACAGCATTGGTGATTGGTATTTTTACCAGCATCACACAGTAATCAGAGTATATGGCTGTGAGTTGGACCCTTTTAGGCTTCCAAGGTATGTCCCCATGAGACTTTTTGCCTTAGAATATTTCAGGCAGTTTGGATATGCTGACTACTTCCATTTCCAAAGCAAAAACAAGAAGGTACAACTGAAGGTAAGGAGCCAGCTAGGCCCCTTTTTGTACAACAAAAGAGAGGAGGGATGGAAGGAGGCAGATATGATCCTAGCAAGCCTCAAATTGCAAACCAGTTTCAAATGGTCACCTTATGACCGTAATCATTTTATTTCCCTCAGGAGGATAAAACACAAATTGGGTACCTATTCACATATTAAGCTGCCTCATATTGAAAAATATGCAAATTCTTTAGGCTGGAAAGAGGGCACTCTAGAAGAGCCAATCTCTAGAGAGCAGATACTAGAAAGAGAGGCTAGGAATATGCAAAAAGAGGCTGACTTGGAAACTTGTGGACAGGTTTCCTTATCATATCAAAGGCAACTTGGAGCAGCTGCCTCTTCTTCAACAACACATCAGCAAGCTGCCATGGACACTCAACAAACAAGCAGCAAAGGCAAAGAAAAGCAGGTGGAACAAGAGCAACCACCTCCCATAACTGAAGGGCAAGCAGAAAAAGAGATGGAGCAACAAGAAGAAGTGCAGCAGCAGGGAGAGCAACAGCAACAACAGGAATCACAGCAAAGAGAAGGGTAGCATGACAGAGAGCAGCCCACACAGCAAGAAGGGGCAGTTGAGGCCCTGATTCTCACTGAGCAGCAAGCTCAAAACATAGTACCTCCTAGGCAAGAGGCTGTTAATGAAACCTCAATCCTCCAAACTCCTCAAAAGGAGGATGTAAGCAGGAAAAGGGATAGAGAGACTCCCTTGACTACATCAACAAGCCATGGTGAGAAGAGGCATAGGATGAATCCCCTTTCAGAGGAAGAGATGCCTATAGGGCAATCTTTGGGTATGGGCCCGCCCAGTTTGGAGGCATCTGCAAGTTCCTTCCAACAGGAACAAGAGAGGACAGTGGGAGGAGAAGTCAGCTCCTCAAGCCACCAAAGAGAAGCTGAAGGAGGAATCAAACAGCAGTTCATAGACATAAAGAGGAGGAATGAGCCCATAAAAATACAGCTGTACAACCATCTGTTGAAAATGGCTCCCACCAACCAGCAGCGACTAATGTCTGCATATGATGTCCAGGAGGGCAAGATGATCGTGAGTCACCTCATACCAACTACTTTGCAGCCGCAGTCCCCTTCAGATTACCTAAGGGCCAATCTTGAGGTCCTGGCCAAGGACATCCACCCAATGGATAAAATTGAATTGCATAAACAAACAGGTGAGATGGTCTATGCTTCCTTGGCAGACAAGACATTGGATAACTATAGGCTAGAAAATAGCCTTAATAATACAGCTGCTCAACTGGAGTTGGAGAGGGCATCCTCACAAGCAAAGGACAACAGAATAAGGTCCCTAGAAGATATAATTATTGAGATTGGGCATGACCCCAAAGATATCAAGGGCATACAAGAAATATTAAAATTGAGGGATGCAGATATGGCAGCTTTAAGGAGAAAGATCAAACTCCCAGCCACAATTCACCCTCAAACAGATGAAGTAGCTCAACAAAGGCATGATCAAGATGCCACAGCTTTGTTGATGTCTCTCTATAAACAGCTCATCCAGACACAAGAAAAGCTGGGAGAATCAGAGGCTGCACAGGCAGCATTACAGGCAGCTTTGAAGCAAAGAGAAGAAGGTCAGACCTCCCAGCCTCCTCCTGAAGTAATAAACCTTGAGGAAACTGCTCCAACTACTGTTCCTCCTCCTCAACAAACAGAACAGGCAGCAACATCCACCTCAGCACCACCACCAACAACAGAGCAGACCCCAAGCCTGGACATGCAAAAGCTGAGAAATGAGATCCAGGCCTTGGAAGCGCAAATGAAAAAATTGAATGAGGCCAGGGAGAAACTAGCCAAAGTCAATGAAAGATATGACAAGTCCAAGCAGACCGTGGCAGAAAAGGGCAGGGAAATAAAAGCCCTCAAAGACAGGATCAAAGAGCTAGAGAATGAGCTCAAATTAGATAAGGTTGTGGCTGAGCTTAAAACAGTACTATGGGCTAATATTGGCCAGTCTATTATTGACCAATGGCAGTACATTGACACAATCCATGAGCAGTTGGAGCTCATCACAAAGGCACAGAAGGAGATTCAGAGATCAAGGGCGGCTCTAGGCAATATGCCTGAAATTGCCACCAGGATGGTCAATGTGCTCAATAACAGAACAAGTTCTCAGTTAGCAACCATGGGAATTCCTAATAGAACTGAGACTATTATGCTGGTAAAAAGGGTCCTTACACTAAGAAACTTAGTGCAGACATTGGAGAGAAGGACCCAAGACATGCAGACCGAGGTAAACAACTTTATGGACAAATTTGTGGTATTACAGAACCGAGGTCTCCCTGGCTTACTGAACAGTGCAGGGAAACTATTGACCCATGAGCAGTATGCCAAGAGGGTCAATACGTTTGCCACAAGTCAGATCACTGAAAGGCCCAGCACCTCAGAAGAAACAGGGCCAGCTACAGGGCAAAGTCTCTACAACAGAGTAGAGAATTTATTCTTTATAATGAATGAGATAAAACACCTGTTTGAAGTGCCTCCCAACTTTTATAAATACATAGAGGCAGATGAGACTATGGAGGCAATTCTCAGGCATCAACTACCCACACAGGAATGGTGGACAAAGGCAATACAAATGATCCTATAGACCAGGAAGCCATTCTTCGAGTTTTGCATCAAAAAATACAAGGTGGCATGCACAGGAAAAACTAGTAAAATCAGCATGCAGGAAAAGATACAAGCTGAGTCAACTCAGCACAAGTCTCGGCTAGCAAGTCAAGATGGACAGCTACAGGTGACAGGACCGAAAATTTACAGCGGAGCAGCCACATCAGCGCATTTTCCAGCATTTAAAGCAAATCATTCCAACCGACTCAGTGGCCTCCAAAAGCCAAAATATCTTCTGACAGACAGAAAGATGCATTTATGTTGTATTA
This sequence comes from Pinus tabuliformis, assembly GCA_031772625.1. Classification (NCBI taxonomy): domain Eukaryota; kingdom Viridiplantae; phylum Streptophyta; class Pinopsida; order Pinales; family Pinaceae; genus Pinus; species Pinus tabuliformis. Next base: position 1,191,562,684 of record CM062811.1, on the reverse strand, counting down.
AAGGCATCAATAACTTCTTATCTGCTACTCTGAACAAAGTTGGTGAAATATTTATTTCTCAGATGACTCAACGCCTTAGATATTTTTGTAATACTGTTTGTATATATTTGCCCCTCGCACAAGCTTGCAGGGGTTTTTGTTGATTCATCTTGAAGAAGTTCTTATGCTGTAATCTTTTCAGAGTTTAATAAACAAAGTGATGGAATTTCTCAAAGTTCTGAAGTGTTGAATGTGTTCTGGTGTTTGTTGAAAACTGCAGGATTCCTGTGTACCTCACAATACAATAAGTTTCTGTAACTCTCTTTGTTATGTGTTTCAATCTTTTACAATCCATACATGTTTGTAGTTTCTAAGTATTTAGCAACAAAGAAAAAGAATAGCCTTCAGGATTTATTCATGCAATACCCTGAGCTCAATCTATGTTGTTAATAAATGTTTTCTTCAGCTATAATCTTGATAAGTGTAATTCTTAATCGCTGCACTTTCAGAACATATCTTTCACAGTGACCTTTGTTTTAGGAATTCAAGTTTGCTCCTGTGCAACATGTTTCACTTTCACATCACCAGCTTAATAGAGAATTCTTAATTGCTTTCTGTTGGCTGCCCATACATCACCACTTAAGTTTAAATTTTGTTTGTCAAGATACTCAATAGGCCCTGCAGTCTGAACATCATCTCTCCAGCATTTCAAAACACTTCACAGCTCTAGAATCCATTGCCCAATGATATACTACTCTCTGAGAACTACATCTTAATGCACTGAAAGAAGTCCTTCAACCAAAACATAAACCAAAAACCTGAGCATAATAGCTATCCTAAAACACTATCAGAACATAGACAAATTATAAAGAGAGAGCCCTCTCTGATTATAGTTTGGCTAGAAACTGTGATCCAAAGATTGGTTAGTGGTTACCCCGGCCGTATTCCCTTGGGAGTCATAGGGAACAACCTGGGTGTTAACACCAGACTACCAACTTGATTTTTCATTATGTTCATTTCAATGTTACTGTTATCACCCCAAAAAACTCTCCTAGGTTGTATATCAGAGATGCTCGGGAACATTACAAACTCAACAAAAATGTTTGAAAATGGAGGATGAATGGAAGGAATGATGCATATTCAAGCTAGATAACCACTTCTACTATGCTTAACCCCAGACATGTGTGAACACCCCCAAACTACAAGGCTTTAGACCACAAATTACTCACAATCTAAGGAAAATGTGATGATGGAGAATAATGATCACACCAGCAGATGCATAGGACCCTATGATGACCAGCTGCAACCAATAAGGAGGTCTGCAAATCTATTTCCTAATGCACAGACAGGATGACAACTCTCTGGCATTAAAATAACAAAAACCTGCATACAAATTCAATGATACAAGCTAGATTCTAACACAGAGGTGGGATGATAGCGCCTCTAATGCTAAACATCAACAGTACATGAATAAATGCATAGCAGGCACATCCTGGAACAACGAAGAAGTGGAAAGTGAGCAATTAACAACAAAAGAAGCTTGCATTAGCTGAAAATGAAGACCAGACGCTACAGGTATCACAGTAGTTACAGTTTCCAGAAGTTGAACCTTAGATCAAGATAACATTCATCAACCCTCAACACATCTTGTTTCTGGGTATATATGGAGTTTTTTTACAAAATTCACTCTACTATGTTACGCAAGGAGGGGTCATAATGGACCACCAACACATATTAACTCTTCTGATGGATTTTCTACCTCAATTTGATTGTCTTAATGAACAAATCGACCTTTCTCTGGTGTTCTGCAATCCTCTTCTGAGCAGGTGGAGTGAAATATGAATGAAACCCATAACCATTGAATGCTTTTAACTGCTCAAGAGTCGTCATTTCCTTCTCAGCCATGTTGTTCCTTAATTGCAGTGGTTGAAGAATTAATATAGACAGTACCGGGACTGGTCTCCTTCCTCCCTTGGGTACACTGAACAGGATATGAACAAAGACAGAATGGCGGAGACATGACTGCGAGGGGGACAAGGTTCATCTGTTGGATCGCATGGATCAACGGTGAAGATCTATCAGAGGGGAAAATCAGGTAGAAGTGGGTCAAACAGGTGTGGGCCGTCAGATGGCATAGATCAACGGCGGAGATCTATCATTAAGGAGTATCGAGAGGTTATAGAATCGGAATATATGAAGGGAACGATAGGAACAGATAATAGCCGTTAGATCCAGCAGATGAACGGTGAGGAATGGTTCGCGAATGATATCAGGAAAGAACGGAAGTGGATAAACTAGAGTCGTTAGATCAGGGTGCAGTGGATCCAACGGTCATTGCACGAGAAAGATGCGCGAACGAAAAAGTGCGGGGCACGGTGGTTTCGCGGGCAGGCAGTATTCCCCACACCGCCTTTGGTCCCACGACAGTTTCCGTATGAGGGTAGGCGATGCGAATCATCAGCCGACACGTGGCCGATGGAACAGGTAGAAAAGCACCATGATCGCGAGATATCGTGTGGGCAGGTTCGCAGGTATGGAATGAGCGAATGTCGTTCGATCATTTGATGGACGGTTAGACAACGGGGAAACTAATGGTGATTTATTGTGCGGGGAAAAGACAAAAACTGTTAGATTGAATCACGGCGATCAACGGCTATAGCTAAGGCGGAAGGTTATATGGGTGCATCACATGGCCATTTAGAATTAGCGCTCAGGGCCTAAAGAACATGGGCTTACGCAACGCTATAGCGGTGAAATGACATGTTTGAACGGGGAACAAAGAGGTTTGAGAAGAACCAGAAAAAGAGAAGGGGGGCTATGGGGTCTGAAGAAACTGAAGGAGAAGGATGAGAATTACTGCTGCAAGCTCCTTTTCGGCATTAACGCATGGCCGAGTTGATATTGGGTCATCCAAATGCTAAAACATGTAGCAGACCTAACACTGGCTCCTTCTGGGGATGAGATCCTCCCTGTGAGGTCCCAAGAACTGCAGACCAATGCCTTCATACAAAATCAGCTTAAAAAACATTTCCTATTATCCATTGGGCATGGAGTCAAACTAAGCCTATACTAAAACCTGAAAAAGAAACTGCTTACAATCATTAAGGCTTGAAAACTTAAATCTTTAAAAAATTGCCCATCTGTTGGGCTACCAAAATTTCTCCTCCTGCTCTCGGCCCCCTCATCATAGAGCTGCAAAATAGGATTGATTTTATCATCTACCTCAAGCAATTTAGGACATCTGAGCTTAAGAGGCAGATATGGATCAAATTTCATCTCCCTTCTATGTATTTTCCTCCTTGGACGTTCTTCATGGGAGCCTTTGTACACATGTTGAATAATCATGGCTTCTGTGTACTTGTCTTTGTTATCTGTGGCCTGCATAATTAATATGAATGACAAACCAATGTATTGTTGTGTGGAGGACACAGAGACCTCATCTTCTCCTTCATCTTGCTTAGAACAGTCAACATCCTAGGAGGAATCCAAAAACTGAGCATCCTCTTCCTCTTTCATCTGATAAGCTGCCTTTTCAATCTGTATGAAGGCCATATGAGCAGGCATCAGAATATCAAGACTGAGATGATCATTATTAGCCTTGGGTTTTGAATTATGGCCTGCCTCAGAGTTTAGGGGGCAACTTTGAGGGATTGTAACTTGAGCAGACAGAGGGACAAAAGATGATGGGGAGCTTCCCTCTCCCTTCTTGATCACTGGTCTAGGGATGATAGCAGGATGGGGAATTTGTAGATCTGTATAGTCATGTGAAGGTGAGCTAGCATTAGGCACAGCTTCTTCGAGGATGAGAGGATCTGCTGCTAGCTTCTCTTGCTGATAAGCTTGTTGTTCTGCAGCTACAACAAACTCATGAGTAGTGCCTCTGGATAATGCTTCTTCATAAGCAGCGCTTGTCAAGAAAGGAGCACTGCCCTTATCTTCCAAACCATGGGCCTCCTCCTCTTCTTCACACTACACTTCTTCCATGACTACATTCTGTAAAAGGGCCTTCACCCATTTATCTTTATTTGTAACTTTATTTCTTTGCAAAATCTGGAAATGCTCATTTGCTCCTCTATATGGATGTGGAGTTGGAAGAGAAAAGGAACACTGATCTCCTACTTCTTCAGAATGTTGCTAAACCTTTAATTTGGAAACTTTAGAGGCTAATAACTCTATCATCCTGGCTAATTCATCGATCTCAGGATCAGAGGGTGATGAGGATTCACCTCCCTGTCTTCTCCTTTCAGCGTCACCTTCGAGTCTTTCTGCAGCAATGATCTTTGCTTCTACCTCAAAGGCTGTATTTTGCATGTTAGCCAAATAAGTGCATCTTCTTTCTCTCAACAGCAAGCAGAATTGAGAATCAAAGGCATTAACATAAGTGAGCATGGCAGAAGCAGCGGTGGCTCTTACTTCAACTGGCATTCTGCTGTACATATGATTGAATCTGATGTTGAAATCAGACAACAACTCACCATCTTTTCTCTGCAAGTTCCCGAATTCAGTATGATAAAAGAGCAGATATTTATTATGCCCCCAGTGCTTTAGGAACACATCATCTAGAGCCTCAATCTCTGCAATAGACCTAGGGGGTAATTCTCTAAACCATTTTCTAGCTTCCCCATCTAGGATTTAGACAAAAAACCTCATCCAGACATCCTCTTCATTGATATCCATGTTATCAGCATAGCTATAAAAGGCCTCTAAATGCTCTTCAGCTATTACTCATTTTCCACCAGTAAACTTAGGCATGTATTCTTGATAATCTCCTGTAGGCATGGCATTCAAAGGAACAGGCAAGACCAGGGGTCCATACTTAGCAGCAACAATTATTTCTATCTTCGTGGGTGCTTGCTGGCCTGCCATGACTAGCGCGTATGAAAGGATACTGGTGGACTGAGTGGTATGAATCAATGAAAAGAATGACAGAAACAGAGGAATACGATGGACAAGATGGAAAGCTTCTTTCTTTGAACTGAGGTCTGAAAGGGAAATGAATAACTAAGGAGCTTAAATGAATCTTTGAATGTGACTTTCACTATCAAAGATACATGGGATTTCTAAGGCTTACTTGGTCCTGATGCTCCTTGCTGCGATATTTTCTTCTGCTGAAAGATCTTCTCAGGATCAAACACTGATTCAATTGGTGAACTCTGAGGATTTCTCCAAATATGTCTAACAAACTGAGTCAGAACTTCAATGTGGAGTTGCCAAAGGTTTGTCTTCCTCTAGTGGAGTCACCAGATAGATGATTACAACCAAATTATGTTCCCAGACCTTGTCTATCATCAAAATCTGGAACTTTGTCGTTCTCCCAGGGAAGCTGAGCTTCAATTCTCCTCTCCCCGGCAACAGTGCCAATTAATGTTATCACCCCAAGAAACTCTCCTAGGTTGTATATCAGAGATGCTCGCGAACATTACAAAATCAACAAAAATGTTTGAAAATGGAGGATGACTAGAAGGAATGATGCATATTCAAACCATATAACCACTTCTACTATGCTTAACCCTAGATATGGGTGAACACCCCTAGACTACAAGGCTTTAGACCACCAATTACTCATAGTTTAAGGAAAATGTGATGATGGAGAATATTGATCACACCAGTAGATGCACAGGACCCTGTGATGGTTGGCTACAACCAGTAAGGAGGTCTACAAATCTATTTCCTAATGCACAGATAGGATGACAACTCTCTGGCATTAAAATAATAGAAACCTGCATACAAATTCAATGATACAAGCTAGATTCTAACACAGAGGTGGGATGACAGCACCTCTAATGCTAAACATCAACATCACATGAATAAATGCATAATAGGCATGGCATGGAACAAAGAAGAAGTGGAAAGTGAGAAATTAACAGCAAAAGAAGCTTGCATTAGCTGAAAATGAAGACCAGACGCCACAGGTATCACAGTAGTTATAGTCTCCAGAAGTTGAACCTTACATCAATATAACATTCATCAACCCTCAACACATCTTGTTTTTGGGTATATATGGAGTTTGTTTACAAAATTCACTCTGCTACATTACACAAGGAGGGGTCATAATGGACCACCAACACATATTAACTCTTCTGATGGATTTTCTGCTACAATCTAATTGTCTTAATGAACAAATCGACCTTTCTCTAGTGTTCTGCAGTCCTCTTCTAAGCGGGTGGAGTGAAATATGAATGAAACCCATAACCATTGAATGCTTTTAATTGCTCGAGAGTGGTCCTTTCCTTCTCGGCCATGCTGTTCCTTAATTGTAGTGGTTGAAGAACTAATACAGACAGTACCAGGACTGGTCTACTTCCTCCCTCGGGTACACTGAATAGGCTATGAAAAGAGACAGAATGGCAGAGACATGACTACGATGGGGACAAGGCTCGGCCGTTGGATCACGTGGATCAACGACGAATATCTGTCCGAGGGGAAAATCAGGTAGAAGTGGGTCAAACAGGTGTGGGCCATCAGATGGAATAGATCAACGGTGGAGATCTATCATTAAGGAGTATCGGGAGGTTATAGAATTGGAATATATGAAGGGAACAATAGGAACAGATAACAGTCATTAGATCCAGCATATGAACAGTGGGGAATGGTTCGTGAACGATATCGGGAAAGAACGGAAGAGGAAAGACGAGAACCGTCAGATCAGGGTGTAGTGGATTCGACGGTCATTGCACGAGAAAGATGCGCGGATGAAAATGCGCAGGGCACGGTGGTTTCATGGGTGGGCGGTATTCCCTGCACCGCCTTTGGTCCCATGGCAGTTTCCATATGAGGGCATGTGATGCGAATCATCGGCCGCAGAAAACCTCCGCGATCACGAGATATCATGTGGGCAGGTTTGCGGGTATCTAATGAGCGAATGCTATCAGATCATTTGATGGACGGTCAGATGGCCGGGAAACTAATGGTGATTTATTGTGTGGGGAAAAGACGAAAACCGTTAGATTGAAGCACGACAATCAATGGCTATAGTTAAGGCGGAAGGTTATATAGGCACGTCACATGGCAATTTATAATTAGTGCTCAGGACCTAAAGAAGATAGGCTTACGCAGCGCTATAGTGGTGAAATGACATGTTTGAATGGGGAACAAAGAGGTTTCAGAAGAACCAAAAATAGAGAAGGGGGGGCTATGGGGTCTGAAGAAATCGAAGGAGAAGGATAAGAATGACTAGTGCAAGCTCCTTTTCAGCATTAATGCATGACCGAGTTTATATTGGGTCATCCAAATGCTAAAACATGTAGCAGAGCTAACAGTTACAATACATATTTATACATGCCGAAGCATCCAATACCATGGACCGAAAACCATCGCGTCCAAAATCATGTGCAAAAATCATGTACAAAACCATAAGTAGGTCTGCCCAACCTATTATAGGGTCCAAAAAAAAAAATTTCTGGGGCACTGCCGCGGACCCCATAGAGTGGGATTACCTGCACCCCTCAAACCCCGTGTGACACCCCCCCCCCCCCCCCCCCCCCCCGCTACGCAATCGGTGCAACGAAAGGGGGGCACCGCCCACCTTCTAACCCCCCGATTAACTACGTGGGCTAGTCATGGAAAGAATATAACACAACCCAACACTAAAAACAGTTGTTTTGGCTACTTGACATGGAATTGGACTTTATTGATGATTATATGATGAAGTACAAAATTTTATGATCATATATGCATTCAAGACCTATAACTTATATGTTTATCATATGTTTGATAAAATGCTTATCCTGAGACTAGCATGTTTTGAGCAAGACCTAGATTTATTTTTTATTGCACTGATTTTTTATCATCATTGATTGTAGTATAGAAAGTTTTGAGAACTTTTGGGTACTTCCCTAAAGGATAGCCTTGAAAAAGTGGCATTGATCTCGCCACATCATGCACAAAATAGGGAAATTTTGGTTAGAACTGCATGTAGGAAAGATTATGGGTGTGGCTTAGGAATCATAACTGCATGCATGGTGTGTTATGGGTTGAGTTGGGCTGTCAAGTTTTTAAAAATGAGTTCCAGCTTAGGTATTGATCAATAGGAGTGGTTGTCAAGCTGCTAAGTGATCCAGTGTCCCTAAGGGGTGGTAGTATGTGTTTCAGTTGTATGACCCACTTCCATAACTAGAACATGGAGGTCAGATCATATCATAGTAACACTTAGCTCATGTTTACCATAGAGATCTTGTAAAATAGGGTAAATGTCGGAGGAGGAATTACAAGGTGGTATGAGAGAGGGTTTCGTTCTCTTTGGATGATATATGATACCACAGGGTGTTATCAGAGAAAATTGTATTCCCTACAACATTTCCTCTAATATTGGTGTTTCAGGGTGGTATCATAATAAGGTTGCAAGACTAGACCTCGAGGTGGATGTGATTATTATGCATTCATGTCAATCATCTATGGGTCTACTATGCATGCATTATTGTGGTTATGGTTATCATCTAGGCAGTTAATATTGTAGTTTTGTGTTAACATGCATGATTTTGGTATGTTGATGCCAATATATATATATATATCATGTTAATCTGAATTGATTTGTGTAGTCATGATAGCCTCCCCTAAGATATATTGATATATCATTTTGATTATGTCTTCTATTTGGTTTATCTAACATGGTATGTTCGCAGGAAATAAAGATCAGAGATGAAGAGTAGAATGGTGGACTATATTTCGCATGACTCCCCTTATAGGCTTGATGTGAATTCCATGGAATTAGAAAGGTTAGTCGGGAAATAAGGAGAAAAGTGTTCTCCTAATCTCATAGATACACTAAGGAGTCCGGGGTAGATATTAGAAGTTTCAAGGTAGATAATAACAAGTTGATTGAGGCACAATAAATACTTGCAAGGGCTCAAGAAAAGAAATCAGAGGTCAATGCAGTGATTCTTCAAAGCCTTTCAAATTTGCAAAAGCAGAGACAATTGAGGATCATTCATGGATAGGAGGAAACAACTAATGGGGCATATGGTAGTAGGTCTCGAATGGGGTACAGGATGGATGAAGATGATACAGTTAAAGGTGGTGTTGGGTCAATTTACTATGTAAACTAACACAAGTATTTAATTAGCAATCCAGGCTTGTAAGCTTGGAAGAATGTCCAAAATATATGGATTTCAGCTGTAGTCAATTTTTAGAAGATGAAATATAAATATTGAAATAAATTCATATTACAAATATAAAATCTAATTAAGTAATTTCTTATTCACTTATGTAATATGTGAGGGATGAGGCTCCTAAATTAGGAGAACCATGTTTTCCTTCCCTACAATACTATTTTCATGAAGATAAATCCAAATCACTAATTAATAATAGTTTATGATGTAGAAGATGTAGGAGAAGAGGCTCCTAACTGAGGAGGTCCATGTTGTCCTTCTTCACAATTTCATTCATCATTGTTACCATTGTATTTAAGACTAGGAATTCAGAAAAGAAAAAGGAAATGAATTTTAGTTTTTGTTCTTATATCAGATAGAAGGAGAGTTTAACTTAAACATTGGTTTGTCCCTTCATATGCAGATTAGAAGTAAACCAAGATTCATCAACAAACATAATAAATCCTCATTCATCTAATTAACTGAACAAATTTGAAGCAAAACTAGTTTATGAAAATTAAGCTAAATTAACCATGAAGTGTACTTAGCTTGGTGTGGGGGCCCTCCACCCTTGCCTTGCACACTTCAAGATATATCAGATATAGAAAGCTTAGTTACTCACTCAAGCATGAACAAAAAATGAAATGAAACAGGTTCTTCAATTAACTTCCAGTCTTCAAAGAGTCTCAAAATCAGATTACATAAAATTCTACATGCTCAAGTCCTCAATAGTCTTGGCTTAAATAGAGAAATAATAAACAAACCTGACTAAAATGTCTCTAACAGCTATATCTATCCTAATCCCATCTATCTTGGTCAAATCCATCCATTCTATTACACCAAATCTGGAAAAATCCCAAAATCTTCTATTTCTGCCCTATTTTTTAAGGATTGCTAAAAAAGAGGTCATGTTTGACCAGTGTTGATTGGCCCTATTTTAGCTTAGTTTCACTGAACCAATAGGTTTTCATTCATCCTTTAGTTCCCAATATTTCCAAATCCATGCTCAGCTCATTCCCATGTGTCCTGCAAGTATGACTTCAATGGAGTAATTACGGGAATTTTCAATTTTGTCCAAAAATACTCTTAAAACACATTTTTTGCAAAAAATATCTAAAAATTGAAAATCATAATTTGTTTGCCTGAATATGCATAATAAGGTCAAAATAGGTGATATGTGGATGGTATAAAGTGGAAAATGATGGAAATTAGGTGGATTTTAATAAGCAAAATTTTATTAAAATCGAGGGCCAACATCTCCCCCTTGCTGATGTTCAAGCATGTCCTCATGCTTGCCTCTGTCTCTTTGATCTTTTGTCCCTATATGCTTGCTACAGGGAAAAGTGTCTACACAGAACTGCTTATCCCACTAAGGTGTGATAGCTACCTTAGAAACAAACAAAGTAAAGCTACTTTCGTTTTTCCTTTATGAAATATATAAGAGAGAAGAACAAAGAAGACCAACCTCTGTCTTGCGTTAATCTCCTAGTTTGATTCCTCTCTCTCTTGATAGTCTTTCGCTACTTGCTCCCTTGTACGCCCAGCTTCATAGAGTACTGCTAAGATCACAGTAGCATAGCACTATACAAGAACATGGACCTATAATCATAAACAATCTAGGATCAGATGTAAATTGACCATACAAATGCATAAAACATAAATGACACAAGAGTATGGAGGAAAACTTGAATAGCTTTTATTGATAAGCAAGAAAAAGCCAAGGGAGTTACAACCAATTGTTCTGACCCAGCATCATCCTCTCAGCAGGTAAGCCCCTCTTCACCTCATACAAAGCTTAGATCACCCAACACCCTGATGTTGTCTCAAGAAACCAACAGCAATTCCTTACAATATGCAAAATTCCAGCCTCTAGATCTCTGGGATGACGGATCCATATATAGATATCTGTAAGGGGGATGAGTCAGCTTGTGATTTGATTAGTGTCTTCCCTCTGATAGTTCTTGCTTCCACTTGGAGATTGATGATCTCTTACTCATCCTTGGTCGAATTCAGAGAGGCAAGTGTCACAGGAGAAGTTTCTCGAAGATTCCATGCCTCTCCACCTCGCGGAATGACACTGCCATTTGTCGTTTCTCGCCCATCGCACCCCATAGAAGGGATTTTTGAAATTCAATGCACCCACACAGTGTATTTAGGTGAGATGCAATGCACTTTGCCTATGGAGCAGCTAAAATGATCTTGTTTTGACCAGTTCTGAGCAGTTTTTCATGGAGAACTTCTGGGAGAAGCTATAATCAATTGACCTTGTTCCTTTAGGGATTAGAACAACACTTTTAGGGACTTAGGAGCCCTTGTTTTATGGACATTTCATGCTTGGGGTTGTAGTGCCCAAAAATGTCTATAACAGTTGCCCCCTAAAGCATGAGGTCATTAATCTTTTGATGTCGGGTGAAATGCTTTATTATGAGGATCCGAAGTTCTTTCAAGCTGAGAGGAGACCTGTAATAAGATACAATACAATACATTATCTTCATAATATTTTCATGATCTAGCTGAGGCGGGCATTCCCATGCTCAGCTTTATAAATTCATTTTCATGTACATAGGACAGACAATCGTCTGAGTGTAGACTGATGATTCTGGTAGAGCCATCATCACTTTGATTGGATGATTATCTGTACAACAATGATGTACATTTGATGTCTTTATTTCCCTGAATATATATCGCAGCCTGGATGGATGAAACTAGATCCGGGGTCATCAATCTCGTTCGATCTTCACTCGAAGTACAAGTCTATCCATGTGAGAGATGTTCTGGAGTCGAACATGGAAATACATCGCCTGATTACCAGCCAATGATGTAAGCTGTTAACAGGCGTGAGAGGTGTTATCACAAAATCGTGTACTAAGGGCTGCTACTTAGCAAGATCTCATGAAACTGTTTTAGACCAGGCTTTAGACTAAGGTTTAGCCTCCTTAGTCAGAGAGGGCTCTCTCACAGATTTTTGATATCCATTAAGGGCAAGAAAAGATGGCTAACTCTTTTAAACAACACATGAAAAATAAGCTGGTTGGACAAATATCAAATTAGTCTTCATTGGGCTTATGGAGTCTCACCCATTTCAGTAAACAAAAGCACAGTCATTTCATGGAAGTCAAGGCTCTTTACATCAGATGTTCAAACATACTTTACATAAACCACAGCTTGCCAAGCATACAGGAAGTCAGAGCATTAAACATGAATTCTGAGTGATTATGCTGTAACAAGGCTGTAAAAGAACATTAAGAGAATAAACCACAATTACATTTGAACAATATGATCTATTGAGAATCTTGAGAAGAAACAACAGCTGTTTTTCTATTACTGTAATAAGTCTTTTACATCAGCCAAAATAAAACTCTGTTTTTCATAAATCTCCAACCCTTATTACATCCTAATTTGATCCATTTATAGGAATACGTTCTTCCCTCTCTAGAGCGAGCTCGAAGGCCCTATTAACTACTCCTACATGCTATTTAACTAATTCATTAATTACAAAGTGCTGAACTGTAATTACACAAAATCCTAATCAAACTAAAACACTAATTCCATTCTCCTCGTATGCTTGATTCTTCTTGGATCCTTGACAGTTGTCCTCCTTCAGTTAGGCTGAGATGGCTGAGCTAAAGATGCAAGGAACGCTGACTTTGGATACCTGTTAGCGTTGATGAATCATTTATCATCAGGATCAAAACACCTATTTTTAAGGTCCCTGTCTCCTACCATCCTTCGAAAGTTCAGCAACATGTCCCAGCTCTTTTAATAACCCCAGGTATGGAATGCTGCCATGTTTCTGATGTGCTGTAGGTGATATTGATAGACAGGTGTCTCTCTTCCACAAATCCCGCTCACAGTATCACAATAGCTGCTCTGCGTTTAAAATCACCACCTACAGCAGTTTCGTAGCGCGCTACGAAACTGCTGTGTGATTTTAAAAAAAACACAGTCTACCTCTAAACTCCTCATAAAATTGAATAGCTGCTGTTTGCTATTCTTCAGTTTCACTTCAAAATCTGAAAGAAGAAATGTATGCCAATCATTGGCCATGAAAACAAAACCCTCCCCGTAAGGTCCACTAAAGTGTTCACTGCTTGAGAGATTAGTTTCAATAGTTGCCTGACATAAGAGGTTAAAACAAAGTTCATTGCCATCCTTCAATTTCTGCTATAATAACAAATAGCTCTACATTTCTTGCTGTAACCTTTGCTTGTGTACTAGTTGGTTTACCATTACCGCAGGTAGTGACAATTTTACCAAAATCTAGTGGACCAACAGGAAGTTCATTAGTAGAAATAGAACCTTCTAACATTGCACCCTGTGTATTTTCCAAGTACTTCTTGCTTTTATTTCCAACAATACCAACATATTAACAAAACTGAGGCAATTACTGTTGCACCTGCAGCAACACCAAAGAGCACTAAACCATGTTGCTTGCTGGAACCATGTCCTATTCGAAGATGGCAAAATCTTCCAGCTCAATAGATGATAAGTTCCAAAGGCATCACGAAGATAAATTTGATGTCCATTTAAAAGGGAGATGATTGTCTCTGCAGTACTGTTTGTCATATGATTACTAGTGTTGGCTAGCAAAACAGCGCATTCAATCTGTAATGTATCTCCTCTATTTCTGACATTCAGCATATTAACCAGTGTTTGCTAATCAACAGCAATTCTAGTTTCCGTGCCATATCCTTTTTGAATTCATTCACAAGAGACCCAGAAGTCTTAGAATTAACAATCATGGACATGCATAGTTCTATTCCTCCAATTTCCCGATACACTCCTTTGTTTATTGCTGATGGAGGTAAAGCAGGTGGAACTACATATGCTTACTCACCAGAAATAGTTTTTATAGCCTTCAGAGACACGGTGATAAAGCACCTTCATTCGCTCAAACGAATTTATGGTCCAGATCCATCATATCCTGACATTTGCTTTCCTGGTGCTGGAAGAGATGTTTCATAGCTCAGCAAACATTTTCCACTCTGGATCAATTCCCATGGAAATATTGATAAACTCCTTATCTAGAAACGGCACACGAGCCTCAACACCCATGCTGCTGCTTACTTATTAGCTCTCAGGCAGTCATATAGATGAAGAGACTTTATCTTTTGACATGTTTCACGATGTAGCTCCTCTTTGAAGTATTCCCACGCGATTCTGATTCTCTCAATTTTATAACCTCCTCCCAAAGCGACTTCTCGTTCCAGATATGCACAATAGGTCTCAAACACACTAACAGTTACCAGTTTGTATTTGGAGTAGTAATTCAGGATCATACTGCGACAATCTGATCAAGGCGGAATTACCTTAAATAATACGAACACCTTTCCGGCAACGATAAGCAAATTTCGACCATGTGTCTCTGTCTTTTGTCGGTGGCAGAGCTAATGAACGAACAGCTAATATCGTTTGCCACATTTCAATCCCGGTGTCACTAATAATGGCGGCCTTGTGGCAATCAAATCCTTATAAAGACCACTTGACACTTGGCATTTAATCACTGCATTCCATAAGAGAAAATTCTAATGCTGATATTGTCAAACAGTTTACGCGCATTCTCCATGCTACTGCACATAAAAATCAGGAGTAATTTTAATGTTTTGACCAAGTTCAACATTACGTGGGCATGGATCCACACTTGCAATTTCCTGTGCCAGAGAAAGATTTGCTGAGCCTGAGGATAACGCACGTTCACGGACATGGCAATGTAGAGCATCCATTCGTGCCTCATGATCAAATGTGCAGCCTTCCAAGAGGCCACGAATTCTGCGGTTCTGAATATTAAGATAATGCCAAACTGGATCTGACTCGGGCTCCAACTCCAGTAAAAACCTGATGGTATTCTCAAACTAAGTGGACAAGATACATCAGATGCAACAGGCAGGGTATTTACTAATTTCATCCATTGCAGAGACCAGCATTTCATCAAAGGATAGAGGCAAAGAAGAAATAGCAAACGCTGATCCACTGCGTTCAAGAATAGATACTGGCACCCAATATTCATCATTGACAATATCTGATGTAATCGTTTTCATCCAAGAGCAGAGCCTCAATATGAACACCTTCATAACTTCGGTTCGTAATGCAAACAATGTTTGCACTGCATTCAAGGGTGTGCAGTCCTTCCCTTAGTTTCATAAACAGATATAATGTCATGTACCATTCCAGCAACTTCCTCCAAGGAATGATTTGAATTCTTTACGTCACTAAGGCCGTCTTCAAAGGAATTTTTGGCCTTTGCATCACTCTTCTCATCATCTAAATTTAGTATATGAACCTTCTACTGAAAACCCGAGCAAATCCCCAATTTCGTAGCGCGCTACGGAATCACTTGAAGCATGCTGCATTGCGAAACTGTTAAAAGAGGACTCATGCGCTGCAAAAACACCCTATCCTTAAGCTAGGCTAAAAAATTTTGGCAACAGGATTTTCAGTGATAACAGTGGCTCCACTTGGGATAGTGTGCCCTTGTGGTGCACTAAGAACATGCAGCTCCAGTGCCTTATCCATTTGTGACAAACATAAATTTTCTTGACAAGCATGACTGTAGGAGAAAGAAAGCTACATCTACTGAAAAATGCTCAGTTAACCTTGAGCTTTTTTGCATTTACCTATACCTACCTACCCTAACAATTTCAACTTCCTTCTGCTCAATCAATATGAAATTTCCAATGTAGCCAATCCTCTGTTTTATCTGATACTTGATTCCTTTGACTGCATCGGAATTCAGAGCCAATATGATGGGGTGGTGACCGCTGCCACTGGAATTGTCTCTGATCTTTATAGGAAAATTGAAAAACTTGAGAGTGAAACTCTTCCATGTAGTCAGCTACAGGATCCCAGAATACATGATCAGCTTGATTTTTCTTGTACCTTTCCGGCTGTGCAAACTGATCTTCAACAACAGTGTTAAGTTCCTCAATCGTGAAAGAGAAAGGAACCAGCATTGTCTCCTTATGTTCTGCCATAGAAAGCTGCTGAAAATAATGATCATGATAACACTCTTCATTTTCAGGCCACTGATTCTCAACCACACAAGACCCCTTTGATGTGCTATCCACTTTTCTATTTGACAAGCTATCCAACTGCTTTTCTGAATCATTCCAACAAACAATGGAATTTTCCTCACTATTATGATTATTATTTGGAGTAAGCTGCTGCAAGGAATTACAAAATTGAGCAAGCTTTTCCTCTGCCTGAGGGTCGTAGAAGCTGTCTTCCAGCACTTCTTCTTGCTATGTGCAATCAATTTCATCTTCAGAATACTGCTGCATCTCTTCATTCATATCAAGGGATGAAACATGGTTTTCACAAGTCAACTCCTGCTGCTCCTCATGCTGCGTTTCATGGGATGATATACTTTCTTCTTGGTGCTGAAATGCATTGTTATGAAGAGCCTCTAAAATTTCTTCATCCGTGAATTCATCATCATCATAACCATCCTCTAAATACTTAATAAGACTTAAAGAATGGCTACAGCAATCTTTAAGCATCAATAAGGAAGGATAACCTTTCACAGAATTCGTCATGGAAATCAGCAAGAGAAGATAATGAACCATTCTCCAAACTTTTATACCAAGACCATGCTTTTCCTTCTAAAGTGGCCATAAACATCCTCATGAGACAATCCTCAGGGAAATGAACCTTAAGACTGCGTACATGCATATGAAACCTAACCAAATGAAGAGCAGCATTGTCCTTCTTTTCATCTTTGAATATTGGAAGATCATCTAACCAATCAACCTTTGGCATAGGATTTGGAAAACCAGGGATATGAGACCGATTCATAGGAGCATACCTGGCATTCATTCTTGCAGTGGAACTCATCTTGAAACTTCATCAAGCTACTGATCTTCTAGCAGTGGAGTCACCTTCTAATTTGTTATTTGCTGTGTGGAGTCGCCAAGGTAGTTTTGCAGCCTCAAAGATGTCTGAGCTCCTGCTACCTTCAGAAGTTCAACCATTGATTTCGGGAATGAGTAATCTTCAGACTCCTGGCAAACGCACCAAAATGTTATCACAAAATCGTGTACTAAGGGCTGCTACTTAGCAAGATCTCATGAAACTGTTTTAGACCAGGCTTTAGACTAAGGTTTAGCCTCCTTATTCAGAGAGGGCTCTCTCACAGATTTTTGATATGCATTAAGGGCAAGAAAAGATGGCTAACTCTTTTAAACAACACATGAAAAATAAGCTGGTTGGACAAATATCAAATTAGTCTTCATTGGGCTTATGGAGTCTCACCCATTTCAGTAAACAAAAGCACAGTCATTTCATGGAAGTCAAGGCTCTTTACATCAGATGTTCAAACATACTTTACATAAACCACAGCTTGCCAAGCATACAGGAAGTCAGAGCATTAAACATGAATTCTGAGTGATTATGGTGTAACAAGGCTGTAAAAGAACATTAAGAGAATAAACCACAATTACATTTGAACAATATGATCTATTGAGAATCTTGAGAAGAAACAATAGCTGTTTTTCTATTACTGTAATAAGTCTTCTACATCAGCCAAAATAAAACTCTGTTTTTCATAAATCTCCAACCCTTATTACATCCTAATCTGATCCATTTATAGGAATACGTTCTTCCCTCTCTAGAGCGAGCTCGAAGGCCCTATTAACTACTCCTACATGCTATTTAACTAATTCATTAATTACAAAGTGCTGAACTGTAATTACACAAAATCCTAATCAAACTAAAACACTAATTCCATTCTCCTCGTATGCTTGATTCTTCTTGGATCCTTGACAGCTGTCCTCCTTCAGTTAGGCTGAGATGGCTGAGCTAAAGATGCAAGGAACGCTGACTTTGGATACCTGTTAGCGCTGATGAATCATTTATCATCAGGATCAAAACACCTATTTTTAAGGTCCCTGTCTCCTACCATCCTTCGAAAGTTCAGCAACATGTCCCAGCTCTTTTAATAACCCCAGGTATGGAATGCTGCCATGTTTCTGATGTGTTGTAGGTGATATTGATAGACAGGTGTCTCTCTTCCACAAATCCCGCTCACAGTATCACAATAGCTGCTCTGCGTTTAAAATCACCACCTACAGCAGTTTCGTAGCGCGCTACGAAACTGCTGTGTGATTTTAAAAAAAACACAGTCTACCTCTAAACTCCTCATAAAATTGAATAGCTGCTGTTTGCTATTCTTCAGTTTCACTTCAAAATCTGAAAGAAGAAATGTATGCCAATCATTGGCCATGAAAACAAAACCCTCCCCGTAAGGTCCACTAAAGTGTTCACTGCTTGAGAGATTAGTTTCAATAGTTGCCTGACATAAGAGGTTAAAACAAAGTTCATTGCCATCCTTCAATTTCTGCTGTAATAACAAATAGCTCTGCATTTCTTGCTGTAACCTTTGCTTGTGTACTGGTTGGTTTACCATTACCGCAGGTAGTGACAATTTTACCAGAATCTAGTGGACCAACAGGAAGTTCATTAGTAGAAACAGAACCTTCTAACATTGCACCCTGTGTATTTTCCAAGTACTTCTTGCTTTTATTTCCAACAATACCAACATATTAACAAAACTGAGGAAATTACTGTTGCACCTGCAGCAACACCAAAGAGTACTAAACCATGTTGCTTGCTGGAACCATGTCCTATTCGAAGATGGCAAAATCTTCCAGCTCAATAGATGATAAGTTCCAAAGGCATCACGAAGATAAATTTGATGTCCATTTAAAAGGGAGATGATTGTCTCTGCAGTACTGTTTGTCATATGATTACTAGTGTTGGCTAGCAAAACAGCGCATTCAATCTGTAATGTATCTCCTCTGTTTCTGACATTCAGCATATTAACCAGTGTTTGCTAATCAACAACAATTCCAGTTTCCGTGCCATATCCTCTTTGAATTCATTCACAAGAGACCCAGAAGTCTTAGAATTAACAATCATGGACATGCATAGTTCTATTCCTCCAATTTCCCGATACACTCCTTTGTTTATTGCTGATGGAGGTAAAGCAGGTGGAACTACATATGCTTACTCACCAGAAATAGTTTTTATAGCTTTCAGAGACACGGTGATAAAGCACCTTCATTCGCTCAAACGAATTTATGGTCCAGATCCATCATATCCTGACATTTGCTTTCCTGTTGCTGGAAGAGATGTTTCATAGCTCAGCAAACATTTTCCACTCTGGATCAATTCCCATGGAAATATTGATAAACTCCTTATCTAGAAACGGCACACAAGCCTCAACACCCATGCTGCTGCTTACTTATTAGCTCTCAGGCAGTCATATAGATGAAGAGACTTTATCTTTTGACATGTTTCACGATGTAACTCCTCTTTGAAGTATTCCCACGCGATTCTGATTCTCTCAATTTTATAACCTCCTCCCAAAGCGATTTCTCGTTCCAGATATGCACAATAGGTCTCAAACACACTAACAGTTACCAGTTTGTATTTGGAGTAGTAATTCAGGATCATACTGCAACAATCTAATCAAGGCGGAATTACCTTAAATAATACGAACACCTTTCCGGCAACGATAAGCAAATTTCGACCATGTGTCTCTGTCTTTTGTCGGTGGCAGAGCTAATGAACGAACAACTAATATGGTTTGCCACATTTCAATCCCGGTGTCACTAATAATGGCGGCCTTGTGGCAATCAAATCCTTATAAAGACCACTTGACACTTGGCATTTAATCACTGCATTCCATTAGAGAAAATTCTAATGCGTATATTGTCAAACAGTTTACGCGCATTCTCCATGCTACTGCACATAAAAATCAGGAGTAATTTTAATGTTTTGACCAAGTTCAACATTACGTGGGCATGGATCCACACTTGCAATTTCCTGTGCCAGAGAAAGATTTGCTGAGCCTGAGGATAATGCACGTTCACGGACATGGCAATGTAGAGCATCCATTCGTGCCTCATGATCAAATGTGCCGCCTTCCAAGAGGCCACGAATTCTGCGGTTCTGAATATTAAGATAATGCCAAACTGGATCTGACTCGGGCTCCAACTCCAGTAAAAACCTGATGGTGTTCTCAAACTAAGTGGACAAGATACATCAGATGCAACAGGCAGGGTATTTACTAATTTCATCCATTGCAGAGACCAGCATTTCACCAAAGGATAGAGGCAAAGAAGAAATAGCAAACGCTGATCCACTGCGTTCAAGAATAGATACTGGCACCCAATATTCATCATTGACAATATCTGATGTAATCGTTTTCATCCAAGAGCAGAGCCTCAATATGAACACCTTCATAACTTCGGTTCGTAATGCAAACAATGTTTGCACTGCATTCAAGGGTGCGCAGTCCTTCCCTTAGTTTCATAAACAGATATAATGTCCTGTACCATTCCAGCAACTTCCTCCAAGGAATGATTTGAATTCTTTATGTCACTAAGGCCGTCTTCAAAGGAATTTTTGGCCTTTGCATCACTCTGCTCATCATATAAATTTAGTATATGAACCTTCTACTGAAAACCCGAGCAAATCCCCAATTTTGTAGCGCGCTACGGAATCACTTGAAGCATGCTGCGCTGCGAAACTGTTAAAAGAGGACTCATGCGCTGCAAAAACACCCTATCCTTAAGCTAGGCTAAAAAAATTTGGTAACAGGATTTTCAGTGATAACAAGAGGAATCACCAATAATGATAATGACCCTCAAGGTACTACAGTACAATTCATGTGGTGTGAATAAAGGACTCGGCGTCGAACACCACGCAAAATCTTTCAGTTGAAGGCCATTGATGTAAACCTGTCGCCAGAAGTGAGAAACTTGCCATTGAGGCATGCAAGCTTCAAAGTACTGAACAGGGTGTTCCTAGATCGACTTCTTGGATAATGAGCTCATGTCGACAAAAAGCGATCCATCACAGGAGGGCCTTAATGAATCCCACATCAATGACACGGAACAGAGAAAATGATTTTAATGGAGGTGAAAACAATCTGATGACATAAGGTTCAGGGTGGCGGTCATGAATGAATGGAGTGTAAATGTATTGTAGCGGGTGAGACACAGGTGAATTCTCTGAATGACTTATCCTGAACATATCGGCGACACTGACGTGATGGAATGGTAGCATTAACCCCAAATGTGGATGGTGTGATGGGACCATGGTGATGTGACCGGTGAATGAAACAACCCAACCCGACTTGGATGTGGAGTGAAAGTGTCATGTTCAAGAGCGACTTGCTACCAACAGAGTTTCTTCAAGTTTTCTTCCCAATTTTTCCCCAGTCATTGCTGACTAGTACCTCTTTATTTTTGTCAAGCTTGAGGAGGATAACATATGCTTGTTCTATAATTTTCCCTTCGGGCAAACCCATCGCTATGTTTTAACGAGCCTGGCGATAGTGAAACGATTTCTTGTCTGCTATGGACAAGTTTGTCGCTATTAAGTTTTAACAAGTTTAATGACAAAGATAACTCGATCCTTTTCAATTTTAGAGAGTCTGAAAAGGAACGTAAAGGAAACTCCAAAATTCCTTTTTCGTCATCTAATCCCTTAAGTCCGAAAAAGTATAAAACAATACAGAAGGGATGAATTTTCGATACTTTTAACGAGCCGAACAAAACAAGCGCTCAATCGTTTTGTGTAATAATCCCTCAGGTCCAAAAAGATTAAAATCTAAAGGAGGGATAGCACTTCCAGTCCCTTTAACGAGCTGGAGAGGCCAATGGCTCAACAATCTTTTCATATTTTACGAGTTAGTTGAAAAGAGCTTAACGGAGACTCATCTTTTGAGGAACGAGTGATAAACTTGGGTAGCAGCTGATTCCAGGTAAGGTTTGGAATTTTCCAATCACGGCAGTGTTACAAGGATGGCTAGTGGGATCACTCTTCGCAGCTATTCCTCAAAAAGGGGTAAACAATCAAATGGAGGTGAATGATCGGCCAATACAGAGTGGAGGTGATGATGAGAACACGACCAAGGCTTTAAAGGCTGAAGTACTACATTCACGATGGTTATTTATCGGAAAATAGTTCATTTTTTAATGAGCTTAAACGCGGGAGGAAACATTTTCTCATGGCTTATGTTTATTTTTTTTAACGAGATTGAACTATGCGCTAAAACTGCTCGATTAATCCAGTCGTATAATAAGAATGTCCCATTTAAAAACGACAATTTTTAGAGTTTTGCCCCACATCCTTTCTTTATGCAAGTTAGGAAACGACCAATCCTACGAGTTTAAAGGGTTAGAGGACCTACAAATTTAAAAAATAAATAGTCGCTCTTCGCTTGCATGCCAAAAGGTTTGCATGCCCCCAGGTATAAAATAAAGCTTCAAGGTCACCTTTTGTTCTACCGACAAAACATTTGTTTTATCAAGAAACGTATACCTCTTTCAGGTTACCAAAGATTGTTTTGTTCACAACACAAACAAAACACTTCCTCGGCGATGTCTACTGAAATAGACAAAGGCGAGTGGCAGAGACAACTCCACTCACATAACTTTGACGAGGAAATCTTGTTCTAGTCTAACCCCCTCTTCCAATCACAGACGGGAGTACAGTCCAGTCATATATCTCTCGTAGAAACCTATCCTATACCCGAAGTTTTCCTGCCGAAGCAGACCAGGGTGCATGCCCCCTGGGTTTCAGTCATGTCCCCTGAATTACTCGCGCTCATCAGGTGGACGGACTGGAGATTGATGAGACATTCCTTGTGTGAAAAGACCATTCAGGGATGGCATATGACTATTTGCTCTGCGTGATCCGGGAAATGAAAGCTGGTCTACGAGCTTGACCACTCTTCCTTCGTGCGGAAAACACATTACTCTAAAGAGTGAGGAGACAATCGCTCCCATGCAATAAATATAGTCTCGTCCAAGGAGTAGATTATAATCTAGGGGTCCTTGAACTACCATTACGTTCATGTGAACGATTTTCCCTCTCAATGTTATGGGCACATTGGGAAGGATCCCTAACGGTCGACTGGTTCCTTTGTCAAAGCCTGTTAGGTTTCTCATCTCAGGCAAAAGTGATGGCGAACCAAACGCTTTCCAAGCAGTCGAGGAAAGGATACTCACAGAAGCCCCTTCATCTATGATGGTACCAGCCATAACCATTCTATATATTTGAGCAATAATTCAGAATGGTACACTAGCCGATAAACGGGGTCTACCTAGTTGATTCCAGTCGAAGGAGACAACTAGGTTGCTTGGAGGTGGGACCGAATAGACCCCGGGTATGACTCTGACGAACTTCCTTCCTGCGGTAAAGGAATGGGTAAATTGCCCCCATGTTCATCGGAGTCTGTGCTTACGAAAAGAATTTCGATAGTGTCATCCTTATTCTCTTCTGTGACTGTATCATTTGAAGATGGAACCTCTGAAGGCAAGACCGGGTCAACTGCCGCCTCGACCTTTTAACTTTCGTCTGGTATGTGTTCAGATGGTTTGTCTTCAATGATAGATGCTTCAGCCGACCACCTGGGCGGGTCAGCCGGATTTTCAACTAGTGACGGATTCGGCAAGAGTTTTTTATATCCAGGAGGAAGTCGCAATGGTGAAACCGGACGATCATCCAAAACTTTTTTAGCCTCGTCTAAGAAGGGACAACGGTAGACGGCATGATCGCCTTTGCACAGTTTACAAGGAAATCTATATTTTCCTTTTTGTCCTGGGGCTTCACTTTCACTAGTCGACGGTGTGTTTTCAACATGATCATCAGAGGTTGACGACACCGGGTTGTGCAAACGAGGAGACCAGTCCCTTAAGATCCGAGGGATGCAAGGACAATCTCTATGATAGTGGTTTCCTTTGCAAATGACACATGGCGATTTAGGCCTGGTCGGTGCAGTGTGTGGATTTTCGCTAGACGACGCTTGGTTGCCCCCTTTCGCTTTTGGCTCCTTCTCCTTCTTCTCAGGTACTTGATTTTTGGCTTTACCAACCCCATCAAGCGAAGAAGAAGGAGGAGAGGAAGAATTGGACGAAGTAGAAGGTTGGTGGGTAACTCTAGATTCGTCTAGTTGCTGACTCGATTGTTCAGGAATTGTGGTGTTCTGAACGATAGAGGTTGAGAAGAGCCATAAGGGCAAGCCGATTGTCAATCCTGGAAGTGAAAATGTGGCCATATGGGGTGCACCAACATCTCCCCAAGAGGAGAAGGGACTAGTATTTCCTCCAAGGGGAATTCCTTGGTTGGTGGGTTCCATTTTCTCAACCTAAGATCAACGTAGGAAAGGGTGATGATTATTCCGTTTAAAATAAATTTTAGACACTTTGACACAACTTGTTTTTTCAATTTTTAAGAGTCGAGAAAAAACAAAAGATGACTCTAGTGGTCTTCAATTTTTAATGAGCCTGAAGTGACAAGTGCTCAGATGGACCTTTTCCGTTAAGGAGTCTGAAAAGGAACGAAAGGGACTGCTCTGGAAATCTAGGTAGAGGGATTACTAAACCAATCGCAAAACTGCATAATACTTTTTACGGTACGACAGTCAATCTTCCCGAATGCTGTGTTCAGTGCATTGCGATCAATAGGGTGGCAGACATGGCTTCCTATGGATAAAGGATTAAGCCTATTGTGGTCTCCCAAAATATACTCGACGGTACGTGGGAGCACAAGTCCGTACTAGCACTTATCGTCTCAAAGTGGAGGAATCACCCAACCATCACTGAGAACAATAGTTACCAGGCTTTACAACACTGGAATACGTCTCTAGCCTAGACTTCTAAATGTTGTGCGTTAGGTTCCAAAGCGTTGTTAGATTCATTGAATTTATTTTATAGTTGATCTTGTTTAAGAAATTTGCCTTTCAGGTTCACCGCGAGATGTAGATGTATAATTCCTAAAATGCAATCTAAGATGATAAACAGTCTTTTATCTTCTTTGTGCAATGAAAATCCTAGCTACTAAGGAAAGAGAGACAGTATTCTTTCACAAAGAGCAAAGAGCACACTCTAAATGCACTGTCCTAAATCAAACCAATCAAACAGTCTAAATGCAAATGCACATGCATGTATTTGTTTTCGGCTTTCTTAGTATGTGAATGGTAAAAAGAAATCTAATGCACAAATCTGAATTACTTTTCAAGTGACAATTACTAACAAGTTTCTTTTCGAAATAAAAAATGGAGACAATCACAACACTTTATGATTTGGAAATGAATACTTGCTTTCGATAGTAGAAAAATTGCAAATTCAGACCAAATATAATAGTAACAGGATAATCGACTATCTACAGCAACCAAACTCTTTCCTATGACTGAAAATGACACTTGTGACACTTTCAAATCAAAGGACGACAGTACGATTACGTTACTTTTTGCAAAGGAGAACTGAAAATGACTCAACAAATACACAAAAACATTTACAGTTCTTTTGCACAAAGGAGGCAGAATAACAGCAAGGAAAAGGGGTTTCAAACAGAGATATACTAATTACAGGCAGTAAAATTCGTGAATAGAACTAAAAAGAATGAATCACAGAAACCAAAACTGAACAATGCCTAGTCTGATCAGCACACCTGTAACACAGGGAATTTGAAATGCAGCGCACCTACTACACTCGGGAAGTGCGCTGAATTTCAGATTCACAGAACAGTACCTACACTGGGCCAGAGATGAGACTTCACTTGGGTTCCAGGTCACAGTTTGCAGTTCAGTTCATGGGTTTTGGCTGAGCAAATGGTAATCTGTAATGCAACAATCAGGGGTAGATCTAAGGAGGTTCTAAGAGCTACCACAAGGGGCAATCAAAGAGTTTGTGAATCAGTTGTTTAAGTCATAAACAAATCCCGAAGATTGACTGAAGCGGTATTCATCTACTTTGCATTTGCATAGCAAATGCAGTTCGAAAGCTACTTGGCTCGACTTTAGGCTCCATCTATAAGTTTATAAAATAGACAACCAGGAAGATAAACAAACAAACTAATTCGTCCCCAGCGGAGTCGCCATTTTGTTACAGGGAAAAGTGTCTATACAGAACTGCTTATCCCACTAAGGTGTGATAGCTACCTTAGAAAGAAACAAAGTAAAGCTACTTTCGTTTTTCATTTATGAAATATAGATGAGAGAAGAACAAAGAAGACCAACCTCTGTCTTGCGTTAATCTCCTAGTTTGATTCCTCTCTCTCTTGATAGTCTTTCGCTACTTGCTCCCTTGTACGCCCAGCTTCACAGAGTACCGGTAAGATCATAGTAGCATAGCACTATACAAGAACATGGACCTATAATCATAAACAATCTAGGATCAGATGTAAATTGACCATACAAATTCATAAAACATAAATGACACAAGAGTATGGAGGAAAACTTGAATAGCTTTTATTGATAAACAAGAAAAAGCCAAGGGAGTTACAACCAGTTGTTCTAACCCAGCATCATCCTCTCAACATGTAAGCCCCTCTTCACCTCATACAAAGCTTAGATCACCCAACACCCTGATGTTGTCTCAAGAAACCAACAGCAATTCCTTACAATATGCAAAATTCCAGCCTCTGGATCTCTGGGATGAGGGATCCATATATAGATATCTGTAAGGGGGATGAGTCAGCTTGTGATTTGATTAGTGTCTTCCCTCTGATAGTTCTTGCTTCCACTTGGAGATTGATGATCTCTTACTCATCCTTGGTCGAATTCAGAGAGGCAAGTGTCACAGGAGAAGTTTCTCGAAAATTCCATGCCTCTCCACCTCGCGAAATGACACTGCCATTTGTCACTTCTTGCCCATCGCACCCCATAGAAGGGATTTTTGAAATGCAACGCACCCACACAGTGTATTTAGGTGAGATGCAACGCACTTTGCCTATGGAGCAGCTAAAATGATCTTGTTTTGACCAGTTCTGAGCAATTTTTCATGGAGAACTTCTGGGAGAAGTTGTAATCAGTTGACCTTGTTCCTTTAGGGGTTAGAACAACACTTTTAGGGACTTATGAGCCCTTTGTTTATGGACATTTCATGCTTGGGGTTGTAGTGCCCAAAAATGTCTATAACAATGTTGACTGACCTACTGATGTACCTATGGCTTTGACCCTTGAAGATGAAGCTTCCTATTCAGCTACCTGTAAAAGGATATCTATGCCTTTATGTATTTTTTCTCCTTCCTTGTAGATGGAATTCTTTACCTTTTCTCCTTCCCTTTCTCTTTTTCTCTAAAAAGAACTTTCATCTTTTCTCTTTAAAGTGTTGCTCTTTGTAGTATTCCTCACCTATTAGTGGCAAATTTTTGGCCACTAAAAATAAGGAAAAGTTTATGAACTTGTAATGTCAAATTTCTGAGTTGAGACACTACCTCTGTTTTTGCTACTTGTGGAGAGAAGGCTTTGTTTTAATGCTTTGAAAACACCTTTCTGGAAAATACCCTGATTCTTCAATACCTAATATTTTTTTTTTTTTAATAATCTTCCTCAGAAATCATTTTTTAAATAATCTTTTTCAGAAATCAATTTCTGGAAAAATACCTCAGAAAATAATCTTCTGGTCACTACCCTTCTCAGAAATCGAATTCTGGAAATGTAAATCAACCTACAGATATTCTGTCTTTGGGAAATTCAATTTTATTTTTTTCCTCAAGCTTGAACTTTCTATTAGTAAGCCAAACCATATATCAATTTCAAATAATACAAAATACATAGCATCAAAGAAAAGAGAAGACCTCATAGTTTCTTCCCCCATGAAATAATTTCGATCTTCACAACCAGCCCAACAGCTGACACAAATGCAATTACATTTTATCTTAATTTGCCTT
Source organism: Pinus tabuliformis (assembly GCA_031772625.1). NCBI lineage: Eukaryota > Viridiplantae > Streptophyta > Pinopsida > Pinales > Pinaceae > Pinus > Pinus tabuliformis. The sequence goes on along the minus strand of CM062811.1, from coordinate 1,191,534,938 downwards.
TTTGTCACTGCTTGGTGAACTTGATTTCTCATTATTACTGGATGAATCACCAGAGGGGCCTAGACTATCAATTCCTCTAGGAGCTTTACTTAGAAATTTTACTCCACTGAGAGCACAAAAAACGTGACTAAAAACATAGGCAACAAATAAAAATCTTCACGTGTTGCACCCACTTTGTAGACAGACCACAAAATGACCAAAGGTCCAAAAGCACTAAAAGTTGTAGGCCCAAGAACACAAGCAATAGCTCCAGCAAGACATAAATAGCTTCCAATAATTAAACCCAGTTCAAAAGTTGTATTGTTTTTCCCTTTATCTTTTATGCTTGTCATAATGCCGTCTAGCAATGATTCCAAATCAGGTAGGCCAATTGGTTCATCCTCAGAAACAATAGCCTCCAACTTGGAGAAGAGAGAACCTGGGTACAGAACTGCCTTCACAATTGCCTTGTTGACTCCTTTAGAGATCAAATGTACAGCAACAACCTCCACGGGGTTTGAACATTCACCTTTCGGGCAAGGAGCACTAAACAAGGGGAAACCAAATAGAATGAGAAGCATATGAATTGGGAAGCTCGATGTATATATACCCTAAAACGCCTATGTTTCTAGCTACTATTCTCAGGAATCTCATCTTCTTCAGAGGATAATTGCCTCACCTTCTTCATAGGATAATTGAAAACAACAATAATTATTTGGATCTGTAACAATCAATTGCTTAAATGTAAACATGAAAGAAATCTATGTTCTTATTTTTTTTTTTTAAATCACGGTGTAAAACCATTCATGAATTCATGCTCTATTTTTTTCTCTTTGAAAATCCTTCATTGTGCATCATATTTTTCATAAAAACGTGCTCATGGTGCATGGAAATCATGTTACTGTGTATAAAAATATACTCATTGTTTCATGCATGGAGAGATTTCAAATTTAATGAAGAATCGAATCTATATGGAGAGATTTTGAATTCTAATGAGGATACCTAATCTCTGAGTGATCTTGTGATGACTTGAGTTAATCTTGTGTTGACACAACAAAAATGCAATTAAGACTCTTGTTGAATCGTTGCCAAGGATTCGTTCTTCTCACAGGTGGTAGAATTGTTTGAATGGAAGCGCAGTTTAGACTTGGAGGTGGCAATGTTTTCCACTAATGACAGAGACCTGGTTTGTGACACCTCTTTAAAACAATTCCGAGTTCATTTATCCTCTAAATTCATTCAAAACTCAGCAAAATCCAGAATTTATCCTTACCTGATTCTCCTCCACAATCCGTGGGATTCAACTCAGCATTAAATCTTATGTCTAACCTCCTTATTTCTCCACAACTTCCTCCTTTTATTTCTATGCCACCTTGCTTAGCTCTGGCTTTTTCTTCTTAGCATTTCTCTCTGTGTTTTTTTTTATGGCTCCCGCTTCTTTTCACATGGTGTTGAATGCGTGCTCTTGGTTGCACAACATTATCACCCTTTTCCTGAGCTTCAATCGGTTGTGATGGTGAAATAAATATGATATAGATCTTTGTGCAAATGTCTAAGAAATACAGGGCTTTTGAAAATGTCTAAACTCATAGTTTTGAACTTGTTTGACTATTTGATTATGCCGACTCACCTTCTGACCTTCATTTCATACATCCATGACTGCGTCCTCTGGCTCCATGGTGTACAACCTTGTCAAATCACTGTATCATATCATTCATGGCTGCCCTCATTAGTTTATATGCCTACTTTTATTACTTCGTACATCTTCCTTCATTACTTAATATGCCCACCTTTCCATTTGTTTTTAATTTTGTTCCTTTGCATGTAGGCATGTATGATAGGCATATATCATTTGTTCTATAATCATGGATTTTTTTTTATTGCTCTCCTTATACAATATGGTTTTTCATTTCCCTTTATCATTTTAACTTGTTTTTAAAATGACCATAGGATAGGCCATTTTAAAAATCAAATTAGTATTTTAAGACATTAACCTTTGTATAGTGTATATAGGTCAACCAAAGTTTGTTTTAAGGGGAGAAATATTGAGTCCTTATTTCCTAATAAAAATTGATTATAAAATATGTAGGGATGGATAGGATTGTGTGATAATGGATATGTCATGATGAATAGGATTATTATTTGGATAGGGTTATTGTATGGTAGGATTATTATGATGAAGGTAATGGAGTAGGATAAATATGGAATGTAGAATGGTAGTGTAATAGAATGCATATCAAGTTAAACTAGTTTTATCAATTTCTAGAAAAAAATTCAAAAATCGAAGGTTCTAAGAGTAATTATTTTACACTTATTGTACTTGTACTTCCATAATAGCTTGATGTCAATACTAACCGATGTTGTTCTTTGTTGGTTTTCCTTTAATTCGTGATGACGGTTCTTCAAAGATACATTCATATGGAATATAGACAATTGTAATTGTTGTCTTGAACCTTTTGATATTGTGTTATTTCATGTTATTTCTTGGCATCTGCTATTGATCTAGGTTTCTTGAACTTTGATGTTGTTGAGGTCCCTTATGAAATTTGTAAATGATGTAATGTAGGTCCCTTCTAACATGTAATTCAGGTTCCTTTTGCAATACAACTGATCAAACTATTTGCATACTTTTATTATGAACTTCCCCCTTGCTTATGTTAAGACTTGTCCTCAAGTCTTGCATTTCTTGGAGGATTATTTTTGCAAAATAAAACTAAATTAAAATTAAAACAAAATAGAGAATTCATATTGTCCAAACAAGTTGACTTTCCGATATGAATTCGAGTTTGTGTTGTGCTAATTTCCTGGATTTTCACAACCAAACTCCTTTATTACTTTTTATCTTTTTTTATTTTCTGGATGGAGATGGGGTGTAATGAAGTAGGGAAGTATGAAAATCTTATGAAAGTATCATAGGTTGAAATCATGATTTGGACTTCAACATGATAGATCTGAATGACTGTGAAGCTTAGCATACAATATGTTAGATGAATGAAATCATGAACAATATGGCTTATGAAAGGCTTCTTAGGAAATGAATAGAAAGAAAGAAGAAAGAAAGAAATTATTTTAACGTCCACGAGGCTAAAGATAGCCTATGGTACAAAACTTGAATTTTTCTTTCGATGATTAGCTTCATGCATTTTTCCTTGATCTTGATTCATGTTGTAGGGTTGTTGGTGTTGTTGGTCAATAATTGAGAGCAAGCTTGACAAATTTGAGTTTCATTGGATGAACTCAACATCAGGTGAATTTCCACTTTATTTTCACTTTGAATATTTTCATTTCATATTTATAGATATGAATTTTTAAATATTGACTTTGAAAAGTCCTTCGTCCATGGAGTTCAATCCTTAAATCTTCCTGAGACCTCCAAAAACATAGCATTTGCCTGCAATAAAATATTAAATGATGGAGGAAGAGAGGTGTACAGTCTTTCTTCTTACAATAAGTATGTAAAATCATTACAAGCATTGCTTATAAAAGAAGTCCAAAGATGATATACAAAGAAAATGCATTTGTTTACCCCTTGAGGAATGGTGGCCAACCTAGACCTCCTCGCGGTATTTTGTTCACAAAATCTTTATTTTATGTCCAGATAGAGTGATTAAAAATCCAATTTAAAGTGAATTCATATGGCTACTTCCAATATAAACAGGTTTTCAAAATGATTTGAAATGATATGCTAAAAATGATGAAGAGTAACCTATTTGATAGAGTTGCTTGTGAATTTGTAACTAGACCAACAATCACTATTTAGAGTGTAACGTTTTCATTAAATATCGGATTAATGTGATTCCACTTGGAGATTAAAGTAGATTCATTTTTTTATATTTATTAGAAACAGGTTTCTAAAATCCTTAGGTTTGATATGAAAAAAATGTTGATGAACAGAACTAGGAGGCAGAGTTTTACTATGCTGATTTGAAGACATGCAGTCACTAAATGTAACATAACTTTTTCATTTGACCTCCAAAGAGGATCATTAAAATTGTGTATTGATATAGACTTGAATATCTATCTCCCATAAAAAAGCATTTTGAAAAGAAGATGATTTCGTATGTTAAATATGCCAATGAACAGTCAAGACCTAGAATTGTCACCATGCAAGAAGCAGTTAGTATTTCAAGAATAACTTTTTCATATGATACCCAATTGAGGTGATTCAAATTGATTTGGAAACTATATTACAATGGATATCTTCCCTATGAATATCAGGTAAAAATGTTTCCATTAGACACCTCAAATATAGGTTGTAATAATTCTGTCCTCAAAATTTCTCTTGAGATCTAGTGTTTATTTTTACCTTGTCTTTTTCATTTGTGATCCAAATTGAAAAATAGGTTTTAAAACTAGTTTTCAAGATATTATTTACTTAATTTTTCCATAAAATCCATCCAAATGAGTATTTAACAATGATTTGAAATTTTATTCATGAGAGTTTGAAACAAAATTATTATGGAAGTCTTATTGTGAACTCATTCTACTTATTTATTTATTCTATTCTATCATATTCTATTGTAGAAAAATAAGTCATTCTCTCAAGTATAAGAGAATTTCCAATGCATCCATTTGTGTAACAAGATCATAAGTAGACTCACATCCAAGTTTGAAAAATATACCTTAATGAATACTTGGACTTGAAAAATTAGTTGATCATAAAGATTTGATGCTAAAGGATGTTGAAAAATGGAGTGGTATTGTGGCCTAATGACTAGTTGAAACCAAGTTTGAATGTGATCTTTAAGTTTTTTTTATTTTTCTCAACTATCATAGCACAAATTTCTTCTTGTGGAACTTGTTCAAAATCATGAATGCACAAGGGATCTTCTATAAATTCTTCAATTTCTAGCTCTATTGTTTGAACTTCATTGCATGTGATCCATAACTCATTTATCTCCTTACAAAGATAACTAGAAGAAGCTTCTAGGTTCTCTTCTTGTGGATCCTCTTGATGGATACTTTGTTTCTCTTCTATCTTTTGAAATGAAGATTCATCCCTAGTGACCATTCTAAATTGTGGACAAGGGTTTAAGAAGATCCTTGTGGTGGCATACCCTCCTTCTCTAAATGAATTCTTTAACATCATGTTTTGTAGATCTTTGTTTTGCAAATGGATTTTGTAGTTAGTGAGTTTTTATTAGTGGTTGGGGGTTTTGTTTTGGGGATCTACCTTTCTAATTTCTATGTCTAAGCATGAATAATCGTAATGAAAATTGGTTTTTTTTTTTTATGTTTTGTTTTTTTTAAAACAATCTTCCTAATTGACTATATTGAAGTATGCTTCCTCGGCAATGGCATGTTGTACTACAAAACAACCCCCCCATTTATAAATGACAATATCTAGGCTTAGAAGTGTAAATGGGGACCCTTTTAAATTTTTATGGTTAGGATAATAAAACCATAACTCTAAGAAAATTCCTAGAAAAACCTTGCAACACTAATTGAGGATGAAATCCATATTGCAATCGCAAATCACACTTTTCTGCATTACCATGTTAAAAACCATTACAAAAGTGAAATATGCGAATAGGTCTCCCACTGTGATAACATCACCCAGTCATTTCTCAATTGCATTTCGCAGTTTGCATAGTTCGTAAAAAACTTGACCATGCCATTAGAACAACCACAAACAATTTGCGAAATGCGATATTGTGATCTCGCATTCACATTTCACTTGAAAACTCTAATAACACTATACTGTATCCTTTTAATACCGTGATGCGCGATTAAATATGATAAAACATCTGGAATGATTACATTTTAAATTTTAAAACAAACGAGTTAAAATGTTATTAAATATTTAGTGGCCTGAGGAAGGATAATCATTTTCCTAGTTATGGGTAGTTATAATCGAGTATCTTATTAAAACCTTTCTCACGATCCAAAGTCATTCCACAGAAGTTTTCAATCTTAATTGCTAAATATCGTTTTCACTGATATATCTTGTCTATCTTAGGAAAGCGACAAAAGACATGTCCCTTAGAAAGGTGATGTAGAAACATAGAAAACAGACCATTGTTGAAGTTGTGTTTACAAAGATGGATCCTATATTTTGTCGATATAGTTTGTGACGCTGCCGGAGGTGCAATAACTTGGGAAGTAATCTAAAATAGGTTGGAGGATGAGCATCCTAAAATCACTGTTACGAGAGCAACAACTGATTCCAAAAGGCCTTCAGAACTCCAATGTAAAGATGCTTCATGTCAATTCCTTCATAGGATAGGAGCAAGGGCTAAAATCCTCCCCTATACATATATGATTAGGTGGGTGATTGAAGATAGGCAGTTTAAGAATTCAAAGATGGAGCTCATTGGGTCATTCACAGCAGAGGATCTAAAGAAAATGTACCACATACCTGATCCCCAAGATATCTACGATGATACATTTGTGGCTAACTTCGCAAAGAAGAATCCAGACCCCTTCAAGCTAATTCAGGGTTGGAGGGTGTTGGAAAACAAATTCAAGTATGACAAATAGCCTCTTTGGAAAACCCCTACAACTATGCAGCAGCCATGTTATGTAGATTGTATGGGCTACCCAATAATACTAAGTTTTCAATTGAATAGATTCCTCTAATTGATTCATGTGTTAATTCCCATATCATGAATTGGCATTCCATCCTATCTGACAACCTAGCAACCACCATTATCGAATATCAACAGAAGAAAGCCTCATTCTTATATAACCTCCCTCCCTTCTATTTTAGTGCCTACATTATGGATGCTATTTGTTTTTGCACAAAATTTCCAACCATGGGTTGGAAATGGGCCTTACAAGATCCTTACCCAATTCATCTCAATCATAAACAAATATGGTGTTATCACTCAGATTTCCCTTGAAATTGTTGGGAAGAGGAAAGGGGTCTGAGGTAACCACAATCCAACTTTTAGATACAAAATCTAGCCAATTTGTATCCAGAGAGGGCTCTCTCTTTAAGTTTTAGCTTTTTTTTGAAAGATATTAGGCTAGTTATGAAGTTTAAGAGTTTTGATTGAGTTTGGGTGGTGAAATTCAATAGCAAAGGGGTAGGACTGAGTAGTTTAGGCCATTGGGCGAATGGAGTCAAAGAAGATGGCTTAACTGGATTTGGTTTCTCAACAATGGATGGTTTCACAAGGCAAGGTAATCAAACAGGGAACAAATAAAGACTTAAAATACATGAAATGTACTCAAAATGGGTGAAGGGCAGACAAAAATCCTTCAACCTATTCGAAAGAGGGAATTTGAATGATTATTAATAAAGAGTAGTTAAGTATTCTTTAATAAATAATTAAAGTGAATAAACTAGAAAACAGGAGTAATTAAGATCTCACTGTTTATGCCAGTTCAGAAGAAAACATTGAGAATCATAACGATTGAAAACAGATTGCAATCAAGCATTTTCCAAATTACTCTTTTTCGTTTATCATTCAGCTATGAAACACAGATAATATAATAAACAAGGAAAACTTTTAAGACATGAGATACAGAAGACTTATTGATCCGGTGTTTGACTCAAGAAATCTATGAAAAGTCCTTTGCATCAATTCTTTATCCAGCAAGCCATACAAACGTTGGTCCAACATCACTTTATTCCAAAATAATAAGTACTACATCAATGTCTAAGAATCCACCCTCAATACTCCAATTGAGGGAGTATTTATACAAAATTTTACAAAAAAATATCTCATAACCGAGTGAGATATATTCTAGGATGACTATGAATAAGTTACAAGAGAATAGAGACAAATGGTCTCGAAGATAGGAGAAAAAGTAAACTGATGTTGTGTTGTTCCTATTCTTGTGAGTATGCTGGAGGCAAGCCCTATGATTTGGCTTGTTGCTCTCTTCTTTAGTAACTACAGTAAATAACCAAAATTTACATTTTACCAAGGATAATTTTACAAAATTTCCAATATGTCTTCCCACCATTTTGCTTCTTGCCATCTTTTTTTCTGAAGTTTTCTTAGCGTCTCATCAGTTTCTGTGTACCTGAAAAAGGTAGGCTGAATTGGGAAAAAGTGTTTCATCTCATGCTCGACATAGAACAAGTTCTCCAGACTGTAATAGAGAACTCTACCTATAAGCAATGCTTTTGTTCCTGATGCACTTGTTGATGAACGTGCTTGGTTGTCAGCATACTTATTCAATTTCTCCACATAGTCTTTATGACTCATTAGTTTATCATGAATAACTAGAGGACTTGGAAAACCTTTACTCTGTAAAATATCAAATCTTTTCATGAAAGCATTAATTTCTTCCTACATATCATGGCATCTTATTTCTAAGTTTTGCATTGGAGTTCTTTTAGTAAAAACCCTTTTGATTTCCAAAATTTTCCCTGTTCTATCTTGAATGCCCAGCTCTTCAAGCTGGTACTTATTCCTGGTATTCAAAAACTGTATGAGCCTGTTGGCTTCCTCAGCCATATTTCCTAATTCTACCCTTGTCTTTTGAATTTCTTCTTGAGCTAGTTTCGCTAAATCAATTTGCTAAAAAATTATTTGAATTGATGGCCAAGCATAATTTATTGATTGAGTGATGTTGGCCCAAATAATTTTCTTGATTTCTGATAGAGGCTTGTCAAAAGTAAGATATTTTTCCAATGATTTTACTTTTTTTTCTAACACTTTAATCTCTCTTGTCTTTTCTGCAGCATTTATTTTTGAGAGATCATACCTTTGCTCTAAGTTGGCATTCTATTATTTTACCTTATTTAGCTCTGAAACTTGTAGTTTTAGGTCCTCCATTGATTTTATTAACTCCTGTGTGCTCAAATTAGCAATGCTGCCCTGTGCTACTCCTGTTGTTCCTGTTGTTGTTGTCCCTGTAACCACCTCTACCGTAACTTCTGGAATATTTGGTGCCAATGCTACTCCAAGAGCTGATGGGACTGCAGTTGAGACTACCGGTATCACATTGGAAGGCTGAGAGGTTGACTCTCCCTGCTTGTCCTCCAATGCTTTTTCAAGTTCTTGTTCAGTCTCATTTAGTCATTCGTTAAGTTTTAAGAGAAAATCCATCAACTCTTCTTCAGATTTTTGCTTTATAATCTTAGCAGACTGTGGATGCCTTGAAGGTGGCAGCTTTAGTTGTTTCCTTAGGGCAGCAATATCTTCATCTTTCTTTTTGATCAAGGATTCTGTAGCTTTTACATCCTTGGGATCATGACCCAATCCAATAATTATTTCTTCTAAGGACTTTATTCTGTTATCTTTGGCCTGAGAGGAGGCCTTCTCCAAGTGTAGTTGGTAAGTAGTGTTATCCAAAGAATTTTGTAACCTTTGGGCCATCATTTCCTTACCAGTCAAGGTTGAATAAATAATTTCTCTAGTTTGTTTATGCAACTCAATATGATCCAAAGGATGAATATCCATTGCCATGACTTCAAAATTTGTTCTAAGATAATCTACTACTGATTTAGGCTGCTACACGTTTGGCTTGAAATAGCTCATTATCATTTTTCCTTCTTTGATGTCATAGGCTGACATCAATATCTGTTGATTTGTGGGAGCCATCTTCAAATATTGATTATAAACCCAAAGCCTCAATGGATCATTCCTGTCCTTTATTTCTGTAAATGTTTTCTTGATATCTGAGGCATCTGTCCCTGGTGGCCTGAAAGAAGATATCTCTGCACTTTGCTGTCTTTCTAGCTCCTGTCTTTGTGAGCTAGTGGATGTTCCTCCTACTGGAAAAGTTTGCTGGCTCTCTACTTTTTCTTCCCTCTGACTATCTGTAGTTTATTTAGAAAATTCCTTCTCTGAAAGGGGATTTAGTCGTTTTCTTTTTGTTCGAGGCTGTCCTGAAGGTTTACTAACAGAGGTAGTAGTTTCCCTATCTCTCTTTTTGTTTCTTTCCTCATTTAGAGGAGTTTGCAGAACTCGAGGCTCTCCCATATTGATCTAAGTGGGAGGAGTATATATTTGAGCCTGTTCTTTGGAAGTTTCAGGCTACGTAGACATTGTAGACTATTATGTGGTTTGAAAATTGGTCTCTAGTTCCTTGCCCTTTAATGTTCTTGTGGCTGGTGTGCTTGTTTCCTGTGAAGGTTGTTGAGAAGTTCTAGAAATGGAGGCACCAATTCCTGATCTTTGAGATAACTCAAATGGTACCTGCCCAAAAGAATCCAGGTCAAGTGTTTTCTTAAGATCTCTCATAACATTCTCAATATTGACCTGTTCACTATCATGTTCTACTAGGATCCCTTCCCTCCATTCATCCATATTTTCAAATTGTTCAATCTCTGGAATCCTATGGTGAATGTATGGTGACAACCTATTTTTCATTCTCCTATCACAGATGAAACTATTAGGGTCATATGGCCTCCAACCAAAACTTTTGTGCAACTTAAGATGATCTTCTAGAATTATCTCTGCTTCTCTCCATGCTTCCCTACATTACAGACAAAAGGGCCTAACTGATTTTATATTCTGAGTTGAGCTTTCTTTTTGGCTTTGCAGAAATGAACCATGTCTGTATGTATCATTTGTCTGAAATACTCCAATGCAAACAGTCTCATTGGAACGTATTTGGGTAACTTGAAAGGGCAGAGCTCAAATCCATATATCTGGATCTCTGTATGGTTCTTGTATAGGTACCAATCACCTATTATGTATTGCTTGGAGAGCTGTAGGATTCTCTTGATCTCACCATTGATTCTAGGAGGCGAAAAACCCTGTCAATAAAGTGGTTGCAGGTTGAACAAATTGGTCAATGAACTCATTGTATGAGTAAGGAGATTCATAAGATGCATGGAAGATGGGACTCCAAAAGGTAACAGACATTGGATTGCCTTTATTGTCAAGTTTTTTCACAGGGAAAGGGAAGTTCTCTGACTGATAATACAACATAAGATGATTAATGAAAGTGGTGTATTTACTGTCTGGTCTCAGGAATTGGTCATGAATGTTGTTGGCAATATAGGAGGCATAATCATACTTAACATCAAGGGGCTGTCCAGGAGTACAAATTGACAATAGCACTAGGGTTACATCATCAACATACTCACTGGAGTTGAATCCCATGATTAAGGATGTCATATCAACAATGAATCTTCCTATGTCTGTGAAGAAAGTTTTCAGATAGGGAGGTGGGCCTTTAGGCTGATTGTTTAGGCTCCATGAAAATCTGATAGATGCAAGTTAGTTCTGACTAAGACAATTGGGTAGATTTCTCAAGTAAGTATCCTATAGAAAGAGGAGTGAGAGCTTGTTCACGGGAAAATTGCAACATTTCATTCATGGATGCAGCTATTATGGGGAAAAGGACTGTTTGACTTGGGGACATAACAGCTCTAAGGTTAGGTTCATATTTTTCCTGGCATTGATGAACCAGATCAGGGAAAATATGGATTAAGGGGAGAAAATACCTGGGAAGGTTTGATTCCCACAATCCCAGGATATCTGAGCTATTTAGGTATTGATCTCTAGCTTGGCAAAAGACTTTCAAGTGGTTTATGTCAATGGATAAGTCCCTTATTTGAAAGTATTTATTTGCAAGAGGCAGATAGTCTAAGTCTTTATGAGAGGTATTCATGGGTGCAACAGACAGAGCCACAAGGGTTTCCATTTCTAGTTCTTGTGGATTCAGAAAGGAATTTGGGTTTTTGGTGGGAAATGGGTGAATTAACTGATCTGGGAACTTATATTGGCAAAACAAAGACTGAATTTGCAATGAATTTTTCTTTTCTTTGTGGATTTTATACTGTAAAACCAAACTTGCAGGGTTTTGGCGAAAATTGGATAAATACCTGTATTTAGGGAATGAACAGAGTAATAATAGGTGCTGACAGTGACTAATAGGTTCTGGTTGCGTCAGCTGTAATTTTCTCAGCAAGGTGGCGGTTGGAAAGCTTGGATGGTTGACTTGAACGTTATTTGCATGGGAGCACGGGTTGTAGTACAAAATAATGAAAACGACACTTTGTTGGTTTTATTCAACAAAGTCAAAGGTGACAGGAGTTTTATTATTCAGGCGGATGACGCAAGCAGGAAAGGATGTTTTGTCACATGTGGAGAGTGGTAAGTGGTATGATATCACACCGCTTTTGGATACGAGCGGGTTTCGGCCGGGATCCAATGATTCGACAGACTTTGCGACATGTAGCGGGGTACTGCGTGGGCCCGACCTAATTAAAAATTATTTAATCGTATCAGGAGTGATATGATTGGTTCGGAAGGGTTCTTAATTAACCATGAGGGTTAATTAATCCCATTTTGTGTAGCGGGGGAATTAGGCTGTTAATTAATTACGGATTAATTGATTAATCCTATTTTAAACGTTGATTATGGTTGTATTCAACCGGGGGTGGGGTATATAACAATTTGGGGATTTTAATATATAGTTAAATAATATGGGAAAGGGTGAAATAGTGCGGGATTTATATAATACATAGGTTAATAGTTAATATGACACGAAATGTAAAAGCGCTAAGAAAAACATTAGGATTGTGTATTTAACTTAGGCTTAAGTGGAAAAAAGGGGTTTTTATGTGATATTGTATATTTTTCCTAAGTAAAATAGGATTTTACTTAGGAAAAGACTTATGAGAGTGAATGAATGATGATTTTAAGTATTTAGGCTTTTAAATTATTGGGCCAAGGGTCCGGTCCCTCCAAAAGTCAGAGAAATGCTCTAAGCCCCTCTAATTTTCAAAGAACTTAGTACTTATGGGGAATTAGTGAAACTTTTAGTGAAAAATGAGAAAGGGAGTTAATTATTTGACCTTGTCTTACTTGAAATGCATCAAGTGTAATTTCTGCCTTGCACTTGTGATGAAAGTGAAAATTAATACATTTAGAGACATTATCCATCACATGTAATTCTGCAACATCATCTACCTACCCTACCTACTTTAGCCTGATATTTTTTCCTCTTTATTAGGGTGCACTTGGACTCGTAATCCCTTATCACACTTTCTTTTCTTTTACATGTAGAAATCTATCTAGGTCTAACCTTATTACATCCAAGGTCTCAGATTAAACTGTTGAGCTCCTTTTCTTCACTCTACCTATCTACTTATCTGCCAAGATTAAACAGTTTGGTCAGATCTTTATTCTCTATCTCTAAAACATAAAATTGAAAATTTGAACCAGTCAAGCTTAAGTTGTTTGACTATTCATCAATTGTGGCATAAATTACAAGTTGCACACAATTTGTTTATTACATAAGAGTAAAAAGTAGTGGCATTTAGACTTGCACACTTTCCTTGGTCTTTCTTTTGGTGGGGTTCATTTTCTTTCACTTTTTTGACCATTTTATTCTTTTCACCCTTTGATTTTTCTTTTAGGGTATACCCTCTTTACATTTTTTAAATTTTTTTATTTTTTGACAATATGGAAAACCTTTGCAACAAGTAAAGGTATGAACATATTACATAGCCCATCAAGTCAATCATGAAATATGACACCTATTGGTATAGGAGCATAACACTGGCTCCACTTGGGGATGGCTTTTCCTGGTGGAAAGTCAAGAACAGCAGGTCAGATGGCCTCTGAATGATTTTGACTGAACTATGAAATCTTCTTCTGCTTGTTGCTTTATTGTATGTATGACAGTGACACTTCTGAAGCTTAGGGCCTTCTCTTCGGGCTTCAACTCCAGCAAGTTACTATCCAATCAAAACTGTGACATTACCAAGGATATAGTATGTACATGTTAAAATCAGGATACATTAAAAAGTAGGATCAAAGTAATGTTTCAACATCCGACCATTAACTGGCCCTTCTTCTGTTTCTGTGCCATCCAAGTTTTTCAGATAATAAGTATTGTTTCCTTGTAAAGCATAGATAATAAAAGGTCCTTTCCATAGGAAGTCAAACTTCCCATGTTTTCCCTTATCCTCTCTCCTGGAATCCCATCTTAAAACTTTGTCTCCAAGGTAGAAATCTTCTGCCTTGGTTCTTTTATCAAATATTTTCTTAAGCTTCTCCTGCAACACTTGGGATCTTTGATATACTTCCTCTCTGGTCTGCTGCAGATGGATGGTCTAGTTTATCCTCCTTTGAATATCATTAGGTTCCACCTGAGCTTCTTGAAGTAATTTCATTACAGGAACTCCTAAAGATGAAGGAAATACAACCTCCATGCCATAAACTAACTCAAAAGGACTAGTTCCAATAGAATTTTTGGTGGTGAGTCTTTCTACCCATAGTGCATTAGTAAGATTCTTGTGCGAATTTTTCTTATTCTCCTCCAATAATTTCTTAATAATATTAATGAGGCTCTTGTTGGAAGACTCGGCTAGACCATTACCTTGAGGGTAATAGGTTGTGGAATGACCTAAAGTGATATGGTACTTGTTACAGAAAATTATCATCTTCTTGGATTTGAAGGCAACAACATTGTCAGTTATGATTTTATCAAGGCAGCCAAATCTAGACAATATGTTGGTTTCTAGGAATCCTATAATCACTATGTCATTGGCTTATCTAGAAGGAATGGCTTCTATCCATTTGGTGAAATAGTTTGTGGCAGTGAGAATCCATTTGTGTTGTCCAGAAGAGGGAGGATGGATTTCTCCAATGATGTCCAAGCCCCATTGTTGGAAGGGTTTTTCAGTGGAAATTGGTCTCAGGGGTAAAGGTAATAGTTTTCTCTTGCCTTCAAAAATTTGACATTTATGGCAAGCAGTGAAAAATTTCTTTACATCAGCGAACAAGGTTGGCCAATAAAATCTAGCCCTTAGGATCTTGTCTGCAGTTGATTTCCAGTAAAGGTGTCCACCATAGTCTCCTGCATGAAATTCTTGGAGAGCCTTGTCAGCTTCTTCTTTTAATAAAAAATTCAATAGAATACCTTCATGATTTTTCCAAAAAAGAGCATTATCTAAAATACAAAACTTTGAAGCTTTCATCTTTAAAAACCTTTTCTTTGTTCTGGATAACCCTGGAGGAGCCTGCAGGTTTAATAGTACATAAATTATATCAGCATACCAAGGTGAATCTAAGAAGGCCTGGCTAATTTGTGGAGTCGCCATCTCCTATTCGTTATCTAGTTCATTGATGTCCAGGGCTTGACAATTTGTTTCAGTCATGAGCTTGGCCAATCCCTGTCCTTTTATAAGCTTTGTAGGTTTTATTTCAATATCATACTCTAATATAGTAGCAATCCATTTACCTCTTTTGCCCTCAATTCCATCCTGGGTTAAGATGTCTTTGACAACAGCATTTGGTACATAGGCTATCACATGGGAGTATAATATGTAGACTCTAAAGTCTTTGATAGCTTTTACAAGAGAAAAAGCTTGTTTCTCCATGATTTTGTATTTTAATGGTGCATCCATAAGTGCTTTACTAAAAAGGGCTATTGGTTTCTCACATCCTTGATCATCCTTTTGTAATAAAACAGCTACTATGGTGTGTTCTGATGAAAATGAAAATATTATGAAGTCTCTATCAAACTTTGGACTTGTAAGGACCAGTGTTCTGGTCAAAGCCATTTTAATTTCTTCAAATGCTTGTTTGGCTTCTACTATCCATTTAATACTTGAATCCTTTTTCAACATATTATTAAGAAATCTAATTAATTCAGCTAAATTAGATATGAATCTTCTCAAAAAATTAATCTTTCCTAGGAAAGCTTGAAGTTCTTTGACATTTCTAGGGTGGGGTATTTGCAGAATAGCTTCTATTCTAGCAGGATCAATTCTAATGCCATCTTTGGAAATGATATGGCCCAAGAGTTTTCCTTCTTCTAGACCAAACAAGGACTTCTTTGGATTCAAAGAAATACCATATTTTCTGCATTTTAAGAATACTTGTCTAAGATGATCCAAATGCTACTGATCTGATTTAGAAAAAATAGTTAAGTCATCTAGATATATAACTAGAAAATCATGAATTTATTTTGAAATTTCTATGTCCATTTCTCTTTGGAAGGTTTCTCCAGCATTTTTAAGTCCAAATGGCATTTTGACGTACTTGAATGTGCCCCATGGTGTTGTAAAAGCAGTCTTTTCCTGGTCATCAGGATGAACCAGAATTTGGTTATAGCCTGAGAACCCATCTAAAAGTGAAATCCTAGAAGCACCTACCACCCTTTGTAAAATATGATCCATCTTAGGTAAAGGGTAATTATCCTTCAAAGAAACCTTATTTACATTTCTTAAATCAACATATAATCTTATTTCTCTAGTTTTCTTCCTAGTAGGTACTAGATTAGACACCCACTCTGAGAACCTAATAGGAGCAATTATCCCTACTTCATACATACGTTTGATTTATTTTTCAATTAAGGGCAGCAGTACAGGGTTAATTCTTCTGAGCTTTTGTTTGAATGGTTTCTGATTTTCTTTTAGAGGTATTGTATGTTGAATTATAGAGGTGTCATAAGATTTCAAGTCTTCATAGCTCCAAGCAAAGACATCCTGGAATTCTCTCATTAGTTCAACATATTTGAGTTTTTGGTCAGGGGGCAAAGATTTAGATAACTTTACCATTTTCGGATTTTCTTCAGTCCCCAAGTTATATTCCTCAATATCTGCTTTTAATGGTTCCATCTTAGGTTTCTTTGGAATATCATTAAAATCAAAGAGATCTTCCAAAGGAGTTAATCCTTTAGGCAAATGATTGTCCTTTAAATTAATGACTTCAGATTCTCCTTCAATAATCTCATCAATATCCATTTGTTTAAGGTCCTGCATTTCTTTGATGGTGAACTTTGTTGGATGAAGCATTTGAATTGCACTTTCTGCTGAAATGTCTGTTTCTATTTCATTTGTTTGATCAAACTCAATAACTGTATCTACATCTATGTTACTGCTAGAAAATTCTTCATCTAAAGTCAAGAAATTATTAATCTGCTTATCACTATCAAACACTTGCCAATTCTTTAAATTGTCAGGTATGGTTGGTCTATGTCTAATCTCAGCTGTGAACTAATGATTAGGTTCGAATGGTAATTTGCAGGTACTGGCAAACATTGCCAGACTATGAGCTTGCAAGTTATGTTTTCTTGGGATTTTAGCAAGCTTAGTTTCCAGAAATGTATTGAGAATTTCTATCATTGTTCCTCTATAATATCTCAATCTAGGATCATTTTTTAGATACTTCCCTTTGATCTATTGAATTATTAAATCATAATCTCCTATGACAGATACCCGAATTGCCCCTAATCTTTTGACAAGTTTAATACTTAGCAACAGAGCTTCATATTATGCCATATTATTGGTGCACCTAAATTTTAATTTGTAGGCATGGCCTTCAGCATGATCAT
Organism: Pinus tabuliformis; assembly: GCA_031772625.1. Taxonomy (NCBI): domain Eukaryota; kingdom Viridiplantae; phylum Streptophyta; class Pinopsida; order Pinales; family Pinaceae; genus Pinus; species Pinus tabuliformis. Next base: position 1,191,517,760 of record CM062811.1, on the reverse strand, counting down.
TTTCAACATTGTGCACCCAAACTCCTGCTCCTGCGCCTAATTTATTAACTGAACTATCAAATTCTAAGTTCCAAATAATTTCATGTTCATAATTGGTATCAGGGGTCTTAGGAATTTGTTTAATAGGGAGATCTGTTTTTTTACTTCCTTCTAGTTTCTCTTGGGTATCTGTTGTTTCATTGTTCTCAGAGATTTCCTGGATTTGAACACTAGACTTTCCATTTGTAATTTCTTTTGGTTCTGCTACTAAAACTTCTAATTCATTTGAGGGATCACTTTCAGCATTGTAAAGAATGAAAGAATCCATATCAGAGTGTACTGAGTAGATAGGGAAATTTTGGGGTTTCTCCTGACTACTTACTACATATTTCATTAAGGTTTCTCTGTATAGTTTCTTAGGTTGACCGAACACTGAAATAGTAGCATAAGACATGTCCAATTGTAGAGATCCTTGAAGCTTTGCACCCCAAGATCTGGACAATAACATGCCATACTTTGGTGGAATATCTGCTACTACTATGTCCATTAAGATTGTTTTGGCAGGATATTGAACTAGCGATACACACAAGTCTTTGATTAATCCTAAACATCTCACCTGACTCGAATCAAAAGAAAAGAGGTCTTTGTATGGCCTGGTGATGTCTAGGTCTAATTTCTCCATTATAGACTTAGGCATTAGGTTATGAGATGCCCCAGAATCAAACATGGCATTATGAAGTATTTTATCATGTATGTTCAAACTTACATAGAAAGGAGGAATTCCTCCATCTACTGGTTTTCCATTCACTTCAGGGCCAAATATTAATTCAGGTTGATCATCAAAAAAATTTAATGAGTCTTCATTTATAGAGATTTTGAGTGATCTATTGATTTGGCTTCGGTAGACATCATGTTTAGCTAATTCAGGCAATGGAACAGCTATTTTTAATTTGCCTACTTCAGTCTCTAGATTAAAAGGATTTTCAGTCTAAGTTATTGTATTTCGGACAGTTGGATTCTCTTTATCTTCTGTATTTTCTGTGTTTTTCTCCTTTTCAAGAGTGGAGATATGGGCTGAAGTTGTTTCCAAATCAACTTCTGGAGTTTCTTCCATGTTTCCTTTGGGAGGAAGAGAAGTGGAGAGTTGTCTATTATTAGGTTGATTATCAGATACATCTTCAATAATTGGATTAGCAGGATTAGGATCTGATCTAGAAAGAATATGTACAGGGGTGGTATTGGTCTTACCTTTATTGGGTTGTTTTTTAGCTTTCTGTTTGTTAGTTTCAGGGACATCAATTCTTCTACTCCTCAAATTATATTGCTTGTGGACTTCATAAATGGTTGTTTCATATCCTCCTTGAAGTCAAATGATTCACTTGACTGAGTTTGGAATTGTTTAAGAATGTGAGCTTCTTGATCCTCTTAGGTCAAGAAAACTTGTTGTTCATTGTTGAGTCCCATCAAGTTTATTTGAGTATCTTCTGATGGTTCATTAGAAGTTGAGGCTTCAGCATAATTTTCTTGCAATGGGGGCCTAATATTTTGATCACGACTAGCGTTTCCAGTGTTCTGGTTTTGGTTCTTGCTGAAATTTGGATTTCTCCTAGTATTACTTGGTTGACCATTCCAAGGGGATTTCCTTTCAATTGTTTCTACTATATCTCCTAGCCTATCCATTCCTTTAATAATAGCATCCAGTTTCTGTTCAAAGGCCAAGGGTTCTTCTTTCAATGGTATCCTCCTTTCACTTCTAGCTTTAGCTCGTTTGGATATCAAGTTGGCTTCAAAACTGACAGCTATACTTTGCATATCTTCTAAAGTCCAAGGAGCTCTTTCCCTAGGCTGGTATGCCATTTCATAATCAAATACATCAGGGAATTTGTTGAATGCCAAATCTGGAGGAGCTCTGAGGTTTTGAGGGATAACATTATAAACATTATTGAACCTAGTGCAATAATCTTGCACAGTTTCTTGTGTTCCTCTCTTCAGGTTTTCATATTCTGATAAGATTTGGAGAGGATATTTCTTCTTTTCCCATCTGTTTAAGAATGTTCTATAAATAGCTTCTAGGTCATTGATACTATTTGTAGGGAGGGCTCTAAACCAGGTTCTAACTTCTCCAGTCAGACTTTGAACAAATATTCTCATTCTTACATCATCTGCATCTATTTCATATATCTCAAAGTAATCAATCATCTTTTTGGTATGTTGTTGTGCAGTGTAAGTACTAGAGCCATCGAAAGGAGTGATTTTACTTTGATAGTCTTGGGGCATAGCCCCTGGATTGGCTAGTAATACCAAGGGAGTATATATGTTTGCCATTGCAGTAGATAGTGTTGAAACAACAACTGGGGTTGGTCTTGGAGTGGTGGATGAAGGGGTGGAAGGGGTGGCTTGAGGTTGAGATGTCTGAGGTACTGATGATGAACTTGCAGAGGCTATAGGGATCACATAAAGGTTTGGTGTTCCTTCATAGGTAAGCTCAGATTGTATGGAGTTCTACAAATGTCTATCAAGATGTGAAGTGACAACTTCAAGTTGTAAATCTTCAATAAATACTGGGTCATGAACCGTGCGGGCTAACCCAGAGTCAGAAAAGGTTACAAATAAATAGGTCTCAAAATATTCATCAAAGGGTTCGTCCTCAAGGTAGATCCACTTCACAGGACAGGTTATTGATCTGTATAAAGGTCGAGAACTAGTAGAACATTCTTGGCTTTCCTATATCCTAAGAATACTAGGGATCAAATTAGGATTTTCAAACATAGGTGGTGGATTTCGATCAAGATTAGCTCTGGTGTAATAAGTCCTTTCTGAAGCTAGGTTTCTAGGTGTACTTTGGTTTTTCTCTAAATGGGTTTGGCAATACAACTTCAACAGTTTCCTTAAGAGGCTTTAGGTATGGGATTTGAACTTTCTTCAAGACTTATTTGACAGCAGGAACTAATCAAGTATTTGAAACCAGATGTTCAATCCATAAACTAGACAGAAGATAGACTGAAGCAGCATTCATTTACTTATGCAATTGCAAAACAAGAGCAGTTCAAAGGCTACCTGGCTAACTTTAGGCTCCATATGTAGTTTATAAAGTAAACAATAGTAACAAACAAATTATTCAGATCCCGAGTGGAGTCGTCACTATGTTATCACTCAGATTTTCCATGAAGTTGTTGGGAAGAGGAAAGGGGTCCGAAGTAACCACAAACCAACTTTTAGATATAGAATCTAGCCAATCTGTATCTAGAGAGGGCTCTCTCTTTAAGTTTTAGCTTCGTTTTGAAAGATATTAGGCTAGTTATGAAGTTTAGGAGTTTTGATTGAGTTTGGGTGGTGAAATTCAATAGCATAGGGGTAGGACTGAGTAGTTTAGGCCATTGGGCGAATGGAGTCAAAGAAGTTGGCTTAACTAGATTTGGTTTCTTAAGAAGGGATGGTTTCACAGGGCAAGGTAATCAAACAGGGAACAAATAAAGACTTAAAATAGATGAAATGTACTCAAAATGGGTGAAGGGCAGATAAGAATCCTTCAACCTATTCAAAAGAGGGAATTTGAATGATTATTAATAAAGAGCAGTTAAGTATTCTTTAATAAATAATCAAAGTGAATAAACTAGAAAACAGGAGCAATTAAGATTTCACTGTTTATACTAATTCAGAAGAAAACATTGAGAATAATAACGATTGAAAACAGATTGCAATCAAGCATTTTCCAAATTACTCTTTTTCATTTATCATTCAGATATGAAACACAGATGATATAATAAGCAAGGAAAACTTTTAAGACATTAGATATATAAGACTTATTGATCCGGTGTCTAACTCAAGAAATCTGTGAAAATTCCTTTGCATCAATTCTTTATCCAGCAAGCCATACAAATGTTGGTCCAATAGCACTTTATTCCAAAATAATCAGTATTACAGCAATGTCTAAGAATCCACCCTCAATACTCCAATTGAGGGAGTATTTATACAAAATTTTACAAAAAATATCTCATAACAGAGTGAGATATATTCTAGGATGACTATGAATAAGTTACAAGAAAATAGAGACAAATGGTCTCGAAGATAGGAGAAAAGGTAAACTAATGTTGTGTTGTTCCTATTCTTGTGAGTGTGTTGGAGGCAGGCCCTATGATTTGGCTTGCTGCTATCTTCTTTAGTAACTCTGTGCTAGCTACCCTGTTTTCACTGATACTCTTTACCTGTTCTGATACACTTCGACCTGTTTGATCTCTGTTCATCTTCTTTACCATTACTTATTGCAGTAAATAACCAAAATTTAAATTTTACCAAGGATAATTTTACAAAATTTCCAATACGTCTTCCCACCATTTTCTTCTAGAAATATCTTTTTATGAAGTTTCTCAGCGTTTCATCAGTTTCTGTGTACCTGAAAAAGGTAGGCTGAATTGGGAACAAGTGCTTCATCTCATGCTCAACATAGAACAAGTTCTCCAGACTGTCATAGAGAACTCTGCCTGTAGGCAATGCTTTTGTTCCTGATGCACTTGTTGATGAACCTACTTGGTTGTCAGCATACATATTCAATTTCTCCACATAGTCTTTATGACTCATTAGTTTATCATGAATAACTAGAGGACTTGGAAACCCTTTACTCTGTAAAATATCAAATCCTTTCATGAAAGCACTAATTTCTTCTTGCATATCATGGCATCTTCTTTCTAAATTTTGCATCAGATTTCTTTTAGTAAAAACCCTTTTGATTTCCAAAATTGTCCTTGTTCTATTTTGAATGCCCAACTCTTCAAACTAGTACTTATTCCTAGTATTCAAAAATTGTATGAGCCTGTGGGCTTCCTCAGGCATATTTCCTAATTCTGCCCTTGTCTTTTGAATTTGTTCTTGAGCTAGTTTCACTAAATCAATTTGCTCAAAAATTATTTGAATTGATGGCCAAGCATCATTTATTGATTGACTGATGTTGGCACAAATAATTTTCTTGATTTCTGACACAAGCTTGTCAAAAGTAAGATCTTTTTCCAATGATTTTACTTTGTTTTCTAACACTTTAATCTCTCTTGTCTTTTCTGCAGCATTTATTTTTAAGAGATCATACCTTTGCTCTAAGCTAGCATATTTCTCTTTTACCTTATTTAGCTCTGAAACTTGTAGTTTTAGGTCCTCCATTGATTTTATTAGCTCCTCTGTGCTCAAATTAGTAATTTTGCCCTGTGCTACTCCTGTTACCTGTAACCACCTCTGCCATAACTGCTGGAATATTTGGTGCCAATGCTGCTCCAAGAGTTGATGGGACTGCAGTTGAGACTACCAGTATCACATTGGGAGGCTGAGAGGTTGACTCTCCCTGCTTGTCCTTCAATGCTTTTTAAAGTTCTTGTTCAGTCTCATTTAGTCGTTCATTAAGTTTTAAGAGCAAATCCATCACCTCTTCTTCAGATTTTTTCTTTATAATCTTAGCAGTCTGTGGATGCCTTGAAGGTGGCAACTTTAGTTGTTTCCTTAGGGTAGCAATATCTTCATCTTTCTTTTTTATCAAGGCTTATGTAGCTTTTACATCCTTGGGATCATGACCCAATCCAATAATTATTTCTTCTAAGGAATTTATTTTGTTATCTTTGGCCTGAGAGGAGGCCTTCTCCAAGTGTAGTTGGGCAGTAGTGTTATCCAAAGAATTTTGCAACCTTTGGGCCATCATTGCCTTACTAGTCAAGGTTGAATAAATCATTTCTCCAGTTTGTTTATGCAACTCAATCTGATCCAAAGGATAGAGATCCTTTGCCATGACTTCAAAATTTGTTCTGAGATAATCTGCTGTTGATTTAGGCTGTTGTACCTTTGGCTTGAAATAGCTCATTATCATTTTGCCTTCTTTGATGTCATAGGCTAACATCAATCTCTATTGATTTTTTGGAGCCATCTTCAAATATTGGTTATAAACCTGAAGCCTCAATGGATCATTCCTGGCCTTTATTTTTGTAAATTTTTTATTGATATCTGAGGCATCTGTCCCTGGTGGCCTGAAAGAAGATATCTCTACACTTTTCTATCTTTCTAGCTCTTGTCTCTGTGAGCTAGTGGATGTTCCTCCTACTGGAAAAGTTTGTTGGCTCTCTACTCTTTCTTCCCTCTGACTATCTGTAGTTTCTTCAGCAAATTCCTTCTCTGAAAGGGGATTTAGTCTTTGTATTTTTTTCTAGGCTATCCTAAAGGTTTACTGGCAGGGGTAGTAGTTTCCCTGTCTCTCTTTTTGTTTCTTTCCTCATTTAGAGGAGTTTGTAGAACTCAAGGCTCTCCCATATTGATCTGAGTGGGAGGAGTATATATTTGAGCCTGTTCTTTGGAAGTTTCAGGCTGCTTAGACATTTTAGACTAATCTGTGGTTTGAAAACTGGTCTCTAATTCCTTGCCCTTTAATGTTCATGTGGCTGGTGTGCTTGTTTCCTATGAAGGTTGCTGAGAAGTTTTAGCAATCAAGGCACCAATTTTTGATCTTTGAGATAACTCAAATGGTACCTGCCCAAAAGAATCCAGGTCAAGCATTTTCTCAAGATCTCTCATAACATTCTCAATATTGACCTGTTCACTATCATGTTCTACTAGGGTCCCTTCCCTCCATTCATCCATATTTTCAAATTGTTCAATCTTTGGAATCCTATGGTGAATGTATGGTGATAACCTATTTTTCATTCTCCTATCATAGATGAAACTATTAGGGTCATATGGCCTCCAACCAAAACTTTTGTGCAACTTAAGATGATCTTCTAGAATTATCTCTGCTTCTCTCCATGCTTCCCTATCATTGCAGACAAAAGGGCCTAACTGATTTTTTATTCTGAGTTGAGCTTTCTTTTTGGCTTTGCAAAAATGAACCATGTCTGTATGTATCATTTGTCTGAAATACTCCAATGTAAACAGTCTCATTGGAACATATTTGGGTAACTTGAAAGGGCAGAGCTCACATCCATATATCTGGATCTTTGTATGGTTCTTGTATAGGTACCAATCACCTATTCTGTATTGCTTGGAGAGCTGTAGGATTCTCTTGATGTCACCACTGATTCTAGGAGGGGAAACCCCTATCAATAAAGTGGTTGTAGGATGAACAAATTGGTCAATGAACTCAGTGTATGAGTAAGGTGATTCATAAGATGCATGGAAGATAGGACTCCAAAAGGTAACAGACCTTGGATTGCCTTTCAAGTTTCCTCAAAGGGAAAGGGAAGTTCTTTGACTGATAATACAACATAAGATGATAAATGAAAGTGGTGTATTTAAAGACTCCCTCATTGTCCAGTCTTAGTAATTGGTCATGAATTTTGTAGGCAATATAGGAGGCGTAATCATACTTAATAGCAGGGGGCTGTCAAGGAGTAAAAATTGACAACAGCTCTAGGATTACATCATCGACATACTCACTGGAGTTGAATCCCATGATTAAGGATATCATATCAACAATGAGTCTTCCTATGTCTGTGAAGAAAGTTTGCAGGGAGGGAGGTAGGCCTTTAGGCTGATTGTTTACGCTCCATGAAAATCTAACAGATGCGAGTTAGTTCTAATTGAGACAATTGGGTAGATTTCTCAAGTAAATATCCTATGGAAAGAGGAGTGAGAGCTTTTTCAAGGGAAGATTGCAACATTTCATTAATGGATGCAGCTGTTATGGGGAAAAGGACTGTTTGACTTGGGGACATAACGACTCTGAGGTTAGGGTCATAGTTTTCCTGGCATTGATGAATCAGATCAGGGAAAATATGGACTGAGAGGAGAAAATACCTGGGAAGGTTTGATTCCCACAGTCCCAGGATATCTGAGCCATTTAGGTATTGATCTCTAGGTTGGCAAAAGAATTTCAAGTGGTTTATGTCAATGGATAAGTCCCTTATCTGAAATTCTTTATCTGCAAGAGGCAGATGGTCTAAGTCTTTATGAGGGGCATTCATGGGTGCAACAGACAGAGCCACAGGGGTTTCCATTTCTGGTCCTTGTGGATTCAGAAAGGAATTTGGGCTTTTTGGGGAAAATGGGTGAATTAACTGATCTGGGAACTTATATTGGCAAAACAAAGACTGAATTTGCAGTGAATTTTTATTTTCTCCGTGGATTTTATACTATAAAACCAAACTTGCAGGGTTTCGGTGGAAATTGGATAAATACCTGTATTTAGGGAATGAACAGAGTAATAACAGGTGTTGACGATGACTAACAGGTTTTGGCTGCGTTGGCTACAATTTTCTCAGCAAGGTGGCAATTGGAAAGCTTGGATGGTTGACTTGAATGTTGTTTGCATGGGAGCACAGGTTGCAGTATAGAATAATGAAAATGACACTTTGTTGGTTTTATTTAACAAAGTCAAAGGTGGCGGGAGTTTTATTATTTGGGCAGATGACATAAGTGGGAAAGGATGTTTTGTCGCATGTGGAGAGCGGTAAGTGGTATGGTATCACACCACTTTTGGAGATGGGCAGATTTTCGGCCGAGAGGCAGCGATTCCACAGACTTTGTGACGTGTGGCGAGGTACTGTGTGCGGGCCCGACCCAATTAAAAATTATTTAATCGTATCAGGAGTGATATGATTGGTTCGGAAGGGTTCTTAATTAACCATGAGGGTTAATTAATCCCATTTTGTGCAGCGAGGGAATTAGGTTGTTAATGAATTACGGATTAATTCATTAATCTTATTTTAAACGTTGATTATGGTTGTATTCAACTGGGGGCGGTGTATATAACAATTTGGGGATTTTAGTATATAGTTAAATAATACGAGAAAGGGTGAAATTGTGCAGGATTTATATAATACATAGGTTAATAGTTAATATGACACGAAATGTAAAAGCACTAAGAAAAACATTAGGATTGTGTATTTAACTTAGGCTTAAGTGGAAAAAAGGGGTTTTTGTGTGATATTGTATATTTTTCCTAAGTAAAATAGGATTTTACTTAGGAAAAGACTTATGAGGGTGAATGAATGATGATTTTAAGTATTTAGGCTTTAAATTATTGGGCCGAGGGTCCGGTCCCTCCAGAAGTCAGAGAAATGCTCGAAGGCCCTCTAATTTTCAAATACCTTAGTACTTAGGGGGAATTAGTGAAATTTTTAGGGAAAATGAGAAAGGGAGTTAATTATTTGACCTTGCCTTGCTTGAAATGCATCAAGTGTAATGTCTGCCTTACGCTTGTGATGAAACTGAAAATTAACACATTTAGAGACATTATCCATCACATGTAATTCTTCATAATCATCTACCTACCCTACCTACTTTATCTTGACATTTTTTCCTCTTTATTAGGGTGCACTTGGACTGGCAATCCCTTATCACACTTTCTTTTCTTTTACACGTAAAAATCTATCTAAGTCTAACCTTATTACATCCAAGGTCTCATATTAAACTGTTGAGTTCCTTTTTTTCACTCTACCTATCTACTTATCTACCAAGATTAAACAGTTTCGTTAGATCTTTATTCACTATATCTAATACATAAAATTGAAAAGTTGAACCAGTCAAGCTTAAGTTGTTTGATTGTTCATCAATTTTGTCATAAATTACAAGTTGCATGCAATTAGTTTATTACATAAGAGTAAAAAGTAGTGGCATTTAGATTTGCACACTTTCCTTGGTCTTTCTTTTGGTGGGGTTCATTTTCTTTCACGTTTTTAATCATTTTACTCTTTTCACCCTTTGATTTTTCTTTTAGGGTATACCCTCTTTACATTTTTTAAATTTTTTGATTTTTTGACAATATGGAAAACCTTTGCAACAAGTAAAGGTATGAACATATTACATAGCCCATCAAGTCAATCATGAAATATGACACCTATTGGTATATGGCCATAACATATGGGAGTCACATTACATACCTCACTTTTATAAGATATTCCATGATGTTGTGTTGCCCCTACATCAAATTATTTTCAATAAAAAAGCCCCTAGGTTCTCCCAAGAAGCTGCAGCAGACCTGCTTACTATTGGCAAGTATTTTATTGAAGAATGGTTCACCTATATTAGGGTTTTTGGTAGCATAGCTGATCCACACGTCCTTCCTCTATATGTTTCTGATAAGTTATTAGCGAGAGAGATTGCCTACCAAACTGTGGGAAAGGGCCTGACTAAAGTTCTAAAAGATGGAAAGAAGTCATTATGGCCCATTTTCCTTGTCAAATGCGGTTCTTTTTCTTTAGCCAATTTTGTTCATGCCACTAAGGAATCAACACATATGGAAGCCCTCAGGCTTCATACATTTCCCAAGAGGCAATTTGATCCAAATAAAGTGGCATACAATGTCACTACTTGAGTTAAACTCAAGCCATACAGTCATGATGATAGTCATTTTGAGGATTTGTTACAATCAGTCGTATCCTTTGAACAAGCGTTTAAATGGGTAAAAGCAAATCTGAAACCTGGAAATTTTCAAAGATTTCAAGAATATAGAGAGGAGAGGCTCCAGGTGATACCAATGCATCTATTGAAACTCGAGGATAAGACTACTCCGAGCATCACTATTGATAGTGGGGCCCTAGCTCTCAAATAGACTCTCAGGTAAACACTAATAAGACACCAGACACAGGGAAGTCCTAAAAGTCCAACAACACAGCTGAGTCTAGCAGAAAGTCAACTAAGAAGCAAGTGATGAGCACCCTGGCTACAGAAATCGGTTCAAAAACCAAAGGTGGTAGTTTGGAGCACGAGTGGGATCAATTTAATTAGAAATTGCAAGGCACTCCAAAAGCCTCAAATGCTTGAGAAAGAGAGGAATTCAAACTCCCCCACATGTTCAAAAGGATACAAAGCCCAAGTCTGCTGACAAACAATCTACACCTATGGAGGAACAAGCAACAACGTCCCATCATACTCAAATTATCCCTTCTCTACCCACATCGGATATTGTTCTTAGAATGACTAAAATACCTCCACTTGATGTGTTCTATAGCCCTCTCCAAAAGGCTATAGTTAGAAGGCAGAGGAAAAGGAGAAGGGTAGATGCACCTGAATTCCCACCTCGGAACAAGCCCATGGATGTGGTCTGGAAGGAAATTCCTTTTAGTTTGGCTGAGAACTTGACTAGATTATCATAGTTCATGGAAGCATATGCATCAGCCACTATGGACAAGGCTACCAAGGTCTCTACTCTACTAAGGGAGAAAGAGGAGAGAATTGCACAGCTCGAACAAGAACTCGAGGCACAGAAAGTAAGCGCAAACAAACAAGTAGTGGAGAAACTAAATCAATTGCAGCAAGACATGGAGATCTTGAAAATTAGCCATGAGGCCGATATATCAGCCAAAAACATGCAACTCCAGGAAATGCAACAATCCATGGAAAGATACAAGGATGTTCCATTCATCATCCAATAATGGAGAGGATAAGTTATTCATTGAAAATACACTTAATTTTTCATCTACCTTTCCCGGAAACACAAAGGATGAATTTATTCACTTCTCATCCACCTCTCTATTTGATTTATTAGATCATGAGGATGCTGATGCAATCATTGATTTTTCTAATCGTGGCTATCATGATCCATTTACTCCCATATTCGATCACGATCATGTTTCTATCGCAGTTGATTTTTCAAAGCCACTAGTTTATGATGATTTATCTAACGATGAAGTTGAAACACCCAAGACTATCAAGGCACTTCAACCTGAGCTGATGGTTATGTCAAGCACTCTCTCTCTTGGGGTTAGTTTCACTTCCGATCAGGAAATTGCTCAATCACCCAAGGTTCCTCATCACTCATTTGTATGCATTGAAAATCAATCTCACACATAGATCATGCTTCCTCCACTCGAACTGCATGATCCCATCACTCATGCATTGGAGGAGTCTTACATTGCAAGCACACGTGCACAACGCAAGTTGCCTTTGTTTCTTTTGTTTGATTGCATGTCACAGTCAAGAGAATGTGTATGCTTCAAAGTTACACGTAGTGTCGCACAACATTGTGATAAGTCCACAGAGTTCTTGTCATGCACTTGGGCTCACTTATGTCCTGTGGACACTTTAAACATAATGTTTTTATTCATTGTTATATCTTTATTGATTGCTAGTCTGCACAACTTGGTTTCTCACGGACTAAGCCTTCACCAACATGGGTCAACCAATGCGCTGGTGCCTGCATTGGAAAGATCACTTGACGTGATCAGGCCCATGCACTGTTAGCTTAGGAGTAGGAGTAGTGTTTGCTTTCAATTGGTTTTCTTGCATGTTTGTTTGCTTACTTGTTTTGTTTGTTTTTCTTTCTGCTTTCTTATTTTCGTACTCACATTGATTTCTCTTTCACTTCTACTTCTGCTTTGCTTTGTTGTTTGTTCGTTGGTTTTGTTAGTAGGTTAGTTTCGCATGAAACCATGTATGACTCTTGAAACAAGTTGGGTAAAGTACAAGAGGCTTTGTACAACTATCACTACTTGGTTATCTATCATCCTACCTCTGTATGAAGAACTTGTTATCTTTAGTCCATGATATGTTGAAGGAAAATACGTATTGTTCGAGGTGAACCTTAGTGAAAACACAACACTTGCTCACTAATTAGTGTCACCTACTCTAGTTAGTTGTTTTTTGGTTAACCCTTGTTAGCTCAGTCAAGTAGAGAAAGGTGAGGCGGAAAACCTTAACAAGCATGTCAGGGGTATAATAAAATACTTCTCCGAAGGAACAACCTCTTCTTCTCTCAATGACTCAGGATCCCTCTTCCACCTTTGAAATGAATAAGTGTTATGCATAGTTATAAAAATGAAAATGAAAAAACGTGTAAGTAAAAAAAAAATGAAAAATGAAAAATGAATAAGGCAAAATAAGAGAAACGCTTCCTGCACAAATAGGTGATAAAAGTAACTCTGCCAGGGTACTGACCAGGCTCGTTGGCAGTGGAGCGATGCTTGTGTTCCTACGTGACTCTTCCGGGGTACTATCTAGGCCTGCTAGAAACGAAGAAACACCAGATATGAAGCTAAGACTCTAACAATTATATTGCTTGTGCACCAATATACCCCTCAACCCCAATCGAAACAACTGGTGTGATGGGATTCATTCTTGGTTGAGATTTGGATTGTCGAAAGGTTTTTGATCCATTTGGGGTGCTCTCAAGAAAATACAGAGGGTTGGGGTGGATATGGTTTTCTCCAGGAAGCCCTCAAAAGGTGGGGGGAGACACAAAAATTCCTCTAGCTGTGGTGAGGGAATTCTGAGGCATCCAAGCTTGTTTTGGTTTTGTGATCTCAAAACCGGTTTAGGTGAGATCATGGTAGATTGAGGGTGGAGATGGTTTAAACTCTAGAGTCCTTGTTTTTTATTCGTTGAAAGAGAGATTTGGTTCAATCCAATACATGGTCGAGTGGTACGTCAAAGTACCTGACTTGGTTGGCATTTGCCTATGTTAATATGATCTATTTCCTATTATAATTGATGAGCACTTGTACTAGTTATTATGTGATCTTATGTTTGATGTTTCATGGTTTCTATTTTCGTTATATGCATGGTTCTATGGTGTGCTCTAACTATGGCTCTTGTCCATGAATTGATAATTTATTGAATGGTTGGAGAATGCAAGGGGTAACAAGTGTTGTTTCAGCTAGGTAGAGAGGGCATTGAGCCTTCTTGGTGATTCTCAACTGAAGTACAAAAGTTTATGACCAAATTTACATTCATGACATGTAGCTCCTATGTTTATCATACGTTTAACGAAATGTCTATCATGCATTAAGCATGTCTAGGTCAAAATATTAATCAAGTTTTGATTATTTAGCATTTTTATCATCATTGTCATGATTTTGGAAAGCTACAGGTAGCTTTGGGAAGTAGTTTGGAGGCTATCCTGAAAAAGTGGAATAGATCTCATGAGTGCATGCATATATGGTTGAAGGGAAAATACCCCTAGGGTCCTTTGGGCTAAGACTCTACCAGACTGAAAATTGCTTATTCAGAAACACACACACACAGCCATCATTTTTACTTTTAAGCAAATGCTAACGTTAAGGGTACGTACCTAAGGTCCTACGTTCGAGAAGGCCTTTAGGGTCCAAACCCTTCTTGGAGTTCCCTTCTTCTTTCTTTGACCTGCAAGACAAACAAATCAAAGAACACAACAGTACATGTACAGATACTTATGTATAAATCATCTTTATGCTATAAAGTTAGTTATAAAAAATATTTAAGTATGGGGGATTTACGCAGTGCATTATATTAGATATCATTTTTGGGATTCAACTGCGTTAAGTAAGTCATTCAAACGTATGACCATTTCCATGAGAGGTAGTCGTAACTGACTAATTTCTCATGATTTTTGAATAGTTCACTTAGCACTCATGATTTTTGAATATTTAAGTAACCACTTTCATAAGAATTCAACACAAGAATCTCATAAGCATAAAGAAAGATTATTCGGGAACAAAGACGTGTTTCTTTATATATAAAGGCAAATAAAGTACATATATCGGAAAGATATCACCTGAACACCTTCAGCAGGTTCCAAGCAAGCTTCCTCCCGGATTCGTTCCAGCCTCAAGCCTCCAACAAGAGCTCCTTCCAAGTCTTACTCAATGATGATATCAAGGATGAATGATCACCAATACACATGGAAACAAGGGTTTCCTATGCAAAATGGGGGAAGTGCAGAATGCACCAAGGACTTCAGACCTGGTCTAAGGGAAAAAATCTCAGCATAATAATCTTGCTCTCCTTTCGCTCCCTCCCCTTGGCCTTCCCTTTGATGTCTTTTTATACCCTCTCCAAAGTAGTTTTTAGTTAGGAGTTGGTTGGGAACAGTTGGGCCACGGGCACTAACAGGTGATCCAGTAGGTAAACCCACGATCACCGCCCGAAAAAGAGGAATTTATTATTTTTTTAAGTGTTTTAATAGATACACGCGGGTTGGGTATGACAGACCCGCGTGTACATGCGTTTAACACAGGGCAATGTCGCGTATAGGGAATAAAACACTGTTTTTTAAATTTTTGGACCAGGTTTGGAAGGAGGGGTTGCCCTAGGCCATAAGTGCAGCATCACAAACCATAAGAGTGAGATTTGGAGCTATAACAGATGCCCCCTAATGTATGAGGTCAGAAGGGGAACATGATGGCCGAAATATATTAAGTAAGTACAAGGAAACGAACTCTGCCGAAAAACTGAGGAGGACTTCACCAGAATTCAGCCTGCCAAGCCACCGAAAGGAGATCAGAAAGAAACACTGTCTGAGGCGGGCATACCCATGCTCAGGAAAAGTAAAGCATGTCCGCATATCAAGTACAAGCGGATCCACTAAGTATACAAGTATAAATGACTGGAAAATACATAATGGATCATCTGATCATAATGAGTAAGTACATGTCTGAATATCACATATAAAACTGTCAATGATGCTGAAAGATGCAACGGATCAATGATATCAAAGACTGATCCCAAAAGGTACCAACTGAACATGATGGAATAGGATGGTACTACACTGCAAACTCAGGTGCCAGCATATAGAATGTCGCCATGACTGACTGCAACATATAAGGTGGAGTGGTATCAACTAGCAGCAACAGGAGCAACTGTCAAGTGAACCAATGAATGCTGATACAACCTGAGGTCTTCACCGACCGCCGTGGTACATTTCTACACCATGGGAATAAATGATCTGAAGTCGACCATGTGAGAAATCATTTGATTACCGGTCATTGATGTATACCGTTAACAAACGCGAGACTACTCACCGATAATGATAATGAGCGTCAAGGTACCCGGTACAATCTAACAAGTGTGAATAGATGAGCTGAAGTCGAACACCTGTAAGAATCTATCAATCAGGAGACAATGATGGTTTCCCACTGTCGATAGCGAGGAATCTGCCACTAATGACTGCAAACCCCAAGGTACTGCCAAATGGACTCTAGATCTTTGCCCCAGAGCAATGAGTCGGAGTCGATAGGGAAAGATCCGCTAGAAGGAAGGCATTAAGGCATCCTCCATCAATCTAGCACGAGTGTAACCCGTAGGCCAATAATGTGGAAGGAATCGGACGAAAAAAGATGTAGTAACCCAACCGAAGTACGTTTCCGGCGTACACAAGATGTGGCTAGTGCACGGCAGAAACCCTCTGAACCAACCAATAATGAAAACTGACACAGAGTCGAGGTATCCACCAATAGGGTCAAATGGAAACCAAGGTACTGCACGAATCCCAATGTGTGATAATGTATGCTGATGTCAAACACAAGGGAAACCACTCAGTCAAAGACCCATGATACTGATCGATGCTGAGCACAAGGTGACCTATCAATAATGAAAATAGGGCCAGGGTGCGGTCTCTAGGTCTGCCCTCAGAGCAAGGTGTCGTCGTCGATAAGGACAAGACCCGCCAGCAAGAAGTCAATGGGGACCTTCTCAAACCGGCACGAGTGAAGGACCAATATAACTGATGTGATGATAGACATGACACTGACAACCAGGGATGGCCGACTGAAAAATGAGTCAAGAGACACCGCAGAAAGGCTGACTCAGGCTAACTTCCCTTGAACAAAAGCACGACTCAATGTGACTATGTGGCAGCATATAATGAATCTGTATAAGTTCGTCATGCAGGAGGCACGAACGAACCCTCCATATGATTGGAAGAGATAACCAATCGGGGGAGAACTGACTCGATAACAAGGTTATGGCTTACCTAAGTCAAACTAAATCCCACCCATGCGGAGGAGACTTTGTTTTGAGGGCTTTGTTCAAGGGCGACACAACTGACTCTAGTTGCCAACAATAAATGGAAATAATGTCCCTGTTCCCGCTCTTTTTTGGAATATTTAATTTTTTTGTCTTTTTCTGATAAGCCGGAAAAAGAATAAAAGAATGCTATGGTACAGTGGAAAGAACGAGTGTCGGTGAAACAGATGATCTAGTTCCTGGGAAAGGAACGTTCCTATGCTCAATGCAGGGAGGTGAAAAACTGGTCAGTGACACTCAGAGGTATGTTCCTTCCACGGATCTGGGTATGTCAAGCTGCAGAGGTCAAGGGTATGCAAGGTTGATTTTGCAGACATCATGGTCAAAAGTTGGCTTAAACACGAGTCCAAGTGAAGCCGGCTATAGGCCAAAAGGTGCAAATGGTCAACATGCAATGCAGAAGTACAACTCAACACACATAGGAGCATCTAGGGTATAAGGCCAGAACGAAGCGAAGAAGCAAAGAAGAATGAGCCTTCAACGCATAAGTCATGGCGGGACTACAAAGGACTCCCGAGCCTACTCAAAACGAAGCAGCATGGGCAACAAATGTCAGTGAGGTGCTAACTAGGATGCCCATGTAAAAGGATGGCTCTACCATCATGTCATGATTTAAAGAATCGGCGAGTGAAAATAGCTTGTGAACCATAACATGATGGGGTCGACCCTACGGCAGATGTATCGGTCAAATGGAGGCTAGTATGCATAGTGCAACGGAAAAAATGGTGTCCCTAACCTATATGCCAGTGAGAACACGATACCTGCCATGACGGGTCAGCAGTCATGGAACCGTCTCGAACCGTCGAAAAATGTCCAAAATGTCCTGAAAAACAACTCAATCTCGACATTCCAAGCTCCCAAGTTAGAAGTGACATGAAACCAAACAAAATAAAATTTTGAAAAAATTTTGCATTTTCAAAACTTATAAAAAGAAATTTTGGACTTACCATTTTCACCGTTTGACTTGGAGAGCTAAAATTGTGGAGCAAAAGGAGCAAACTTCCCCGTGACTTATTCAACCGTTCAAACTTGCCGAAAACTTCCAGGTAAGCACTAAACTTGTCTTGCAATTAATTGTGATAGTTTTTAGGAAGTTTAATTAATGTTTCACCGTTAGACATTTTCAAAAAATCGCTATGCGGCGTACACACGAGTTGGATGTATATAAATCACGTATACGACGGCCCTACACGCAACTGTGTATAGGGTAACCTGCGTGTGCGCAGCGAAAAATTTTTATACATAAAACTAATGGATGAAAATGATTTTTTCTTCCAGGATGACTCTCACATGGCGTGAAAGAGAGCACTCAACCGTAGATAATGAAGTTATGAACAATGATGAGGCATTAGATGCCCTACGGGGATGCGGATTGCTAAAATTCTTCAAGTTGCCAAATATGAAAGCAAACGTGCGTCTGCTCGAGAGACTCATTGATTATTGGGATGTCGAGGAAGAAGCTTTTGTGATTGATCAGATGCCACTCAGGGTAGAAGTGGAAGATATATATTTTATCACGGGCCTTTCCCGAAGGGGAGAGGTAGTACACTCCCGGGGCAGGACCCGGAATAGTCTCAGTGTAGACGACTATGTACAACTTTACTGCCCAGGTCATCGGAAGGTCGGGAGCCAGATCTCTATCCCACACGTGGCGAGTTTGTCACTGCGGATAATCTTGTTCACCATAGCTTGAGTGAACGGATCATCCTCGCTACATCAGGCATCACGGGTAAACATGAGCGTAGCAGTGGACTATCTCACCACGGTGTTTGACTGGTGTACTCCTCTTCTTGCCAACATGAAGGAACAACTTGCTTCCATCAAGAGGGGACAGACCAAGAACTTTGGGTATGGAACCATTTTATGCACTTTCTTCTTCGAGAAGGTTCCCGCACTCCGCCCCAGGGTAGCAGTTCCCATCAGTAGTCCACGTGATCCACGCATGGGCCGGTGGGCTGACTTGATGAGACGTCTGGGGGGTGGGGAAGTACCTAGGAATGCATTTGACGATGACTTTTTTGCTTGGTGGGAGCAACAGATCATCGCCATAGATGACTACCCCTATGCTGGACTGGATTTCCGAGGAGATCCTGATCTAGTGTTACCACTGGATGCAGCATGGGGCGAGATTGGTAAGATTTTTTATTTTTATGATTTTAGGATTTTTAGGATTTTTCAAATATAATGATGAACTTTGAAAAATATTTTTGATGAGATTCAAATGGCTAATATGATGATCATGTTCCAGACATTGGGCCCGTGCGACCAGATGGATTCCCATGGCATGGATGGCGTGGCCGAGGAGCCGAAGAGGTGGCTGCGGATGCGGAAAGGACCCTCAACAATGTCCAGCGACACTTGGCGAGACTGAGCTACCAAGTACCAATGGACGAGATAGAGGACCTTCCTCCAGATATGCAGCGTCATGTGGTTGGGATGCCACGTGACTGGGTTCGCGTTTTTCGGCGCGTGGCCAATGCTATAGTTAGTTATTTAGCTGCTCATCCAGAGCCGAGGCATTAGATATGCCTGACATGATTATGGGCATTTGAGTCCCAATTTTGTATATTTTTGGACACACATATGTACACTCGAGACGCTTTGCGATATATATATATATATATATATATATATATATATATACAGTTTGACTTTTTGATGCATGATTTTATGATGGTGAATGATTGATATGCCAGTCTAATGCTTGATTAGCGATAGAATCAGCTAACCAATTTTGAGATCTTGGAATGTGCAAATAATTAATGTAAATAAATGATCTTTGCAACAACCTCACCCTTAAATATTGGCGATATAATGATGGATCTCTAACCCGATAAATGTTATTTAACTGAGACACTATCAATTGAGAATCAAGATATACTACCAACGAGTCGATCCCATGAGAGATTGCCTCGGATAATAAATTGATAACAGCTGTATACTCGGCCATATTGTTTGAAGCAGGACCGATACACACGCCTCTCGATATCATCAACTGACCAGTTGGGTAATAAAGTACCCAAGCTGCGGAAGCAAGATTCCGAGTGTGCCGACTAGCACCATCGGCGAACCCAAAATAAACCAAATCATCCATCAACACCTGCCAAAGCAGACCAAAAAGCATTGATATCAGAAAACGCTCGACAATCTATGTATAAATATATACATAAAATACAAAGAAGCCATTGCCTGGCCAAAGCTAAGCAAAGCACTTCCTGAGGTAGAGCCCGTCAGGGGGCTCCACCAACTGACTCCTAGGGATGTTTATAGGTACGATGATCGAACCAATCAATATACTCTCTTCGGCAAATAAATATGTCGGAGCCAAAGGGACCGTACAAACATCACTAGTCGAACTGGAGGACCGAGATTCTACTTCATGCACAGGGGAATGAAAGTGTAACCGACGATGTAAATCTTCCAAAGGTCGATCTACGGCCGTCATTGCTTCGAATATCGCTTCATCCGATGGAAAAACAATATCCGAGCAATCCGATGCAGAGGTGGAATCAAGGGTCCGAAAATGAGCCACATCACCATCTATTTCTTTCCCAGAGGAAATAGTAGAATGGTTATCTACAGAGTTATCGATAGATTCACATCTAGGTTCTACTGTAGATATAAGAGATTCTATTCCACCCACCTTGTCGTCACCTGATGTGGTCGCAGATGAAGCTAAGGTTCCAGGATTCGAAGAATAAAGAGTTTGGACAAACTCTCTCCGTAAAGGATCCCTGGAGGATGAAATTGTATCTATACCAGCTGTAGGAGGGGGAAGATTAAACGTACCCATCAATGAAGAGTACATCCCGACTCCTAGACTCTCAATAGGTGGACGGGGGTTACCCACTAAAGGAATAGCAGAGTCAGAGTTTGCTTGAGGATCAACTGGGCAATAGTCCAACTGATCAACCTTAACGATTTTCCCCTCATGAGGAAAGCAAATGACACGAAACAGAGTCGAAACAACGGCATCCATCTCGTATACCCAGTTCCTTCCTAATAGGAGATTATAATCCAGGTTAGCGTCTATGACCTCTACTTCAATATTAACAACCTTTCCTCCAACACATATAGGAAAGGCCGGGATAATCCCGTATGGCCTATGAGAGTGACCATCAAATGCTGTCAATAGGGTAGGTGAAGGAACAACCGACGGTGATCCAATGGCCTTCCAGCATGACATAGACATGACACACGTGGAAGCTCCCTCATCTACAACCGTCTGAAAAATATTCGTTTTCTGGTAGGTTGACTTTATCTGGAAAGCCATGTGATGAGGAAGTCTCTTTTTGACATTACTCATATCAAAAGTGAGAGCTAAGGAATTACTTGGATCCACTGCCCCCATTGCCGATAGCAAGGCACTTCGTTGAGCAGGACATGACTGGAGGACCTCTAACGCGGACATAGCACATGGACTCTGGGCCAGATCCTCAACAATGGAGTAATTCTGGGCTGCCCTAATATTAGGGTTGATAGTCGCGCGTTTAGCTGAACCTTTCGGCACCCGAGGTATAGTCTCAACAGAAGGTCGCTCAATATGAAGTGGGTTGTTAGTTTCGGGAACTGATTTACCCTTAGAATTTTCACCTTCACCATAATCGCGTGACCGTGTGGCCACATTAGCGTGAGCACCCATCATGAAAACATTTGATGACTTGTCCCCTTTCTGGTTGCCCCCTGCGGAGGTACCAGGATTCGAACTTGCGCCAGCAAGAAGTTGCTGCCCTTGGGGAAACGGGTTAGTTAACACAGCTTGCGAACTAGAAGTCCCTTGCTGTCCTAACAAGTTCTGAGCGTCTTCAATTCTAGGGCAGAGATGAGTTAGATGGTCTCCTTTGCATAACTTGCAAGGAAACTTAACTTTCTTTCTCGACTCATTTCCACCACCACCAGCGTTGTTGCCGGATTTATTTGCATCGGGCTTCCCATCCTGATTCTTCTTCTTACCACGTCCTTTCTTTTTTCCATCGGAATTTTGATTTCCTTTGGGGTTATCGGATAGGACGGCATTAATGGATGTGACTTGGTTGTTAGAAGCAGTTTGTAATGACAACTGCTACAATTGATTCAACAAGTTCACTGCAGATGAGTCTACTGACCCAACGATACCATCCGCGTGCGGACCTGGCTTTGGCTTAGCTAAATCAACCTTAGATCCAGGAGCATCTGGCAAGTACTTTTGGAGGATCCCAGACTGAGAGTAAATCAGTTCTAACTGCTGGGCCCTGAAAATGGCTTGCTCCTCAGAATAGACCCCAGACATGGAGACATCCTTGGAGATCTCGGGTTGCAAAGACTTCAAAAACCACTCTAGACGGTACTCCGGAGGGATTTCGGCTTTGATGAGCCTCTTTCTCCGTCTCCATTCCTGAATGTGATCAGAAATGTGGGTTGCCTTATCTTGACGAAAGGTAGCCAGAAGTTCAGTTCCGGCATCATAGCGGACAGGCAACTGGAAGTGATTCAAGAAGATATTAGCTAAGTCTGCGAACGATGTAAAGCTGCCCCCTGGCAACTCTATATACCATTTAGCTGCATTACCAGTCAAGGTGCACTGAAAAAGTCTCAACCTTATCGAATCCTCGATGAGGGAGTTAGATGAGCACCACAAGTGGAATGTGGTTACATGGTCGCCCGGATCTTCACCACTCTTCCCTTCGAATTTTGGTATATCCGAAGGGAGTTTGGTTGGGACCGGAGGCCAGGCCGGATTGTATCTGATAGGGTCGTTCGTTAGCTTAGTGAGATCTGGCAAGTTTAACGTTGCCAGAAACGGAAGCCTAGGAGGACCTAGGGGATTCCACCCAGACTGGGCAGAACTCCCAAAGTTCTGAAAAGATTGTCCTGGGATTTGGGAAGCACCAGGTTGCCCGAAGTGACCAGTAGAACCGGCTGAACCAAAAGGCAAGCCTTGTGGTCCAGCAAAATTCGGAGTTTGACCAACTCCTGCCGTATAAGCTCCATAGCTTGCAAAGTTTCCTCCTAAAGAATTGTAAGGAGTCGATAACCCCTGATATGGGTTCCAAGCCGAAGCGAGGGGAGGAATACTTTGAAACATGCTAACCGTGGAATACGGCCTACTTCCTTGTTGGCCAATAAATGGATTCGCAGTTCCTGCGCTACTAACCCCAGGGTTATTCCAACCTTGGAAAGGATTGCTGCTTTGTCCTATTGAAGAAAAAGGCATGGATCCTACCGTTGGGTTGGAATGTGGGATATGACCACTTCCAAAAGGAAAACCCTGGAATGAAGCCGATCCGCCCATCATGGACGTAGCGGCACTGAACGGAACCGATGGAATACCCTGTGATTTGGTGCCAAAAAGGAAGGAACCAGTACTAAAAGCATTGGTTTGGGCATTTCCACTCATGGACGGAATGGAGGTAGACCCCACCAAAGATGTGCTAGCAAACGATCCGAACAAGGAAGCGGAGGGGATGGAAATGGTTCCTCCCCCTTGCACCGATGTTGGGGTTTTCATAGTCGCAGCACTCGTAGAAGCCATGCTTCCAGTAGTGATCATAAATGGTAAGCGCGTAGCGTAACCTGGACTCGATGGTCTATATAATGGAGGCCCAACGTACTGCAATACGTCTGGATAACTAGATGGTAGTGGAGAATTTGGAATCACTAATGATTCTGAAAGTTATTCTACCTCTACATTATTCTCCACTTGAAAGCGAACTCGAGAAAGGACTGGAGTGTCCCTCTCTTGTTCAAAAGTACCAGGCCTTGCTTGGCCGCTAATATCCCCGAGAGGAGGATCAATCCCCGATGCGTCAACCGGCGTGGGACGGACCCCACTGGTAGTATTCCCTCTGCGCCTTCTAGGAGAAGGCTCTAAACTAGGTGGCGAGAGACCACGAAGTCTTCGAGACCGTCTTGGAGACCGGTCAGCCACTTTGAATTTTTTGTTATGATCTTATCTAAAGACTCAAAAAATTAAAAGCTAGGCCAACTAGGAGCACAGAGCACACACTATAAAGTTCCTAAAGATACAGCCAGTCAAAGTTACAACTTTCAAGTATTTCCGCTCCGGGTGATTAGGACCGGACACCAAAATACGAGAAAGTGAATCAAAGGGCCTTCCGAAGATAGTCTGGGATGATGAGGGCCCAGTCCTATCAGCGAAGGTATCAGAGGAAGTTACGCTGACCTCCTAACAACAGCCTGCGCCGGTGCAAGCCCCCAAGCTTCGCAAGGGTGCCCTCCGGAAGTACTGTCGAGAGTGATACAACGTCGACCTCAGGTGCCACGGGATTCCCCTCCGCAGCCACCTATGCAGATCCCTAGGAGAGGCAACTATGGGTACCAACTCGTCGCAGAAGCCAGGCGGAACAGTCGTGAGGTAAGTTCGGACAAGTAGGAGAGGGGGTATCTCTCTTCCCTGTCTTCACAGACCCTCGTGCTTAACTCCCAGATCCGGAGTTTTCCTGGTCTTCCTAACGCTATTGGATTTACTCTCTTTAATCAGACTCTTATGTTTGACGTTTTATGTGGCCTTGGAGAGTTAACTCTCCACTCGCCTAATCCAAGGCCCTAAAATCCTAAACTTGTTGGTGTAATAACTAAAACAAAAAGTTCTAGTGGATTTTAATTAAGCGCTTGATTTTATTAGGTTGTTCTTTAAGTCAAAGGTAATGGAGGTGAAACTTGTGGTGTTTTTATGGACGCAAAAGAAATTAATAAAACTTAGCTACATGCACATGCACTTTTGTTTTCGATGAAGAGCAATTTCTATGAGGTTCAGAGGCACTTGTAATATAAACAAAATTTTTTCCTTTTTCTTTTCAGACTCCACACTCACAAAAACTAACAAAACTAAATATGCCTAAAAAGAGATGCAAATCTTACCCTAATGCAAGAACTATATGTGGATGCAAGATTCAAAGACTACTCTAAAAACAAAGAAGGAAAGTTGCTGCTTTACCAAATTTTGTCTTGCCACTAAAATGCTTAGATAGAAGATGATGTGTTACCAATCATTTCGTCCAAACAATAAAAACAAGTTTTAAGATAAAAACAAAGCACTTTCACTTCGCAAAAAGGAAATCAAATGAAAAGCAAGTTTAAGAAAGCGAAACTCAAAACTTTCAAAAGATTTTCTTTCAATCAAACCAAAAAGTCTTTTTCAAAGGAAAGCTCTCAAAAATACTGACACCAATGATTGATAAACAAGCAACCAAACACTTTTGTGAATTGACACCTTTCAAATGATGAGAACTCAACAAAAATAAAATGTGTTCGAAATCGCTTTTGACAATCAAAAGCAGCAATGAAAGTCCAAAACATCAAAAGACAAGTTTCAAGAAAATGGTAACAAACAAATTTCCTGAAACGAAGGAGCAAATGGTCATAAAAATGATTTCGTTAAGAAAACAAAAGTGTCATGAAAACAAAATGGACACAAAGATTGAACACAATCTTCCCACTCTGCCGAAACAGAGCAATCAAGATTCTTAAACAGAAATCTTGTGTGTCAAAAATCAATGACGCTTGCAATCAACGAAAAACAAGACTAGTACTCCTTATAACTAGAGAGAGTTCAGAACAAGATGCCCCCTGTTAAACAGAGAACTGTCACAGGGAATTGACTGCTTTAAACTGACCCAAACCACCAGACAGACATTCAGCAAAAAGAAAAATTATAAATCTTGAAAATTATGGAATATACGCGCCTGCAATTATTTGCAGAATGCGTGTACACGCGACTGTAACTAAGGAAACCTGCGTATACGCGGGTTCACTTAGTGCAACTTGCGTATATACACTTCTGTAATCCAGAAAAAGAGCGTATCTGAAGTCTTTCAAGAAAAATAAAAAAACACAGACTGAAAAACTGGAAAAGCTTGGATTTCAAGAAAAGATCAGACAGTCAGAGCCAACAAACAGAGGGGCTGAGCCTTGATTGGCTTGAGGACTACCCAAACTAGGAACAACAAGAGTGTTGTCCCCAGCGGAGTCACCAATTCTGGTTAAAGGGAAAATACCCCTAGGGTCCTTTGGGCTAAGACTCTACCAGACTGAAAATTGCTTATTCAGAAACACACACACACAGCCATCATTTTTACTTCTAAGCAAATGCTAACGTTAAGGGTACGTACCTAAGGTCCTACATTCGAGAAGGCCTTTAGGGTCCAAACCCTTCTTGGAGTTCCCTTCTTCTTTCTTTGACCTGCAAGACAAACAAATCAAAGAACACAACAGTACATGTACAGATACTTATGTATAAATCATCTTTATGCTATAAAGTTAGTTATAAAAAATCTTTAAGTAACCACTTTCATAAGAATTCAACACAAGAATCTCATAAGCATAAAGAAAGATTATTCGGGAACAAAGACGTGTTTCTTTATATATAAAGGAAAATAAAGTACATATATCGGAAAGATATCACCTAAACACCTTCAGCAGGCTCCAAGCAAGCTTCCTCTCGGATTCGTTCCAGCCTCAAGCCTCCAACAAGAGCTCCTTCCAAGTCTTACTCAATGATGATATCAAGGATGAATGATCACCAATACACATGGAAACAAGGGTTTCCTATGCAAAATGGGGGAAGTGCAGAATGCACCAAGGACTTCAGACCTGGTCTAAGGGAAAAAATCTCAGCATAATAATCTTGCTCTCCTTTCGCTCCCTCCCCTTGGCCTTCCCTTTGATGTCTTTTTATACCCTCTCCAAAGTAGTTTTTTAGTTAGGAGTTGGTTGGGAACAGTTGGGCCACGGGCACTAACAGGTGATCCAGCAGGTAAACCCGCGATCACCGCCCGAAAAAGAGGAATTTATTATTTTTTTAAGTGTTTTAATAGATACACGCGGGTTGGGTATGACAGACCCGCGTGTACACGCGTTTAACACAGGGCAATGTCGCGTATAGGGAATAAAACACTGTTTTTTAAATTTTTGGACCAGGTCTGGAAGGAGGGGTTGCCCTAGGCCATAAGTGCAGCATCACAAACCATAAGAGTGAGATTTGGAGCTATAACATATAACAAGGGATTTTGGGTCATAGCCTCATATATACATGCTTTTGGGTGTGGTTATAGCCTCCTAATTGCTTTCATGAAGGGTTATTGGTGTGTTTGGGGAGTAAACCTAGTAAAAAAGAGTTCCATCTCAGTGATTGATCACCTAGGGTGGTTGGTAGGCTCCTGGGTGATCTGTAGTCTCTAAGGGCTAACAATTTACTTCTGATTTGTAGGCAAAACTTGCATAACTCAAAATTATAGGTTGGGTCATATCATAGTGACACTTGACTCATGTTTACCCAGAAGAGTGTTTCCAAGTGGCAGAGTGCCGGAAGAAGCATTACAGGGTGGTACCAAAACTTCTAGGCTAAAACATTTGGACTGGATGGGCTAAATGCATAGTGTTATGCATGCATTGTGATGGTTATTATTATCATGCATATGGTTATTATTTCATATTTATGTTATCATGCATGATGTTGATATTTTGATGTCATTATATACCTATATTATGCTAATGCAGACTAATTTGTGCGAACAATATAGCCTCCCCTAAAATACATTGAGGTATGATTTTGATTATGTTTCTATTTGGTTTATCTAACATGGTATGCTTGCAGAAAAGAGAAGGCCAAGGATGAATATCATAATGGTGGACTATAATTCACATGAATCTTGTTATAGACCTTATGTGAATTCTATGGAATGGGAACAGTGATTTGGGAAACAAGGAGAAGAGTATTCTCCTAATCTGGAATATAGACTAAGAAGTCTAAGCATAGAGATCATAAGTTGAAAGGTAGACAATAAAAGTTTGATTGAGGCACATGAAAGGCTTGCTAGAGCTCATGAAAAGTAGGCAGAAGTTAATGCAGTCATCCTTTAGGGTTTTTTAGAGTTCTTGAAGAAAGGACAGATGAGGATCAATCATGGGGATAGGCAAGAGGAGAAGACTAATGGGGCAGATGGTAGCAGGTCTCGATGGAGACATTATGATGCAGGTAAGTTCCCTCTGCAGATAGAGACAACCCCTATAGCCCTAGAGTGGATCTAGTCACAGTAAGACAAAGACAATAGCTAATTCCTTAAATAGTTATCGTTGAAGAGGCCTACCTTATACCAGTGTTTGATGAAGTCTTCGTCATGTCACTTCAAC
The DNA here is from genome assembly GCA_031772625.1 of Pinus tabuliformis. Classification (NCBI taxonomy): domain Eukaryota; kingdom Viridiplantae; phylum Streptophyta; class Pinopsida; order Pinales; family Pinaceae; genus Pinus; species Pinus tabuliformis. Next base: position 1,191,489,968 of record CM062811.1, on the reverse strand, counting down.
TATCGCTTTCTTCTCCTTAATGAATGATTCACCTGAAATAACATACAAAAATGACAAAACACATAATAGAGCACAACAACGAACTATCTACTTATAGAGTCAAGGAACCATAAGCTATCAACATACATTTCATACATGATATAGGAAATAACTATTGATTGTATTAATATAAATAACAGTAAAGCTTACAACCATGCCTTGACATCACAAGCTTCCTTGGAGGGTCCAATCAATATGTCTCCATAAGCATTCACTCTTAAAGGTCTCCCAGAAAGACTGATTATTCTCTCTCACCCAAAAGCACAAGTATGAAACTAAAGCAATCACAACAAGACTTCCTTCTTACGAAACCATTTCACACTATAAATCCACAACGTGGAAGGCTATTCTCATACCTCACAAGCTATTGCTAGGCTATCAACAATCCAAACTATAAGCTGTCAATCCAGCAAACCAAGTACTAGCTAACTATCAGCCCAACTAGCTGATCATAGTCATGGAGGATGCTTTTATAAGAGGAGGAGCCTCCATAAATGAGGGGAGAGGAAGCTTATCTTCATGGGAGGTTACTCAAAAGGCAGAACCACCATCTCAAATGAGGAGAGGAAAACTTCTTTGACCCAACAACTAGCTCCAGAACCACCGAGGAGTATTATGTTTGAACTAATTTTCCATATCTGGGTTGTCGCGGGTCAAACACTGAGACTCAGAGACGACATCGCAAGGCGTTAGTTCATTCTGGGTTATCGTCGTAGGCTGGATATTGATGACCTGAAATGGATTTGAAACATGGATAAAAGGGGATAAACTTCAGGATTAATGAGCTTAGGAAATCTTCTTGAGTAATATGGAAGATTTGGACACATATTTTGGTATATGACAAAGAGAAAATGTCATTCAGGAATTGACTCTATCCAGGATCAAGGGGTGCAGGGCCGGTGACAAAATACTATGTAACAGATGCCCCCTAAAGCATTAAGTCTAAGAGAGTGGGAGGATGCTTTATGAAACCATAACTGAACCATAACAACATCATGGAGAACTTGCAGATGCAAGTACAACTGATATCTTTGATAGTGAAAGAAGTACATGTAGTTGAGGTATGGGCGTAGCCATCCAAAAGACAAATAGAACTAGTCTGTAGTATGGATGCAACCATCCAGTCAAAAATACCATATGAAAGCACAGGTATAGTCGCAACCATCCAAAAAGACTTAGGTATGGTCATAGCCATCCAATCAAAAGAGTTAGGTATAAATAATCGACGCAACCTGGACTTATGTAATCTAAGCCCAGGGTCTTGAATCCTGACCTATCCATTGTACAATTTCTAATATGTGAATAAATGTGTTGAAGTCGAGAATACTAGAAAATGTTTTGATTACTGGCCAATGATGTGAACCATTAAAAAGTGTGAGAGAGACCACCAGTAATGTCAATGGTTCTCAAGGTACTGCTAGTACAATCCACAAAGTGTGAAGAATGATCTGGAGTCGAACACTTGTGAAATCACTCGATCTAAAACCAATGATGCAAGCCTATCATTGAATGTGAAGAACTTTCCATTGAGGCATGCAAGCTCCAAGGTACCTGAAAAGAGTTTGTAGATCAATCTTCCCTGATAATGAGTTGATGTCGACAGGAAGCGATCCATCGTAGGAGGTCCATAATATTTCCCACATCAACGACACAAGACAAAGGAACAAGATAAAGATGGATGAAACAGAGAATAATAGGAGGATGTAAGGGTGCAAACTATAGAAGTATTAAGCTCTTGAACATATCAGCGACACGACTCTAGAATGTGGTAGCATTTTGTTACCAAGGGATCGAAGGTCATGCGAAGACAGCAGGGATCGAATGGAAAGAGGAAAAATGAAGAACCCAAATCCCGGAAGGCCAATGACGAAGTGAGGATATCCCAAACCGAACGAGAAGAAAAAAAGTGTCGATGTCCAAGAGCAACAAGCTGCCATAGGTAATCAACAGAATATTTCCAAATTTCCCCCCACCATTACTGGCAAGTACCCCAATTAATTTTTAAACACAAGCTTGAAGGGGATAACATATGCTTGCAATATATGTTTGACCTTCGGACAAATCCAACCCAATGAAAGTTTAACGAGCCCTAGGGAGGAGAAGCTCGGGTCTCATCATGGCGATGAGTCCAATGTCATCAGGGTTTAACGAGTAAGACATAGGTAAAACTCAGAGTCTTTTTCATATTTAGAAAGTTTGAAAAAAACATGGAAAATAAAACTCCAGATAGGCCCTTTTCGTATGTTTGTGTCTCTCAATCCCAGAAAGGTAGAAAAAGATACTTGAGAGAACCTCTTGACCATTTCAGTCAATGAGTACTTTTCGTAAATAGTCCCTCCATTCCGAAAAGTAAAAAAATTACTGGATACACGACATTTTGCAACCATTAACGAGCTTGAAATGACAAGAGCTCGGCAATATTTTCACTTTTCAAGAGTCAGAAAAGAGCTTAAAGTGGACCTCCCATTTTATTTCCTTTATGAGTCAAAGGGGAAAAATACTCGACAATATTTTCATCTTTTACGAGTCAAAAAAGAGCTTAAAGGTGACTCGTTCTAGAGTAACGAGTGGTATAAAGGGTAGCAACTGGTTCTGGAAATGGAGGAACTGCTCAAAACACATAATGGTCAAGAGGCTGGCTAATCAAACCGCTTATCATTGTGGTCCCTTAGGAAAGGAAAAACACTCAAGTGAAAGCATATGATCGGCCAAAGAGATGGTGGTGATGGAATAAAACAACCAAGGCTCATCTAGCAGAAATCAGCTAATTAAAATGACAATCACGAGACGTAAATCAAGTGCAGGTTCATTTTTACACAAGATTGAACCATGGAGAACTCTGCTTGGATTCGGTTTCATGTTCTATACCATCTTGAAATGAAAAAATATTCTTGAATAAGTTTCACATGCCCCCAACATAATGATTCAATCGAGGTACATGACCCCCAAGCTTCATTGCATTCAACTAGGTGGATGTAATGAAGGTTCACTTTCGAGATCCAGGAAAGACTCGACTGGGATTTTACGATAACTCTATCAAAGACTCGATTGGGAAAAGGGAGTTGTTTCATTTTTTTTAACGAGGTTGATACAGTGAAAGAACTATCCTCAAGACATTTGTTTCATTTTTTTATGAGCTTGACACAAGACAACGAACTATGCTCCATACTCATTGTTTCATTTTTTAACGAGGTAGACACAAGATCACGAACTATCCTCACGACACCTTGATTAATTTTTTAACGAGCTTGACACAAGACAACGAACTATCCTCAGCCTCTTGTTTCATTTTTTAACAAGGTTGACACAAGAAAAAGGAACTATCCTCGGCGAAACTATTCATGGACCATATGAAAACAGGGCTCCAAAGAGGTCTTCACTAGACAGAAGGACCATGCTCAGGGAGGAATACAGGTCATTGGGTACCAATGACAAATCGAGTCCCAATGCCCCCAGTACATAATGTACTAGATCATCTGTGTGATCATCAAAGGAGGCAGAACGGGTAGCCACATAATTGACCTGTGGCAGGGAAGGTACTGCTAGTAAACAAGAGACGATAAGGGATGATGGTTGCAAAGGAGGTATCTAGTGACTAATGAACGAAAATTGATCAAGAGTCACAATTCTTCCGTCGTGCAGAAAACAAACCACATGGAAAAGTGAAGAAACAAGAACTCCCATGACATAAATATAATCGTGGCCAAGGAGAAGATTGAAATCCAATGCACCATGGATGACCATGATGTCTATATAGATAGTTTTACGTCCCAATGTAATAGGGAACTTCAGAAGGATCCCTAAGGGTTGACTGGTTCCTCCATCGAAAGCCAATAGATTCTGGGTGATAGGCAAAAGTTGTGGGCAACCCAAAGCTTGCCAAGTAGTGGAAGACATGAGGCTAACAGATGCACCTTCATCTAATAGAGTGCCAGGTACTACCATATTATAGGTGTGTACTATGATCTAGAAAGGCACATAATATGGGAGGTGGAAAGCAGTCAAGTGACGCCAATCAAAGGAAACGACATAACTACTTGGTGGAGGTATCATATGATTGCCCCCATGCTCTGTAGGAATAGAAGAAGCACTCTCTGGAGGAGCAGGGATAGGAGGGTCACTTTTCGATTCATGAGAATCTGAAGAAACCAGAAGAACATGAGAAGTATGATCATTATTCTCTTCCAGAACAGAATGAACAGCTGGTGGAGAAACCAAGCCGACACTCTCTTCAACCAATGGTTGATCGGGAACAGACATAACACAGCCAAGTTCAGGAAGAGCAGGGTCAGTAAGAGATGAATCTAAGTCAATCTCTGCACCAACTGGAGGAGGGTAAAAAGAAAGCTTTTTATAACCAACAACGAGTTGGGGGGAAGAAGCCGTAAGGTTTTCCAAGAAGCTTTATCGATGAGAGGACAAAGGAGAAGAGGATGTTCGCCTGCACATAACCTACAGTGGAATCTAATATTCCCTTTCTTCTTACCACTGCTAGCTGAAGGTGCAACATCAACATGATCTTTAGAGGTCGATAAGGATGGTCGAATCATATATCGATACCATACTTCTAAGATCCTGGGAATACTAGGACAATCTCAAAGGAAATGGTCACCCTTGCACAACTTACAAGGGAATTTGACCTTCCGTGGAGGATTATAAGGTTTTTCTAACGGAGGTGCACTTAGAGCAATAGTCACACGGTTGGCCTCTCGCTTATCTAACTTCTTCTTCTCCGTCTTCCTCTTCTTCTTCTTAGCCTCCTGGTTACTGGATTTGGAACTTTCACCATGCAAAGTAGATGAAGTGGGTGAAGAAACAGGGGAATAAGGCGAAGGGTCAACACTAGAATCATCCTGACTTGATTCAAATGAAGGAGATGGTGGAGTAGGAGTCAGGATGCTCAGGACCACCGAGGTTGAAAACAACCAAACAGGTAGGCCAATGGTTAACCCAGGTATGGACAACATTGCCATATAAGGAGCACAGCATTTAAAAAAGAAGGAAAAAAACCAGGATTCCCATCCGGGGGGAGATCTTGACTGGTAGACTCTGGAAATGTTGCCATTGGAATTGACTTTGAAAGAAACACTAACTGTAACCAGGAATATTTCGTGGGTAGTTAATTTTACAACATTGAAACAAAACTTTTCCTTTTCATATTTTAAGAGTCGAGAAAAGGATGAAAGGTGACTCTATCACTTTCGAAGTTTAATGAGCCTGAAAGGACAAGTGCTCAGATGATCCTTTTACTTTTAAAGAGTTGAAAAGGAATGAAAGTGACTGCTCTGGAATTCTAGGCAAGAGGTTTACCAGAAAAATCATAAAACTGCATATACACCTTGGTAATAAAATGAAAGAGAAATGACCAAGGACTTTCCATATGGTAGTCAATCTTCCCAAATGATGTATTCTATGCGTTACGACTCGTAAGGCAGTAGACTCAGCTTCCTATGGATAACAGGATGATAACCTAGTGGGGTCTCCCAATATATACTTGACGGTACGGGGAGCACAAATCCGTACTAGCATCTATTGCATCACAAAAGGAGGAATCACCCAACCTTAGTGAGAACAATAGGAACTAGGTTTAACAATTCCGAAACATGTCTCTAGCCTAGACTTCTAGATATATGATCATTAGGGTCTAATGCGTTTTTAAGTTCATTCAATAGATTTTAACAGTTAATCTTGAATTAAGTTTCGATTTCAAGGCCTTACCGAATGTATTTCAACAATCTCTAGTATGCAACTACAATGAGTAAAAAACCATTCCTTTCGATGAACGACTACCTAAATGAGGGTAATGAGATCACTTCCAAGCAAACGAAGACAATAATAAGCAAATGCAAGAACATAAGTGCAAGCAAGTAATCCAATCAATAGGAAACACAATGCATCAATTTTCGCTTATCTCACAACTACTATGACAAAAAATGAAATATTTTAATTTCGCTTTTCAATTCCTAATCATAAAGAATCTACTAATGCAAACATTCTTTCATTTTCGTATACTATATGAGTGTAATTGTTTTTTATTTTTGGAATAAATAACAAACAAGCTAATGCACAGCTTAACTGATCAAAAGGAAAATGTAATTTATGCTTCAACAGTGAATGGAAATAAAATCAACACAACAAGCTAGTTTGATGACCAACCACTATGGATCAACCAAGAAGATGGGCAAGTAGCAAGAGAATAAGTTCAACCAAGTCAACAAGACTGTTGTAGATGTAGTTCAAAAACTTGAAAGGATAAGCAACCCAAAACCAACGAATTCTTGACGAAACCCTAAAACACTTAGGTCACATAGTCCAATAACCCAAATTTCATACAAATGGAACCAAGAAGGACATGCCTCAGTAAAAAAAATCAAAACAATCTTAACACGGTGAAAGAAATAGCAAAGGACAAGCTACACTAGTCTATTTAGGAGGCAGGGATGTAAAAGTTAACCCTACATGAATCGTCGCAGGCACAACACTGACAACATGAGACGATTGCTAATCGTCGCAATCACAACGTGGTCAACTGGCGACGTCTTCGCAAGAGTACACCTGTTCTCCAAGATGGTCCAATTTCAAGAATCGTCACAACTATATGATGGGATATCTACGACGTATAGCGAGGGTAAAGAGAACATGAGCTTTTCATCGTAGCTGTTAGGAATTAAACAACGACAATCTCAATAAAGAGGGAAAACAAGGCAAAACCAATGGAAAGACACTAGGCTTATCACTCAGATAGTGAGGTGGACTACCAGATCTACTCAAGTGATCCAAATCACTGATGGTTCAATCCCAAAACAACGAGACACTATGTAATTCAATCGAAAACAAAAAGAGCAAAATCAAGAGACAACACACAAAGGATCCCCAACGGAGTCGCCAACTCGTGATGCAAGTAAGTTCCCTCTGCAGACAGAGACTACCCCTCTAGCCCTAGAATGGGTCTAGTAATAGCAAGACAAAGACAATAGCTAATTCCTTAAATAGTTATCGTTGAAGAGGCCTACCTTATACCGGTGTTTGATGAAGTCTTCATCACATCGATTCAGCTATCACTTTCTTCTCCTTAATGAATGATTCACCTGAAACAAAATATGTAAATGACAAAACACATAATAGAGCACAACAACAAACTATCTACTTATAGAGTCAAGGAACCATAAGCTATCAACATACATTTCATACATGATATAGGAAATGACTATTGATTGTATTAATATAAATAACAGTAAAGCCTACAACCACACCTTGACATTGCAAGCTTCCTTGAAGTGTCCGATCAGTATGTCTCCATAAGCATTCGCTCTCAAAGGTCTCCCAGAAAGACTGATTACTCTCTCCAACCCAAAAGCACAAGTATGAAACTAAGGCAATCACAACAAGGCTTCCTTCTTACAAAACCATTTCACACTATCAATCCACAACATGGAAGGCTATTCTCATACCTCACAAGCTATTGCTAGGCTATCAGCAATCCAAACTGTAAGCTATAAATCCAACAAACCAAGAACTAGCTAACTAGTAACTAGCTAACTATCAACCCAACTAACTCATCATAGCCATGGAGGATGCTTTTATAAGAGGAGGAGCCTCCATAAATGAGGGGAGAGGAAGCTTATCTTCATGGGAGGTTACTCAAAAGGCGGAACCACCATCTCAAATGAGGAGAGGCGAACTTCTTTGACCCAACAACCAACTCCAGAACCACCCAGGAATATTATGTTCAAACTAATTCACCATATCTGGGTCGTCACGGCTCAAACACTGAGACTCAGAGATGACATTGCAAGGTGTTAGTTCATTCTAGGCTATTGTCGCAGGCAGGATACTGATGACCTGAGACGATTTTGAAACATGGGTAAAAAGGGATCAACTTCAGGATTAATGAGCTTAGGCAATCTTCTTGAGTAATATGGAATATTTGGACACATATTTTGGTATATGACAAAGAGCAGATGTCATTCAGGGATCAACTCTATCCAGGATCAGGGGATGCAGGGCCAGTGACAAAATACTGTGTAATAGACACACGTTGGACAGGGTGGATACAGTGAAGAGTAGCAATTATTGGATACACTCGATAGGAGGATTGGTATGTATGGGTTTTATTCTAGTTATTCTTCCAGGAAACATCATCGTCATCACTGCCATCACCTTAGGAGGAGTGAGTACTTGCTAGATGAGTTCAATAAAGTCAAGCCTCCTACATTTTATGGGGAGATGATGAAATCAAAAGATGCAGAAGCATGGCTTCTTAGGATGAAAAATTCCTTCAGATTACATGACTATTCAATGAAAAAGAAATCCAAGATAGATACTTTTGGTCTTAAAGGGAAAGAAAATATCTGGTGTGGAGATGTGAAGAACATCACACGAATTAAAGTTGAGGAGCTAATTTGGGATGAATTTGAGAGTCTATTCAAGAATAATTAAGTATCTCAAAGATACTATGATGATAGGGCTAATGAGTTCTATGAGCTGAAGATGGGTTCTATGACAGATGATGAGTACACAAGTATATTCCTAGAGATGTAGAGGTATGTGTCTTATCTCAAGGATGAGAAACAAAATATTCAAAGTTTCATTAGTGGATTTCCTGATCCGGATTTAAACAGGAACGCAATAAAATACAGAGATAACCATAAAGACAGATGTGCAGTGGAAATAATACTTCATTTCATTACTGTAAAATACTGAAACATGCTTACAAACAGAAATGGAAATAAACCAGCTAGGGTGATGGTAACTTATCTCTAAGAAGAGATGTGGCGGCTACATGCCTCTGAACTGTTCTAAAACTGTGTTACAATGAGGCTTGAATGCTTATTTATTGTTGAGAAACAATGGAAAACCCTTAACATTCCGAAATCTAACCCTAGAAGATGAAACGCCAAATTGTGGGCCCCGTTTGGGTAAATTGGTACATCAATTTCCCGGGGTCGTAACTTTGGCATATGATCTCCGTTTGACGTGTACAATAGCTCGTTAGAAAGATCTATCCGACCACTACCACTTTGGGAGGCAACATCGGTCCACGGACCTATGTTGCCCCAAATTCCCAAAAAAAAGTCGTTTAGGGCCTCAAAACGGCTCCGGAAGTTCAGGACCCGAAAAACTGCTAAAAATAGTAAACTGTGCTACAATTTAGGAAACTGAAAAGACTGAAAGAGACAGTTGTGGGGGTCCAAATGGGATAGGTGGGTGGCCACCAACATCCACCTGGATCATTCCTCCCCCCTTAGGAAGCAATGTTCCCCATTGCGTTGAGTTCCTCCATCTGCTGAACTTGGTCCCTGGTGAGCTGTTCTGCAATCTCTGATGTGTTCAGAAATGGTGGGAAGCATGGTCGACAATGGTCCACATTGATCACTTGGTGCAAGCGAATGAATGGAGGAATGCTATGCTTCAAAGCATTGTTCCCCACAGCCTTGGTACTACTGTAAGGACCCTGTCGGAGTGGTCTGAGCTTCTGATGGGTTCTGGTAAGGCGTTCTCTCTGCAGATGCAACCAGACTTTGTTGCCCACCTGAAACTTGTGTGGTATCTCTGTGGGTGAGGAGAAGTTGTTCCTGTGTTCTATCATGACCGTATCCCTTTGTTGTTGCTGCTGCATGGAGGAACCCTTCACGGGGGTCATGGATTTGATGACAATCTTCCCCTTACTTTTGGAGTGAACCAGACAGATGAATTTCCTGGTCTGGGAGATGAGCTTGCTGCCTTTCTTAGCGGTGATCAAAGATGTGGCAGTAGGTGGGGCTACCTCTGGTATCCTGTATAATGAATTATTCAAAGAAATAATGACAGCACGAGGCCTGGACTCATACACAGCATGTCGCCTCCACAAGTATGGCTGGCCTAATAGTACATCACAAACATCTAGAGGTGTAACATCACACAATACCTCGTCTGTGAAGGGTTTGATGCTGTAGGGAAGGCGACACTGCTGGCGAACTTTCAGATCTCGTCCTTCGTGAAGCCACCCGATACTGTACAGCTGCGGATGCGGTGTAGTCGGTAGGCCCAATCGCTTCACGACCTCTGCTGAAATGAGGTTCTTTTGGCTGCCACTGTCGACAATGAATTGTAGCAGCGAACCCTTCACCCACGTCTGTGAGTGGAAAAGACACTCTCCTTCCCCTGGATTTTCGAGCTCATCTTCCTGGATCTTAGCGGTGGCAACAGTGGCACTGGGATCCACATCAATGATTTTCTTCCCTTTGCCATTCCCCTTGTCGCGTTCTGGCTCAAGTTCGGAGCATGCATCTGATTCAGAAGCCTTCAATTCAACCACCAGCGACTGCTTGGTCTAACACTCACTTGTGTTATGAGTGGGACTCTTGTGGAACTCACACCACTTTCCGGTGTCCTTCTTCGGCTTCGTGGTGTTGTTCTTTTCTTGCGGCTTCGACGGGTTGTCTTGGGTCACCCCGCCTTGGCTTTGTCCTTTGGGCTTCGGATTTGCAGATCCAAATTCTCGCTTCTTCTATTTGAACTTTTGCTCAATTTTGACAGCGTATCGGTATGCTGTGCCGAGTGAGGAGATGTTCAAGAACCCCATCTCTTCCTGGATGTATCTCTGTAGGCAGCCGTGGTATTTGAGTACCAGATGTAGCTCAGAATCTTTGATACCCCACTGTGTGCGAAGGGTATGAAAAATGTTTGTGAACTCTGGCACATCTTGGTCTCATCCCTACCGTAGTGTGGTCCATTTGATGTATTTGTCCTCATAGCTTCCGACAGGGTAGTACTACTCGTTGACGGCATTCCGGAATGAATCCCAAGTGGGTATGGCTGAAAATAGTGAGCCAGTACTTTCATCCTTCTGCTTGCAGTAGGTTTGCCACCAGTCCTTGACGTGGGGGCCTACTTTGAGAAGAGCGAAAACAATCTTTTCCTGACTTGAAAATTCATGAACAGAAAAATACCCATCTAGCAGATTTAACCATTTATCTACGGCATTTGCGTCTATTTGACCCTTGAAGATGGGGATTTCAAAATTAACTTGTACCTTAAACGGTGTGGCGTTTCTAGAGTAGCTGTTGGAAGTCGATGCGTCGCCTCTGGGTAGTTGTTGAAGGATCTGCGCAAAGCTATCCATCATCGCGTTCCTTTGCCGCTCGAGTGCTTCTTCGAACAAGATTTTGATAGGATCTTCTGCTCCCTCGTCTTTCTTCTCATCCGCCATGGGAGGCCGTCGGGATTTGCGAAGCTGGTCTTGTAAAGGTTCGACCAGTTCAAGCCCTAACTCCTTATATCCCGACCTCATTGGGGACATGCAAGGAAAAATAGAGAAAAAGCAGACCGCTCTGATACCACTGATCCGGATTTAAACAGGAATGCAATAAAATACATAGATAACCATAAAGACAGATGTGCAGCGGAAATAATACTTCATTTCATTACTGTAAAATACTGAAACATGCTTACAAACAGAAATGGAAATAAACCAGCTAGGGCGATGGTAGCTTATCTCTGAGAAGAGATGTGGCGGCTACATGCCTCTGAACTATTCTAAAACTGTGTTACAATGAGGCTCAAAGGCCTATTTATTGTTAAGAAACAATGGAAAACCCTTAACATTCCGAAATCTAACCCTAGAAGATGAAACGCCAAATTGTGGGCCCCGTTTGGGTAAATTGGTACATCAATTTCCCGGGGTCATAACTTTGGCATATGATCTCCGTTTGACGTGTACAATAGCTTGCTAGAAAGATCTATCCGAGCACTACCACTTTGGGAGGCAACATCGGTCCATGGACCCATGTTGCCCCAGATTCCCAAAAAAACGTCGTTTAGGGCCTCAAAACGGCTCCGGAAGTTCAGGACCCTAAAAACTGCTAAAAATAGTAAACTATGCTACAATTTAGGAAACTGAAAAGACTAAAAGAGACAGTTGTGGGAGTCCAAATGGGATAGGTGGGTGGCCACCAACATCCACCTGGATCATTTCCAGTAGCATTTAGAGATCAAATTGAGTTTGATTAATCTCTGTAATAGGAGGAATCCATTAGGAAATTGAAGCATTGTTATGAGTAGTCAAAGTGAAAGCTTGAGTTCAAGCATGACTAAAAAGGGAATCAAAATACTAAAGTAAAATGGCATAACAAGCATGGGATATCATAAGATGCAGGTGAGAAATAAAATGTGGCTCCTTATAAGAATTTGAATGCAACTGAGAAAGGACATGGGTCTCATCCTGGAGAGCAACAGAATAAATGTAGTTGTAGAGAATGATTTCAGTGTTGGATTTGTGGCAAGTATCATTACAAAAAGGATTGTCCATTTTATCAGGGTGGAAGACCTCATATATATTGTTCTTACGAAGTGCAGACAATTGGGGATGTTGGTCAAAGCATTCCTTGGATCTATGCAACACTTGATAACAAGAAGATAGATCACTAGGCATCTATTATTGATATGGAAGGCAAGCTTTGTGATTGAGTTTTTTCCATTTTGATTGATCCTGGATCTAATTATAGTTATGTTACTCCTAACTTCGTAGATTAGTGTCGTTTGAGTAAATAAGTGCCTGCAAAATCTTGGTCGGTGCAGTTAGATAGATGGGCCAAGAGAAGAGTTCATCATTGGGTGAGAGCTTTTGCATTTGATTTGAATGACATGCCTCTATCAACACATCTAAATATTATTCCTTTCGGATCATATAGTATGATTTTGGGCATGTATTGGTTGTTCTCTCACCAGACAATGGTAGATTGTTATCAAAAGGCTATTGACTAATTGGATGATAATGGAGAAAGAAGAGTCTTGCAAGGAAAGAAGAAGCCTACATCAATGAGGATGCTTACAACCATGCAAGCTAAGTGTAGTTGTAGGATGGGGTGTGTATTATTTGCAGTGTATATTTCTAGTGAAAAAGTGAGGGATGTGGAGGATGAGGAAGTCCTAAGGAAGTACCCTATTTTGCAGTAGTTTCAGGATGTGTTTCCTACAGATATTTCAGAGTTACCACCTCATAAAGAAGTGGATTTCTCTATTGATTTTGTACCAAGAGCATCTCAAAAATTTAAAGCACCTTACAAGATGACTACTCCAGAGTTAGTGGAATTGAAGTTGCAGCTTAAGGAAATTCTTGATAACGGATACATAAGGCTAAGTGTGTCACCTTAGGGTGTGTTGGCCCTCGATTTTGATCAAATTTTTCTTATTAAAATCCACCTAATTTGCGTCATTTTCCACTTTATACCATCCACATAAGACCTATTTTGACCTTATTATTCATATTCATGCAAATAAATTATTTTTTTCAAATTTTAGATATTTTTGCAAAAAATGGGTTTTAAGTGCATTTTTGGACAGGACTAAAAATCCCCGTAATTGCTCCATTGAAGTCATACTTGTAGGGAACCTGAGCATGACTGAGAAAATTTCTAGGAATCTTAGGAAATAGGAGCAGATTTTTACCTATTGGTACTATCAAACCGAGCTAAGAAAGGCCCAGTCAACTCTGATCAAACATGACCTGCTGTCTAGAAAATCCCTAGGAAATAGGCCAAAATTAGCGATTTTTAAAATTTTTCCAAATTTTGTGTGACTGAATGGGTGGATTCGACCAAGATAGATGGTATTAGGATAGATAAGGCTTTTAGACACTTTTTAGTCTATTTTTTTTATTATTTCTCTATTTAAGCCAAGGCTATTGAAGGCTTAAGAATGTAGAATTTGTATAACTTCATTTCGAGATTTTTGAACTTTGTGAGTTAATCAAAGAGACCAGTTCCATCTTCTTTTCTATTGTTCTATATGGTGAATGCTTGATTGATTTTTAGTAGCTGAGAAGTACTTTCAGTGTTCAAGGCAAGGGTGGAGGGCCCCCATACTGAGCTAAGTGCACTTTCTGGTTAATTTAGTTGCAATTTCCTGAACTAGTTTTGTTTCATGTTTAATCAGTTAATTAGATGTATGCTAATATGTTATGATTTCTAATGAATCTTAATCTTAACTCTAATCTGCATATGAAGGGTCAAACCAGTGTTTAAGTTAAACTCTCCTTCTATCTGATCAGAGATTAGAAACTAGAATTCATCTTTCTTGCTTTTAAGTGATTTTCTGAATTTCTAGTTTTCTAACAATGGCATTAATGATGAATGAATTTATAATGAAGAATAGCAAGGACCTCCTTAGTTAGGAGCCTCTTCTATTATTCTTTTATGCATCTTGAGCTATTGTTCATTAGTGGTTTTGATTTCTGTTCATGAAGTAGTATTGTAGAAGAAGGTCAATCTGGTTCTCCTAAGTTAGGAGCCACTTCTCCTGCTTATTACATATTGAATTAGAAATTATTTAGTTAAACTTTATATTTGTAATATGCATTTCTTTCAATATTTATATTTCATCTTCTAAAATTGGCTACAACTGAAATCCATATATTTTGGACATGCTTCCAAGCTTACAAGCCTGGATTGCTATTTAAAATACTTGTGTTAATTTACTCAATAAATTGACCCAACAGGGTGCACCAATGTTGTTTGTAAAGAAGAAGGACGGTAATCTCAAATTGTGCATTTATTACATGTAGTTGAGAAAAGTGACCATCAAGAACAGGTATCCATTGCTATGGAGTGATAATTTGTTTGATCATCTGAATGGAGAAGCAATGTTCTTAGATATTATTGAGAGAGCATTTGTTATATTCCAAGCTCAAAAAGTGCAGTTTCTTTCAATCTCAAATCCATTTCTTGGGACATGTTGTTTCCAAAGAGGGGATAAAAGTGGACCTGGAAAATATTAAAACTATCATGGAGTGACCAACTCCTAGGAATGTGGATGAGGTGAGATCATTAATGGGAAAAGAAGGTTATTATAGAGGTTCATTAGTAAATTCTCAAGGATTTACCACCCTATTATATCTTTGCAGAGGAAAGGGAAGAAGTTTGATTGGACTAAGAAGTGTGCAGTTAATTTTGAGAAATTGAAGCATTTGCATACAAATTCTTTAGTGTCGAAGATTGTATATCTTGATAATGATTTTGTATTTTGTACATATATAAGAATTTAAAATTTTGTAAAATAATAAATAAACAATTTAAAATTTGAATCATTAATATTGGCCAATAAATGAAGCATGGGCATGCATTTTGGTGAAACAACGGAATTTTTGCCTGCATAAAAAAAAGCATGCCTAACCCTCATTTCAAGGCCAAATTGAATGATTCAACTTGGAGAGTTTTTTTTTTACTTACAAGTAACGTTAAAACAATTAATTTTTTATTTTTTATTTTTCACATATATATTTATGTTCAAGAATACTCCAAATTGCATGAATTTCATAGGGTTAAAAGCATGATTTCCGTTCCTCAAATAAATGCAGACTAGAACCTGTAATTAATTGGCAATGATATAATTATAATTCCATCCTATGGGTCTTCTAAATTGTACCTCAATATTTTGGTGCAAAATTTCTCTAATGGGTCTTAGTCTTGTGGTGTAGCAATGCCCTAATGGGCCTCAGTTCTTGGGTGTGACATTGGGCTATTTTAGCCTTGTTATCTGTGATATGAGAGAATATTATGACACAAATATGAAGGAGATATGTTGAGCCCTATGAAAAATATATTGTGACATACCTACGACAGAGATATCATGACATACCTATGATTGTTTCGCTGCATTATTATTGCTAATGTTCTCTCTACAAAATTGCTTATGATTATATGGGGTGAATGCAATGTGAAAATGTTGAAAATGTTTTAAAATGCAATTATCTATGGTAGACACTTCTAGCCCTAAGAAAATTAACATTATTACTACTCTATTGGTTAGTAAAGATATAACAATGTAAAATTGTGTAAAATAATAAATGAAATAATCTACAATTTGGATCAATTAGATAGGCCAAGAAATTAAGCATGAGTGTGTGTTTTAGTGAAGTAAGAAAATTTTGGCTTTCTTCATAAAAATGCACACCCAATCTTCATTTGAAGGAAAAATTGAATGATTAAACTTGGAGAGTATTTTTTTACTCATAAATACCATTAATACAATTAAATATTCTTTTATTTTTCACATATGTATTTTTGTTGTACAACAATACTCGAAATTGCATGGATTTCATAGGGTAAATGGCAGGGTTTTTGCCTCAAGTAAATGTGCACCATGACCTATAATTAGTTTGTAGTGATATAATGATCATTCCGTCCTATGGGTCTGTGAAATTGTACCTCATTCTTCGGGTGTAATAATGCCTTAATGGGCCTCAGTCTTGTGGTGTAACAATCCCCTGATGGGCTTCATTTATTTGGTATGACAACGACCTCCTTGGGACTTATTATTCGTGACAACAAAAAAAATGCCATAATGGGCCTCAATCTTGTGGGGTAAACACACCCTAATGTGCCTCAATATTTTGGTTTAATAGTTCCCTAATGGGCCTCAGTTCTTGGTTATCATAGCAGCCTCCTTGGTCCTTATATGTGATATGAAAAAAGATTATGACAAAGATATGAAGGAGAAATATTGAGCCCTATGATAGAGATATCATGACAGACCTATGACAGATATATCATGATAGACATATAACTATTTTGCTACATTTTTATTGCTATTGTTCTCTCTATATAATTTCTTATGATGATATTTGGTGAATGCAATGTGAAAATGTTTTAAAATGAAATTATCTATAGCATAGACTTCTAGCCAAAATAAAATAAACATTGTTAGTACTTGTTGGCTTGAGGGGGCCTGACCAAGGTTCGGAGTTAATTAGCCAAACAAATCCCTACACTACTGGCCCTTTCAGCAACAGCCCGTGGAGCGTGAACTGAGGTCTCACTCGAAGCAGTATAGGGGGCTTCTGGAACCAAGTTTCCGCACCCTTGAGATGTTTGAGGGGTCAGTTTAGTCTAACTATGAATACCTTCGTGCAGGTTACTTCCCGCACTTCCCTGACCTGCGAGGCCTTCACAATCTATTATAATCGCCTTTGTGCAGCCCTAATGAGGGGTTGAGATGCTTTCGCGCTGCTAAGGCAGCGATCCGCACTAATTCCCCAAGTTACACAATGGATCTTACTTATCTTCTTATAACTGTTAGTTAACTTCACATGAACAGATACTTTATCTTATATCCCCTTAGTCAACACAATCATATAATTTCACACATATAAATAGTAAAATTGCAATTCATACCCAATATACTCAATGCATAAAATAAGAAAAGATACACATAAATGATATGAAACTTCTCTTTATTATTTCTCCAAAGGTTACAGACTCGACTCGCCCTGCGCACTCAGCTGCAGGGATCCGTGAACTCAGCTGCAGACCCTTCTCCTACTCTATGACCCAAGACTCAACTCTACACTTAGAGAAGACTCAATTCTTCATCCTTCATTCTCTCTATTCATTTCCTCGGTGATTTACAACTTAGAGCCTTGCTCTATTTATACAATCCCATGGTCTGCAGACCATGGGCTGATCTTTAAAGTTGACATTATATTTACAAAAATGAGGGTGGACAACCCCATGACTCATTTACAAGTTCACGCTCTGCGCACACAAAAAATGGAGCCTTTATATCAGATTTAGTCAAAATCTGGGCTTTAAGCCCCAAAGATTCCCTTGGGGGATCCTATGCCCAACAGGCCCCCAACACAAACATCATGACTCGCCCTTGAGTCACTCTGTTGGTGTGGAGATCTTCGAACGGAGACCTCCCAAATCTGCCCGAACTGCTGCAAGATCGGCAACGCACTGAGCAGCTGCCTTCTGTACCTCTGGTGGCTAGTCAGATAGTCGGGCCACCTATGTATGGCTTCAACCGACTACCATTTACTTTTCCTAGGAAGAGTTCACCATTCATTTTCACAAACTGCACCGCACATTTTACAAATTGCATCGTGCCACCATCTATGATCCCCTTAGTAACATATGGTCCAATCCAAGGCATCAAACTGATCAACTCTCGGTGGTAGTCCCTAAATTCGTCAATGTAATCATGTGCATCTTGCTTTATCACTGTTACACAGTAATTTATCACTGCCTTCCTGTCAGTCACCCTGCTGTGTCCAGAAGTCACAATCACTAAGTGTTGATCCCTGAACTGGCTTAAAACCCATTTTTCCAAAGTTTTGTGTATCAGCGCGTCTGTTCATAAAATAACCGCGATGACCAGCGCCCCACAGTGTATTTCGTGCGCTGCCATCGCGGAGGAACATCACTTTTCCGCGATGACGCACAGCGCGGCTTTCGCGTGTCCTTCCGCGCTGACATGACTTGTTCAGTTATTGTTATGTGCTGACAGCACGGCAGTCTCCATATAATCCGCGCTGATCCAGTTTGGGCGAATTTGTTCAAACAACCAGCCTTCCAGATCTCTCCAGGATTGGTTGTTAGCTTTGTGAATATCGACTCCCTTCTATGGCATGTCTGTTCGACCCTTTGCAACTACTCCCCTTGAAGATAAGCTCATCCTTCCACCTTTTTAGGAGACTCCTTCTCCTATATAAACTTCCACCATTACCATGAGCAGCTAGTTAGAAACTAGTGGAAACTAGCTAGACTTAGCTTGGATTGTACAGAGCCTGTAGTGCTCAGATTGCTGCTATAGGTGTGGTGTGTTAGGAGTGGAAGTGATTGATTGCTTTGGGAAGTTTGTTTGTGATATTTGTGTGAGAGAGAGAGAGTTGTTTGTCTTGGGAGAACCATCCTCAAAGGTGAATGCTTGAGATACATGCTGACTGATCCCTCCTGAGGAGTTTACCGACGTCAGAACATTTGGTTGTACTCTTCTCTATTCTGATTAATAATAGATGACTGCTATTATTGTTCCATTCTCGTTTGTTTATGCAATGGATAAATGTGAATTATGTCTTTTCTGACTGGCATATAGTTACTTTTACTAGATTTTACGCTTGCGTTTGCCTTCTCTTCGTGTGTGCAGGTGTCCGTTCACGGGGATCGCGGGGGACTGTGACCAGCTGAAGCGAAGGAGCGAAGGAAACATCTCTTCGTCACACGACAGCGCAGGAATCCAAGTAGGTGCTCTTTACTTCTTGTTTAATTGTAACTAGGAACATGCGTGGCAGCATTGTGTGATTGTTGCTAGACCCCTATTGGGCTAGTAGGGATCGCCTCTATCCGTAGAGGGGATTTACCTTCTCAACAATTTGGCGACTCCGCTGGGGATCAGCCTTTTTGTCTCTTGAGTCCACTCTTGTGTTTGGCTTTGATTGATCTCTTTGTGGGTTTTTGGGATTGTCTTTTGTTGCTTATGAACTTTCTGGGTGTTTCTGGAAAGCGTCTTTATCATTAAAAAGCTCCTGCCTTTGGTTTGGGAAGTTTTTATTTTGGCTTTCCTTGTTTTTTACTCCCAGCGCGTTTTATTTCGGAACAGTCGCGCTGACATCGCGACTCTGTTCTTTTGGTTTTCTCTTCATCGCGCCTGTACGTCTAACAGCCGCGCTAACCTCGTTTTCAAGGGCAGCGCGCTTTATTCGTGTTCTTCCGCGCTGACATCGCGCCCCCTCTTCTTTGCGATTTCGATCATCGCGTCTGTGTGCCTTATATCCGCGCTGACCTCGTTTGTCCTAGGGCAGCGCGCTTTCTCCCTGACTTTCCGCGCTGACGTCGCAAAGTTGCTGAAGGCCTCCCCCTGTCAGCGCCAAGTTGCTGAAGGCTACCCGCGCTGAGCGTGAAAAACTCATTTTTGTCCAAATTGACCTCCTGAACCTCTTGCTGTGACTTTCCCTTCTTCTCCCCACTTGTCTGATGACTTGTTTTTCACTCTCTGAACTTTGAACTGTTTGATTACGGAGCTCAACTCCATAGAGTTTCGTTTTGCTTGGTTTTAAGTTTGCAAACAACTTCCCTCCTAGCTGCTTGGTTCGTGTTTTCGTCCTTACTTTTGCGATTACTGGATTGTGTTTGGGTCTCTAATTGACTGGTTGCGACTCTGGTCCGTCGGATGTTTGCTTTTCTCTATTTGATTTCACGCTCTGAACCCTAGGACATCTAGTGGCCGTGTGTGTGTCAGCCTCCCGTGAGGATCCCTGTTTGCTTGATTGACCAGCTCGTTCTAGACTCGCTTTTCGCATTTTTTCAGTGATTGTCAGAGTGTATTGGTTTGTGCTTCCAAGTGGTCTTTTTCGCTTCCTCCTTGCTTGCGATCCTTGCTTGTTTTGCAGAGCTTAGATCACATAGCTCGTGCATTGCCTTGTTTCCCTTTGATTTCGAGACTTTGGTTGAGTGTTTTCGGGAACTTCGTGTGCTCTCATTAAGTAGTTTACTTGGTGTTCAAGTTCCTCCAAATTCCTTTAGGTGTTTTATGTCACTAAAAGAAAACGAATTAGTAGCTTACTTTAAAATTCAAAAAGGAAAAGAACATTTCATTGATTTCCATTTTCAAAAGAAAAGTTTCCTTTCCTCGCTTTGGTTGCATTTAGCTGCTTGTTTGTTTGTATTCATTTTGTTTAAAAATTCTTTGCTCTCTCGTAGCTAGAATTCATCGAACGAAACGAAATTCTTTTGCATATAGATTGCATCTAAGTAATTGTGAGCGAACATACGATAGAGCTTGAAATCGAAACTTAATCTCAAGATCAACTATAAAATGAACCAAATGAATCTAAAAACGCATTGGAACTAAACGCAAATATTTAGAGGTCTAGGTTACAGACGTGTTCCGGCGTCTTAAAACATAGTCACTGTTGTTTCACATTAGGTTGGGTGATTCCTCCTTCTGTGACTCGATAGTGGTCTAATACGGACTGCGCTCCCACGTACCGTCGAGTATATAGGGAGACCCCACTAGGCTTTTATCCTTTATCCATAGGAAGCCGAGTCGGCCGCCCTACGATTCGCAATGCAGTGAACACAGCATTCACGAAGATTGACCACCCGTACCCTAAAAAGTATTCTGTGGTTTTGCGAAAAGTTTGGCACACCCTTTACCTAGAATCTCCAGAGCAGTCACTTTTGATCCTTTTCGGACTCCCTAAATGAAAAGGTGCCTGTGAGCGTCTTGTCACTTCGTGCTCATTAAACATTCGAAGGAGACTGGAGTCATCTTTTCGTCCTTTTCTCGACTCTTGAAACATGAAAAGGTCAAGTTTGGTTCCTGTGTCTTAAAAATTTATTCGGCCTCGATAACATTTCCTGGTTAGATCTTGTGTGCGTTAGCTTGAGTAGGTTTCGTTTTCGTTTGCTATGGCAACTTTTCCAGGATTCACTAACCCAGGTTCCCCCTCTGATGGGAACCCAGGACAATTCCCTCCTCTTGGGAATGTTGGTGCTCCGTATATGGCGACGTTGTCCCTACCAGGGTTAACTGTCGGGTTGCCTGTGTGGTTGTTTTCAACCTCTTTGGTCCCTACCGTATCGGCTGTTAGTCCATCAGTCCCTCCACCTGAACAACGTCATGTTGATCCTAAGGTGGATCTCTCCCCTTCGACGCCTACTTCTATGTCTTCCTCTTGTACTTCGCCTGGTGAAACTCTCGATGTGGGTAACCAGGTGGCTAAGAAGAAGAAGAAGAAGACCAAGAGGAAGAAGTCTCATAAGGGAGAGTTTACACACACAGTCCCCCTCTCAAGTCCAGCTATCCACTCTAGTACACATGAAGTCGGGTCACCTTCTGCTCCTCCGCGGAAGGTTAAGTTTCCTTGTCGATTATGCAGGGAGGACCATCTGCTTCGAGATTGTCCTGGCATTCCCAGGGTACTAGAAGTATGGTCTCACGATCTGGCCCGCCCTTCATCGTCCACTGATGATCACGGCGATGCTACCTCATCAGTTGGGAAGGGTAAGGAGAAAGGGAAGCTTCGAATCCCCTGCCGACTTTGTGAAGGCAAACATCCCCTTCACCTTTGTCCACTCATGGATAAAGCCTCTACTGTATTGGAAAGTCTTACTGCTCCTCCGAATCCATTCCCCGCTGGTTATCAGCGTCTTTCTACAGCTGTAGATCGTGCCACTGTTCACAAAGAGATCGCTTCAGATTCTCCTATTGTCCAGTCCCCTCTTCCCGAACCTGGCTGTTCCCAGCCTGTTCCAGACCCGCCGTTGGTCGGAAAGGGTGTTGACTCGAGTTCCCCTCCTCTCAACCACTCTGTTTCGAAAGAGCAAAATTCTCATGTTCTTCTCGTCTCCTCAGATTCTCCTGAGCTTGATAAAGGTTCTCCTGAAACCTCTCCGGAGAATTTAGATTCGGTCCTTTCCGAGCAGGGGGGCAACCATATGGTTCCCCCACCAAGTAGTTCGGTCATTTCCTTTGATTGGAGTCGTTTGACTACCCCTCCCCTTCCATCCCATGTGCCTTTCTGGGTCACCGCCTATGCTGCCCAAATGGCGTTGCCCGGCACTGTGTTGGATGAAGGTGCATCGGTTAGTCTCATGCCCGTTACTACTTGGCAAGCCTTGGGTTCCCCATCGCTTGTACCTGTCGCCCCGAATCTCACCGCTTTTGATGGAGGAACGAGTCAACCACTAGGGATCCTCCCGAAGTTTCCTATCACTTTGGGAGGCAAGACCGTCTATATAGACGTCTCGGTTACCCAAGGTTCTTTAGACTTCAGTCTTCTCCTTGGTCGTGATTATGTGTATGCCATGGGAGCCCTTGTTTCTTCACTTTTCCGTGTGGTTTGTTTTCCACACGATGGAAGAATCGTGACGTTCGATCAATTATCGTTCGTTCGTCCACAAGCCCCTCCGGCGCACTCATCCTTCCCTCCTGGCTTTCATCCACAAGTTGCATCTGCCTCGCCGCAAATCAACTACGTGGCCACCTACCCCGTGCCCGTACCCAGTGATGACACCATCGTACATAGTGTCCTGGGGGCATTAGGTCCTGATTTCCAAGATGTCGGCCTTCCCTCCGGAGCCACTTTCTTGGGGGCCTCCACTTCCCGTTCATTATGATGAGGTCTGGTCGGAGCATAGTTCGCTTTCCTGTGTCAAGCTCCTTAAAAAAATGAAACTAGGTGTCGAGCATAGTTCCTGATCTTGTGTCAAGCTCGTTAAAAAATGAAACACGGGTTATGAGGATAGTTCTTTTACTGTGTCAACCTCATTAAAAAATGAAACACCTCCCTTTCCAAATCGAGTCTTTTGATTAAGATCTCGTAAAATACAAGTCGAGTCTTTCATAGATCTCGAGAGTGAATCTTCATTCCATCCACTTTGTTGAATGCAATGAAGCTTGGGGGGCATGTACCTCGATGTGCGTCATTATGCTGGGGGCATGTGCGTCATTATGCTGGGGGCATGCGAGCTTATAACAAGCATAGTTTTTCGTTTCAAGCTTGTGTAAACATGAAACCGAATCCAAGCAAAGTTCTCCATGGTTCAAGCTTGTGTAAAAATGAACCCATACCCATTTTACATCTTGTGATTGCTATCTTTATCTGCTAAATTCTGCTAGATGAGCCTTGGTTGTTTCATTCCATTGCTACCATCTCTTTGGCCGATCATATGCTCTCACTTGGTTGTTTATCCTTTCCTGAGGAACCGCAGGGATGAGTGGTTTTATTAGCCAGCCTCTTGACCATTACATGTTTTGAGCAGTTCCACCATTACCGGAACCAGTTGCTACCCTTTATACCACTCGTTCCTCTAGGACGAGTCACCTTTAAGCTCTTTTCTGACTCGTAAAATGTGAAAAGATTGCCGAGTATTTTTCCCTTTTTGACTCGTTAAAGAGAATAAAAATGGAGGTCTGCTTTAAGCTCTTTTCTGACCGTTTAAAGATGAAAAGATTGCCGAGTCCCCCTCTCGACTCGTTAAAGAAATGAGAGGCGGTCGCCTTTTAAGCTCTTTTTCCGACCGTTAAACCAAAAAGATCGCCGGGTGTTTGTCATTTCGCACTCGATATTGGCTCTAAAACGACGTGTCTTCGACTACTTTTTTACTTTTTCCGGTCGGAGACACTATTCATGAAAAGTACTCCTCGGTTGTAATGACCGGGCGGTTCTTTCGAGCACAGTTTTATACTTTTTCGGGCTCGAGAGACACAACTGTACGAAAAAGGACCCCCCTGGAGTCTCCTTTTCCGCATTCTTTTCAGACTCTCGAAACAAGAAAAGAAGCCGAGTTTTTCCTTTGTCAGGCTCGTTAAACACTCAATGACATCGGATATTGTCAACATGACACACATTAAGCATATGTTACCCTCGTCAAGCTTGTCATCCAAAAATAATCGGGGTACCTGCCTGCAAAGGTGGGGAAAATGGAACTTTGATTACAGTCGTCTCGGCAGTACGTCACTCTTGAACATGGCACTCCGCTGTTTCGTGTCTGGGTGGGGTCATCTCATCTCGTTTTCACTAGCCTCCATGGGTTAGGGATATCCTATTTGACCTCTCATCTGTTCATTGCCGTCATCATCCTATCCGCTGCTCATTTGATGTCAAGTACTGCCAAATCCGTTACAGTGCCGTTATATGTTCAAGAGAAGTTGTCCTCTGCCACAATGCAACCTCGTTCGCTATCTCATCACAAATTATTATACCTCTGTCTCATGTCGATGATGTGGGAATCATCATGGCCCACCTTCGATCAAGGACACTTCTCGTCGACTTCAACTCATTATCCGAGAAAGTGACTCAGAGACTCCTTCCAGGTGCCTTGGAGCCTGCATGCCTCAATGGCAGGTTCCTCGTGTTCGACGCAAGGTTTACATCATTGACCTACGATCGAATGATTCCGTGGGTGTTCGACACCAGCTCATTGATTCACACGCCACGGATTGTACCTATAGTACCTTGAGGGCCATTGTCATTATTGGTGGTACCTCTCGCGTCTGTTAACGGTTCTCATCATTGGCCGGTAATCAGACGATGTTCATGCATGTTCGACTCCAACCCCTGTATTCACATGTGTGGACTTGTACTCTGTTCGGGTCGAGATGGAGCGCAAGACCCTGGATCCTTGCTCACTGTGGTCCAGGTTGCGATTTTGTGGATAATCATTACATGACTCATTGATGGATGGCTGCGCCCATACCTGAATCTTCATGGATGGCTGCGACCATACCTTGTCATTATTATGGTCTCTTTAGCTGGGTGGCTGCGTCCATACCATAGACCAGTCTCGCATGTCTTTTGGATGGCTGCGCCCATGCCTAGACTGCATGTATATGATTGTCGGAGATTTTTCGGTACTTCCTGGTGGTGTTCCAGTTCGGCGTGTGTTGTAAAGCATTTCACCCCTCCCACTCTCTCGGTCTTCATGCTTTAGGGGGCATCTGTTACACAGTAATTTATCACTGCCTTCCTGTCAGTCACCCTGCTGTGTCCAGAAGTCACAATCACTAAGTGTTGATCCCTGAACTGGCTTAAAACCCATTTTTCCAAAGTTTTGTGTATCAGCGCGTCTGTTCATAAAATAACCGCGATGACCAGCGCCCCACAGTGTATTTCGTGCGCTGCCATCGCGGAGGAACATCACTTTTCCGCGATGACGCACAGCGCGGCTTTCGCGTGTCCTTCTGCGCTGACATGACTTGTTCAGTTATTGTTATGTGCTGACAGCGCGGCAGTCTCCATATAATCCGCGCTGATCCAGTTTGGGCGAATTTGTTCAAACAACCAGCCTTCCAGATCTCTCCAGGATTGGTTGTTAGCTTTGTGAATATCGACTCCCTTCTATGGCATGTCTGTTCGACCCTTTGCAACTACTCCCCTTGAAGATAAGCTCATCCTTCCACCTTTTTAGGAGACTCCTTCTCCTATATAAACTTCCACCATTACCATGAGCAGCTAGTTAGAAACTAGTGGAAACTAGCTAGACTTAGCTTGGATTGTATAGAGCCTGTAGTGCTTAGATTGCTGCTATAGGTGTGGTGTGTTAGGAGTGGAAGTGATTGATTGCTTTGGGAAGTTTGTTTGTGATATTTGTGTGAGAGAGAGAGAGTTGTTTGTCTTGGGAGAACCATCCTCAAAGGTGAATGCTTGAGATACATGCTGACTGATCCCTCCTGAGGAGTTTACCGACGTCAGAACATTTGGTTGTACTCTTCTCTATTCTGATTAATAATAGATGACTGCTATTATTGTTCCATTCTCGTTTGTTTATGCAATGGATAAATGTGAATTATGTCTTTTCTGACTGGCATATAGTTACTTTTACTAGATTTTACGCTTGCGTTTGCCTTCTCTTCGTGTGTGCAGGTGTCCGTTCACGGGGATCGCGGGGGACTGTGACCAGCTGAAGCGAAGGAGCGAAGGAAACATCTCTTCGTCACACGACAGCGCAGGAATCCAAGTAGGTGCTCTTTACTTCTTGTTTAATTGTAACTAGGAACATGCGTGGCAGCATTGTGTGATTGTTGCTAGACCCCTATTGGGCTAGTAGGGATCGCCTCTATCCGTAGAGGGGATTTACCTTCTCAACAATCACCACAGTTTTCTTATCAAGCAAGTCCTTCTGTATTCCTTCCTCAAGCTTCTTGACTTCTGCTTCCACCATGGTGCTTTTATCCCTCAACCGAACTCTTTCATTCCTGAGTTCTTGGAGCCTAAGATTACCCTGCTAGATCTCTTCATCAGGTCTCAAGCGTTCTTCTTCGAGCTCTTCCAACTACGTGATCCCTTCTTCCAAGGCTCCGCGAACCATCATATCTATGGGCACTGCTATGCGCAGACTAGGCATGATAGACTTCATCAGCATTACAATGTTCGCTCCATAGGCTAGCCTAGAAGGCATCTGTTGCATCAGTTTCTTGCACGTTGTCCTATAAGCCCATAATATTGCTAGTATGCATAGGTCTGAATCACTTCACTACGCATTACATACCTTGCTCAGTGCTTCACACACTTTGTTAAATGCTTTCGTGTGGATAACCTTCTACATGCTTGTTCTCTCCACACTCTATCGTTCCAACCTGAAGAACCATTCACGCATTTTCCCCCCAACACATTCTTATTTACCATATTTCCCAACACAAATTTCATGTGCATCCTCGTAGGTTGTTTACCATATGCCTGTACCCACCTAGACAGATGTGCGCGCAGACCATCCCATCCATTGTATTTAACAACAAATTGCACTATAGGTTTCCCAAATGGTGAGCGCATCATCCTCCTACATGCGCACCATTCTTCAAAGATCCCTTTGTGCGTACCCCACCACCTCACGAGCGTAGCATGCAGTACCCAATTTAAGGCCTGGAGATGTTTCTTTTCTGGCACCTCCCTTTTGAATCTTTCTAAGAAAGCATCTACCTCACCTAATCCATCCTAAGTAGGGAGATCTATGCTTTTGTTGATACGCAGCGCAGTGACCTTGTCATCATGTTACAATTAAGCGTGTTTACCTCATGTAACCGGTTCTACCATCATTCTATCTCCTCATCCGAATCTGAAGTGTAAGACCTTTTGCGCTCCCATGATATTCATCCATCTGTGGTGGGATTTACCCAGTCTTTCTCTCGTGCGGTTATCTTATAGATGCAGTCTAAATCATCATCACTTTCATAGTCGCACATTGGCTCTGTATAGTGCGATCCCTCAGTAGGGTCGAAGGGTATAACTACGCGTAGAGACTTCTTCTAAAAAATCATCTTGCACTTGTTCAGATTAATAACCCTGCTCATGTCAGTGGCCCAATCAATTCCTAAGAGCACGAGGTAGCGATTGCTGTCATCAACAATCTCTATCACCTCAAAGTCTACTATCATGCTCGCTCCCTCAATATCCATAGTGATTCCCTACAATTTCCCTAGGGGTATTATCTTTTGTTAGTTCGCCATTCGCAGCTAAATAGGAGACCACTGTAGCGTAGGCCTCCCCATGTGTTCCCATGTCTGCTTCGACAGAACATTCGCATCCGATCCTAAGTCCAGAATTACTCGGTCCATCTCATATTACCCAATCTGAATTGTTAACCTCATTTCTCTCCCCGTCCTTGTCTTATGCTTTCCAATCTTTTGAACTGCGCATGGTTCTCCTGGCGTATTCCCAGGACATCTGTTAATGAGTTCCTGTAGTCCCTTTACAGCCTTACTGTCGCGTAGTAGCTTCATGCATGTTTCCAGGAACGTTGTAAGCATAGATGGGTCCATTTCCGGCTCCGGTCTATCTTTGCTTCCTGAGGTGGAGGCATCAGTGAATCTCTTCTTAGATTCCATGAAGGTTTCCTTAGTGTGCTCCAAATCAAACTTTGCTTCTTTCTTCAGAGCCTTGTGAACCCAAGTACTATCTTCAAGTTGTTTGTCTTTATCATCTCCAGTCATGATTCCACTTCGGAGCACAATGTTCACATTTGGATCTTCCTCACGTGGCTCAAACCTCATCATCTATAGGTTCTAAGTCCTGGGAGGTGGTAGTTCTCCCTTGTCACGTATCCTAGCTATCAATGTAGGACAATCCTCTGTCTCATGATGAAACAAGGTACAATACAGACATGATGGGTGCGTTGTGTATAATTGCGGTCATAATGTCCTAGCCCTCCACAAATGTAGCATATCAGTTGTCTACGACCTCTTCCAGGTCCTCCTCCACCTCGGCCTCATCCACGCCCCTAAAATCCTATTCGCGCCACTCCTGCATTCAGGTCTAGGGGCTGGGATTCGGCCTGAACTCTGTTTGTGGGAGTTCTATCCATCATTAACTCATAGCTTCTACAAGTGTGCTCATCGTGTCCCACTGATCTACAAAAGTTACAGAACGATTGCTTCAAATTTTGTGTATACATTTGTAACAAATGGCAGCTGTCCATAGCGTGTTTCCCTCCTATTTGACAAATCACACACCATAAAGCAAGTGCCACGCTAGGTCCTACTTGTGCCTCTGGTCTTAACAACATCGGTCCTCCTCCCGTGAGGTAATTCATGAACATTAGGTAGTGGTACTTATCATGACCCTAACCCTTGCATTTTACGCAACACACCTCTTCGCACACTTCTGGTCGAGTTATCCTATCCTGTTTGAGATTCTGCATCTCAAGGCATAAGTTTTTTAACTACACGTGGATCTGTTGAACTCCCATGTTAGGATCTTGCACTGGGGTCTCATGTAGTCTCATCGCGATCTCCAAGGCTTTTGCCCAAGTTTTTAACCTCTTCTACGACAGCGTGTTCCTCAAATACGGCATTAGCAATGCTACAAACCATTCGCGGTGTTGTCCATCCATCAAAGTCATATAAGCTTTGCGAATTGTGCACTTCAACCCATGATCCAACTCCCAAGGAGCATCGCCTAGTAGTATTGTGATCTTTTTGATCCCAATGATTGACTACGCTTCTGACTTTGGCCTGCTAAATTCCTTATTTAGCGCAGTTTGGATATCTGCGATCCACACATTCAGATTGTCATTAGAATGCTTAATATACTAGGTTAGCACATGGTCCTACAAGGCACTAACCAATGTTGCTTTCTTTATATTGTCATATGTAACTCCTTGTGCTTCCCATATGGCTCTTATCATGAACCAAAACTGGTTTGGATCCTCATTTCCTACTCCCTTGAACAAAGGCAAATTTATCATGCTAGCCATATTGACTCACAGTGGTGGCAGAGGTGGTACGGTTGAAGATGGAGGTGAAGGCGGTGAAGCTAGTGGCGGTGTGGGTGTGGGTGGTATGCACAGAATCCTTTGCCTTATAAAATGGATTGCACTTCATGGAGAGACCTTTGCGAGCTCTTCCTTGTCCCCTCGCAGACATGAAATAAAAGGGCTATTCTCTGGTCCCTTATTTCCTTTGTTTCTGTAGGTTTTTCAACTTCTTGTAGCTCTAAACATCAAGGTAATTGCATAACCCTCTTTTCACAAATAGAATTTTAATCCAAGTATTTAGAGACTTTACGTACTTACCTCACATTCCTTTGCAGAATCGTCGCTCTACCTCGCTATAGCTAATTAAAGTATCTAGCACGAACTCAGTAATGAATCCTCCTATAATCCAATCAAGCCAGTGATCAACAGCGCACGTGATCTTATCTTCCGATGCTTCCAATCTGCGCACCAACTCGGGGATCCACACAATAGGACCGTCAAGCTTCCACCTCCCTTGGCTATTTTCTTGCTTCACGATCCACTCGTACAGCTCAATAAGGAAAGATGCAAAGAATATTTCATGGATATCCATGTACAGGTAGTATTCTAACCACTCTTCCTTTGATAGTCGTGAATTCATGTTCTCCTACGCAACAAATTTTTGAATTCTCTTGTCCAAACAACCTTCAATTTCCTTCTTAGTTGGATTCTAATGATACGATATCAAACATCTCTATGCAGATTCTGGTCCTGGCAACGAAACCATTTGTTGCCTTGAGGGGGCCTAACCCAAGTTTGGAGTTAATTAGCCAAACAAATCCCTACACTACTGGCCCTTTCGGCAACAACCCACAGAGCGCGGACTGAGGTCTCACCCGAAGGAGTATGGGGGGATGCTAGAACCAAGTTTCCACACACTTGAGATGTCTGAGAGGTTGGTTTAGTCAAAGTTTGAATACCTTCACGTGGTTACTTCACACACTACCTTGACCTGTGAGGCCTTCGCGATCTGTTATAATCACCTTCGCGTAGCCTTAACCAAGGGCAGAGATGCTTTCGCGCTGCTAAGGCAACGATTTGTGCTAATTCCCCAGGTTACATTGCGGATCTTACTTGTCTTCTTATAACTGTTAGTTAATTTCGTGTAAGCAAATACTTTGTCTTATATTCTCTTATTCAACATAATCATATAAGTTCACACATATAAAAAGTAAAATTGCAATTCATACCCAATATACTCAATGCATAAAACTGGAAAAGATACACAGAAATGATATGAAAATTCTCTTTATTACTTCTCCAAAGGTTACAGACTCGACTCACCCTGCGCAGTCAACTGTATGGGTCCACACACTCAACTACAGAGCCTTCTCCTACTCTATGACCTAAGACTCAAATCTACACTTAGATAAGACTCATTTCTTCTTTTTGCTAAAGCAAGATTCGGTCCTTCTATTATCTTGTCACTGAAAAATATATTACAAATATACATCACACCCAACGAGGAAGAGGGCTAAAGCCTTAGCAAACACTTCAAGCTATGGGATAAGAGTCAACTTCTTGAGAACTGGGTCTAGTGCCCAAGAAAAAACAAAACTCACTACCTGCACCACCTGATTCGGGAACCGGGGTCAAGCGTTTAAGGGGAAAAACAGAACTAAAACATGAAAAACCAAAAGAACTTTGAGTAGACCCTAAGAGGTGAATATGGATCACAAAATAAAGATTTCAGGTCCATTAGGGGTCACCCGGACCCACTTACCTGCTCAATGAATCCGATCCCTTGATCTTCCGCTACGTGATCCAATGGTTGAGGGAAATATTAGCCAGAGAAGAAGCCGAAGGAATACCTGCCCAATAGAGGTGGTATTCTCTTTCCTCCGGAAGCCATGTGTTGAACGTTGAGTGGCATCAGAGACATTTCTAATAAACCATTTGGGATTTGAGGACGCCCGATAATCCGGAAACCGCTTTGATGCTCGATAACCCAATAACCATGTATACGCAGCACTACTACCATCCATTTGACTGCGCCACCTATTTGAATAGATGCCACGAAGGCTAGAGCGGATTATCACAATTCTTCTGATTGCTCGCTCGCCTGCAGAACCTATGAGAAGGTGACCTGTAGTATTCCACTATGAGACCCAAATATGCCAAATCTCAGGTTGACTTTCAATCAAACCCCTATCGTCCAATTGATTAAAGGTCATCTAGCGGATTCCCTTTCATGTGCTGATAATGCTCCTTGTCTATGAGGGCCAGAGTGTGGCAACCCTTGCACATTTGTCCTGTGGGAATCGACTCCCACAAGCAGCACAGGTTGTCGTTTGTGTATCTCACCCAATCATTAGCAAGCCAGTCCGCTGCTCTATTGGCATCTCTACACACATGAACAAAACTAAGAGTTATTAGAATTCTTAGGTGCAATTGAATTCCGTAATAGACCTGCAAAAGTCTCCAGTGTCTCGACAATTTTTCTAGTGTAGTGCCCATGCCTAGCCACTTGACTGAATTAATCATTAATTCTGAGTCAGCCTCGATGATTGTATTATGTAGATTGCACTCTATCAGAATCTCCAAGCATTGCTCAATGGCCATGAGTTCAACCATGTTGTTAGTGGCCCTCCCCAGATGACTTTGAAAGATGATTTTTATGTTGCCCTCTTCATCTCTTAAGACTCCTCCATAACCAGCATCCCCAAGGTTACCTTTTGAGGCTCCATCTATATTGAATTTTAAAAAGCCATGAGGAAGGGGTTGCCAGAAAGCCTTTCCTACTGATATTTTCTTTGATGTCTTATTAGTTCCCTGAGGGACATGAGACTGGAGTCCCAACAGTTCCAGGATGTGAGCATCCTGATGACCTGGTGGTTTCTCAGGAGGTTGCTTCCAAATGGCATTAACAATTTATTTGAGTTGTTTTAGGATTTGAGGTATGATACTTTGAGCTGAGCCCAATTTATCTTTGAAGATCCTGTTGTTAGATTCTTTCCAGACATCCCAGATCAAGAATCCTAGAATCAGAGCCCAGGCTATGTTGACTATCTCGTTGTCTGAGAAGTCCTTCCTCCAGTTCTTTAAAGTATCAGTGATGTCAATTTCGTTCTTGTCTGTCTGCTTAAAGATATAGGCTATCCAAATTCATAAGGTAGAAGTGAAAGAGCATAGGTTGAGAAGATGATCCATAGTTTCTTCCTGCAGGCCACATAGTTGGCATCTTGAAGGCCTAGCAAAACCTCTCATTCTGAGATTTTCCCATGTTAGAATCTTTTTATGCTGAACTAGCCATCTGAATAGATTGATCTTCATCCAATGTGGGTTGTTCCATAAGTCTTTCCATGTCTTATCAGGGCTTGGGTAGTTTAGTCTCGTGGTTATTCTTTTAGCTTCTTTAAGGTTGAGGATGCCCCCGTTGTTGCTACCCCATCTTAGTATATCATTCGAGGTGGAGGTCAGAATTTTTCCCTTTTCTAGAATAGCTTCCAGAGCTATAGCTTGGGTCTTCAACGGGGTCTCTTCACTGTAGTCTGGTACCTTCCAAATTCTCTATTTACCTATGTCCCTTGACTGATCCCAATAGTCACTTACTGTTTTCAGTCCTTTGTTAATGGTGTCATTTTTTATGATGTCCAGTCCTTCTCTACAAAGGTTATGTTCCTACTACCAGTTGTCCTCCCAGAACCATGCAAGCTTCCCATTTCTGATCTCCTAGAAACCGTTTTTCTGAACTAAGGCTCTGTTCTCCCACACCTTGTTCCAAATCTAGGAACCTCTAATGTGTCCTGCCATTCTAATGTGGTCTGTTTCTTGCCAGTCTATTGCATATTTTTGTTTCCAGAGTTTATCCAAGGGGTTTCTTATTTCCTTAAGCCATCTCCACCAAATTTTTACCCCCAAAACTTTTCTTAGGATGTCCAGGTCATTGAGACCCAAACCACCATGGGTTTTTGGTTTGCAGAGTTTGTCCCAAGCAACCAGAGCCCATTTCTTTCTTTCTTCCCCTTTTCCCCAAAGAAAATCTCTTTGAATATTCCTGATTTGCTATAAGACTACTGTTGGTGCCAGAAGGGCTGATAACATGTAGATTGGAATGGTTTGTAGCACTGCCTTTGTGAGAACTAACCTCCCTGCTAAATTCAAGGATCTGATTATCCATTTGCTGATTTTTTCCTTCAATTTGTTAATTACAAACTCCCATACATCCTTGCTCAGAGGTTTTTCTGTGAGGAGGATTCCGAGATATTTCGAGGGAAGATGATCTCTTTGAAAGTCGAGAATTCTGGAGAGATTTCTTTGTATTGAAATATCAGTGTTGAAAAAGAAAACTTTAGATTTTGTGAGGCTTACCTCAGTACCCGTAGCCATTGCGAACTCAAACAGGATTTGCTTGAAATATTTGGCTTCCTTGACTGTGGGTGTGCCTTGCAGCATAGTGTCGTCCACAAATTTTTGATGGGTGACTGTGTCCCCATTCGGAGTGAGTCTAAGTCCCTAGATTATTCCTTCCTCCTTCGCTAAAATGATCTCTCTACCCAATACTTCCATCATGAGAATGAAGAGGAAGGGGGAGAGAGAATCTCCTTGTCTGAGGCCTCTCGAAGGCTTGAAGGTTCTGGATGGAGAGCCATTAAGAAGAATTGAACAACTGGCAGTGGTGACAAGAGCCATGACCCATCTTATCCAGTTATGGTCAAAGCCATATTCTTTAAGAACTTACTTGATATAAGACCAGCTTATCTTATCATAACCTTTCGCTATGTCCAGCTGTATTATCATTCCTGCTTGCTTATTGGTCTTGAGGGAATACACCATTTCGTGAGCTTGAATGATATTATCAAGAATTTTTCTACCTTCCACATATCCAGTTTTCTCCTCTAACACAAGTGTTGGAAGAAGGGGTTTGAGTCTGTTAGCAATTACTTTCGAAATGATTTTGTACACCACGTTGCATAAAGCTATGGGTTTGAATCTATCTGGAGTCATGGCTTTTTCCTGTTTGGGAACTAAGGCTATGAAGGATTCATTAAGTGCTCTCAAAACTGATTTTGATTTTCTCGAGTCCTCCACCACCTCCAGAATGTCATGTTTGACTGTTTCCCAGCATGTTTTGAAGAAATCTACATTGAAACCATCTGGGCCTGGAGCTTTCCCATTGTGAATTTCTTTGATTGTTTCATTGACCTCTTCCTCCGTTACTGGCTTGTTGAGATTATAATTGTCTTCTCTAGTTACTAGTTTTGGAATATGCTGAGTAAAACTGTTAATGAATTGAGATCTGTCTTCCATAGTCTCCTCTGCTATATTTTGAAAATGTTGAACTAGTACAGCTTCCATTTCCTTGTGAGTATTTTTCTTTGTTCCTTGAGGATCTAAAGTTTTGTGATCCTATTATGTGCTCTATGTTCCATGGTAGACTTGTATAAGAACCGGGTATTTCTCTCCCCTTCCTTAATCCATTGCACTCTGGATTTCTGTCTCCAGAAGATTTCCTCCTGCTGACATCTGTTGTCCCATTCTCATTGAAGTGAGTCCACTTGCATTTTTCTTTCCTTTGTGAAGCCTTCTGTGATGAGAATTTGATTAATTTCCTGTAATTTCTTTTCCACTTCTCCCTTGTCTTTGAATATGTTTCCAAACTCATTTTTACTCCATTCCTTGAGCTTTATTTTGATGTGTTTGAGTCTCTGATGTAGGAGGAACATTTTTGTGCCTCGGGTGGGTATTTCTTCAACCCGCCAATTTCCAATGTTAGTGATGAAGTCAGGGTGAGTAAGCCATACATTTTCGAATCTGAAAGGTTTGTTCCTTGAGGTTCCAATAAAGGAAGCTTCCATCTGAATGGTCCAGTGATCTGAGCCTCTGAAAGGGAGTATGAAAGATGTCATGATACGGCCGGTTAGAAGGAGAACCTCCAAGATTATGAATTTGTCTAATCTCGAGGCTACTTGGGAAGTTCCTCCTCTCTTGTTGTTCCACGTGAACATGCCATTTATTGTGTCGTTATCCACCAGTCTCATATTGTTAAGGAAGTTATGGAAGGCTATTGAGTCTCTACCAAGTGTTTGGGTTCCCCCTTTTTTCTCTGTGAGAGATCTGATCATATTGAATTCCCCTCCCAGAATCTAGGGTAGTGCTGGATGTCTCTCTCTCAGCTCCTCCAGAGAGGTGAGGAGCCTGAGTTTGTCTTCTAGAAGTTGAGGACCATCAACATTTGTGATCGAGTAACAATCATTGTCCCCCAAAGTTTGGATAACCATTGAAAGGTGGTTTCTGAATGCCTTAGCATCCAGGATTCCAAATTTTTGAGGATTCCATAGAGTGAGGGTTCCTCCAGCTAAATTATTTTCTTTGACTTCTAGGTACTCATACTTAATAAGCCATTTTTTGTGCATTTCTCTGATTTTGTCTACTGATCATTTTGTTTCCTGTATAAACACCATATCTGGTTTTTCTTCTTCTATTCTATTACTAAGATTTCTTTGTTTCCTTTTACTCCCTAGTCCTCTAATATTCCAGGTTGTAAGCTTCATAATGATTGGTTTGTGAAGGAGTAACTAGTGATATCTTTCATCTTACCTGAATTAATCATGAGTTTTCCACACTCTGTCAGTATTTCATTCTATCTCTTTCTTCCTCTTTTCTTGCCTGGGTTCTTGGTGGAGTGTATTGTTATTATCTCCATTGATTTGACCCCTTTGTTCTCCTGGCTATCATGGTTCCTTTTGACTCCTACTGCCTTTGTATGAGACTTTCGGAGGAATAGCTATTGTACTCTCTCAAACTCCTCTTGTGGTAGAGAGTCAATTCCTTTATTGATTCCGTGCTCTAGAAACTTTTCTAGTTCAAGGTTCTCCCTCTCCAGGATCTCCTGTAGGTCTTGGTCCTCTGTACCTCCTTCGCTTGGGGTCATCTCGTGGTCCCTTCCAAGTTCCATGATGCTCAATGGGTCCCCCTTTTGTCCATTGTATCCCTGTATGATTTCCATGCTATCCTCTTTTTCCTTCCCTATATGATAGTCCTTTGTTTCCTTGTGCATTCCATTTTCCCCTCCTTCTTCTTCTAAAATTTCGAAACTATTATGACTTGTTATCTTGCTTTCGCTAGGTTTCTTTTGGGACTTTTTCCCCTTCCTTTTCCTTTGCCTCCCACCTTGGTGAAACTTTCAGGGTCTTTTCCTTTGTTGGGTTTCATGTGTTCCTCCCTTTTGTTGAGTGGGCAATCTCTAAACAGGTGCCCATGTTCATGACATTTATGGCATCTGAATGAGATGTCTTCATAGTCGACTACCTAGACCCATTCTTCGTCATAAACTTCTAGGATGGCATCATCTAGGAGTGCTCCCGATAAGTCCATCTCTACACATATGCAGGCAAAGGAGGTATATTTCCCTCGCAAGGTTGCCTCTGATATCTTTATGAAATGCCCTAATTTGTTACCTATAGCTTTTAAAGATTCTGGTAGCCATTAATCTAAAGGTAAGGAGTATAATCTAATCCATACCAGGACCGAAGTGAATGTTTCTTGCTCCGGGACAAATTTCATCACCCAAGGTCGCATGTAAAGGCTTGCAACAACATAGAATTAGGGTCCTCCTTCGAAAATTGTCCTCTAGGTTAGTGAAAACCATTGTGAAGAAACCCTTGGACCCAAGATGAAGAGTTATTTCTCCCTGCAGTTTCCAGTTGTTTCTTATCCATGAATACAGTGCTTTCCCTGTGGGCCATATGCCCATGAACTTGCATATGATCGTATAAGTCGCCATATGGTCTCTGTGCACCTCTAGTGCAGGATCATTTAAGACCACTCAGGGTTTAATGTTAGTCTTGGGCTTACAAGGTCCCATCGCAGACATTTTCTTAGTTCTTTGACTGTTGTCACCAGGATTCGTTTCCAGCCTAGCTTCCTTGTGGGTCCCTTCCTTTTCATGGGAATTGCTACTTCCCGGCGT
Organism: Pinus tabuliformis; assembly: GCA_031772625.1. Lineage (NCBI taxonomy): Eukaryota > Viridiplantae > Streptophyta > Pinopsida > Pinales > Pinaceae > Pinus > Pinus tabuliformis. The sequence goes on along the minus strand of CM062811.1, from coordinate 1,191,452,528 downwards.
GTGAGTGTTAGTTTTCTTTGTCTCTGCCTCCGGTGGTTTCCAAAAATTGTTCAGACTTGCCTCTTTGCTTCTAATTGAAACCACGTTACTGTAAGAGGGAGTGGAGCTCCCTCCTCCAAGTTCCTCCATCGATACCCATTCGCTGCTGCAACCCCCTAATCAAAACCCTAGTACCTCAGACCTCTCCCCTCAATCAAAAAAGATGTGCATCTATTCTCATCCATCGATAAGACTCAATTCTTCATCCTTCATTCTCTCTATTCATTTCTTTGGTGATTTACAACTTAGAGCCTCGCTCTATTTATACAATCCCATGGTCTGTGGACAATGGGTGGACCTCTAAAGATAACAATACATTTACAAAAATGAGGACGGACAACCCTATGACTCATTTACAAGTTCGCGCTCTGCTCCCAAAAAACGTGGAGCCTTTGCATCGGATTTAGTCAAAATCTGGGCTTTAAGCCCCAAAACTTCCCTTGGGGGATCCCGCGCCCAACAGTACTCTACTAGTTAATGGTTAATGATGAATATTCTTGAGTAAATGTTGAAAAGTACAATAAATTATATGGTTGTCAAATCTTGTCTATAAAATTAAACATATATGTGCGGAGAGAGGCAAAATTATAGGTCACCTATGGATGGTAATGAACCTATTTTCCTTGTTGAAAGTATGGATAAGGTTGTAATTTTAGTTTTTGTTTCTATTTGAATTTGAAAGTGATTTTTGAGTTGATTAGTCTTGTCAAATACTCAAAAAGGGTTTTTCCCTCCAATCCTCTTGTTGTTTTCTTTTTCCTACGTTGAAAGAATAAAGAATTCAAGGACCCTAGTTATTTAGAGCATGGTGTTGTATTCAAAGGTTACTTTTTAATTTTCCTACAAAAAAATCAATAGATATATATATCTATATATATATATATATATAGATATATATAGATATATACTTTGGATGTAGGGACTAGGAAATTTTTTATATAACAACTCTTTTTTAAAAATTTTATTTATATTTTGTATACAAGCATAAGCTTTTAGGCTGAAAAGCGCAACCTTGAACTATATAAAAGTTAGCCCAAAATTTTTATAAATTGGAAATTAAACTGCATGCAAGTTTTGGGTTAGATCGCTGCTCATTGCAATCAACCCAACAAATCAAAGGTTTTCTAACAGGTTAAAGAAATCAAAAGTTACATGGTGATAACCTGTCAGAAAGTAGGATGGATAAACATCCCATCTCCAAATCGATGACCATGATTCATTTCGATAGGTACCCTCTTCTTTTCATAAACCACTCTGGGCACCCCTTAGAAGTGGTTAATGTGTTTGATGAAAACCATACATCATAAGTTTGTGATAGCTCATATACTTGTTAGGCGAGATGGGCAAGCAAGTGGGCCCTTTCATGTCATCAATGGAACACACCCCTCCATGTCATCTCCCGTACATGCATGTCACCCTTCCGTACCCCTTGTGTCATCAATATTTTTCATTTTTCCTACTTAGTACAAAAAATATGAAAGTTATTCTTGCCTATTATTTTCTTTGTCCTCCAGTTATAGAGTTACAATGACCAACATCCATAGTGCACATTGTCGATTCCACATTAGCCTTCAACTCTTCATAGTCTCCAGTTACTGGGTAACTCATTATTACACATTCTTCTGTTTTGTTTCATTCAAATTGTAAACATGGAAAAAACCCCAAAATCAACTAAAAAACTTGCAATCTCTATGATGTCTATTCATACTCCCCTTATGGACAAACAAACTGAAGTATATGATTCCCGCTACTCCTTGGACTTTTTGGAGATTCGAAAGGAAATTTTTTACCATTCCAATGACTCAAATCATCGTTTTCGAATTGTATAGTATGACCTTCATCATGTAATTGTCCCAAATACCTACAAATTCCATGAACTTATCAGTTGGTGTTGTAGCGGCTATAACCACCCTCCAAAATTTTTCTTTAGCTTCATTTTGGAGCCTCCCTACTGACCATCCTCAGCAACATTTCTTGCATCATCAAGCACATAGGCTTCAGTTGTTTCGTAGAGTTTTGATAGCCTATGCATGTAAGCTTGTTCCACCTCCTTCATAGGTTGATTTCTGAACTTAGTTTCAATTCTTGGTTGAGCAGCTCCCTCTAGGAATTGCACAATTCTAGAGGGGAACCATCCCTCCCTCCATAAATTGCACAAGCCAAGCTAGACACCTAGCTGGGCTCCAAAATTGCGTAATTCTTCCTGACAGTATTCCTCTCAAAAATTGTGAGACTCACTCTAGGACAAATGCTCAGCCCAGAAATTGCGCAATTCTGAGCAACAGTCACCTACTGCCCAGTAGCTAGCATAAATTGCAAAATCTAGCCAGGTAGCCTACTTGGCTCGGCAATTTCACAATGTAGTCAGACATGCTTCCTTGAGAAAATTGCGGGGTCTGACCCAGGACAGCTGCCCAACCCAGAAATTGCTTAATCCTGGGAGATAAACACCTATTCCTCCTAGAAATTGTGTAATCCCTCTAGGACTTCCATCTCTGCTCAGAGCAAAAACTGCACAGAGTTTCATCCCAAGCTCGTAGACCAATGCATGTGCCTTCAGGTTGATAAGTTCCCTCTGGGACCGAGAAAAATAGATTGCATGTATGCGCTGCTTTTCCCAAGGCATCAAGCAAAGGCATCCCTTGATTTAGGGATCTATGTTTTGCAGTTGGAGATTACATGCAATTCTCATTTTAGAAACCTCCCGCCAAGTGTCGTTTTTCCTAGATTTGTGGCATGCGCGTCATAACCTCTATTTTATCAAATCTTATCAACAAGACACTGCATAGCTCATTCCTCACATCAACCTTGCAGCTCTAACATCCCACATCACATCTAGGAGGCATCGACACATTCAACTCATTTTTCTCGAGGTAAGTCCACTTTTCATGTCTCACACTGCTATTCTGTCACTTTTTGTGAGTGTTGTCTGCTTGATTTCAATGAGCATTTTTTGTCGTTTTGATGTATGTTAACTTGTAAAAGCACCATTTCAGTTCGCGTCCATATCTCATTATTGTCACATGCATGACACTAATTTTGCACCAACAGTCACTGTTGCGGTGACCCGCTTCACACACATGCATGCTTTCCTATTTTTTGAATCCTGCACTTACTGTTTGCATGCATGATCATTCACTCATGTTTGCACTCAGCATCACCATGCATTCAGATTTCTCATGTTTTCAGTCCCCCGTCGACCAGTCTAGGCTGCCTTGGCCTGGACTGTGCCTTTCCTGAATAGTACTGCACATTTCTGGAAGTGAAGGGAGTGTCCTTCTGGTCCCATAAACTGTGCAATGCAGTTTGTAGTTGGATGTCACTACTGACTGCAACTGCGCATTGTGCAATTTCAGTCCTTAGCGGGCTAGGCTAGACTATGCATAATGTAGTTCCAACTATCAGTTAGCCTCCTAATAACCTGAATTGTGCCTCGCACATGTTTGGCAGTCAGTCTCCCAACCTCCCAGCAAAAATTACGCAACCTTCATGATCAATCACACAGGTATGTTACAAGTCAGTCCTCAAGTTTGTTTTGGTTTGCAACTGGCATATTGCTTGCCATGAGCGTTGCTATGTCTCCAGGTCTCACAGGTGTCATCCACCTCCAAAAAACACAAGTACGAAGGCTTCCAGGAGAGCAGAGTCAAAGACATAGTTAAGAGCGCAACTGGGGATGCAGTCGTTCAAGTGTCTATGAACTTTCCCATCCACAAAGACCTCAAGTTGTTCATGGACAAGGATATCAAGATGAATGGCAATGGCATCATAGCAAGCAACACCATTAGCAGCAAAAGGCATCATACCTACACATGACGAATGGAAGAGGAAGTTTGTTGACAACACAAAGGCAGAACAAAGTTGCAAGCTGAAGGAGATCCACTTATGATGAAAGCAACTTTGGAGAATGAGGCTATGAGGTGATGATGCAACACGAAGATCACACGAAGGCAGAGAGAGAAACAAAGGAGGAGTTGCATGTGCTGAAGTGACAACTCAAGGAAGAAAAAGAGTTGCACAAACAAGAGAATGAGTTGCAGTAGGAATAGGTATAGCAGGTGGCGTAACATGCACATATGGATGACATTGCACCCACACAAGTTACAGATACGTCCCAGCAGCTAGCATGGATTAGACAAGGTGAGAAGTGTAGTTGATCACATGCAAGGGAATTCAACAACATGCATGTCATTTGCACACACATGTGATCCCACCCATTTGGTGCACTCACCAAGGCAAAGACAAGAAGCAAGTCCAACTGGAGTTGAACATGTACTTCGACAAGTTGATGCACATAGTCACCACCACACACTTGGAGATCAACGCAGACACTATGCACCACACTCAAGACAATGATATGCATGCTATCAAATGAGTTGGATAGAGAGGCCATATCAATGTACCCAGATGCAACGGAGGCAAGAGTTTGCTTTTAGCAGGATGTCACCATTGACTGCATGGACACCATCATGGATGACCAAGATTAGCATCAGTTTGCCACCATCGACCAACACAAGGATGTAAGAGATTTTGTCTCACCACAACAGTCTGAGTGTTAGTAATGTCCTGCATGGATTTCTCAAGCTATTTTGTCTCACATGGGTACATGTGCAGATTGTATGTAACGTCTTGTCAAATGGAAGTTCAAGTGTGGATAGTTGAATGTAATAGTCATAGAGTAGCTGAAGAGTCATGAGGATAGATGAACAGTCACAAAGGGGAATGTCAAGGGTCATCTGACCCTCTATTATAAATAGAACCCCATAACTCATTGTAAAGGCTTTTGGTCAGTCAAGCTTCCAATAGGAGTATCTTAGAGAAAGTTTGGATAGTATTTTAATGATACTTGGCTTCTCCACTGTGCAGAGCTAGTATACCTCTTTGGAGGATCAGGCAACAGTGACTATAAGGTTCCGCTGTCGGAACTAATGGTTAGTCATGGTTGTATTGTATGACTAGAACTTACACTTCTTAATATAACAGAGCCAACATGTTTCATGCATATGTTGTATTGTATTCCAGCTATCTTATTTACTCTAAATGACATATGTATCTTTTTTCTTATGCATGCATGTGTAGCTATTTTCTATATATGTATGTATGAATCTTACTAAAATGTGTTGTTGGTTTAACCATCACTTTGGATTTCTAGCTTACTTTCCTTCCATGTTGTGATGCATATTTGCTTGTGTTTTCCCTTCATAACTACATACTTTCACAGGTTTCCAAGGGGCACACTCACCTCACCCTCCATGTGTTAGAACCTCTCATTCTCCTTGCTTGACTTGCTGCATATGTCACACCCTTACTACCAATAGGGAAATATTACTACCTCTATGCAAAACCACAATCAAGGAGTTACCATACGACCCATTGCTAGGACTCCTACACCAAACAGTCTGAGGTCTAATTGGGACTTCTTGCCAAGGAGTTCCCCTGACATGTTGGTGGGTATAGCGCCATCAAAATTTTTGGTGCTAGAAGGAGGACCAGATGAAAATATGTGTCCTCTCATCCTATTTTGTACCTTTTCACATCTATCATGGACTTTGTTACAACCACCCCTCCACGACGTTTTTCACATGTCGAACCTCTCAAAATCACGAGGGATGTTTTTGATCCTTTGTCTGAATTCACGTATGATGGTGAAGGAAAAGTGGCCTAGCCTATGTTATTACATGACTTCCTTGCCATGCTTGATGAGGAAGATGGATGTTCTGATGAATAGGCCAATTTACTACTTGCATACACACTTCGTGAATCCCCACTACAGTGGTGCTGCAGTCTATCGACTAACAGTGTGTACTCACTTGAGCATTTCTTTGATATCATTGAAGATACTTTCCATCATTTTGATCTAGAAAATCTTTACCAAAAACTATTACAACAACGGAAGGCCCTGCATGAATCACCAGATGATTTTTGGCAGCAATTCTGTGTTTTGCAGTTTCAAGCTCTAAAAAGCCAGATGAAATTTTAGTATCTCATGAACAAATTTGAATATTTCCTTATCAAACCTGTCAATCTCAAGAATAAATTTGAGCCCAAGCCTCACTCATCATACTTCAGTAATGGAGTTGTGCAATCACAGATGGATATGGTCATTGTCACGAGTGACTATCTACCATCCCCTCATCAAACAACTCCACCAATGCAAATTAATGTGGGAGGGCATGCACACACATATGTTCAACTGTCACTTCCTCCCAACATCACTTCGCTTAATTTTTGTGTAGATTTGGTTGTGATTCCTTCACATTGTCACATGCATTTTGTACCTCAACCTCTGTCTTCGTACAAGCATGATCCTCCAGATGATATTGTCTTGTGTTCTTCCATTCTGGACTCTACACTTGTTGTGAATGAGGACCAAGCCATCGGCAAAGTTGGTGTTGCACGACCGACATGTTCTATCATTCATGAAGAGTATGACTGGGAGCTTGAGAATCAACACTTAGCGAAGGATGACTCCCTTCTATCCGAGCCTCCTCCATTCTTTCCTGACATTTTTGGTGAAACTTCCATCCTTTATTTCGCATGTGTATCTCCATCTACTGATGCACCCATTTTTTATCATTCGCAGTACACATTGGATGTCAATCCATCATCCGACAATGGAGAGGATAAACTATTCATTAAAAATCCACTTGACTTTTCATCTGCCTTTTCTGGAAACACAAAGGGTGAATTTGTCCGCTTCTCATCTACCCCTCTATTTGATTTATCAAATCATGAGGATGTCGATTAAATCATTTAATTTTTTTTATCATAGTTGTCATTATCTATTTACTCTCATATTCGATCATGATGAGGATTCTATCGCAACTGATTTTTCAAAGCCACCTATTTATGATGATCTATTTGTTGACGAAGTTGAAACCCCCCAGACTGTAGAGGCACTTCAGCCCGAGCTGATGGTTATGTCAGGCCCTTGTTGTCCTAAGGTTGGTTTCACTACCAATTAGGAAATTTTTGAAACACCCAAGGCTCCTCATCACTCATATGTACGCATTAAAGATCAATCTCACACATAGATCATACTTACTCCACTCAAACTACACAATCCCATTGCTGATGCATTGTAGGAATCTTACATTGCAAGCACATGTGTATGAAGAAAGTTGTATTTGTTTCTTTCGTTTGCTTGCATGTCATAGTCAAGAGTATTCATATGCTTCACATTTGTGCGTAGCGTCACACAGCACAATGAAAAGTCCATGGACTGTATGTCATGCACTTGCACTCACTTATATTCTGTGGACACTTTTAAACTTGGATTGTGTTTGTCTTCATTGTTATATCTTTCATGTTTCCTGGTTCACAAAGCTATGTTGTTCATGAACCATGCCTTCACCAACATGGGTCAACCAATGTGCCAATGGCTGCATTGGAAGTATCACTTCACGTGATTAGGCCCATGCACCGTTAGCTTAGGAGTAGGAGTAGTGTTTTCTTTTGGTTGTTTTCTTGCATGCTTATTTGCTTACTTACCTGGCATTTTTGTTTGTCTGCTTGCCTATTTGCTTACTTTATTTGCTTTCTCATTTACTTCTACTTTTGTTGTGTTGTTGTTTATTTTCTTGTTTTTCACTTGTAGGTTAGTTTCACATGAAACCATCTGTGAATCTTGAAACAAGTTGGGTAAAGTACAAGAGAACTTGTATAGTTATCAACATTTGGTTATTTGTTGTCTTCTCTCTTATGTAAGAACTTTTAATCTTAAGTCCATGATACGTCGATGGAAAATACTTACTATTCAAAGTAAACCTTGGTGAAAACACAATGCTTGCGTGCTAACTAGTGTTAGGGTCCCACCCTAACCCCCTTATTTATGTCTTGGGATCACGTCATAGTCAAGAGTCAATAAAGCCCATATTAATATTTGTAAGTGGTTAACCCGCAATTAATGACAGGACCACAGTTAGTTGCAAATGGGCGGAAGTATTAGATAGATGGTAAATAGGCGGTAGTATTAGATAGATGGTATTAATAAAACCCACGATATTGGCTCGTGGTATTGCATGTATGAGTCATATATAAAGGATAGAGACTCCCTGCGAGGAGCATTGTGTCTTGTTTTGTAATCGAGCTCTGCTCTATTGGAGGTTGCCCCCTCGAAGAGGCCTGTGAACATTTCTCTCTGAATAATAAAATCATTGCTATTCTGTGTTCTGGGTATATTTTCTTCGCATACTCTGTGTTCTCAGTATCTTTTCTTCGCTTGGGTATTGCTTTGCAGGTTAAGAGCATAACAAGTGGTATCAGAGCACTTTCCAGGGCTCGGTGGGATCTCCAAATTTTAGCAAAAAAAAATTTTTGGCTAGAGACGTGTTCCGGCGTCTTTAAACCACGGGATCTGTCGTTAAGCGCATAAACCTGCGGATTTGGGGAGGCATGCACGCAGGAAATACAAGAGGTGGTCACGTCTGTTGGACTCCCTTGTAACCCCTATGGGTATCCCTTCGAGTAGTAGCGCATCAGACAGAACCGCGCACGGACTGTCTTCCACGTACCCTCTGGGTATATAGGAAGCCCCCTAGCTCCCTTGAAACCTCACCATAGATAAACCTTCGGCCGTCTTGTGGCTACAGTACACCGAGAACAGCACTCGGAGAGATTACTCACCCGTACGATAGGGTAGTCGGGTTGTACGGCTAAGGGTACGGTCGATCCTCCTTAGTTAGAGCCCTGAAACATTGGGCCGAGTACTACTGTCAGACCCTTATGTATATTGCGATCTGTAGCACCTGACACTCCCCAAGACCATAGTTCCCTTTCTATTGGGGGATCACACATCATCTATTCCAGATCGGCAGCAGCAGTTGTTCCACCATTCAGATCTCTCAGATCCACCAGATCGGATATTCCAGATCAGCAGCAGCAGTTGTTCCACCATTCAGATATCTCAGATCCACCAGATCGGAGTAGTTGTGAAGGGTTCCTGTACCTGGATATAATTTTCGCAGGACTTTTGGCGGCATTGACAGTTTGAGGATTTGGCGACTGCAGTATTGATCAGGAAGGAGTAAAACTCCGTTAGGAGTTTTCCAAAAAAAAAAAAAAAAGTCTGAGATCTTCCGAAGTGCTTATTTTTGACCTAGCCCATCAGCATCAGGACAACGAGCTGAGCACGGTGGTACCATTCAATTTCTTAGAAAAAAAAAATTTGGCGGTCCCAATTTTTCATCAAGTTGGTGTATGGTAGAAACTAGAGCTCAAGCAATGGCCAATGAAAGACTAGACAAACTTGAAACAGATATGAACGAGCTCAAAAATACGCTTGATGACCTATCAAGCCTGGTATGGCAAGCACTCGATAAGGGCAAGGAGCCAGCTCTTGAGGTACCCTATAATGACCATATACACCATGAGGGTGAGTCTAGCCACTCTCCTCACGTCTGGCACACCCATCCACCACCTCCCAAGTTGGATAGTCAGCGACCTCCCAAGTTGGATATGCAGAAATTTGATGGTTCTAACCCGTCCGCATGGCTAGCACAAATGGAACAGTATTTCAAATTGAATCGTCTCCAAGATGATTGGACTAAGATTGGAGTGGGGACCATGTACTTGGACAATGAACGATGACAATGGGCGGAATGGCATCAACGTCGCAATGCACCTTTTTCGAGTTGGGCCCAATTTTCCAAAGCTCTTCGGGATCGCTTTGAACAGGGAGACTCCTTTTTGGGCCGTCTCACTAAGCTCCGACAGACGGGTACAGTGGATGAATATATCACCGCTTTTGAAGCCTTGGCCTTCCACACTCAGCATCTCTCAGATGAGTTCTACACGGAATGTTTTATCAGTGGTCTTAAAGAAGCCATCAAAGCTCAAGTTCTACTCCACCACCCTCCCACATGGACGGAGGCTTGCCAGGTAGCCCGTAAGGTGGAGCGTGCCATAACAGCCCAATACAGCCACCCCAATTTCCCCACTAAAGGTCGTCCCCCACAAGCTCATACCACGACTCAGACACTTAAGGTCCAAAAGGTGTCACCTCAGGAAATGGCCGAGAGAAGGAAGCAAGGACTATGTTACTACTGTGATGAAAAATATTCCCTTGGGCATAAATGCAAGGAGCCCAAGTTTTTTCAAATAGATGCCCCTGACTACAGCTCCACCGAGGAAGATCCACCTCTTGAGGAACAGGAGGCGATCGAAGAAGACAACCAAAAGGAGATTGTATCTGATGACCCAGTTATTTCGCTCAATGCGTTGGCAGGAATCTCTTCCCCTCAAACTCTCAAAATCAGGGGTTTTCTTAAACATCGCCCAGTAATAGTCTTGATTGATAGTGGAAGTACCCATAATTTCATCCATCAAAAAATCGCCGAAGCAGCGCATTGTTATGTACGGGCAGTCTCTAACTTCCAGGTCCAAATTGCAGATGGGGGCACAATGAAATGTGAAGGCCGCTGTGAAAATGTCAAACTTCAAATGGGGGATTATCAGTTGAAAACCCACATGTTTGCCATACACATGGGGGGATGCGACATTGTCCTAGGTGCTGAATGGCTCTGCACCCTTGGGCCAATCACAATGGATTTCCAGGAGTTATATATGAGTTTTAAGTAGAACAACTCCACACATACCCTCCGTGGACTTCAGGCAGGAGCCCCCTCTATCATCAGCTCACATAGGATGGAAAAATTGTTAAAAAAGGGCCATCATGGAGTGGTAGCTCAATTTAATGCCATCCAGGTAGTAGACACCATGTCTCCGCCAGTTCATATTGAGATGCAACAGATTTTAAATAAACATCGAACAATCTTTGACAAGCCTCATGAGCTTCCACCCTCGCGAGGGGAACATGATCATAGCATCACATTGGTTCCAAGGGCCCAACCCCCATATGTGCGGCCATACAGATATCCGTTCACCCAAAAGAATGAAATAGAAAAAATCATCAAGGAATTGTTGGAAGCAGGTGTCATTCGTCCCAGCATTAGTCCTTATTCATCCCCAGTGGTCATGGTCCTCAAGAAAGATGGGGAGTGGCGGATGTGTCCCGACTTCAGGGCCCTCAATAAGTTAACAGTCAAAGATAAATTTCCCATCCCAGTGGTTGATGATTTGCTGGACGAACTCAATGGGGCTCAATTCTTCACTAAGTTGGATCTTCGCTCAGGCTATCACCAAATTCTCATGAAGGAAGTCGACATTCCCAAGACAGCTTTCAGAACTCATGAAGGCCATTATGAGTTCCTTGTCTTCTTCGATGACATCCTCATCTATAGTGGCACTTGGGCGGCACATCTTCAGCATGTAGATCTACTCTTGCAACTGCTCCGAACACATAAATTATTTGTCAAGATGTCTAAGTGTTCGTTTGGCATGGAAGAAGTTGAGTATTTGGGCCACATTGTGGGGCGCGAAGGTGTCAAGGTGGACCCCAAAAAGATCCAAGCAATGCAAGAATGGCCTCAACCTAAGACCTTGAAAAGCTTGAGAGGATTTTTGGGTCTCACAGGCTATTATCGTAAATTTGTCCGCAACTATGGCCGCATAGTGAAGCCCCTAACGCAACTCCTAAAGAAAAATTCCTTCTTCTGGAATGAGGAAGCACAACAGGCATTTACCGCTCTAAAAACCGCCATGTGTTCCACTCCTATCTTAGCACTACCAGACTTCACCAAATCATTTGTCATTGAATGTGATGCTTCGGGAACAGGTATTGGAGCGGTCTTAATGCAGGAAGGGTGACCATTGGCCTTCACCAGCCAACAACTAAGTGGGAAGAATCTGGGCCAATCTACCTACGAGAAGGAAATGATGGCCATCTTACATGCAGTCGAGACCTGGAGACCTTACTTGTTGGGGCGACGTTTCCAAATCCGCACAGATCATCACAGTCTTAAATATTTTTTGGAGCAACACCTATCTTCCCCTCAACAAAATAAATGGTTAGCCAAAATGCTGGGATATGATTATGAGATCATTTACAAGAAAGGGAAAGACAACAGGGTAGCAGATGCATTGTCACGCCAATTTGAGGAGGAAAGTACTCTGCTCGCAATTTCCCTCCCCATTCCAGACTGGATTGAAGAGGCTCGCAGGGAATGGTTTTTACATCCAGGGCTCTCCCAACTCATTTCTCAATTGCAGGTAGATCCTAATTCCAGCAAGGGCTACTCGTGGAAGAATGATATTCTTCGCTACAAGGACAGAGTCGTAATATCGCCAACATCCACCCTCAAAAGTCGCATTTTGGTAGAATTGCACTCATCTCCCATTGCAGGACATTCGGGCTTTCAGAAGACGTATGCTTGCACCAGAAGATCATTTTGTTGGACCGGCATGAAACAGGACATCCTTACTTTCGTAGCAGAATGTGATGTCTGTCAATGCCACAAAGGGGAAACCATCAACACACCAGGCACATTACAACCATTGCCCATTCCGGCGTAAATTTGGACAGAGGTTTCCATGGATTTCATTACAGGTCTTCCAAAGTCTGGGAACAAGTCAGTCATCATGGTGGTTGTGGACCGACTGTCGAAGTATGCTCATTTCTGTGCCCTACCCCACCCATTTACACCAACCTTGGTTGCTCAAACTTTCATGGATCAGATCTTCAAATTGCATGGCATGCCCACTTCTATTGTATCCGACCGTGACCCAATCTTCACCAGTAATTTTTGGCAGGAGATCTTCAGAATACAAGGCACTCAACTCAAACTCAGTACTTCATATCATCCGCAAACAGATGGTCAAACTGAAGCCGTCAACAAATGTCTAGAAACCTACCTTAGGTGTTTCACTTCAGAAAAGAAACACCTTTGGGTACAGTGGTTACCTCTGGCAGAGTGGTGGTATAACACCAACTATCATGCCACCACCAAAATGACTCCCTATGAAGCAGTCTATGGACAACTTCCGCCTTCCCCTACTTCTTATCTCACGGGGTGCTCCAAAGTACAAGCCGTGGATCAACTCCTACAACACCACGCAACCATGCTTGCCCATCTGCGCGAGAATCTTCATCAAGCTCAGAACCGTATGAAGCAACAGGCTGACCAACATCGCTCAGAGCGCCAATTTCAAGAAGGGGATCAGGTCTTTTTGAGGCTGCAACCATATAAGCAAACATCACTCAAAGACAAGGGTTGTCAAAAGCTCTCCCCAAAATTCTATGGACCATACCAAGTACTTCAGCGCATTGGAGAAGTGGCTTACAAGTTGGCTTTGCCACCTACAGCAAAAATCCACCCAGTTTTCCATGTATCGTGCCTCAAGAAAGTGATTGGGAACAATTGTCAAGTTCAAACCAGTCTACCTGAATTGGACGAAGAAGGGTCAATCTGGCTTCAGCCTGAACAGGTTCTAGACACACGAGACAAGCACCTGCGCGGCCGCATGATTAAGGAGGTCCTCGTCAAATGGAAAGACACCTCTCCGGAAGATGCAACTTGGGAACCAGCCACTATTCTTCAGCAGTTTCCGCAGCTTCAGCCTTGAGGACAAGGCTAGTCTTAAGGGGGAGGGCATGTTAGGGTCCCACCCTAACCCCCTTATTTATGTCTTGGGATCACGTCATAGTCAAGAGTCAATAAAGCCCATATTAATATTTGTAAGTGGTTAACCCACAATTAATGACGGGACCAAAGTTAGTTGCAAATGGACGGAAGTATTAGATAGATGGTAAATAGGCGGTAGTATTAGATAGATGGTATTAATAAAACCCACGATATTGGCTCGTGGTATTGCATGTATGAGTCATATATAAAGGATAGAGACTCCCTGCGAGGAGCATTGTGTCTTGTTTTGTAATCGAGCTCTGCTCTATTGGAGGTTGCCCCCTCGAAGAGGCCTGTGAACATTTCTCTCTGAATAATAAAATCATTGCTATTCTGTGTTCTGGGTATATTTTCTTCGCATACTCTGTGTTCTCGGTATCTTTTCTTCGCTTGTGTATTGCTTTGCAGGTTAAGAGCATAACAACTAGTGTCACCTACTCTAGTCAGTTGTTTTTGGGTTAACCCTTGGCAGCTCAGTCAAGTAGAGTAAGGTGAGGGGGAAAACCTTAACAAGCACATCAGAAGTATAAATAAACTACTTCTCTAAAGGGAAAGCTCCTATTCTCTCAATAAGTCGGGAAATCTCTTCCGCCTCTGAAATGAATAAGTGTTATGCACAGTAATGAAAAATGAAAAATGAAAAGTGAAAATTTCAAAAATGAAAAATGAATAAGGCAAAAGAAGAGAAAGGCTTTTGGTGTAGAGAGGTGATGCAAGTAACTCCACTGGGGTACTAACCAAGCTCACTGGCAGCAGAGTCATGCTTGTGTTCCTGTGTGACTCTTCCAGGGTATTGTCTAGGCTCGCTGGCAGTGGAGCAACATCAAAGATGAAACTAAAACTCTAACGACTATATGTTGTGCTATTCAACAAACCCCCCCATTTATTGATGTAATAGCTAATATTCTATTAATAAATGGGGACCCTTTGATAAAATCCTTCAAAAATAAGTTTAGCACTTAGACACTTTCTTTTTAATCTTTTTTAAGAATAAAACAAGATATCAAATTAGTACCCTTTGAAAACTATCAATTCTCGCTTTTTTGCATACCGCCAGACCAAGTGTGTCAAAATCCTTGTTAACAAAGAAAAACCTGTGAATTGTGATCAAAGGGATCACTGCGCTTAACTTAAATATCATTGTGCTTTTCATTTAAATCTAAGACCTATGACATTTGCTATTTAATAAAGCTCGTATCACAATCGCACATCGGCGCTCACAAAGGATGCAAACCCAAAAAGTATGTTGAAATGTGTGAAATTCGATATCGCGATAGGACAAGTCAACCTTACCACATCGCGTCAAGATACTTAAAAAGGGCTAAATCTTATGAATTGCGCGATCTTGCGAAATGTGATAGAAGCTTGGACCTGATAGAAGCCAATGTCCCAAATGGTACTTAAATCTGCCATGTAGTGAAAAGCACTTTATAAGGTAATTACTCTTTCAAACAAGATACACTCTAAGTAAAATTATATACTTCTTATCCCGCATCTCACATCCCACAAAATCCTAAAAAACTTTGAGAAAGTGCACAGACAAATATGCGATAATGTGATTTGCGATATTGCATCATAATCACAAAATCGACATTCTCGCAACTTAAGTCCACCACCTTAAAAGTTTTCCTTCCCATTTTGTGATGTGGTACATTAATGATCAATAAAGGAAGTGATAAGGGACCATTAGTGGCTATTTAATATAGGTTAATGGTATTTATATTAAAAATCGGCTCGATGTGATACGATATCTTTTCATCTATGTTTGATTAAAACTCCTTTATTGTCACCTTTTCAGGTTATCTGTGTCATTCATTCTCATTGTCATTCTTACTTGTGTTTATTTGATAACTTTCGCTTTGCTCCATTTCAGGAAAAATCTGCAAGGAGCATTTTTAGAAACAATGGGAAAGAAGGGAAAGAAAGCTGCATTCGAGAAATCATAAATGATTCCTCTTGTCTCCGATACTACGTGTAGCAGAGATGAAGTAACTACAACATGGGAGGCCATGTACAACTTGTTAGAAGAGTAGCATCCCAGGCCACTGGAAACAAAGGCCACAACAAATTCCTAGGAGTCATCTAATGCCTCCTATTTCGAGATGGCATGCTCTTTCTTGCACCGCATAGATGCACGACCAAAGATAATCCCATATACGAACATGGTTGAATGGGTAATTTACGAGGTAGAAATTGTAGAGCGAACATTCAAGAATCACAAGCAAGAGGTTATGGGGTATTTTTTAGCAGAAATCCTATGACTCATATAGCATTTACCAGAGCCACATAAGCTCTACAACAAATAATTCCTTAAGAAATTTGCCAAGGAAAATGAAGACTCAGCAGATGTCACGCAAACCTGGACAACAAATGAAGGTAAGCTCAAACGGGATAAAACAGGTATGTACTCTATGACATCCATTTCCCCCCCTCCTAGTTTCGCAGAAGAAATGCTATGTATATTATTCGGTAAACCAAATAGCACCAAGTTTTTCCTAGAATGGCTCCCATTGAAAGATGCAGTAGTGAATGCATCAACAATGAATTGGGCTCAAATTCTATCAGAAAATTTGTCTAAGGCTATTATAGAATATATAAGGAAGATAAAAGTTAAAAATAATTAATATTATTTTGTATTAATGGAGAAAATGGTTACATTGTTGTAACGTTCTCCCTAGTTTAGGATTAGTTCCTAAAGTTTAGGGGTTTGGATGCAACTTCCTAATTCCTAGTATTGTATTTAATGATGTAATCTTTCATTGATGGGTAATAGAGTGTACGAGAGTGATCTCTCTGTTTTTGGTGAGTGTAGTCTCCAGGTGCAGGCCACACCTGAGAGCTACATCTCTTTCTTTTCAATTTTGTTCACATTTTATCTTGGTATCAGAGCTCAGATTGGGTGATCCTGATCTTTTGTCACCTTTGTGGCTGAAGTGCCTTTGTAGCTAGCTTACCTATGTGGTAGAATTGCCTGTGTAGCTTGAAGTGCCTTTGTGGTTGTGTGTACACAAGAGCTCTGTGCTCAATTGAGAAGGTGGACTGCAGAACACCTGGCCCGGACTCGAATATTTTTTCTAAGTAGAAAGGAGATTGGCGCACTTTTCGCGCTGACAGTAGCGCCAGGAGAGGGAATTGGCGCGATTGTTTACAGATTAATTGCGCCAGAGCACCAGAACACCCGATTGGCGCGGAATTTTACTGATTAATCGTGCCAGCAAAATTACTCTAACCGATTTTTAATTGGCGCAGATTTTTCGCTCAAGAAAGTGCCGATACAAAAGAGGACGCGCCAATCTTCCTTCAAGGGGATCTTCGGGGAGCCTCAACTTCGTTTGGCGGTTTACAAGGGGTGCAGATCGGCGAAGTTGCAGATCTATCCGGGAGAGGCAGATCGGATCAATTTTGATCAGATCAGTTCTTCGGCTGTATTGAAAACGCCGAATTTTCTCATTGGAGCGGGATTGCCAGACACTATAGATCGGTGGCAGAGGTGACAAATCGATCTGGCAGGTATTGTTTTTTGCTGTTGGGTAGATTCATTTTGTAGATCTGGTCAGAATGAGTAATACGATGGAATCTTACCTTAACGAGTCTGGTAAACTTAATGGATCTAACTTCACGAATTGGAAGTTTAAGATCCAGACCTTGCTCAAGGTTGTGAATACTTGGTCCATAGTTACAGGCGATGAACAGAAGCCAAACGCAGGGCCACAGGAGCAAGATTGGGAAAAATGAGAGAACAAGGCCAAAGTCTTGTTGAAGATGTCTGTGAAGGACAATGTTATTGCGCACATCAGAGACTGTAAAATGTCCGCGGACATCTGGATGAAAATCAAAAATCTATATGACCCAGAATACAAGCCGAGTCTTGGCACTTAAAAGCAAGCTATTTTCAATGAGGATGGACGAAAGGGAGACTGCTACTACATTTGTTGCGCGAATTAAAGATGTGAAAGACGGATTGGGGGCCATCGGAGTGACGGTGTCTGATGAAGATCTTGTCACAATCACAATGAACGGGATGCGAGATGATTTTCAAACGTTCATCACTAGATTGTCGGCAAGGGAGAAAGTGCCCACATTTGATTATCTCACAGGGATCTTGCAACAAGAGGAGGAGCAGCGGCAGAACTTGAACCCCCAGAGTGATGATCTTGCGCTGATGGAGAAACGACGATCATTCAAAGGAAAGTAGTCATAGCAGGAACCAAAGCAGAAAGGAGGAACATCACATAAGAATTCACATTCTCATAAAGGTATGCTTGCAAATCATTCTGAAAAGAAACGTTATTATTGTGGAAAGAAGGGTCATATACAGAGTGAATGTTATAAGAAGCACGCTGATGATGCAAAGAGGAGGTAGGCAAATGCAAAGCACAAAGGATAATTTGTTGAAGAAGAAGACTTCAGTCATGAATTTTGATTGTTCACAGTCGACTCTGCCCTTTCAGCATCTAATGAGGACGATATTTGGTATGTCGATTCCGGAGCATCCTCTCACATGACAGGTAAAAAGGAATTTTTTGATAGTCTTGAAGAAAGTATAAATGGATCAAAAATATACCTAGGAGATGATAGTGGATACGAGATTAAAGGTCATGGGGTAATTTCAGTTAAGTTACCAAATGGAAAAATCAGTCACCTTACAAATGTTTTATATGTACCTGGAATTAAGTAAAATCTGATATCTGTATCCATGATGGCTGATCAAGATATGCAAGTTGAGTTTTTCAAGACTCATTGTGTGATAAAGGATTGCAGGAATGAAATAGTTGCAACAGGAATGCGACTTGGAAGCCTATACAGACTGGATGCAAAAAGTATACCAAAGCAAGCCATGGTTGCAGGAGGATCGACAGCCGAACAACTCTGTCATCAGAGGTTCGTTCATTTGAATTTGTAGGACCTCATGTTATTGCAGAAGAAAGGTATGGTTGAGGGACTCCCTATCTTTCGTAATATTCAGTTAAATTGTGATGGTCGTGCCTTAGGAAAAATGCATAGAGAAAAGTTTCCTGTGCATGATAGGAGGAAGGAAACAAACATTTTAGAACTAGTGCACACTGATGTATGCGGCCCTATGCAGACAAGGTTGCTAGGAGGAGCATATTATTTTTTGTTATTTACTCATGACTGCACTAGATATTCATGGGTTTATTTTTTGAACAAGAAAAGTCAGACTTTCCAGTGCTTTATAGAATTTAAAACCTTGGTGGAAAAATAGTTTAGTAAGAGTATAAAAATTCTCCGATCTGATCAAGGGGGAGAATACAAGCTAAAGGAATTCATGCAATTCTGCAAATCTCATGGGATTGTTCAGTAGTATACAGTTCCACACACACCACAGCAGAATGGAGTTGCAGAGTGCAAAAACAGAACCTTGGTGGAGTGCGCAAGGAGCATGCTACAAGGTAAGGGTTTGTCTAATAGTTTTTGGGCAGAGGCTATCAACACTATTGTATATTTGAAGAACAGAAGTCCTACCAGGTATCTTGGCTTCAAAACCCATTTTGAAGCTCTATATGGATTTAAACCAGCAGTAAACCATCTAAGAGTATTTGGGTCAAAAGCATTTGCCCATATACCCAAAGCTGATAGGAAGAAATTAGACCCCAAAGCAGTTAAATGCATCTTTGCTGGTTATGGCACAGAATTTAAAGCATATAAATTATACAATCCTGAGTCTCGTAAGACATTTGCAAGCAGGGATGTAGTGTTTCATGAACAGGTACAGGAAGGGAAAGATGACGTTGGTGATGATTGGCACATTCCATTGTTGTTGGAGGAAAGCAGCGAGGATGAAAGAGAGCAGGAGCAGAAAGAAGAGAAAAAAGAAGAAGAGCAAGAAGGTGATAATGCAAGCCCAGTTATAGCAGAAGAAAACAAATTTGAGGTAAGTCCTCTACCGAGGAGATCAGGTAGGAAGACTCAATTACCATTAAAATTGAGAAACTATGCTTTGACTTCAAAGGTTTTGAACATTGTAGAACCCTCTAATTACAAAGAAGCTAGTCAATTTAAGGAATGGAGCGCTGCAATGAATGAAGAGATGGAATCAATTCTTAGAAATGATACTTGGGATTTAGTTGAGCTGCCTAAGAATAAAACACCCATAGGATGTAAATGGCTATTTAAACCAAAAATGAATGCAGATGGAAGTATAGAGAAATTAAAAGCTAGGCTGGTTGCAAAAGGATACTCACAGCAGGAAGGTATAGATTTTGATGATACTTTTGCACCTGTAGCAAAGTTAAATACAATCATAATGCTTATTGCTTTAGCTACTAAATGTAATTTGGAATTACACCAGCTTGATGTTAAATCTGCATTTTTAAATGGTGATTTAAAAGAGGAAATTTAATTAGTACAGCCAGAAGGGTTTGTAAAGCAGGGGCAGGAACATCTTGTTTGCAGATTGAAAAAGGCTTTATATGATTTTAAGCATGCACCCAGGTCTTGGTACGAAAAGGTTGATTCTTTCTTTATAGAGCATGGCTTCCATAGAAGTTTAAATGACCCAAATTTGTATACCAAGTACAATAATTAGGGGCAGATTATTTTGATTTCTTTGTATGTGGATGACATGATTATAACAGGAAATGCAGATTATTTAATCAGAGGAATCAAAAGGCTTATGGCACAAGTTTTTGAGATGAAAGATCTCATAAGCCTTCACTACTATCTGGGATTAGAAGTATGAAGAGATACTGGGCAAACTTTTCTTACCCAAGGGAAGTATGCTAGAAATCTGTTGGAAAAGTTTGGTATGAATCAGTGTAGATCAGCAGCGACACCTTTGCAGCAGAATCTGAAATTGAGCAGTGACGATGGCACTAAAGAGGTTGATGCCACAATGTACAGACAGCTGGTTGGTAGCTTGATATATCTTACAACAACCAGACCTGACTTGGCATACTCTATTAGTGTATTGATCCAATTCATGTCGAAACCGCTTGAAAGTCACTGGGTAGCAGCAAATAGCGTGTTGAGGTATCTTTGTGGTACTATTAATTATGGTATTTTATACACTGATGTATCTGATGTTACTCTAGCAGGTTTTTCAGACTCAGACTGGGCAGGTAACTTGGATGATCGGAGGTCCATCACAAGTTACGCATTCAACATAGGATCCGGGGTCATAGCATGGAGCAGCAAGAAGCAGAATACTGTAGCCTTGTCATCGTGTGAAGCTGAGTATCAAGCATTGTGTGCAGCGACGTGTGAAGTGATCTGGTTGAGAAGGCTTCTCAAAGATGCAGGAAAAGAATAGAAGAATCCCACTTCCATCAAAAGCGACAACCAGAGCACCATTAAATTAGCATACAATCCAGTGTTTCACAAAAACACCAAACATATAGACACTCAGTTCCATTTTGTTAGAGAGAAAATACAGTCAAAAGAAATTGTTGTTGAATATTGTAAAACTTGTGACAATGTGACTGATATTTTTACAAAGCCTCTTGCATGAGTGAAATTTGAATTGTTTAGAAAGATGCTAGGAGTCCAGGAGAACCCTTTCTCCATTAAGGGGGGGAGTTAAAAATAATTAATATTATTTTGTATTAATGGAGAAAATGGTTACGTTGTTGTAACATTCTCCCTAGTTTAGGATTAGTTCCTAAAGTTTATGGGTTTGGGTGCAACTTCCTAATTCCTAGTATTGTATTTAATGATGTAATCTTTCATTGATGGGTAATAGAGTGTACGAGAGTGATCTCTCTATTTTTGGTGAGTATAGTCTCTAGGTGTAGGCCACACCTAAGAGCTACATCTCTTTCTTTTCAATTCTGTTCACATTTTATCTATAAATTCTTCTCTAAGAGTGTTTCCCCCCTTTTTCATGAGTGCTTTTGTAATGGATGCAATCTATTTTAGTTATAAGTTTCCTAATATGGGATGGAAGTGGATTGTACAGGACCCATTTCCCATCCATATGTACCATAAGATTTTGTGGGAATCTCAATTTCACCCCCATTTTTATAAAATATGTCAAGGACTTATGCTACCCATCCATAAAGAAGTGTATAATAGAACCTCCCCTAGGTTTTCTAAAGAGGTCGAGATAGATATCCTTCCAGTAGCCAAATGGTTTGGGGAAGAAACCTTTACCTACATCAGAGTATTTGAGAGCATCACTTCACCGCATGTTCCCCCATATTACGTCCCCAACAAATTAATGGCCAGATAAATAGCCTACCAAACAGCAGGGGAAGGTGGATCAAGTAGAGGACTGAAAGAGTAGAATATGGCCATTTGGACTAAATTCCCATTACAATGTGGTTCATTTGTGCTACATGATTTTGGACATGCATGTAAAGAAGCATAGATTATTAAATCTCTGAAATTAGCTACACTTTCGGGAAGGCAGTATGACCCAAACGACACTGTTAAGAATTTTACTACTATGGTAAAAGTAAAGTCGTTCACCCATGAAGGGGATGCCTTTGATGACCTCTTCCTACAAGCAGAAACATATTCACAAGTGTTGCAATTAGCATCAGAAATGTTAACCCCATATTTTCTTAGGTATTTCCATGTATATAGGGAAAAAATATTATTGAAGGTCCCATTGGACCTATTGCAGATAGAATCAATAATGGAGCCAACTCCCAGTGTAAGCTTGGAGGAAAACTTGAAAAGAAACTCTGAAGAAGAAACCCAAGAGAGATCCACGCATGATTCAGAGCACTTAGAGTAGCAATCTCAAAATGGAGGAGGAAACAAAAATAAAGAGTCTCATAATGACACAATTGGAACCACAGAAGAGACAACCAAGAAAACCTCAGCAAAGAAAGCAAGAAGAAATTGTATCTACATCAACTCACTCATGTAAAAGCCCAATTATTGACTTGGAACAGGAATGGGAATAGTTCAACAAAAATATTCACACAGATTCAAACCCTGAACAACATTTGAGATACATAGTCCTAATGAAACCCAACACAAGTCAAATCTGGAAACGACAGAGGAAGGAGTTAAGGGCACTCAGGATGTTGAAATCATTCTTGTTACTCCTACTTCAAAAATTGTTTTGAGAGTTGAATAAATACATCCACTGGATGTATTTTATAGTCCTACCCACAAAGTTGTAGTCAAGAGAGAGAGGAAGAAAATAAAGTTGGATGCTTTAACTGTTATAACTTCTGAAAAAGAACGAATGGACATCGTTTGGAAGGACTCACCCATGGACCCATCTGAAAGTCTCACAAAAGTTTCACAATACGCAGGACCTTGTGCCAAAACAACTATTGACAAAGCCACAAAGGTCCAAATTTTTCTTAAGGAAAAAGAACAAATAATTATGTTTTTATAACAACAATTAGCTCAGGAAAAATCCAATCAAAAGCAAAATTACAAGTAGCCCAACTCTAGCAGGAATTTGAATAGATGAGAATACAACATCAAGCCAGCTTAGCAGAAAGAGATGCATGGTTACAAGCTATGATAGATAAGTTTAAGGATAATCTGCAAATCGATGAGTTCATAAAGGAAGCACTCAGTCGTAATTCCCAACTAATGTAGTAGAAGGAAGTACTTTGCCAGAAGATCTCGCAGAAAATTCCTTACTGTGAAACCAGTGATGAGATAGCAAACCAAGTCATTGACATGAGACTTGAGTATGACGAAATACATAAAAGGATTTCCGACTTTATCACATGGAAAGAATCAGAGGATGGGAGAAAGGTTGACCTACCAAAGTTGGAAGAATATCATAA
Organism: Pinus tabuliformis; assembly: GCA_031772625.1. NCBI lineage: Eukaryota > Viridiplantae > Streptophyta > Pinopsida > Pinales > Pinaceae > Pinus > Pinus tabuliformis. The sequence continues at coordinate 1,191,429,253 of CM062811.1, read as the reverse complement.
AGACATCTTGTTCACAGATTGGGATTCTCAGTTGAAACAAGAAAAAAGGGAAACAACGATAGCTACAACAACAACAAACCGCATAATAGAAGCCATCAATGAAAATATTCATGGCGCCAATTTGGTTAAGGAATGTATACCAAGATTTCTTCCAAATGTCAAACAGTTAGAGCAGTAGTGGAGATAGACAGCACAGGAAAAGGAAGAGGCAATCAAAGAGCTAAGCAGGCTCAATTGGGATGCATACTAGAAGTTTTAAGTGAAACCATACAATCATGGGATGGCTTTTAGGTGCTTAAAAACCTCAACACAAAAGATGGTGCCAGCACTAACAGACGCTATATTTGTGAGCCAATTAAAATCTGTGATCTGCCAACTGACCTAGCTCAAGCCAATGACTCATATTTGTGATCTTAGAGATCTATTCCAAGGGAGTTAGTCATTTAATTTATTTTTCTCTTAGTTTTATTTTTGCATATTCTGAGGAAGGTCATTTAAACCTCCTCGGCTATTTTTTTTATTATCTATTTTAGGACCTATACTTTAGTATTTAAACCCGTCTCATGCATTTAGAGAGGCATCTAGAAATTTTATCAAAAACATTCTTCAAAACATTACACTTATGTACTTTTGAGGAGGTTCTGATGGAATGAATGGAACAGGATCTATTTTCTTTCAAATATCTAGCATGCTCTAGTGAAATGCACTTTTGTACTCTTAGAATGTGTTGGCTTGATTGAGATTGGGTTCATATTGTTGAAGCACATGAGCAGGAATTGCCATATATGGTACTTTTGTACTATGATCTTGTTTTATTTATGTATCAGGCAATACTTCTTCTTTAAATTGTTTTGTGTGTGAAAGTCTAAATTATAGTTTAGCATTATTGCACTTTTGTATGATGTTAGCTTTGACTCTATTCTAAATACATGAACGATTTTGTATGCAATATATCTTTCTCAATCATTTTGTCTAACTATTTATCCAAAATGTTTATTGTTAAACGATTTCAATTCTTATTGCAGAAAAATGATCTTTATTACCAACTATTGTAGGACATCATTGTAGATTGCATATTGTATTTAATTCCCCAGGTATATTTATAGCTAAATAGTGTTCAACTAGGATATATGCATGTGTTTATTAGTTAGATTAGATTACACTTAGCTCAGTCATTTTCCTATTACATCATATATCACCCCACCAACACTATCAAAATCTTTTCTAGTAAAATGGTCCCATTATCCCCAGTCGGAGCCACTACACCAAACAGAAAAGGAACTACTAACCAAGGTCTGGACCAGGTGGTTTTTCCCCATGTTGTTACAATGATTTTTGAGGCTTCAACACTATACTACTTGTGCACCAATATACCCCTCATCCACAATCGAAACAACTGCGTTGGCTTGGCTTGGAATGTGTGTCAATCGACCAAGAGCTTGGTAGATGCTACATCTTACAATCAAGAAAGTGTGGAAACAAAGACGAACAAAGAACTAAAAAATACTTCTAGAGGTGACAGACTCGGTTTTCATGAACAAGGTCCATTCAAATAGCTGGAGTTTTACTAGTGTGTCGCCAAGTGTTGTTACAGCTACAACCACCCTCCAAAATTTTGCCTTAGCTTAATTTTGGAGGCTCCCTACAAACCATACTCAGAAACATGTCTTGCATCATCAATCACATAGGCTTTAACTATTTCATAGAGTCTTGATAGCCTGTGCATGCAAGTTTGTTCTACCTCCTTCACAGGCTCATTTCTGGACTTAGTGTCAGTTGCTAGTTGAGCAACTCCCTCTGGGAATTGCACAATTCTAGAGGGGAACTAGCCCTCCCTCCAGAAATTGTGCAAACCCAGCCAGACACCCAGCTAGGCTCCAGAATTGTGCAATTCTTCCTGATAGTCTTCCTCTCAAAAATTGTGAGATTCACCCGAGGACAGCTACTCAACCCAAAAATTGCGCAATTATGGGCAAAATTCACCTTATGCTCTGAGAAATTGCACAATGCATTTGGGAAAACTAGCTCAACAACTAGAAGAAATTGCACAAATCCAACCAAGTAGCCTGATGGGCTCAGAAATTGCGCAATGCAGTCATATAGGCTTCCTTGAGAAAATTACGAGGTCTGACCCAGGACAACTGCCCAGCCCAGAAATTACACAATCCTGGGAGACAGTCACCTGTTCCTCCCAGAAATTTTGCAATCCCTCTGGGACTACCATCTCTTCTGAGCCTAGAAACTACAAAAAGTTTCACCCCAGGCTCACAAACCAATGCATGTGCCTTCAAGTTGACTGGTTCCCTCTGAGACTGGGAAAAACTAATTTGCGTTCATGGACTGTTTTTCACAAGGCATCCCTTGATTTAGGGATCTATGTTTGGCAGTTGGAGGTTACATGAAATGCTCATTTTATAAAACTCCCACTAGGTGTCGCATTTTCTAGATTTGTGGCATGCACATCATAACCTTGATTTTATCAAAAGTTATTAAACGGACATTCCAAAGCTCATTCCTCACATCGACCTTGTAGCTCTGACATCCCACATCACATATAGGAGTCATCGACACATTCAACTCAGTTGTCTTGGGGTAAGCCCTCTTTTCATGTCTCGTGCTACGTTTCTATATCTTTTTGTGTTTCCCTTTGTGTGAGTGTTGTCTCCTTGATTTCAGTGAGCGCTTGTTGTCGTTTTGATGTATGTTAGCTTGTAGAAGCACCGTTTCAGTTTTCGTTCACATCTTACTACTGTAGCATGCATGACATTGTTTTTGCACTAACCTTCACACACATGCATGCTTTCCCATTTTCTGAATCCTGCACTTACTTTTTGCATGCATGATCATTCATTCTTATTTACACCCAGTATCACCATGCATTCATACTTCTCATGTTTTTAGTTGCTCGTCGGCCGATTTGGGGTGCCTTGGCCCAGAACGTGCCTTGCACGGCTAGTATTGTGCATTTCCGGAACTGAACACCCATCCTTCCCTCCAAAAATTGTGCAAGTGTGGCCCAGAACTAACCTCCAATCTTGCATTGTGCAATCTTGAAGGCACTGTCCTACTGGCCCTAGAAAATACGCAATACAGTTTTCCGGTTGCATGTCACTGCTGACTAAAATTTCACATCATGTAGTTTTAGTCCTTAGTAGGCAAGGCTAGACTACGCATTGCACAGTTCCAATAGTTAGTCAGCCTCTTGACACCCTGGATTATGCCTCGCGCAGTTTTGGTAGTCAGTCTCCCGACCTCCTGGCAGAAATTGCGCAACCTTCACAATCACTCACACAGGTATGTTGCAAATCAGTCGTCAAGTTTGTTTTGGTTTTCAATTGATATATTGCTTGACATGACTGTTTCTATGTCTCCACGTAACATAGGTGTCATCTGCCACCCAGTAGCACAGGTATAATGGCTTCCAGGAGAGCAAAGTCAAAGACACCGTTAAGAGCGCAACTGGGGATTCGGTTGATCAAGTGTCTATGAACTTTCATATCCATCAAGACATGAAGTTTTTCATAGAGAAGGATATCAAGATGAATTCAAATGGAATCATAGTGAGCAACACCATCACCAACAGTAGAAGAAATCACACCTACATGCAACAAATGCAAGAGGAAGGTTGTTGACAACACAGAGGTGAAACAATGTTGCAAGCTCAAGCAGATCCAATTGTGATGAAAGTAACTTTGGAGAATGAGGCTATGAGGTGACAGCACAGCACGAAGATCGCACGAAGGTAGAGAGAGAAACAGAGAAGGATTTTCATGTGTTGAAGCAACAACTCAAGGAAGAATAGGAGTTGCACATACAAGAGAATGAGTTGCAGTAGGAACATGTACAGTAGGGGGTGCAACATGCATCAACAGATGAAGCTATGCCCCCACAAGTTATAGATCCATCCCAGAAGTTGGCACAGAGAAGACGCGAGAACTGTCATTTATCACATGCAAGGGAAATCAACAACATGCATGTCATTGTGCGCATGCATTTGATCCCACCCATTTGGCACACTCACCGAGGTGATGACAAGAAGAAAGTCTGACTGGAGCTGAACATGTACTTCAACAAGTTGATTCGCATGGTCACTAGCACACACTTAGAGATTAGCATAGACACTATGCATTAGTATGTTGCTGGTCCAACCACACTCAAGACCATGATGTGCATGTTATCAAACGATTTGGATAGAGGGGCCATATCAGTGTACTCGGATCAACGAAGGGAATAGTTCGCTTTCAGCAGGATGTCACCATTTAGCGCACGGACACCATCATGGATGACCAAGCTTGGCATCAACTCACCACCATCGACCATCACAAGGATGTCAAAGAGTTGGTCTCACCACAATGGTCCAAGTGTTAGTGATGTCTTACATGGCTTGCTCAAGCCATTTTGTCTCACATGGGTACATGTGCATATTGTATGTAACGTCTTGTCAGGTGGAAGTTCAAGTATCCATAGTTGATTGTAATAGTCATAGAGTAGTTGAAGATTTATGAGGATAGACGAACGGTCACAAAGGGTAATATCAAAGGTCACCCCACCCTTTTCTATAAATAGAACCTCATAACTCATTGTAAAGGCTTTTGGTCATCCAAGCTTCCAATAGGAGTATATTAGAGAAAGTTTGGACAATATTTTAATGAGCCTTGGCTTCTCCACTATGCATAGCTAGTATATCTCTTTGAAGGAGCAGGCGACAGTGACTATAATGTTCCATTGTCGGAAATAGTGGTTGGTCATGGTTGTATTGTATGAATTGAACTTACACTTCTTAATATAACAAAGCCAACCTGTTTCATGCATATGTCGTATTGTATTTCAGCTATCTTGTTTACTCTAAATGATATATGTATATGTTTTCTTATGCATGCATGTGCATCTATTTTCTGTATATGTATGTATGACTCTTACTTAAATGTGTTGTTGGTTTAACCATCACTTTGGATTGCTTTCTTACTTGCCTTCCATTTTGTGATTCATCTTTGCTCATGTGTTCCCTTCTTAACTATGTGATTTCATTGGTTTCTAAGGGTGCACTTGCCTCATTCTCCATGTGTTAGAACCTCTCATGCACCTTCCTTGACTTGCTACATATGTCACACCCTTGCTACCAACAAGGACATTGTACTTGCCTCTATATGAATCAACAGTCAAGGCAATACCATACAACCCACTGCTGCGACTCCTACACCAAACGGTCTGAGTTCTAATTGGGACTTTTTACTAGGGAGATCCCCTGACATGTTGGTGGGTCCAGCACCGTCAACAGTTGGTTAGTGTATTGCTTTGTCCCACAGAGGAATCTTGTTATGTCTTCCTTAGAGGATAATATTTTTGAGGTCACTTTAGAGATAATACACAAAGCTTTTAATTTTCATATAGTGGAGAATCCCAAGATCTTTTCATATGAGTCCTTACACCTCACTTATAGACATATTTCTAAAGAGAATAAGGAAGGATTGTTTAAAGTCATTCTATCGATGAATACCCAATTTCCTCTACCTGTAGTGAATTGTCCAACTACCTTCTTTTCTAAAGTTGCACAACATGTTTTAGTTATGATTTTGTCTCTTTTGGGAGAATACGATATTAGTATAGTAAGTGAACAAGCCCTAGGGTTTTTGATTTTGATGTTGCAACCAGATATTGTTTTGGATATCCCTTCTTACCTAGCCAAGTCTATCAATTTTCAATTTTAGAACCATCTTATCTATGGTTATTTTATATATCCCTCTATCATGTTCTATATGTTATTATATGTACATCCTAATAAGTTTAGCCATTTGAGTTCCAATATGTGGGATTCAAATAATCAAATGAAATTTGTGATTGAATGGACTAGCGTTGTTATGAAGAAGGAAAATAATGAGGGATTTTAATATTACTTTTCATTATTCATGGCCACTTTTAGACTATTTTTAACACTCAATTGCCTCTAAGGATTTTTCCTAAAGAAAAAGAGTTATTGCAGCTCAGCAAGGACACTAGAGTGGGGGACTTGTATATTTTTGAATATTACACTGAGATAAGGTTGTATGGGGTTTAATTTCCACCATATAATTTGCCAATGCTTTTTCCTATGAGGATATTTTCACCTGTATTTATAAGAGTCTAAATGTTGACCAAGTTCATTTTGTTCGTGCACTAAAACGGTATATTTTTTAGTTATAAAGAATTGTTGGGCCATTCATCATGAATAGTAGACAAGCCCTCTTGTAAGTTGAATAAATGATGAATGAGTTTGGATTTCATTAGGGAGAAGTGGAAATATGACCGTCATAATATAATTTCAAATAAAAAATGGGAAAGAAGTTATGCACCTTATATTCATGAAAGTAAGCCAAAACATGAGAAAATGGAAAATGAAGAAACATGACCAGGTATCAAAATGAAGCAAAGAATATATTCTTAAACCCTTGTAGTGAGGGAGAAGAAGTTGAAGAGAAATACACCTAAACAAATTTATGTTTAGATAGAATACTTACAATTGAAAATTATAGAAAAGCTTCAAAGATAAGAAGAAGCATAGGTACATGTTAAGTTAATATAAGGACCCTAAAATCAACCAGGTTTTCAAATGTAGTTGAGAAACCTAGAGTGATCTACTTCCTCCTCTGTTTCCACTAATTTGGCAGCATTATCAATTAAAGAAAATCCCTCCACAATAAAAGTGTTATATATCAATTATCAAAAGATTGAAGAAATAAGTCATAAGGTGAGAAGCAACATGGAAACTCAACTAGCGACACAAGAAACTTGAACTTATCAAACAAGACTACTCTCTATTATGTATTTAGAAAGGAACCAATTAAAATTGTCCCTCATGCATCTAGTTGTTCAGTATTTTCCTTTAGGACCTGATTTTAAAGCATTAGATATATCCATAAATATATTTGATATCCCATTTCCTGGCAAGATTAATTTTCATAGACAAGAAAGGAAAATTCTATATCGTGACCTAATAAAAAGTTATTTGATAGTAAGTAAAGCAAAAAATCTTTTGGAGAAATTTTAAAATCAACTCAAGCAATAAAAGGAAATGCTAGAGAACTGCATATTAAAAATAAGACTATAACAAGCTAGTTGTTAAATTGGCAGCAACAACCCTGGTTAAAAATTCATGTAAAAATATATAAGGCCATGGTGATGAGACACATATTCCAAGATGAATGTTGGGAAAAACATCCTAGTGAGTGTTCATTTCGGATATTATGTTTAAAGGAAATTGGGAAAGGCAATGACAAAGACTTTGGAAAGGAAAATGGCATTTTTGGCACATTTATTTATGAAAATAATGGAAATTAGGAGAAAAGGAAGGTGAATGGTCACAAGTTGCATGTGCAGATGAAATTGAAGGAAAATAATGGAAAATCAACAAAATAGAGGCCTCATTAATAAAAAGGCTTCTAAGGATTAGTGGGTAGGCTTGGTTAGTTTAGTTTTGGAGCTCTCCCTTTATTCTCTCTTTCTCTCATACTCTTGGACACTTCGAGTTTTCTTGAAGAAATCTTGGAGAGTGTGGCGTATTTGGAGTTTTTTAGCAAGAAGGCAAAGGAAGAGCAAGAAAGCACAAGAGGACATTAGGACCAGTAGCTACAATGTGTTTTACTTGTAGGTATCGAGTTGCATGTATGTTTACCTCACAAGTTTTGGCATGCATGGAATATGCATGTGGCTTATTGGTTATGATTTATCATTTGCATGGAGGATGGATGGGATTGATAACGGATTGCCCGGCCTTGCCATTTCCTAGATAGCCATGGAAATAGTGGGTGCAGTTCATTGTTTTGTTTTGGTTGGTTCTCATGTTTCCTTAGCTTATGTTTAGTTATTAATCCTAGAAGCCTTGGTTGGACAAATTCTCTGGAAGCACTGTAACAGCTTGGGTTGAGTTACTAGTCCTGGAAGACTTGGTTTGAAAATTATCTGGAATCCCTTGGTGGGTTGAGTTACTAGTCCTGGAAGCTTTGGTTGGAAAAACACTTTGAAATCCCAGTAAAATTTGTGGGTTGAGTTACTTGTCCTAGAAGCCTGGGTTGGATAGAGACCAATCTGATGATGGTTTTGTGATGTCTGACAGTGATGTGGAATCATTGTTTGATGGGTTGAGGTGGTGTTGACGAGCTGGAATATTCTACCAACAGTCAAGCGAATCTCCTCGGTGTAGGTTCCCAACTAGAACCTACACCATTTGTGGTAGGGATCCCTTCTGGTATGTAGGCCCGATTGCCATTTAGTTTTGTAGAGTTTTCTTTGGACGAAGGTGAAATGTAGACCCAATTGAAAGCATGAACCTCAAATAAATAAAAGGAAATAATTTAAAAATATCCTATATCGCATATACCATGAATAGCCAAACCATAAACGACATAAACCTTATGTAAAGTTACTGTTAGTAGACTCTAAATAAGACTCATGTATTCTAAGATAAAATGCTTAATAATTGTAAATCAGTGCACAACTATAAAACATTTATGAACATGCATAACTTGTGTAGTCAAAACAAATTATACCAACACCAAAGAAATAGTTCGCTGGCACAAGTATAGAGTTAGCGAAACAAATACCATTCATCCGAAGCGCAATAAAGTGTGGAGTATGAGACAGCGTGTGAACGGACTGCAAATCAAATAGCTTTTAGGAACAATCAATCCATCAAGTGAAGGAAAATACTCATGGCATTAGCACATAAACATTTGAATAATCCAATAGTAGAAGATTACAATCATTCCTTGCATATATTAAAAGGACATAAATTCTCTCAAGCAATGTATATCTTCAAAAATTCTTCAGCAAAAAATCCTTTATAAATGTGGCATGAGGGTATATTTATAGGGTAAGCACAACTCTTGGTCTACCCTTGATCTTGGACTACCTCATGACCTTTCGTATTCTCAACATGACTTTTGGTATTCTACATGACCTTTCATATTCATAAGGTGTTCTATGCTACTGTAGACAAAAATTTCAATAAATCACTATCAATCTAGTTCACTAATTTAATAATGGAAAGTTATGGAATGTTAAGCCCGAGCTGTTCTGTTAAATATGTGTGCCACAAGTTATATTCTATTGTAATGGGCATGATCTGTGACTGATCTTCATCATGTCGGTGTAGGCACTCAAGGGCATCGGTAATGAGAGTGTTGCATTTGGCATGCACCTGATTATTCAAGGTTACCAGTTTGGTGTAGATCCTCATTGGTTCTACCACATAACGTGTGATGTTTTCTTTGGTAATCGGCATGTCCTTCGTATGGGCTACTTCTTTAAACATCTCTATGAATTCTTGTAGTTCCGAGGTGATATCTTCCTACTTCGTGACCTACCTGACCTCTCCTACCGTGGGCACTCCATGTAATTGGATTACTGATTCCAAGCTGCTAAAAGGATGCTTGTAGGATGCCAGTACTCTTTCCAAATATTTGGCTAGTTTGTTTTTAGACTGAACTTTGATGTGGAGCTGGACCTTATTATTTTGCATGGTGATATTGTCTTTCTTAGGGACCACCGTCGGGGCCCCAGGGTACTTAATGGACCATTCATGTATTCTATCCAAAGAATTAATAGCTTCTTTCAGCATGGCTACCCTTTCTTTTGTGTGAGCCTAGATGGCCATGATGGGGCCTACTCTGTGGTGTAGTTTAGACAATTCCTCATAAAATATTGTCATGACTTCCCACAGAGTCTTTGTTTCCACCTCACTGGCTGCTTGGAACTTTGTTGTGCTTGTGTGTACTAAGAGGAGTATCACGTTCTCTTCCTCCATCTTCTTCTTCTCCTGTTCTAACATGGTGGCCCTCTATTTGGATGTGGAAATCTTGTTCTGAAGATACGCAATTTCTTTGCTCATCCTGGCCACATTGTGTTCTGTGGTGGCCATGGAAATAATTTAAGGGTTCATTGTAATATTAGGCACAACATCTTTGGTCGTCGTTACTGATAGAGGCTTGGCTAAGTTCCTACCACAAAAATTCTTCCTTTCTTGTACGATATTGAGGTTTATCTCATCGAAAGTGAGTCGAGTGAGATCTAGGACCACCTCGTCTTGATCTTCTACGATACCCAACTCTTGGAGTGGAAGATCTCCACCAGTGAGGGGAGTAGTAGGGAGTATGTCTAATGGAGGAAGCTCATTTTGTCCTGTGCTGAAATTAGTTGTTTTTCTAGTCTCCCCTTTTTCGCTTTCTCCAACTTCTTTTTCCTTGTCCTTCCTAAGCTCTTCTTCCCGTTGCCTTTTTTCTTCCTCTGCTAATGCTCGTTTCCTCTATTTTTCATCTTCCATGTTCTTTAGCTCTTTTTCCAACCTCCTATTTTCTTCTTGCCTTCTCTTCTCGACTTCTTCTTCCCATTTTTCTACTCTTCCTCGTTTTGCTTTATCCTCTCTTCTTCTTCTTTGCCTCTTCTTGCTCCCTTTTCTTTTCTTGTAATTGTTTCTCTTTCTCTTGTTCCTCTCGCCTTCTCCTTTTCTCATTCTGGCTCTAGTTTCTGGAATCTAGAGGTTGTTTGTTCTCCAGCTCCCTTTAAGTCTTGAGCTCTCGCTTTTTTCTTTCCAAGCAGGCATTTCTTTTTTCCAGCGTTGCATCCTCTTCCTCGTTGTCGCTCATGGGGTCTTCAACCTCCTTCGCTTTGCGCTATTCAAACTCCCCAGTGCCTGTTGGTGCTCCAAGCTACTTTTTCTTTACGGCAAAAGCTATTTCTTTGAGGCTTATATATTCCTGGGAATCATCTTGGGGCTCATCCTCTACATCCTGTTCTTCGCTTGCGAGGAATTTAATTGTAGCATTATACTAGTTCCTCACCCTGTCTTCAATGTCCTTTTGGGTATGAGAATATGACCAACTAAATTTTTCCTTCTTGCAATGGGCGGCTACTATTTTCTCTGGATCATAAGTTCAGTAGTTGAGCGTTACAAAAATGCTTCCTTTCAGTGCATCAGCCTCTGCCTCTACCCGTTTTAAATTCTCTACTACGTACGCCCCGATGGTGAGGGGGAAGGTGGGCCAGGGTTTCTTTTTTCCTTTTTTAAATATCTTTGAAAACCCTTGCGTCATTTGGTAACAGACCTCTCATGAGAGCGTCCTATCTGTGGAAAACCTGGGTAGGGCATGCAGAGGCTTATGGGTACCGAACACCCTAATGAATGTCCCCTCTTCAATGGGGAACCAATGTGCTACCTTGATGAGTGTCTTCACGACCCTCTTAGACATGCATGGTGGTTCCTCACAGAAAAGTAATTGGTACAATGGGCTGATGAAAGTTTCGAAAATGATATCTAGCATGCATTTGTAACATGTGTCCCAAAAAGCTTTATAATGGCTATGCACAGGGTTGGCTTCCGACGAGTCCCAGTTGAAACTCAAGTTTTCGAAGTAGCATCTCGACCAAACAACATCGAGGAGGTATAATGACATATAGAATTCTGGAGGTTGTTTTGGTTGTGGGAGCTTGGTAGCAATTATTTTTGTTTTCAATGATGAGCATAGGATGCTTGCCCAATTAAAAATGGTGCCTCGGGTGGGAACGATGTACATGATGGGGACCCAAGTGCCATAGAAAATGTCACAGTCTAGCTTTCCATACAACTAGCACATCATTGTAGCAATTAATTGATACACTTTTGCAATCCCTTTGTTTTGTAAGCTTGATCTGTCTTGACTCGAAACTTTTCAAGGTCTTGCCACCATTCTCTAAGGATGTCTTTTGTGGGAGTCGAGAAACTGGCGAGAAATTTGGCATTGAAGAACTCTTGTTACTCAGTGAGCCTGTAGTAAGCACTGATGTCTAACAGGGAGATAGCGGCTATGGGTGCTCCATCGAGGCCTCTGATCAATCAGGACTCTGTATCTGTGCATTAAAAGATCCACTCAATGGTTTTAGAGCACGGGAAGACTAGGGTGTGTGCTGCCACCTTGTGTAACTTCGATCTCTTGACATTTATGTACACCTGGAAGTCCTCCTCAGTCTCTGGAAAATATTTATTAGCAAACTCCTCGTAGATGGTGTACCAGGAGAGCTTGATGGTTTTGCTTATGTTGCAAGCAGTGTCCCCAAAGATAGGTGGTTCCTATTCTGGTTCAGCTTCCCATGACCTGCTTCTTGAGGCCCCTCAAGTAGCTTTAGTAGTAGGGGGAGCCATCTCGTCCTCAAAAGAAGAAATGGATATGCACTCTAGATCGATGTCACTTGGCATGTCAAAAACACAGTCCCACGATGAGAGAGACAACATGAAAATCAATTAAAACTACAAAACAGAAAGGGGTCCAGTAGGTGACAGGTCACAGAGAAGACAGGTCACATGGTCACAGCTATAGGGATGCAACTAAGTGACTAGTAACATAGGTCACCGAACAAGGGGTCGCAAGGTCACAAATTACAAGATATGGTCGCAGGTCGCAGCAAGATGGAGGTCGCGAGATTACAAAGTCGCAAAGTTGCGAGAAGAGGGGTATCGCAGCTTCAAGATGCGCAACTTAGCCTTAGAAAAGATCAGGGTAGCTACTAAATGACTTAAGGAGGTCAAGGTCTCCTTGATATGAGTGAGTCCAGGCCTGCTCGTAAAAGAAAGGGGGGCTTGGTCAAGGGAAAACACACTGTCTAGGTCGAGGAAGGGAAGAAGTATCTAGGGTAACCTTTCTGAAACAAAATGAGAAATAAATATTAAGTAAAAGGGATAAACCCTAAGGTGAGGGAATACCAAAGGTAGGGGGAGTAGACACTGACACTTGGAAAAAAAAAAAAATATTACAGGACAGTGGATGGTTACTTACCCGGAGCCAGACGCACGCACGAACATCAGTCAGAGGACCTCCTAGCTCTTAGTGCGACCGAATGAACATTTACAAATGCGACCTGGGAGACTTCATATATATAGAGTTGGTCACATGTGTAAGGTCACAAGGGACTGGTACACGACTTTGCAACCTAGTAGGTCACATAGTCGCAATGGTCGCATAGTCACGTTGATGACTATGAATGAATGGTGCGACCTTGCGACCTTGCTTATAAGTCACACTTATGATCAGTGGGGAGTGGCGTGATCTTGCTACCTTTGTGAATTCTGCGACTCGGAAGGTCGCTAGGTCACAAGAGTTCTTGAGGATGGAAGATGTGATTTCGCAACCTCTGCGACATGTGAGTTGCACTGGTCGCAATAGTCGCAATGGTTGCAAGGATGAGATTTATTCATGTTCTGACGTTGCAATTAACCTACTAAGGTAGGAACTGGAAACCTGTTTTTACTTAGCAGAAAACTGAGATTCTTCCTTAGGCTCCTTGAGACTATTGAACTATTTGAGTAGAACCTGGCGGGGCGGCCTGGTGTAGGGGCTCTGAAAATTTCAAGGTTCATGGACTTTTTGAGGGGTTGTTGCAACGGCTACAACAATTGGCGATTCCCTGGGAGACTCTAGGATATCTGACACCTTTGGTCCTAGCTTAATGGGGACTCAAATTAGTATTGCTTCATGGAGCTTTGGGTCCCACTGATGGTATTTGGGACTTCCCTTCGCACTTGGTCAACTATCCTGACTGGCATAACATGGTCTTTGGACACACGATGTGGTGCTACTTCCCGTTGTCTTGGGAAAGGAAAGGGAAACTGAAGTTATACTATGATATTTTGAAGTTTTCTCAGTATAGCGGTCATGGTACTTTGGTGTTGCTTCGCTGCCAGCGAGCCTGAACAGTACCCCGATGGAGTCACTACCTAGAAATCATGAATGTTTCTCCACTGCCAGTGAGCCTGGTCAGTACCCTGGTGGAGTCGTTGCCTCACCTCTTTACACAGGAAGCCTTTCTTGGTCCTTTAGCCCTTATTATGAAATGGATGGAGGTGCTCATTGGCACTTATTTATCTGTGCATATATGCACTTATTTTATGGTCACTTAAAGCTTGGATGGACAAGGGATACCAACTTATTTAGCTTGAAAAGAGGCTACTTCTGGTTTTTTAGATACCTTATTGTTTTCCCGAGATATATGTATTCTCAAAAGTAGTTTCTTCAGTTTCTCCTTCATTCCCAAAACTATAGGTGAGCTAGAACAATTCAAAACTTTTCTACCATGTAAGCAGCTGGGTCAAATTGACGTAAGCAGGAGTGGAGACTATGCATGCCATCAAGTTCCCCATTATCAACAATCTGGCACACTAGGCTTTTGTCACGACTTAATTCTTTGTCAATAAATGGTTCCGGATGGCATCCGTAGGAGCCAATGTCCAGCACCGCTCTAACCTTAACTTACCATCTCAAATTTATTCTGAAATACAACAAACAAAAACTCACAAAATGAAAACTATACTGACAAAAAACGATGATTATCTAAGAAAGAAAAGGTAAACTATAGTACAAGGTGGGGCCAACAACTCTGGGGTTGCTAAGTGAAGTAATATTTGAGGTCATGGCCATTCACCAGGAGGGGTTCTACTCGCCCTCCCAGGGTTTGCAATTTGAAGGTGTGATGGCCAATTTTTTCTATGATCTGGAACAGGCCTATCCACAAAGCTTGGAACTTCGTGTGTTTTCCTTTGTCTTCGTGGGCCCGATCCCACTTGAGCACTAGATCTCCTACATCAAACTCACGGGACCCTACAGATTTTTTGTCGAACCACCTCTTGATCCGGGCTTGATGGATGGCAAACTTTTCCTTAGTTTTCAATCTTTCCTCTTCCAATCTTACCAAGGTATCGATTCGGCTTTGAATGGCCAGACATGGGGAGCCTTGCGACTCTTGAGCCAGTCTAAGGATGGGGAGGTACAGGTTGGGTGGTAGAATGGCTTCTTTCCCGTACACAAGGAAATAGGGAGATGTGCCGATTGACGTTTTGGTAGTGACTTGGTTAGCCCATAGAGTGTTACTGAGGGCATTGTACCATTTCGTCTACTACGAAAGCAAAGCTTTCTTGATGATACAGATGAGGTTTTTTTTGGTTGATTCTGCTATACCATTTCCTTGGGGATAGTACTTGGTCGAATGTTTCAACACGATGCTATTTTCCAGAGAAAAATCATACAATTTTAAAGAAGAAAAATAAGTAGTGTTATCAAAGACAAGAGACGTTGGAACATTGAACCTGGCTATGATACACTACTTAATAAAGGATATTACCTCATTGTCATTAAGTTTATGCAATGGAGCTACCCATACCCATCAGCTGAAATAGTCGGTGGCTGTGAGTTTGTACCTGTGTTGTTTTGATGAGTTTGGCATGATCTCTCCTATGATGACCAACCCCCATTGCTAAAAAGGTTCCTCAACTGATATGGGTTGGAGTGGAGCAGAATACCTTGCTTGCCTACCTACATGTACCTGGTAGATAGGACACTTTTGTGCGTAGGCATGAGCATCCTTGAATAGTGTAGGCCAGTAGAAATCCACCCGCATGATCTTATGAGTCATGGTGTCGCCTACATAGTGACCTCCTGCAAGCCCATCATGTAGATCTTTCAGCACATGTTGGGCTTCATCGTATTCTAAACATCTCAGTAATATACCAAGGTGGTGCTTCCTAAAAAGGTTTCCATGCACCATTTGATATGAGGCAGCCTTGAGCCTAACGACCCTCTTTGGTCTAGCGGACATAGATTCAGGTAAAGATCCCTTTACTAAGTATTTATTTACATCGGAATACCATGATGAGGCGTCGTGTGAGTAGAGGATTTCATTCTGGTACATTTCAATTTCATGCTCCCATCCTTCCATTTCCTGGGTTAGTCGATCAGGCTCTGTGTTTTGATGATTGACTGCTTCGGCAATCAGTTTACAAAGTCCGTGCCCTTTCACAGTGTGGGAAGGTTTGAATTCCAAATCATATTCTTGGAGGGAGGTCATCCAGTTGGCTCTCCTTTCTCCCAACTCTTGTTGTACGAAAAGGGATCTAACGGCTAGGTGTGGGACCATTACTGTGACATGGTTTTTTAGGATGTATGGTTTGAAATGTTTCACTGCTTTGTAGACTGTGTACGCTTACTTATTGATGTCCAGGTAGTTTAGATCTGTGCCTTGAAGTCTTGTACTCATGAATGATATGGGATATTCGTCATGATTCTGTGTAAGAACCATGGCCAATGATGAATACGAGGAAAAAGTGTATAAGATAAAGTATTTGCTTAAATCGGGGCTAGAGAGGGATGGGCCCTCTGAGATCGTTGTCTTAATCCAATAAAAAGATTCCTTTTCCTCTCAATCCCATTTAAATAATGAGTCCTTCTTTATCATGTTCTATAAAGGTTTGACAATTTGTGCAAAATCTGAAATAAATTTATGAAGGAAATTAATTTTGTCGAGGAAAGATTGCATAGCTTTTTTGATGCTTAGTTGGGGAATTTGAGCTATAGCTTTCACACGGTTTGGATCTACAGTGATTCCATTCTTGGTGATGATGTGGCCCAGCAGGTTGCCTACGAAACTGAAAATATGCTCTTCTTAGGATTGAGGGAGATCCCATACTTCCGACATCTTTCAAAAATATGCTTTAAGTGGTGGAGGTGGTCGCTCCTTTTCTTCGAAAAGACAGTGACATCGTCCAGGTAGACCACCACAATTTGACCCATAAGTCCCAGAAAGTGATATCCATCACTCTTTGAAAGTTTTCCCCGGCATTTATCAATCTGAAAGGCATGCGACGAAATGAAAATGTCCCCCACTTAGTTCAGAACATTGTTTTGATCCAATCCAATTCGACTACCAGAAATTGATTATACCCAAAGAAGCCATTTAGCAGGGAGAAAAATTTGGATCCCGAAACTGTTTGGAGGATTCGTTCCATGGAGGGGATCAGGTAGTTATCTTTTTTCGAGGCTCGGTTAAGGTTCTGGAAATTGACACATAGATGTATCTCCCCTGATTTCTTACGCACTGGAACTAGATTAGACACCCATGTGGAGTGCCTAAACTTGAATATAATGTGGGCATCCAATAATTTCATGAGTTCCTTGGATGACAGGTTACAATGCGGGGTGCACCTTCCTCAATTTTTGCTGAAAGGGTTTGGCCCCTTCTTTAGTAGGGATGACATGCTGAATAATTCGGGTGTTATATATCTTCAGTACATCATATGTCCAAGCAAAAGCATCACAGTATTTTCTAAATAAGTTGATGAATGCTTGTCTTTCTTTTGGGGTGCACCCTACCCCGAAGTTGACATACTTGGGGTCAAACTCAGTCCCGAGGTTCATTTTCTTGTGCGAGAGAGTTGAACTATGAGTTTTGGTATTCGAGGGGCTGTTACACAGTAATTTGTCACTAAACCTGTATCATAAAGTCAGTCCCTAAGTGACAGCTTCTCTGTGTCATACCTCAAACAAATGTGTCCATATCTTCCTAATCATTCAAAGAAGATTAACAAATGCTCTTTAATCCTAAAGATTGACCCTTTTAACCCATGTTTTAATATCATCACAAGTAAACCTCATTCTGCTTGCAATGATTTCCTGTAATGAACTATAATGTCGCACCGTCATCGCAGGGGTACATCTGTTCTCTGCGACAGTCAGATTTTAGGGCTCGTCACAAGTCCTCAACATCTTTCTTGTGATGATAACTTTGAATGCATTGTTGCCCCGTGACATCATCTCTGAGTCCTAGTGTTTGACTCATGACGATCCATAGATGGCGAATTAGTTCGAACAGAATGCTTCTGGGTGGTTCTAGAGCTGGTTGTTGGGTCAAGGAAGTTCGCCTTTCCTCCTCTGGGATGGTGGTTCCGCCTTTTGAAAAATATCCCTTTAGGATAAGCTCCATCTCCCTCATTTATGGAGGCTCCTCCTCTTATAAAAGCATTCCCCATTGCTATGATCAACTAGTTTTTGGTTTGGGGCAAATTAGCTAGTTTTGGTGTGAGATTGATAGTTTGCAATGTGAATTATTGACAATCTAGCAATTGGTTGTGGATTTCCTTAGCCTTGTACTAGTGCTTTTGAGTGAGAGAGAGAGTTATCAGCCTCTTGGGAGACTCTTTTGAGAGTGAATGCTTGAAGAAACATACTGGATGGACCCCCTTCGAGGAAGCATGTGACGTCAAGGCTTGGTTGTAAACTTTGCTTTTATTCATTTTAATACAATTAATGGTGATTTCCTATGTCATGTGTAAAATATACTTGATAGCTTATGATTCCTTGACTTTGTAAGTGAATAGATCATTTTTGTGCTCTGTTATGTGTTCTGTTGTTCTCTTGTGTTGTTTTAGGTGAATCGCTCATCGAGGAGAAGGAAACGATAGCTGAAGCAGTACAATGAAAGCTCCATCGAACACCGATTTGAGGTAGGCTCTTTCAAAAATGATTGTTTAAGGAAATTAGTTGTTGTTCTATCTTGCTATGACTAGACCCACTCTAGGGCTAGAGGGGTTGCCTTTGTCTATAGAGGGAACATTACCTACATCACAAGTTGGCAACTCCACTAGGGAGTCCTTTGTGTGTTGTCTCTTGTTTTTCTCTTGATTTGTTTTTGATTGAATTACATAGTGTCTCTTGGTTTTGGGGTTGAGCCATCAGTGTTCTGGGTTACTTGAGTCAATCTGGTAGTCCCTCTCACTGTTTGAGAGATTAGTCTGGTGTCCTTCAGGTGTTTTTTCTTTATTTTTTCTCTTAATTGAGATCATCGTTGTTCATAGATTAACAGTTGCGACGAGTCACGCCTGTCCTCTTTGGTCAAGCTGTACGTTGCGGATATCCCGTCATACAGCTACGATGATTCTTGAAATCAGACCATTGCTGAAGACAGGTGTACACTTGCGATGACGTCACTGAGTTGCTAGCTTCATTCTTGAAACGATTTGGTTTTCATCTCAAGTTGCTAGTTCAACCCCTATGACGATTCCTATAAGGTTTTTTTTCACAACCTTACCTCCTGGATTAGCTAGCACTGCTTGTCCCCTACTGTCTCTTGTCTCTTATCACACTTGTGTTGACTGTATTGGTTAAGGCACTTTCTCCTTGGTTTCATTTATTTGAGTCTTGTGTTTTCAGACTATGTGACCTAGCTCTTTTCAAGGTTTCATCAAGAAGTCGTTTGTTTTGGTTACTCGTCCATCCAAGATTCATCCACAACCATCTGATTGATTTTTCTAAGGCTGTTCTACTACTTGTTTTTCTGATTGGTCTCTAGTGTTTGGTTATTGAACTAGTTTCTCATATTGATTTGATTTCCACACTATCAAACATAGATTACATTTGCTTGGATCAGTTAGGCTTGCATTTGTTTATTTGTCATTAAAATTTCAGAAATAAAAAATATTGCATTCATACATCATACGAAATTGAAAGTGCATTTTCATTACTGAATTTTCATGATTGAGAAGTTAGAAGCAAATTTCAAATCTTTCATTAGTAGTTACGGGATAAGTGCATTGATGCATTGCGTTTCTTAGTGATTGGATTGCTTGCATGCACTGTTGTTCTTGCATTTGATTGTCTTAGTTTGCATTCGCTTAGAAATGAACTCTTTACCCTTGTTTAGGTAGTTTTTCATCGAAAGGAATGGTGTTTTACTCATTGTAGTTGCATCCTAGATATTGTTGAAATTCATTCAGTAGGGCCTGAAAAACCGAAACTTAATCCAAGATTAACTCTTAAAATCTATTGAATGAACCTAAAAACGCATTGGAACCTAATGCACGCTTATCTAGAGGTATAGGCTAGAGACATCTCTAAGGTTGTTAAACCTAGTTACTATTGTTTTCACTAAGGTTGGGTGATTCCTCCTTCTATGATCCAATAGGTACTAGCACGGATTTGTGCTCCCCGTACCGTTGAGTATATATCGGGAGACCCCACTAGGTTATTAGCCTATTACTCATAGGAAGTCGAGTCTGCTGCCTTACGAATCTTAACACACCAAACATAGCATTCAGGAAGATTGACTATCGTACAGAAAGTCCTTGGTCAGTTCTCTTTCATTTGATCACCAAGTTGTATATGTAGTTTTGTGATTTTTCTGGTAAACCTCTTGTTTAGTACTCTGGAGCAATCACTTTTGTTTCTTTTCAACTCCTTAAAATTAAAAGGATCATCTGAGCACTTGTCCTTTCAGGCTCATTAAACATTCGAAAGCAATAAAGTCACCTTTTTGTCCTTTTCTCGACTCTTTAAACATGAAAAGGCCAATTTTCATTCCTATGTCATAAAATTAATTACCCACGAAATATCCCTGGTTACAGTTAGAGTTCCTTTCAAGGTTGATCCTGATGGCAACATTCCCAGAGTCCAACAGCCAAGGTCTCCCCCCAGATGGGAGTCCTGGTCCTTTTCCTTCTTTTGGGAATGTTGGTGCTCTATATATGGCAACGTTGTCCTTGCCTGGGTTAACCATCGGTTTGCCCATTTGGTTGTTTTCAACCTTGATGGTCCCAAGCACCATGACTTCTATTCCACTGTTTCCTTCATTTGAGTCATGACACGATGATTCTAAGGTTGAGCCTTCGCCTTCTTCCCCAATTTCTTCATCCTTCTCTCCTACTTTGCCTGGTGAAAGTTCCAAATCCAGTAACCAGGAGGCTAAGAAGAAGAAGAGGAAGACGAAGAAGAAGAACTTAGATAAGCGACAGGCCACCTGTGCAACTATTAATCTGAGTGCACCTCTGGTCAGAAAACCTTCTGATCCTCCACAGAAGATGAAATTTCCTTGTAAATTGTGCAAGGGTGACCATCTTCTTCGTGATTGTCCTAATATTCCTAGGATCTTAGAAGTATGGTCTCACAATCTGGCTTGTCCCTCATCGCCTTTTGATGCTCAATCAATCCTTCACCCTCAACTAGTAGTGGTAAGAAGAAAGGGAAGATTAGATTCCCCCGTAGATTATGTGAAGGCAACCATCTCCTTCACCTTTGCCTGCTTATGGATAAAGCTTCTTCCGTTCTGGAAAGTCTTACAACTTCTTCACCCCAACTTCTAGTTGGTTATCAGAGGCTCTCTTTTGACCCTCTCTCGGTTGACAAAGAGATTGACTTGGATTCGTCTCTTTTCCATCTTGCTCTTCCCGAGCCTGGTTGTGTTGTGTCTGTTTCTGACCAACCATTGGTCAGAAAGAGTGTCGACTCAGTTTCACCACTAGTTGTTCACTCTGTTCTAGAAGAGCATTATGATCATACTGCTCATGTTCTTCTCATCTCATCAAATTCTCTTGAGTCAAAGAATGACCCTCCTATCCCTGCTGATCAAGAGAGTCCTTCTTCAGTTCCTATAGAGCATGGGGGCAATCATATGATACCCCCACCAAGTAGTTTGGCTGTTTCCTTTGACTTGAGTCACTTGACTGCTTTTTTCCTTCCATCATATGTGCCTTTCTAGATTACTATATTTTAGTGCCTAAATTTACCTCAGGCTGAAAAGGTAGGATCCAGGGCCAACATCAAACCACGCTCAACCTCGTAGCTAGCCCTACGAGGACAGGAGAGGGCTCTCTCTGAGTCAATCTTAGCAAAAGATAATCGATGGGGCTTGAGATGACTGAAATAAAAACTTATTTTGCACTAGGTATGAAGTACAAGGATTTTATGTGCTTTTTTTGGGGGTTTAGTTGGAATCAAGGGAAAGGTAGATTTTGGGCTACGGGGATTGAGGCTCAGTTCTGCAGAGATCTCGATGGGTTAATGTAGGCAATCGTTTTGGCACTTAAATTTTAGTGAGATGGAGGGAAAATACAGGTGAGATGTTGAAGAGGGCAAGGGAAATCAAGGATCCTCCCCAAACAGCTGAAAACATCAAACAACTAAAGAAAACTTCAAGTAGAGCATTGCACTTTCAATGAATTCTACTTACACTCTTGTTTGTTTAGTTTGGAAGAAATAAGATAGATGATGGCATACATAAACAAAATTCACAGTTACAAAGGGAATCACTGTACCAATACAAATTTCCACATGAATCCCAAAGAGTGCTACAAATCCTGGTCTCAATTCCTTAGCCAAAATACTGAAAGTGAATGTACAATGAAGCTCAAGGCTTTCTCAAGAGTCCAACCATGCTAATGACTGAAAAATAACATAATATAGACAAACATAGCTCATCCTTACCTCTAGGGGTCGAGCTCATGGGTCTAGGAGCTGATCCAACTGATTCTAAACTGATAACTAGAAACTAGGCAAGATAACAGCATGCCTCTAAAAACAAGGGAACTGATTCATTTAGTTTCAAACAACCTCTAAACTGATGAATCTACCTCTACAAGTGAAAATCCAACATATTTACATCATAATCCATAAATTTTCATCCAATTGCATCATAAATTTGCCATTAGGAAAGTGAAAAATTCAAACTAGGTGAAGCTGGGAGAAAAACAGAGCAAAACTTGGTCAAACTGGCAATTTTTCCTCTATGCGCCACGCCTGATTCTCTATGCGTAGCGCCTGTTTGGACCCACTTTTGGAGGCCTTCCTAATGTCCAAATGAGCTCCAAGTGTGCTTTCTGGAAAGGTACGCCTATCTACTTTCCAACCCAAGTGGAATTTTTCAATTTCTCCTCCATTTTCCCCTCCAAAAGTCCATTCTCCCAACATTGCTCCCTGTGTGTCAAAATAGGGGCAGTGAGGTCATTTTTTGAGTGTTTTTTGACCTTTTGAGGGCTCAAAACCTGCCCAAATTTCTTGGCCATAGGTAGGCAAGCATAAATTTTCATGAAAAATCTAGAAATGCAAAGTTTTTGTGATTTATAGCCCTCTAGAAAAAGGGAGCGCCAGGTGGCGCGGCGCATAGGGAGGAAAACTCTATTTTTTGTGCAAAAAATTTACAAAAATGCAAAAATTGCTCCAAATTTCTTGAAATTTGGGCTGAGTCTTCTCTATCAACTGCTGTGATGGGCCAAGGAAGCCTTAGCCAATATTTGAAGTCCTTCATCCTCTTTTTGTCTCTTTGATGCTCTCTTTAGCTTTTCTTTCAAATTCCTGATTCTTGCATAGCACACCAAGTTTCGGGACGAGTAATGATATGACAAGTTTCTAAGCATATTCTTCTCATTTATTGCCTTCTCCAGTTCCTCTCCAAGTGGATATTGACTCTTTCGAGCCATGACTCCCTATCGGCATTGATCTCTTGCTCCAAGGAAGTGAACTCCAACCTCCTCCTTCAGGCACTTTGGCGATTTTGTCGAATGTTCTGTAACTCCATCACCACCTGCTGATCCTCAAGCTGCTTGTTCCTCTACTCTAAGTACTGTATAGTCCATTGGGGTCTATCCAAGTTGGTGGACAAGGCATCAATGTCCGCCTGCTGCTCCTTGATGATCTCTCTAAGGTTTGCACTCTATGGGCCCATGTCAGTATCATCACCCTCAATGAGGATGAAATCAGTCTCTCGCTCACCTGATAGTCCTTCCTCCTATAGAGGCCTCTTGCCTTGGTCCTGAACCTACTATGCTGATGGAAGAAGTGAGGCCCCTTCCACCCTGGGTGGAGAAAACACTCGCTTCGCTGCTGCAAACAACCGTCTAGTGCCTCTCTAATAAGATATGAACACCAGCACACTAGCGGTCTCATGGCCCCCATGCTGATAAGAAGGACCACCTATCTCCTGCCCAACCTCTGAAGGTCCCTGTGAAGCTTTGAAAAATTAATGAGAGATGAATTCATCCCAAGTGAAGCCCTGTAAACCAAGCTGATGAACAACCACAATTTTAATGAGAGCAAAATGATAAAGATTTTTAAACTGCTGCTGAGGGGTCTTGTGTTGCACAAGAGTGGTCATCTTCTCTATGTTTCGGCATATGAAATATGGGATGTTCATAATCCGCACCCGAGTAAAATGCATCAGTAGCCTGATGTGACAAGCATACAAGTGGGATAACCGGCCCTCACAGGTGAAATACTTCATGATGAGTTTCATTAAAGGAGCATACTCATCCTTGAGGAACTGAAAAGGAAACACTCTCTTGAGCTGCCTCAAAAAACCAAGTTTGATGTATGGTTCATAGTGTTGCTGGTCAATCTTCTGCCTCATATTCCATGGTTCTCCAATGTTTGGTATACCGGTTGCCAATGAAATGGTTTCTGGTGTTAATGTGAAAGTAACACCAGCAAGAGTGGCTTGATCACCATGTAAATGCAACACAAATAAGCGGGTTGACTCATGATGAAATTGAATATTAGCAACCTTCTCACAAAATTTATAACATGACTGATGCTGGAAACAAAATATGGCAAGAGGGCAGACCTGCAACTCGGCAAGAGTGGTAGGTTCTTCTCTGATATGTCTGCCACCTCTATGAGGCCTCCTGGGTGCATGTCCCTCCGTGGGTGAGTCACCTTGGGTCTCTTCTTCATAATCATATGAAGGATCAGTTGCCATAACTACTAAAATAAAAATTAGCTTGGAGAAATAGGTGCTGATGTGTCAAACTATGGTGGACTATTTTCGGTGATGTTCTTGATCTCTGCCACCAAGGGAAAACAGTGAAACAAGGGACTATTAGGAGAGGGGAAAACTAGTGGGAAATTTGGGATTGTTGGGAAAGACTTAGTTAGGGAAATATGGGATGTTATTGGAGTTTTTGTATAGGATTAGGGTTTGGGGTTTACATTTGGAAATTTGGGAAAGGGAATTTGGGATAGAGAATTAACGAACCTGGGGGGGTAGGGGAACTTAGGGAATGATGAAATCAAAGGACAAATGGGATGAGGGAGTGAACTTGGTGACAAAACAGTGATTTGAAACCCTAGCTGCAAGTTTCTTTGAGGTTTTTTAAAAGGTAGGGTTTGATTGTTTTACACAAGCACCATGAAACACACACCATCAACAACCATTAATCTTGGATGAAAAACCATGAATGAAGTTCAACCTACTTGTATCGATGCGTTTTGGGTGATTTTGGAGTGAATTTGGAAGTTTTCGGGCTTCCTGGATGTATGTGCCACAGAGCACGCCCAATGTGTTGCACCCCACCAATGCGTCGTGCCCGTGTTAAAATGAATTGAGTGCTAAGGCCCAGTGCACCGCGCCTCCTGCCCAGTGCACCGCGCCGATAATCTTACAGAGATTTTCGCCCAATTTCTCACTTGCTCACCAAATTTTCTCTATCTTGCTTCTCTTTTGCAAATGAGCTTATCACATGAAGGAATCGCTTATAAACAAAGAGCTTTTGAAATTTTGGCTCATGAAATCCACTTTTATAATGTTTTGGATTTGACTTTATCTTTAAACTCTGTTTTTGGACTTTTTCACTGCTTTTTTCACTTTGTGATGAATTTAATGACCTGAGCTTGCTTTCTTTTGCAGGTGTTGGAGCTTCTAGGCTAAGGAAAGAAACCAGGATGCATATGAATGAATTTACAATGAGGATAACAAAATTTTCATGATTTTGTACAATAAAAGCTAAAAACTCATTTTTTTCTGTTTTGAGGAAAAACACATTTTTGAACACTTGATGATGCAATTTATTGATATTGAACCCTCCTCATGGCTTGCTAGCAATTATTGGAAAATTTAACACATTTTTTGACAAAACCCTAATGAAACCCTAGACCTAACTGACCATGAAACCCTAAAGACAATCTTTGCAATTTTCAGGATAAAAAGGAGACTGTATATGTTTTTTTTTAATGAGCAAATATGTGCCAGTAGGTAGATAACATGAGGGAAACTGGAGGAATGCCACTACCGTCAGATGATCTATGCGCCTAATGGAATGCAAATGACTGGGCGGGACACCTAATATGAAATGCAACAAGAGGATTTGATCTCTGACGGAGGGATGACAATATCGACTCTAACACTATACACGCCTATAATAAGGCAGTAACTGGCACTCTCTTGGATGAAGGTGCGTCAATTAACCTCATGCCTTCCACTACTTGGCAAGCTTTTGGCTCTCCAGAGCTTGTGCCTGTCACCCAGAATTTGTTCGCTTTCGACAGAGGAACTAGTCATCCTTTGGGGATCCTTCCACAGTTCCCGCTTACTTTGGGAGGAAAAACCATCTCCATAGACGTGATGGTCATCCAAGGTTCTGTGGATTTCAATCTTCTCCTTGGCCATGACTATATTTATGTCATGGGAGCTCTTGTTTCTTCACTTTTCCATGTGCTTTGTTTTCCTCACAACAGAAGAATTGTCACTATAGATCAATTGTCATTCTTTGGTCACTAGATACCTCCTGTACAACCACCATTCCCTCTCAGTTCTTGTTCGCAAGAAGTACCTTCCCTACCACAGGTCAATTATGTGCCTACCCATTCTGTCTCCGCCTCTGTTGATGATCATGCAGATGGTCTCATACATCATGTACTATGGGCATTGGAACCCGATCTGTCGATGGTGCCCAATGACATGTGTTCCCCTCAGAGCATGGTTCTTCCTCCCAGTGAAGACCTCTTGGGAGTCATGTTCTCGTATGGTCCATGAACAGGCATCTGAGGATAGTTCTGATCTTGTGTCAACCTCATTTAAAAAATGAAACAAGCAGTCCGTAGATTGTTTGTTCCTATGTCAACCTTGCTAAAAAATGAAACAAGGGGTGATAAGGAAAGTTTTTGTCTTGGGTCAAGCTCTTTAAAAAATGAAACGAGGGTCCGAGGACATTTTGTGATTTCGTGTCAACCTCATTTCAAAAATGAAACAACTCCCTTTTGTCAATCGAGTATTTCTTATATCTCATCATTGAACCTTCATTACATCCACCTCATTAAATGCAATGAAGCTTGGGGGGCATGCACCTCGATTGGCTTGTCATGTTGGGGGCATGCGAACCTTATTCAAGCATAGTTTCTCATTTCAATCTTGTGTAAACAATGGAATCAAATCCAAGCATAGTTCTCCATGGTTCAAGCTTGTGCAAACATGGACCCATGCGCCGAGGTACCCTTTTTGGTTTGGTGCATTAAGTGATTTCTTTCTTATTGTGTCTTTCATCTTTTATGCAGATGTTATGAATATCAGTTGATGCATTAGTAACTTATGTATTAAGTGGAAATTTGCACAAATTATAAATCGTAGACAAACATTCAGACATAACAACCAAAGATCATAAAACATAGATAGTTGTATATCGTGTGTTATGCACCAAGTTGCTCAAAAAATAATGTATATGTTCAGGTTACAATCCGAGACACATGTCTCTCAAAACTCCAGAAAAGGAAACCTAGGAGACTACTCTAGGTGCTGCTCTCTATAGCAAACCACCGCCCGAACTACTCGTCTGAGCAGTCTATGAATCCTATTTGACACACCCATAGTGTGTCGTTGGTACTGTCTCGGGATCTCCTCAAACCCTCGGTAATCAGGGATCCCCTCGGTCAAGCCCTCCAAGTTCCAGGCTATCTCCTCCTCTACATCTCCACCTGGAGGTGGCAAGGCAAGCTCTCTGTTCTCCCTCCGAGCTGTAGGAGTGAGACCCACCAGTCTCTCAGGTCCAACATCTGCAAAATTGAGCATAATTATTAGGGCATATACATTTAAAATCCAAAAACAATAAAAAACTAAAATATAAAAGTTTGGCAGTCAACCCAAGTATGTTACCTCTCTCGTCCCACTACTCTCTAGGCAGAAGCAGCATGTTCGGGTCTCCCCTGAAATCTGTCCCTGCATAAGGCCAATCCTCAACCACCACCTGCTAACGATGTAGCCACTCCATGAAGTCAGGCCCCAGGATACTGGCTGGTCGCCGCCTCCTTGCGGCATCACATGGGCCCACCAAGTGATTCGGGTCTCCCGTGGTCCAGGCCACCCTACGCACATGTCCTGTAACTGAAGTATGGGCACCCACTCCAGCATGAGCGGTATCAGAATCGACCCATACCCGAACTGCTTCGTCTTACCTCTTTGGCATTTAGTCAGTTGCCTCTTCATGTTTAGAGACACTGCTTCTGCCCAGTCAAACATGGTAGGATTGAGGAAATCTAAAGCCAGCTACAGTTGTGTTTTAGTTGCCTCATGTTGTGCCTAAGAACTAGCTTCTCATGTGATCGTGAACACCAATACACGTAGTGACAGGTCATTCACTGTTGGAATCTGCAATTTACCACTAGTGGATGATTTTCATGCACCTGGGCACACTCATGCAATCAGCATGTCTAAGGACTCCATGACGATCCGCACACCACCCATGCAGGGTATCTCTCCTCGTCATGATAAACTAGTAAGAAAATATATATATATGGAGTCAAACTCAACCTCCTGCCCTCGGATGATGAATTTACCCTCTATTGGGTTCCATGATCAAATTAAGAATTCTAGGAGGTCTAATTGTGCTCTTAATAGCGGCGTTAGGAAGAATTTGAGCAATCCGCAGTTCCGGAGGACCTGCAAGCATTGAGGATCAATTGCCCCTCTCTCGTCATCTACATCATGTGTGTGTTCTTGCCACGAAAATGCCATTTTGCACCCTACACATACAAACATCCTCTTATTAGAAATTGTTTGATCCATTTTTATATGCTACAATGGTGTAAAAATATTTTTTTGTGTTTTCCGCGCTTGTTGCAGTTGTTTCTAAAATAGTTGTGATGTTCTGGATAGAATAGTTCGCCATTTCTTGGATCATTTCAGGGGTACATCACTCTCCTACGACGATGTCGATTTTGGCCAGTTGGAAATTCACAGTCATCGCAACCCCGAGGGGAGAATCTGTGACGACCGAGGTGAATTTTTGAAACAAAAATTCTTCACAAACTCAGCCAAAACATTGAAATAACGGTTCAAATGAATTCAAAACACAAAGGGGGAGGTATAATACTTACTTGGAGAGAGTTTGGAACGCAATGAATCACCACAGCTCTGGAAATCGACACCCAAATTCGCAAGGTATGCGTTGTTTGGAGTTTTACCACGGTTAAAAATAAACAAAGTAAATTATGTTTTTACCATATGACTTGTTATAGGCCCTTTTTTGAAATTTAGGGCTTTAACTATAGTTTTTTGGGTTTTTACTATAGTTTTTAGGGTTTTTGGTTATGGTTTTTAGGATTTTTGACTTAGGTTTTCAAACATTAATCATGTATCCTTTTGGAATCGGTCTTATGCTTGGTTCTCTCTGTGCAAAAATAGGTGTGTCGGATGCAGGTACTGATCAATGCATGGTTAATAAATACCATGAAAATTTCTCAAGAGTACTCCTTAAGCTCCTTTTTGACTCGTAAAAGATGAAAAGATTGCCGAGTATTTTCCCCTTTTTGACTCGTTAAAGAGAATAAAAATGGAGGTTTGCTTTCAGCTCTTTTCCGACCATTTAAAAATGCAAATATGGCTGAGCTCTTTTCATTTCCAGGTCATTCTTGGTTACGAAACATCATGTCTCCAGTAAATTTTCTACTTTTTCGGACTAGAAACACTATTTACGGAAAGTACTCCTTGACTGAAATGGTCAAGCGGTTCTCTCGAGTATCATTTTCTACCTTTTTAGGCTTGAGACACACAAACTTATGAAAAGGTCCCCCCTGGATTTTTCTTTTCCATGTCTTTTTCAAACTCTCTAAACATGAAAAAGACTATGATTTTTACCTATGTCGGACTCATTAAACCCTGACGACATTAGACTCGTCACCATGATGAGACCCGAGCTTCTCCTCCCTAGGGCTTGTTAAAATTTCACTAGGTTGGATTTGTCTGAAGGACAAACTTATATCGCAAGCATATGCTATCCCCTTCAAGCTTTTTTTCAAATATAATTGGGGTACTCGCTAGCAATGGTGGGGGAAGATTTGGAAATATTCCATTGCTTACCTATGGCAGCTAGTCACTCTTGAACATTGACACTTTTGCCTCTCACCGAGTTTGGGATATCCTCACATCGTCATTGGCCTTCCGGGGTTTGGGTTGTCATTTTGCCTCATTCCATTTTATCCTTGTTGTCTCCGCCAGACCTTCCATCCCTTGGTACCAAAATGCTGCCGCGTTCTGGAGACGTGTTGCCGATATGTTCAAGAGTTTAATCCTTCTACAATTTTCACCCTTACACCCTCCTTTGACTCTTTGTCTTGTTCATTTTTATCTTGTTCCTTGTCTCATGTCATTGATGTGGAAAACATTATGTCCCTCTTGCAATGGATCACTTCCTGTCGACATCAACTCATTATCCAAGAAGTTGATCTAGAGATTCCTTTCGGTACCTTAGAGCTTGCATGCCTAAATTTCAAGTTCTTCACACTCGATGACAGGCTTGCATTATTGGTCTTCGATTAGGTGATTCCACGAGTGTTCGACTCCAAGTAATTCTTCACACTTTGTGGATTGTACGGACAGTAATTTGAGAACCATTGACATTACTAGTGGTCTCTCTCATGCTTGTTAACGGTTTACATCATTGGTTCGTAATCAAGCGATTTTCTAGTATGCTTGACTTCAGCACATCTATTCGCATATTAGAAATTGTACCATGATCAAATGGGATTCAAGACCTCGGACTAACATTACATAAGTTCGAGTTGCATGGATTGGTTCGTGATTGGATACATGAATATTTGATTGGATGGCTGCAACCATGCCTGAGTCTTTCTAGATGGTTGTGACCATACCTTTATTTTTATATATGGTCTTATCGACTGGATGGCTGCGTCCATACCACAGATCAATTCTATTTGTCTTTTGGATGGTTGTGCCCATGCCTAGACTACATGTATTTCTTTCACTATCAGATATATCAGTTGTACTTGCTCCTACAGGTTCTCAATGATGGTGTTCCAATTCGGTTATGGTTTAGTAAACAATTTCACCCCTCCCACTCTCTCAGCCTTCATGCTTTAGGGGGCATCTGTTACACAGTAATTTGTCACTAACCCTGTATCATAAAGTCAGTCCCTAAGCGACATCTTCTCTATGTCATACCTCAAACAAATGTGTCCATATCTTCCCAATAATTTAAAGAATATTAAAAAATTCTCTTTAATCCCGAATATTGACCCTTTTAACCCATGTTTTAATATCGTCACAAGTAAGCCTCATTCTGCCTGCGACAATTTCCTGTAATGGACTATAACGTCGCGCCATTGCTGCAAGGGTACATCTATTCTATACGACGGTCAGATTTTAGGGCTCGTCGCAAGTCCTCAACATCTTTCTTGTGACGATAACTCTAAATGCAATGCTGCCAAGCGACACCATCTCTAAGTCTTATTGTTTGACTCGAGATGATCCAGAGATGGCGAATTAGTTCGAACAGAATGATTCTGGATGGTTCTAGAGCTGGTTTTTGGGTAAAGGAAGTTCGCCTTTCCTCCTCTGGGATGGTGGTTCCGCCTTTTGAGAAACCTCCCTTAAGGATAAGCTCCCTCTCACTTATTTATGGAGGCTCCTCCTCTTATAAAAGCATTTCCCATTGCTATGATCAGCTAGTTTTTGGTTTGGAGCAAATTAGCTAGCTTTGGTGTGAGATTGATAGTTTGCAGTGTGAATTATTGATAGTCTAGCAATTGGTTATGGATTGCCTTAGCTTTTTAATAGTGCTTTTGAGTGAGAGAGAGAATTATCAACCTCTTGGGAGACCCTTTTGAGAGTGAATGCTTGAAGAAACATACTAGATGGACCCTTCGAGGAAGCTTGCAACATCAAGGTTTAGTTGTAAGCTTTGCTTTTATTCATTTTAGTACAATTAATTGTGATTTCCTATGTCATCTGTAAAATATACTTTATAGATTATGATTCCTTGACTTTTTAAGTGAATAGATCATTGTTGTGCTCTGTTATGTGTTCTGTTGTTCTCTTGTGTTCTTTCAGGTGAATCGCTCATCGAGGAGAAGGAAACGATAACTAAAGCGGTACAACAAAAGCTCCATCGAACACTGGTTTGAGGTAGGCTCTTTCAACAATGACTGTTTAAGGAAATTAGCTATTGTTTTGTCTTGTTGTGACTAGATCCACTCTAGGGCTAGAGGGTGTTGGCATTATGATTCAAGTGTTGTCCTTGATGGCAACTCACTCAGAGGATGGTACAGGTGCTCAGAGGTTGGTACAGGTGATGGCAACTTAATCAGAGGACAGATCTTAGTACAGCATGCCAAGAAAGTTCATACACGCAGGTTCGTTAAGCCCAAGTCGCGTATACACGCAGGTTGGCTTCAGTAAAAGAGCGTGTATGTGGAAAAGTACCTTTGGTCTGTGGCGATTAGTCCTTGGAAGTTGTGCCTATGGTTTCGGACCATGGTGTCTCGACGGGCGTGTTGATCCCTCGTTTTGAGGTTGATGGTATTGTGTTACTATGGTTTTGGACCGTGGTATTGTGAAGTACCTAAGGCTATATAAGGAAAAGATCATTAGGCAAAAGAGCAAGCAATGTGTGTCTGACGAAGTGAGAAGATCTGGTATTACTGTTTATCTGTTCGGGACACTTGGCAAGGGTCGGATCTGACAACGAAGGCATAAGAAACTATTTCTAGATCTGCACGCGGGTTGCCTCTGGTGAAAGCGCGTATACACGTGGTTTTGGTACAGTGAAGTAGCGTGTGCATAATAAGATTTGATATTTCAGGTTGCTGCTGATTCTGGTGGTTGTTGCAGAGTTCTGGGCTTTGGTTTGGGTTCTGTGTTCTTGATGACAGGGTTTCAGTGATTCAATATTGGGTTATGATGCAAGTATAAGTTGATGATTGTATTGCGGTAATGTTTGTTTTGTACTCTTGGATCCAGTCTAAAAATTGATGAAACGTGGTCCCTGAAGGAAAGCAGGTTGTAGGGTCAGCACCTTTGTACTAGTAAATGGATCGGCTAGTACAAGAGCTGAGGGGGTTGTAGCTCCCTTCCAGAAGTAGTTGGAAAACGAGAGAGGGTTGTAGCCCTCTGCAGGTTGTAGCCTGCGTACTGGTAAAGGACTGCACCAATACATTGTAAAAGAAGTTTCTTATTAAAGAAGAAAGAGACGAATTGCAGCAGGTGGTTTTCACCCACATTGGGTTTCCACCTTATATCATGGTGTTCATGTGTGTGGCTCTTGTGTGATGTTCTGTTCTGTTATTCTGCACCTGTTTACTGTTAATATGCTTAATAATGTTCTGATGCATTTACTGAAGATTATGCTAACTGAATTATAAGATCTCTGGATATACGCGAGTTTCATTAGACACAGTAGCGTGTACACGCGGATTAACTTAATTGAAGTAGCGTATATGTTTCTGAGTATGAAATTGGAAAGTTTTTACTGATCTGATAATACTGATTCACCCCCCCCTCTCAGTATTATTTCCAACAGAGGGGTTGCCTCTGTCCACAGAGGGAACATTACCTACATCACAGGGGCCCCTGAAATGGCTCTAGAGGTTGAACAATTTATCTAGTGTCGCCACCCCTTTAGGTAAGGTATTTCCTTTACACGAACCTACTTCTTCTTCATGCGATCCCTCGTGTACCTATTCACCGATAACTATGTCTTTGAACACTTCCGTATTTGTCATGAATTCCAAAATCTACTGGTCATCATCGAAAATGCACAAGTTAGTTACGTTGTCAGGCATTGCTAGTTTATAGATAATTTCAATAGAAAACCCAGTCTCTAAGGGATGTGAACCTCGTTGCAGCATTAGCTAGAGTGTCGGAAACAACATTATTAAATCTAGGAATGGAAATTATACTGAAATCTTTAAATGAATTTATGAGATGCCATACCTCTTGCTGGTAATTCTTGAGGTGTGGTGACAGACAATGAATGGTATTGCGTACTTGTCTTGTAATGATTTCTAAATCCCCAATAACTTTCAGTCATTCTGCTTTCAGGTCGATGGTCTTTTGAGGCCGAGTACCAATGCTTCGTATTCTGCAGTATTGTTGGTGCATTGGAACTCTAGCCTACACAAGATCAGGAACCTGTTTCCTTTGGGGTCCAGCAAGTTGCAGCCTGCCCTTACTCCATCGTGAGTTTTAGAACTGTCATATTACAATGTCCATGTTTCAATACTAAGGGAAGGTAAACCTGATGTATTTAAATTTAAGGAACAAACTTCACTATCGAGGCTTGGGGTTTGTATAGGAATTTAAATCTAGATATCCTAGGGGACGGTCGATCCCTAGGATTGATAGCACTCGAACAGGGACTCTAGAAGGCATACTCGCAACTCTTGTTGGGCATAGCTGATTGGCTCATTGGAGCTCTCAAGGTCGGTTATGGTGTGTTTCATACAAGGTTCACTATTGACCCTGATTTGGTTATTCCTTCCCTTGTACGGTAGCCACAAGTGAGACCAGTCTGTGGCGAAGTAGCCCTGCAATTTACAAGACCAATCTCTACTAAGAAGAAGATTGTAGGCCTCTGGGATGTCTACAACTATTATGTCAATGCATTGGTGAACTTGGGAATCAGAAGATAACCGAATGATGACATTATTCAATTCTCCTACAGCTGAGACTTGAGACCTGTCGAGTTGGATAATTTTGGCGTCAGTCTTTTCTAGTTGAATGTTTAGCTTCTTGCATACCGACCAAGGCATGGCATTGGTCAATGCTCCAGAGTCGACGAGGTAGTTGTGCACATTAAAATTAAACATCTCGAAGGTTAAAAGGAAAGGAGGTTTTGAACCTCTCGAGCTGGTGTTTGCAACGTTTAATATAGCTTAGAGGTCGACCACGATTGGGATTCAGCTTGTTGTGTTACCTTTGCTTGATGTTGAGGACTTTGAGGCTGTAGGATGGAAATTTAAGGCCTTGGCCATTAACTCACACTAAGTGGCCAACTTACAAACCTCATATAGAGAAACGTTTGCTCGCGTTTTCTTCAAATATTCTATGATATTGTAATCTAAAACCACAGATGAGGATTCTTATGCTAAGTGTTGCATTGTCGAGATAGTTTTAGTCATAACCCCTTTTGCTGAATTTCTAGGTGTGGGTGAGTCACCTTTTGTACCTAATGGTGACTTGTTCGGACTCACCTCATCCATCCCTCTGGGAGAAGAACTGGATGGTTGGCTAGCATTTGTGGGGGAAAGGATCCGTCGTAACAATGCTCATTTCTTGTCTTCTAGAGTAG
The DNA here is from genome assembly GCA_031772625.1 of Pinus tabuliformis. Classification (NCBI taxonomy): domain Eukaryota; kingdom Viridiplantae; phylum Streptophyta; class Pinopsida; order Pinales; family Pinaceae; genus Pinus; species Pinus tabuliformis. The sequence goes on along the minus strand of CM062811.1, from coordinate 1,191,394,371 downwards.
AGTCCAACACAGTGCCTTTACTCTTGAGGTTATAAATTTTGTGGGGTTTTGGGGGGAAATCTCCAACGAAGGCCTCTTAAGTAGTGCACACCTAATCTAGTGCACACCTCATCCCCCCCGATAACATCGAAGGCTAGCACAGCAGATGGAGTATCCTCAATGGGAGGGGATGTGTCCTCTTCAAAATCATTAGTGTCCTCTTCCCCCTCCCCATCAGCTTGATCCTCTAACAGATGGCTAACTACGACAGTCATGTTATGAAGCCATTGTGGGCAGGTCTTCTCAGAGTGGGAGGCTTGATGGAAAGTGCAAAAGTTATCTTTTCCTAATTCTTCCATGTTGAAAGTTGAGTTGGAAGTTTGTGACAATTTAGGGGGAAGGTTGTTAGTCTTCTGGAAAAAGGGCTTCGCAGGCTTGGCTCCTCATGAAGCATCATTGGTTCTTCACTTTAGCTCAGCCACTTCATTAGTCAATTGTTTAAGGGATTTGGCCAGTCCCTCAAAATCGAAGGAATCTTTATCCTTATCTAAGGTTTTACTTGAGGAGTCCTGATTTTTCTTCTCAGATGGCTTTGTATCCTCCCAGGATTCATGTTCTAAGGCACCGATCGAAAGAAGGTCCTTTTTGAACTTGATCGCAACAACAAAATTCTCAAATAGGGTAAGTTTGGCTTCTCGTTTAATGAACACAATAATATCCCGTCGTAGGGCTCTGGTGTAATAATTAATCGTGATGGAATCATCAATAGCTATGTCCATGGGGAACTTATTCAGAATGGTGGTGAAGCGTTGATTGAAATCTTTCACCTTCTCCTTCTTATAGAATTTAAGTGTGCTGAGCTCGGTGAGGAGCATAGAAGGAATCTTGTCCTCTAAGAATTTGTCCAGGAAAGTTTTTTGAAACTCATCCCAAGTTCGGATAGAGGTGACAAGCAGCGATCGATACCAGGTGGACGTTTTATTCGCAAGGGTGTGTAGGAATAAACAGCATGTTATGTCATCGTACTCAACCTTCATCATCTGCAAGGCTAAGTAAAATTTTCTTATGTGGTCATCGGCTAAGGTCCCTTTCTCTGGGTCGAATTTCGTAAGGTGTTTCTCAGAATGGCAAGGCATATCATGAAGTACGCCTCTAAGGTTAAAAGGGGAATGATCCATCCAGGCGAGCGACGGTGGATGGTGATTTTCTCTAGGGTTGAAAAGGAGGCGGCGATCATCACCTTCTGATTCAATATCTGTGCTTGATCCCCCACTGTTTCAGGGGAGGCACCTGCCTCCTCCTCAAGGTACTCTGAGGTGTCCTAGATCTCTAGTGTTTCTCATGTTCCTGGTATTCCTCAGATTTCTCAGGAGATGTTGATTGTTGTAGAAGTTTATACAGTCTCTAAGGTAGTCCCTAGCTCCTGGTCCCAGGATCCCATGAGTGCCCCCAGTGAGGGGTTGATTGTTAACGGGGGTCCCTTGAGTGATATGTTGATCATTCCCGTGCACTTCCTCCCCTTGAGACTGGTTATTTTTGTAAGTAATGGTATTCCTAGGGTCACCTCCTTCATCTTCAGGCTGGCTTTCCAATCCTTTGATAGATAGTCTCTCAACAGTGTCCGCATAGTCATCTAGCGCTAGGCCGATTAACTGTGATATGGAGTTAACAAGGATGCCTTGATGCATATGATGCAGGTCAGAGGTGTGTGTGTTGAATAGGGAGTTAGTGGTGGGAATGCATTTTAGACCCATGACGAATTGTCGAGTAATAGGGCGCAAATTCCTTAGTTGTTCGTTAATGACCTCAAAAAAGGGAAGTTCCTCCCCTCCCGAAGCATCTTCAAGCGGGGGAATTTCGGATTCTTCCTAAAGTGGCTTTGTGAAGGCTGGACCATAAGGGGGAATGTATGGTATCTCCGGGGGAGTGGGAGGCAGAGGCTGGCTACTACCCTGATGGGAAATTTCGGTGTGAAGGCATGGATTGGTACTTGCCATGGCCCTCCTTCTAGCGCCAAATATGTTGATAGGCTGGAATATTCTACCAACAGTCAAGGGGATCTCCCTGTTGTAGGCTCCAAACTAGAACCTACACCATTTGTTGTAGGGATCCCTTCTGGTATGTAGGCTCGGTTTTCGTTCAGTTTTGTAGAGTTTTATTTGGATGAAGGTGAAATGTAGACCCAATTGAAAGCATGAACCTCAAATAAATACAAGGAAATAATTGACAAATATCCTATATCACATATACCATGAATAGCCAAGCCATAAATGACATATACCCTATGTAAAGTTACCGTTAGCAGAGTCTAAATAAAGCTTATCTATTCTAAGATAAAATTCTTAATAATTGTAAATCAGTGCACAACAATCAAACATTATCAAAGTGCATAACTTGTGCGGTCAAAACTGATTATACCAACACCAAAGAAATAGTTCACTGGCACGAGTATATAGTTAGTGAAACAAATAGAATTCATACGAAGTAGCATAAAGTGTGGAGTATGAGACAGCATGTGAACAGACCACAAATCAAATAGCTTTCAGGAATAATCGATCCATCATCTGAAGGAAAATACTCATGGCATTAGCACATAAAACATTTGAAGAATCCAATAGTAGAAGCTTACAATCATTCTTTGCATATATTAAAAGGACATAAATTCTCTTAAGAAATTTATATCTTCAAAAAGTCCTTGGCCAAAAATTCCTTTACAAATGAGGCATGAGGGTATATTTATAGGGTAAGTGCGACTCTTGGTCTACCCTTGACTCTTGGACTACCTCATGACCTTTCATATGCTCAACATGAATTTTGGTATTCTATATGACATTTCATATTCACAAGGTGTTCTATGCTAATGTAGACAAAAATGTCAAGAAATCACTATCAATATAATTCACTAATTTAATGATGGAAAGTTCTGGAATGTCAAGCCCGAGTTGTTCCATCAAATATGTGTGCCATAGGTTATATTCTATTGCAATGGGCATGATTTGTGGCTAATATTCATCATGTCGGTGTAGGCACTCAAGGGCATTAGGAATGAGAGTGCTTCATTTGGCATGCCCCTGATTATTCAAGGTTACCAGTTTGGTGTAGATCCTCACTGGTTCTACCACATAACGTGTGATGTTTTCTTTGGTAATCGGCATGTCCTTTGTACGGGCTACTTCTTTAAACATCTCTATGAATGCCTCTACTTCCGAGGTGATCTCTTCCTACTTCCTGACCTGACCAACCTCTCCTATCAAGGGAACTCCATGTAATTGGATTAATGATTCCAAAATGCTAAAAAGACGCTTGTAGGATGCCAATGTTCTTTCCACATCTTTGCCTAGTTTCTCTTTAGACTAAACTTTGATGTGGAGCTGGACCTTAGTATTTTACATGGTGATCCAGTCTTTCTTAGGGACCACCACCAGGGCACCAGGGTACTTAATGGGCCATTTTTGTATTCTATCCAAAGCAGTCATAGCTTCTTTAAGCATGGCTACCCTTTATTTTGTGCAAGCCTGTATGGCCACGATGGGGGCTACTGTGTGGTGTAGTTTAGACATTTCCTCGTAAACTATTGTCATGGCTTCCCCCAGAGTCTCTGTTTCTACCTCAATGGCTGCTTGGAACTCTGTTGCGCTTGTGTGTACTAAGCAGAGTGCCGCATTCTCTTCCTCCATCTTCTTCTTCTCTTGTTCTAACATGGTGGCCCTCTGTTCAGATGCGTAAAGCCTGTTCTGCAAATCTGCAATTTGTTTCCTCATCCTGGCCACATTGTGTTCTATGGCAACCACGAAAGCCATCCCAGCCAAGGCAATCATTTGAGGGTTCACTGTAATATTAGGCACAATATCTTTGGTCGTTGTTACTGACAAAGGCTCGGCAGGGTCCCTGCCACAAAACTTCGTCCTTTCTTGTATGATATTGAGGTTTATCTCATCGAAAGTGAGTTGAGTGAGAACTAGGACCTCCTTGTCGTGATCTTCTATGATGCCTAGCTCTTGGAGTGGAAGATGTCTGCCAGTGAGGGGAGTAGTAGGGAGTATGTCTAATGGAGGAATCTCATTTTGTCCCATGCCGAAATCAACTATTTTGCTAGTCTCCCCTTGTTCACTTTCTCCAGCTTCCTTTTCCTTGTCCTTCCTAATCTCTTCTTTCGATTACCTTTTTTCTTCCTCTTCTAATGCTCGTTGCCTCTCTAGTTCATCCATGTTCTTCAGCTCTTGTTCCAACCTCTTTCTTTCTTCTTGCCTTCTCTTCTCCACTTCTTCTTCCCATTTTTTCTACTCTTCATGTTCCTGCTTTTTCCTCTCTTCTTCTTCTTGCTTTTCCCTCTCTTCTTCTTCCTGATTTTTCCTCTCTACCCCTTCTTACTCCCTTTGCTTTTCTTATAGCTATTTCTCTTTCACTTGTTCCTCCTGCGTTCTCCTTTTCTCATTCTATCTCTGGTTGCTAGAATCTAGAGGTTGTTTGTTCTCTAGCTCCCTTTTTCTCTTGATCTCTCACTTTTTTCTTGCCAAGCGGGAATTTCTTTTGTCCAGCATTGCATCCTCTTCCTCATTATCATTCACGGGGTCTTCCACCTCCTTCCCTTTGCGTTTTTCAGCCTCCCTAGTGCATGTTGGTGCTCTGAGCTGCTTTTAATTTACGGCAAAAGCTCTTTCTTTGAGGCTTATATCTTCTTGGGAATTGTCTTGGGGCTCATCCTCTGCATCTTGCTCTTCGCTTGGGATGAATTTCATTGTAGCATTATACCAGTTCCTCACCTTGACTTCAATGTCCTTTTGGGTGTGAGAATATGACCAACTGAATTTTTCCTTCTTGCAATGGGCGGTTACTATTTTCTCCATATCATAAGTTCAGTAGTTGAGAGTTACAAAAAGGATTCCTTTCAGCGCATTGGCATCTGCCTCTACCTGTTTGAAATTCTCTACCACGTACGCCTCGATGGTGAGGGGGAAGGTAGTCCAGGGTTTCATTTTTCCTTTGTTCAATATCTTTGAAAACCCTTGCGTCATTTGGTAACAGACCTCTCCCAGGAGTGTCCTATCTATGGAAAACCTCAGTAGGGCATGTGGAGGCTTATGGGTATCAAACACCCTAATGAATATCCCCTCTTCAATGGGGAACTAATGTGCCACCTTGATGAGTGTCTTCATGACCCTCTTAGACATGCATGGTGGCTCCTCACCGAAAAGTAATTGGTACAATGGTCTAATGAAAATTTTGGAGATGATAACTAGCATTCCTCTGTAACCTGTGTCCCAAAAAACTTTATAATGGCTATGCATGTGGTTGGCTTATAATGAGTCCCAGTTGCAATTCCAGTTTTCGAAGTAGCATCTCGAGCAAACAACATCGAGGTCGTATGATGAAATATATAATTTTGGACATTGTTCTGGTTTTGGGAGCTTGGCAGTCGTTATGTTTTTTTTTCAATGATGAGCATAGGATGCTTGCCCAATTAAAAATGGTCCCTGAGGTGGCAACAACGTACATCAGGGGGACCCAGGTTCCATGGAAAATGTCACAATCTGGCTTTCCATACAACTGGCACATCATTGCAAAATTGATACACTTTTCGCAATCCCTCTATTTTGTAAGCTTGATCTGTTTTGACCCGGAACTTTGCAGGGTCTTGCCACCATTCCTTGAGGATGTCTTTTGTGGGAGTCGAGAAACCATTGAGCCACTTGGTATTGAAGACCTCCTGTTTCTCGAGAAGCCTATAGTAAGCACTAATTTCTGATAAGGAGATAACGGCTATGGGTGCTCCATCGTGGACTCTGATCAACCAGGACTCTGTATCTATGCATTGCAAGATCCACTTAATGGTTTTCGAGCACGAGAAGACTAGGGGGCATGCTGCCACCTTGTGTAACTTCGATCTCTTGACGTTTATGTACACTTGGAATTCCTCCTAGGTGTCTGGAATATCTTTATTTGAAAACTTCTTGTAGATGGTGTACCGGGAGAGCCTGGTGGTTTTGCTTATGTTGCAAGCAATGTCCCCGAAGATAGGTGGTTCCTCTTCTGGGTCAGCTTCCGATGACCTGCTTCCTGAGGCCCCTTCAACAGCTTTAGTAGTAGGGGGAGCCATCTCATATTCAAAATAAGAAATGGATATGCATTCTAGATCGATGTCACATGGCATGTCAAAAACACAATCCCACGATGAGAGAGATGACATGAAAATCAATTAAAAGTGCAAGACAGAAAGGGGTCTAGTAGGTGACAGGTCACAGGGAAGACAGGTCTGGTCATAGCTATAGGGATGCAACTAAGCGACTAGTAACATCAGTCATGAAACAAGGGGTCACAAGGTTGCAGATTACAAGATATGGTCTCAGGTCACAGCAAGATGGAGGTGGTGGGGTCACAAAGTCACGAGAGAAAGGGCATCCCGGATTTAAGATGCGTGACTTAGGCTTAGAAAAATCAGGGCAGCTATTGAATGACTTAAGGAGGTTAGGGTCTCCTTCAGATGATTAAATCTAGGCCTGCTAGTAAAAGCAAGGGGGGCTTGGTTGAGGGAAAACGCACTGTCTGGGTTGAGGAAGGGAAGAAGTAGCTAGGGAAACCTTTCTGGCACAAAACAAGAAATAAAACTTAAGTAAAAGGGATAAACCCTAAGGTGAGGGAATACCAAAGGTCGAGGGGAGTATACACTGACACTTGGAAGAAAAAAATTATTGTAGGATAGTGGATGGTTACTTACCCAGAGCCGGACGCACGCGCGAACTTCAATTAGAGGACCTCCTAGCTCTTAGTGCGACCGGGTGAACATTTACAAATGCGACTGAGGAGACTTCGTATATATAGAGTTGGTCACACATGTGAGGTCATGAGGGACTAGTATGTGACTTTGAGGCCTATGCAACCATGTGAATGGATGGTGGGACATTGCGACCTTGTGACCTTGCGAGTCGCAAGGTCGCATAATCGCACTTATGATCAACAGGTAGTGGTGTGATATTGCAACCTTTGCAACTTCTGTGACTTGGAAGGTCACTAGGTCGCAAGAGTTCTCAAGGATGGAAAATGCGATTTCTCTACCTCTGTGACCTGTGAGTTGCACTGGTCACAATAGTCGCAATGGTCACAAGGATCATCTTTAGTCACATTCTGACGCTGCAACTGACCTACTAAGGCAGGAATTGGCAAACTGATTTTACTTAGTAGAAAACTTAGATTCTTCCTTAGGCTCCTTGAGACTGTTGAACTCTTTGAGTAGAACCTGGCGGGGCTGGTGGCTTGGCCTACTATAGGGGCTCCGAAAATTTCAAGGTTCATGGATTTTTGGAGGGGTTGTTACAATAGCTACAATAGGTGGATGGCCTCTAGAATCCATATATCATTTTGGATTGATGTGGTCTATGAGATCCCACATTCATGCTTGGAATATGGAACGAGGGTGAATAGCTAAAGAGAGATTTGGCTCAGCCTTTCTACAGTCAGGTGGAACATGGTAGTCCCATACCAAGTTGGCATTTGTATCATTAATATGAGCTAGAGTGGAAGGAAACAATGCCCCATAGTGAATCTAATATAAGTATAAGACACTTACACCCAGATTATTTTCACTTATATATTCATGATATGTTTGACAAAATCCCCGTCATGGCTAGTAGGGGTCCATTCAATATTTTATTTAACTAATTGCATTAGTACTATTATCTCCATGTTATCTTACTATTCTAAAGGTTCCATTCAATTTTGGGCAGTGACATGGGCTCTTGACCTGAAAATGTGGCTTAAATCCTAGGGATGCTAGCATAGAATTGTGCCAAATAGTCCTTGGACACTAGCTTGCAGTCCTATGAGAGTGTCAAGAGGTCCATGGATGTTGGAATGCCCATAGCATGAGAGCATCCAAAGGTCAAGTGGTCTAAAGTCTTAGTGGGACCTAGCGGCTGGTTGGTAGAAAGGTTGGATTGGTTCCTGAGGGTTCTAATGCTGACGTTGAATATATGTATGGTGTGTTTCCATCAGTTCCACTTCCTTAATGTGACTTAGGAGGTTGAATCATATCATAGTGGCCTCTCGTCGCATGTTTACCCTGGCTAGCCAGTTGCTTGGGTAGATGTGGGAGGAGGCTATTATAGAGTCATATTAGAGCACGGTTCACCCCTCGGATTGGATGGGCAGTGTGTTTGTCATGCATTCATGTCAGTTTCATATGTGTTCCATGCTTGTATTCCATCAGCTTGTTTCATTTGCATGGTGTTGATCATGATTGTAGTGATGTCACCATGTGAAGGTTGATGGTGTTTGTTGGGGGATGTGTTGTCATAAGTGTATTGTTGTATATGCATTTGTTAAGCATGTAGGTGTCTTTATGTTGTTATGCATGCATTTTCATGGTGAAATTTGTTGTGCATAAGGTCGTTGTATGCAATTAGGTCATCATGATGCTATTGGTATGTTATGATGCTAATGTGTTGAATGAGGTAAAGCAGGAGATGTATATCATTAAAGTGAAGTTACAACATTGGACCTCGATGCAAGAGCATGTCGTCATATAGGTTTGGATGTTGGGCATGTAGTTATGTTAGTTATTGTTATATGCATTAGGTTTATATACATTAGGTTTATGTACATGTTTATTAATGTTATGATTACACACATGATAGATGCTAGTTGATTAGTGTACTCATATGCACATATGTTAGATAGTCATGAATGATAGTAACCTGTGGTGGTATGCATTGTTATTGTTGATATATGATAGTTAGCTTAATGCTTATGTTATATGTTGTTGATGATTATGCTATAGGTTAACTTGTTGTTGTTATATGATAGTTTAGGAGCATGATATATAATTTTTTGTTGCTATATGCCTATAACTTGATGATGAGGGTTATTGCATTTAAGATCGATGTTATATGTATTGCATTAACCTGGATTGGCCTATGCAAATGTTTATGGTTATGAAATTCAGGTATGAGTTAATATGTTTTTATAGTAGCTCGTACTAATCTAGATTGATCATACATATGTGATTATTATGCATGAACGAAAATGCTTATAAGCTTATGATGCAAACATGTTAGTTAGTTACTATTATTGATATCATGATCTTATTTGTGCTTGAGCTGATGTGTTGTGAAGTTATATTGTGCTAATATATATTTATTATGCAGACAATATAGCCTCCCCTGAGATACATTAAGGTATGAGCTTGCTTATGTGATATACTTTGTGCTTGAATGTTTTATTATGTTATTTATTTGGTGTATGAGTGTTTGGTGTCCATTATGTCATTTATCTATTGTATGAATGTTTGATTACTTGAATGATATGAGTATGTGTCTATAAGATTTCTTTCCAAAATGATCTTATTTTAAGATGTTCGTACTAACAAATACATATTGAGACAGTTGATATAAACTTGAGTATCATAGGTGACAGTTGTAGCATTATGTCTAAGGACTATGAGTTGACTATGGATTATAACATGGTTGTTAGATTTGGTAAAGGATTTCAAATTGATAGATATGATTGTCTTGATATTTGGAACATGTTGTTGACATGTGTAAAAAGTTGCAGGAAACATGCTTGGTATTAGTGTGACAAGGTAAAAATTGATGTGTTTTATGACGAACAGTTGGGTTATATGATAATACATTGTGAGCCTTAATTACAACAAAGTAAAAAGGTAAAAGAAAGGAACTAGGCAATAATTCCTTTGGCTATGTTTGGAAACCATAATTCCAAACGAATGAGTGTTTTGCATACCATAAGTATTCTTAACCTTGATTTCGTCTGACATTATTTGGGTATGTTCAATATTGATGAACATGTATTTGACATGTATATTAGCCAGTCTCTAGTTATAGGTGGATCTGTCAAGGGAATCAGAGTCCCTTGAGACATGGCACAAATGTGTTCAAATACAAAGCAACGTTCTTGGCATGACAAGGTAAGGTAACTGGTGTATTGTTATGTTTATTTATGCACTGACAATTATATATTGATGGTAGTATGATGCAAGGTATTGCATGGAAAATAGGCTCCCAAGAAATCTTGAAGAAGGCTCAGGTTGATATTTCCCTTGGAAGCACTGGGAACCATGCAGATTGAGTCATGGCGTCTGTTGTTAGTCTTGTTCTTTTGGTCTTTTGGTGATTTTTTTTGCTTGATTATGGTTTTGTTTGCATCTTGTGCATAGTCATGCCACTTTATTTGTGGTGTCATATTGTTGTTGGTTTTCCATGGTTATCTTCTTGTTTTCTTCTTGGTCTTGCATTTATTGTTTTGAGAGTCTTGGGAATTGGTTGGGGAAGGTGGAATTTAATGGAGCTCAGGGAGAGCTGTGTGGTACCCGACAAGTAATGTGATACCAAGATGAAGCATGGTGCATGTGTAAGGGAAATTGAAGGTAAGAATATGATAATCGATTAGACAGGTTGGCTCCATTACGGTAAATGGATGGTGGCAGTACAAAGATGAGAAAGGTAACCAAAAAGGGTAAATTAAAAGGACTTGAGATGTAAGATTCCTTGGCTATGTTGGGAAAGATTGTTCTCATTGTTATGCATAATGTGCATGGATAAAGGGAGTTCTCTTAACCTTTACCTTATGCTATCTGGTAATTATGGTGTGATCATGATTATGCTTATGTTTATATATGTATACATGTATGTAAGTATGTATGTCATGTTTGAAAGGGTCATCATGGATCATGATTTGTTTATGATAATGTTTATGTATATGTATCTATGTATCTATGTCACTATCTGACAAGGTCATCAGGGATCATTCTTGTGGAGGAATAATTTTTTATGTAGGTGAATGACATGACAAGGTTCCTGGTCTTACGAGAATCAAGTAGGAAGAGTAGTCATGATGAATATTTGAGTTCAGTATCATGTGGTTATGAATTGACTTTGTACGCTTGTATTATGCCTATGCTTATGTTACGACAGGTAATGTTGAAGCATACATCAGTGGAATGAAAAAAATGTGCTTTGCGACATGCTAGGATAAGCATGAATGGAAGAGAGACACTAGAAGAAAGGTTTCTTGGTAGATACATTGTGGTTTTGGATGTGTGGTACTACTGTTGTGCATATGTTGTATATGTTGTGCATGTGTTGTATATGTTGTACATGTTGCATCTGTGATATTGTGTGCATGTGGTATTTGTATATATATAGTATGTGTACATGTTGGTTTATGCAATGTTATGTACATGATGGTACAAATAATGTGGTGTGAATTTTTCATATGCAGTGTTGGGTATAGATGGTTCTATGTACATGTTGGATATGTGATGTGTACATATTGTATTGTGTGCATGATGGATATGTGGTGTTGTGTGCATATGGTTTTGTGCGCATGTTGGATATCTAGTGTTGTGTACATAGGGTGTTATGTACATGTTGTATATGCAATGCTATGTACATATGGCGGTGTGTGCATGGTGTACATATGGTGTGGTCTACATGATTGTACAAGTGGTCTTGTGAGCATGTGGTGTCATGTACATGTTGTACATGTGGTGTTGCGTGCATATGGTGTTGTGTACATGTCGTGCATGTGATGTTGTGTACATGTGGTGTCGTGTAAATGTCATGCATGTGGTATTGTATACATATTGTACAGGTGGTACGATGTACATGTGGCGTTGTACACGTTATGCAAGTGGTGTCGTGTCCATCTGATGTTGTGTCCATATTGTGCATATGGTGCTATCTATAGGTGTTGTACATGTGCACAGTACCACCTATAGATAGCTCCATATGCACAATATGTACACAACATCACATGTACACGACACCACTTGTATAACGTGTACACAATGCCACATGTACATTGTACCACCTGTACAATATGTAAACAATACCACATGCACGACATTTACACGACACCACATGTACACGTTATCTATAGGTGGTACTGTGCACATGTTGTACATGTGGTACCAGTTTACTGTGGTATGATTTTCATGCCATACGTGTTGTGTTTTGTACATGCGGTACTATGTATGTGCATGGTGTAGTTATGGTATCATGACATGTGTATTCATTGCATTGTACTCTATGTAGTACATCTGTTGTATGGTGGTGTACATCGGGTGTAGGTACATGTATTTTGTTGTGTTGTACACTGGGTGTAGGTGTATGTGTTGTGTGTCAGGTGTAGATGCATGCATTGCATGTTGTTGTATGTCATGTGTGGTTGTATGTGTGTGATGCACACTGTGTGTATGTGCACATGGTTGAGGAGAAGGAACTGGGTGTTTGTCGAGTGTGGCAACTAATCCAAAGTGTGTACAGAATAAAGACAAAGGTAGAAGCTAAGGATCGATTAAAGGATAAGTATCAACATTTTATTTCAGTTTTATTATGCATGTGATTTATGATTCTAGTCTACGCTGATTACATGTGATCTATGATTATGGTTGATGATGATTGCATGTGATTCATGATTTTGATCTATGCTGGCTGTGTTTTGAGCTAACCTGATGTCATATTTTTATACATGTTTATTTGGTCAAAGATGATAGTTTGACTTGTTGTGATAGGAAAGTAAACATGATTGCAAGTGCACCTTATTGGCGAGTTACCAATAAGGTATGATGTGAATTTATTCCAATTTATTTTAAATCTAATTGAAATTATGTGCTTGATATAGGAATGCATGAACATGCTCGGTTGGGTGGTTGAAATTGACTGCAAGAATTTGCAACAACAAAAGGAATTGGAAAATGCACTAGTATGCTGATAAATTATTTAGGAGTAGGGTCATTGTGGGACACTAATTCCCAATAGCCCCCATTGATTTTCATGAGCATGCTATGATCAGTATGATGATTTTGAGGCAGGTATATGCCTTGGATTTTGTATTTTCTGATCCGAAGAAGCCTTGGCAAGGGATAGACTGCCTGAGATGGGGGTGCCAACGGAACTTGGAAGGTGTGTGACTGCATGGAAGGGGGAGACTAGATTGCTCGAGGGACTGTGTAGCAAAGAAGGGAAGGTCGGGGATGGATTATTTTTGTCATTACAATTGCCAGATGGAATCAAATGCACATTGGGAGTGCGCCCTGGAAAAATGAGTCAGTAATTGTTCGCTGAGAGGACAAGTGGCGTAGGATTGTAGCACTAGACATTGGATAAAACTTTGACTTTGACAGTGGATTCTGGATATCCTGGGAAGGAGGTGAATCTTGGTACTACCTTTGAGGGTGGAGGTGTGATCCTTTGGATTTCCTTGTTGATTGATATGGGCATCATATCTTTTTATTTTTTGGTTGAGCAAACATATATTTGTGTATATTATTGTAAATATTGTATCGAGCTAGCTTATAAAGTTCCATAGACAGTATGGTTATTTTCTAGTTGAAGAAAATGTCTATAAGTATATGTGGATTGTAAATATCATAATGAGTTGTGTTATAAATCTCCACTAAACAGTATGTTTTTCATGTTTTGGTAGATGGTCATTATAAATACTGCAACAAGATGTGTTATAAAGCTTCATGGGCAATATGTTTTGTTTTCAGCAGCCTTGTTGGTTATAGGTGTCATTGAACACCGAGGGCGGTGTTCCCCCAAGGGGGAGGGTTTAGTAACATCTGTGGTTAAAAATTCATGTAAAAATATATATGGCCATGATGATGGGACACATATTCCAAGCTGAATGATGGGAAAAACATCCTAGTGGGTGTTCATTTCGATTATTATGGCTAAAGGAAATTGGCAAAGGAAAATGGCATTTTTGGAACATTTATTTATCAAAATAATGGAAATTAAGAGAAAAGGAAGGTGAAAGGTCACAGGTTGCATGTGAAGAGGAAATTGAAGGAGAATAATGGAAAATGAAGAAAATAGAGGTCTACTTAATAAAAAGACTTTTGACACTTAGAGTTTTCTTGGAGCACTCTTGGGGAGTGTGGCATATTTGGAGTTTTGGAGCAAGAAGGCAAAGGAAGAGAAGGAAAGCACAAGACGACATTTGGATCAACAACTATAATGACTTTTTCATGTAGGTACCGAGTTGCATGTATATTTTCCTCACTAGCTTTGGCCTACATGGCATATGCATGTGGTTTATTGGTTATGACCTGTCATTGGCATGGAGGATGGCCAAGATTGATAGTGGATTGCATAGCCTTGCCATTTCCAAGATAACCATGGAGATTATAGCTTTATTTCATTCTTTTGTTTTGGTTGGTTCTCATGTTTCCTTATCTTGGGTTGAGTCATTAGTCTTGGAAGCCTAGTTGGAAAAACACTCTTGAAGCCCTTTTACAGCTTGGTTTGATCTACTAGTCCTGGAAGTCTTGGTTAGAAAAACACTCTAGAAGCCTTAGTGAGTTGAGTTACTAGTCCTAGAAGCCCTATTTGGACAAATGCTCTGGAAGCCCAGTAAAAGTTATGGGTTGAGTTACTAGTCCTCAAAGCCTTGCTTGGAAAAACTCTCTAGAAGCCCTGAAAGGCTTGGATAGAGACCAATCTGATGATGGTTTTGTGATGTCCAACCATGAGGTGGAATCATTATTTGATGGGTTAAGGTGGATCTCCTCAGTAATCCATCAATAGTTTTGGATTGAGATGTTCTATCAGATCCCATATTCATGCTTGGAATATGGCACGGGGATGAATGGCTGAAGAGAGATTTGGCTCACCCATTATACAGTTGGGTGGAACGTGGTAGTTCCATACCAGGTTGGCCTTGTCATCATTAATATGAGCTAAAGCGACAAGTAAACAATGCCTCATAGAAAATCTCAGATAAGTATAAAACCCATATGCTGAGATTTGTTATTTACACCTCTAGATTACATATCTGTGATATGTTTGACGAAATGCCTGTCATGGCTAGTAGGGGTCTAGTCAAGGTTTTATTCAATTAATTCCATTAGTATTTTTATTTCCATGTTATCTTATGGTTCTGAAGGTGTCATTCAATTCTTGGCAGTGACCTGGGCTCTAGGCATGAAAATGTGGCTTAAATCCTGGGGACGTTGTCACATAACTATGCAAAATAGTCTCTGAACACTAGCTTGTATGCCTGTGAAAGCTTCCATAGGTCTCTTGATGCTAGCACGCCCATAGCATGAGAGCATCCAGAGGTCAAGTGGTCCAAAATATCAGTGGGATCCAAGGGCTAGTTGGCAGAAAGGCTGGATTGGTTCCTGAGGGTTCTAATGTTGATGTTGAATGTATGTATGGTGTGTTTCCATCGATTCCACTTCCTTAACGTGAATTAAGAGGTCGAATCATATCATAGTGGCCTCTCATCACATGTTTACCCTGGCTAACGAGTCGCTTGGGTAGATGTGGGAGGAGGGTGTTACATTGGGAATAGATCTAGAAAACTAGGAAGTTATCAAAACCCTGTTGCAAAACACAAAATATGAGATGCATTCATTAAGGAAGAAGTTGAAAATGACTTGGAATGAGAAGCCTTAAACAATTTAACTAGCTCAGGTTGAGAAAGAGAAGGGAGTGTTGATGAGAGAGTTAGTGGACAGAAACAATGAAATTGTCATTTTTCATAAACAAGTGCAAGGCTTACAACAATCAATCGAAATCCATGTTTGCACTATTATGGTCCTAAGTGAGTCAAATTAACCCTCAAATAATATTACAAAAGTTATGGAAAAACTCAGAATTTGAAAGGTTGAACTGAAGAAAATTCAAGACAACCTAACTCAAGTAAAGGAATAACTTGATATCAAGGAGAGCAAACTAAATACAGCAAAAGAAAAAAATGATTAGTTGACCATTAATAACAAGGCATAACAAGATGAGATTGAGTTAAAAACCAAATTGAAGGGAAATATCTCTCTAATTGAATCTAGACAAATAATTTGGGATGATATGATCCAAGAGGTCTGTTCTAAAAGGGATTATATTCATGTAATTTCTCAATGAAATACTATGATGAATGGGATTGAATTAAGCATTGATGCATGCAAGAAAATTGTATAGAGAGAAATTCTGAAGGCTGAAAAGATTATCAAATAGTAAAATGGAAAATCTTCAGACAAACTAAGGGTGTTAGATATCATAGACAAAGTTAGAGTAATTATGGAACTTATTAAAATGAATGAGAAAAACCTACATTCAGGTAGAGAATATATTAAAGGAGGATCACAAGTTAGTATCTTTGTTTGATTCCAAATTTGGCTGGAGGACTAGGTATGGTCTACCTAACTGTTGGGACTAGCAAGAAAATCCATTTTCTTGGGAACTATATGAAAAGGAACTAGTGGCTATTAAAAGCATAGTAGATCTAACACATGAAAATGCTGCAATTCTAAAGTGAAGTACTATTGTGAATTATGTTCTAAGGGAATTACAACTTCTTTGAAT
Organism: Pinus tabuliformis; assembly: GCA_031772625.1. Taxonomy (NCBI): domain Eukaryota; kingdom Viridiplantae; phylum Streptophyta; class Pinopsida; order Pinales; family Pinaceae; genus Pinus; species Pinus tabuliformis. The sequence goes on along the minus strand of CM062811.1, from coordinate 1,191,378,067 downwards.
GATGAAGACACTATTTGTTGCAAAACCTAATTAGCAAAGCTTTTAAATTTGAAACTTGCATTCTAGAAATTAATCTATTGTAAGATCCCATATGAAGCACTTTGGAAGAAGTGTGAAAGGTTGATTACACCTATTGATGGAGAAGTTCAAGTGGCACAACTAAGCACCAATCCTCAAAGTAAATGTTCCATTATTCATCAGACTTCTCAAAAATTAGAAAATTTCATTTTGTAATATTATAAAATACTTTTTAGTTATGTATAGTTAAGTAGTTATAAATGTTTTGATAGTTTTCTTTATAACTAGTTTTGATGAAATATTTAAAAGACATGAGAACCACTAGAAAAGGGTTTTGAGTTTTGGAATTTTGAGTACTTGTGTAATTATTTTTGATTCCTTGGAGATAATAATAATATCCAATAGGTTCATTCGACTAAGTATTGGCACATTATAACTACGTGTTGTTTCTCTTATGTGTTCTCCATATTCATTTTCCTTATTTGAAGCATGTTTATGATTGTAGCGGATTTATTTGAGAAAGTTATACGTTTATTTTATGTATCTTTAAAAGTTACAATGAATACTTGTAATTTTTGTTCAAAGATATCTTAATAGGCTCTCAATTCCTTCCGCACTTCCATTCTTAATCCAAATCATTCAAACTTTCATCTTAGAGTTGTAAATCTAGTTTCTATTAAAGGACCCAAGCTATAAATTGTAGCCTCTTATTAGTTCTACTTTCCAGTGAAATAATAAAAATATTGCTAATATAAGGCCAATTTGGGCATAAAGATTCATTTCCAAGATTAAATTTTGTTACAAAAGGGAATATATAACCTTTGGACACATTTTAATAAATTTGTAACAATCTTTTAAAAGTTTTGAAACAGTTATGTGGATGTCCTAGGCACAAGTTTGTTGAGCCTCCATTTTGTCCAAATTTTTATGATTTTACTGAATAATTTTATGCATGTACTAAGTGTCTATAATCATTATTATTCTTTTTACGCATTATTAAGTTATTATTTAGAGGAATTTAGAGCTGACAATTGTTGATCTATGAACTCTTCTTGTTTTGTTAATTTGAAGAGTATTTAATGTGAAAATGTCATTAATGTTAGGCTCTTTTGTGGCAGGTGCTAACAATTCCTGTACTAGCAGTTCCTGTACCAATAGTTCCTGTATTAGTAGTTCTTGTACAATTTTTTCCTGTACCGTTAGTACAAGAGATAATAATTTTTTTGGATTTGATAGCTTGGAATGGACCTTGACATTCCCCGAGAGAAGTTGTTCTTACCATTTACTTGCTCGTAGATGTAACAAGAAATTGCCACATCCATTGCAGTATAAGATTCTTCTCAAACTACTATTTAAAACTGAGTTGATCATGTTTTTATGCATATGCCAACAAGCCTCAGTCCTACATTCACCTTCCTGTATCATACAACATTCTTGCGCCACACATCAAATTCCTGCACCAATTCAGATTTTACAGCACTCCTGCACCAATTCAATTCTACAGCAACATTCCTGCACCAATTTGGGGCTTTCATAAATTGTCACATTTCTGGGAAAATATGGAAGAGTTTTTTGTTCAAAATGTTTCTTAAACACTTCCACATGAGCCAAGATACACCTAGGTCTTACAGAATTATATTTAGGGAATAATTCTTGCTTCAGCCCTAAATTCGCAGCAGTTTCTAGACTGCCAACTTCCTCCTCGATTTTCGTGCAGGTGAAGGCGAATAGAGAAATTTTGGAACATGGGGTTTGGTCCCAGTATATAAATTTGACTAAGCCTCAAACATATTTCTAAAATATATCACGGTTTTGGAGATACGAAGAGTTCTTTGGAGGCAATTTGTTAAAAATACCAATTTTTCCAGAATTCTAGAAAACGCCCAGATTTGGAAAATTCATATCATATCTTCATTATTTCAATAGAGAAACGGTTTTAATGATATTATATTTGATGAGAGTTTGGATTCAATCCCCATGTTGTTTATCAAGGAATGGCTTGTCTAAATCCAAAAGTATCATGTAAAAATAATATAAAAGAAAGGAGTTATGCAGGTGTGAGGGGATGGCAGATTGTATTTTGTAAACCACATTTTATTGCAGAAGAGGGATCGATTTCATTGTGCAGGGAAGGAGGAGTTGAGTGTCTATTAGGATGTTCCTTGGAGGGGATCATTAGAGCCCAGCGCTGCTTGTTCATTTATTACGTAACAGGACTTCGAATTAATATACTCTAGCATTCGATTTATGATTTCAATGTTTTTCTAAAGCTTCTGGCGATGTGATTTAATTGCTACAAGGGCAACGAGATGGCTAGTTGGTCCCACCAGCCAGTCCATTGCCCCATTCCTCTTACAATTTCTTTATATTTTGTTTTGATAGCTGCATGGTGTTTAAGTGTGATTTGATACAGTTTTGCAATCTCATTCCATAATTCTGTTTTATGCTTTGATTGCTTGATTTGTAATTTCATTCCATTGCTCTGGACATTTGAAGTTAATGATATTGTTAAGAATTTTTATGACTGAAGGATATTATGGTTTACTAAGAATTCTGGTTGATTAAACTCATGACTACCTTAAAACTATTTGAGATACGAGACTGATTCCTGCACTATGAAGAGAAACATTCATTCTTGAAATTTTAATAATTAAATTCCAGGATGAGCATAAGGAAAGATTATCATATTGTTTTATTGGCAAGTGAATTTCTCACAAGAATTCTTGGAATGTTTTAAGGTTAAAAAATTTATATCCCTTCATCATAATTGACTACTGCTTCAGGCCGATATACTCAGTGCAGGAACAGAACATACTTCCAGTGTAGGAACATCGTTTTAGTACAAGAACATCATTCCAATGTAGGAACATTGTTGCGGTGCAGGAACGATGATTTAGGCCAGGAAGGAAAACTTGTAACAAAGACAAATGCAGACATTCCTTAAACTTGAATATTGAATCATTTCTAGAGAAGCATTATAATGTAGATCTCTTTTAAAAGCTTTCAACAGTTTCATTAGGTTAATTGGAATGAGGTTGCTAGTTTAATTTCATGTTTTTCATCTTTGCAACATCGCAGTAATTTTTAAGAGGTTTTGCATTCTTTACTTCTTGAATCACATTCTTTATTTCCTTAACAGTTTTTCAGTTTGAATGGGGCCTACATTTCCTTGTCACATGGATGACTGAGGAGGAATTTCTGTAGGAGTCCACTCAAACCAGAAGAGGAGAAAGAAGTACATTCCCAGAGTGTGTTTACTTTACTTTCAAAAAGTCTTGTTCCTTTTTCCTGAATGATGCTTCTTTTGAATTTCTTGCAAAAGCTTGGTTTTTATTTGACAAATCCCTGAGGTCGTATTCAGGAATATATTGTGCTACGCCTCTAATTTTACTTACCTGGATTGACAAATTAAATGTTGGTTTAAATCTTGCATTTATACCGCCTGACATTTTTGCGTCATTGTCGGGGATCGAACCCAGGTCACCTGCGTGACATAGAAATTTCTCCTATGGGGTCACCCACTTTTGGTGTGTATAATTCTCACCATACCTTTTGTTGTCACCCTAGAGATAGTTATTTTTTCCATAAAAAATTAGACATAGAAATCTTGCAATAATATAACATTATTCTCAAATAAAATCAAAGATTAATAGAATACATTCAATAGAATAACCATAATTTCAAAAATAAATTACATTCACTATAGAGTAATTTAATTAGATCTAAAATGATTGCATAAACTAAGTTATAAATGAATAATAAAATAAAATTGATATACACACTAGTGGTAAAGTGTGTTACATGGAACCCGGATGCGGGTGATGGTACAGATATTATGGCATGGCCACATGGCCAGCGAGAGCTGCCACGAGCCAGCCCGTGGAGGAATGAGACTCATCACGCAGATGAAATAAATGAGGGAGCTCTTGCTCCATTTCGTAATTTCATTAATGGTGGTAGACAGTGAGAGCAGAGCGCATTCATGGCACTCAGGTTCCAAGAGAAAGCCATGGGAATTAAGGTGGGAGCAAGGTTGGTGCTGCGACATTCTCAGCAAGACCATCTCGCTGTGCAGACTTGCTGGAACATTCCCTACCCTCTGGCAGACTCTGGAGACTCTAAACCACCCGCATTGCGAGGGAGAGATAGCTCTGCTGGAAATTGGATCAGTGAAGTGGAAGCTCTGTTTCGAAGGAGAGATAGCTCTGCTGGGAATTGGATTACTGAAGTGGAAGCTCTGGTCAGTTCCACCGTCCATATGGCCAGAACAAGAGAAAGGCAACCATGTCGAAGAGGGTCTGGTCGTGGGACATCTTCTCGCCCTCCAGCAGCAGAGGCACACCACCATTGTTGCTGCTGTTACTGTTTTCGCAGAGTTGGAACTCCCCACCTGCAAGTATCTCAGTTCTTGGACTCCTGCAATCCGAATGAGGGACCGCCAGGGCCGCCTGCGCTTCCAGCATTCGGCACCGCCGTATTTAACTTGGGAAATCTTAATGCCCATATTTCAATCCTCTTTGTCAGAGACGCAGAGGAGGACCATGCTGGGGCAAGCAGCAGAGAATTACCCTCTGCGAACCAGTTGGACAAGGTCGAGGGACAAGCAACCGATGCAAAAGGAAAGGCGCCCGTCCAAATTCAGACGCAGGAGGCGTCGACGTCCAGAGCGGGAGCGGAAGAGGTCCAGGCAGACCCCCAGGATGGCTATGGGTGGGTCCCGATCGTGGAGATGGCGCCGGAAGAGATGGAACCAGAGGAGTAGCGCCACCATCCATCTTCCATTCAGGTCCTGTTTTGTGGTCTTCTGTCTCGGTCGCTTGGTCCTGTTTTGTGGTCTTCTGTCTTGGTCGCTTATTATGTATGGGATAAAATGCATGCTTTTGAATGGGTCTGGTAATTTGTCTGTAGGTCCTGCTCTATTTTCAATTCCGTCACTTAGTATATTCTGGGAGTCTACAAATGTCCAAGGTCGCCCCTGCGTGGGTAGTTTTTTTGAGTCATAGCCCCTGCGAGGGCAATGTCAAAGCTAAATGATGACTTTTGATGAGGTTTTGGGGCAGCTTGAGCACAAATGCAAGCAAATGCCAGCTGCTATCCCACAGTGCCATCGCTGGCCATGGGAAACTAGTTTCACTGCATGTAATTTCACTTTGTATATAATATAATTTCCTAGAGTAGTCTTACTGAGAAAAAAAAAAAAAGTGTGTTACATGGAGAAAAAAAAATGCTAATATCAAATAATATTTATTTTGTAAGGAGAAATTATACTCTATTCAAAATATAGTCTACTAATAATTTTTCCCCTACACTAATGGTTTTCATTGATGATAACTGGATTTCGTTGGTGTACTAAAAGTTATTGTCATTGTTGTGTATTATAGGATCCATAGGAGGCCATCGACATAGGACGTGGACTATGTATAACTACTAAAACACAAAGAGAAAAGTGGGTCGAAGAAGATATGACAATGCAATGTGCATATACAATACAAGTAAGAAGACAAATCAACCTAAACCAAAGGAGGAAGGTCTTTATGAATTCACAAATACTACAACATAGAGGATAGAAAGTGATTTTTTTTCCACAAGGCCTTTCAGGTCGAAATTATTGGTTCAAAGTACACAAGGATGGTGATTAAATGTGATTCTATGATCAAGTGAAATGTTTGAAAATTAGGGTATCCATGTGGGATAGGGATGTTTGATACTTTTATTTTCTAAATTTTTGTTCGATGTATATACCTAGGGTCATTATATTAATTTTTGTTTTTCAACTCCAAATTAACATTATATCAATATGTCAAATATATGACTAAAGTGAAGCATTGTGTTGTATAGCATATTCATTGAAATTATATAATTGGTGTACTAAACATTATTGACTATGTTGTGTATTACAGGAGTGAAATGAATCCATGGCAACAAATTGTGTCATATCAAATGAGGACACAATGGATGGTGTGGGACATCAAGTACTCAATTTTTGGCTTAACTTAGGAAAATTTGATATAATGGTATTTTTTTACACATCCATATTTTTTCATGATATTATTAAAATTTATAGTGTATTATCCAATTTTGACAGAAATCTGGATGCACACAAGCCCTTTCTTTTATGCAATGAAATCTATGCAATTTGGAGTATTCTTGAACAAAAGAAATATATATGTGAAAAAATAAAATTATTTAATTGTATTAATGTTACCTATGAGTAAAAAAATACTCTCCAAGTTGAATCATTCAATTTGGCCTTGAAATGAAAGTTGGGCATGCATTTTTGTGAAGCAAGCCAAAATTGCCTTGCTTCACTAAAATGCATGCCTAGGCTTCATTTCTTGGCAAATTTGATTCATTCAAATTGTATACTATTTAATTACTAAATTTACGCACTAAATTGCTTCCAATAAATTTCTGATCTTCACAAACTATTGAAACTTTTGGAGAGACACCATGAACCACGATTGCTCCAACACTTTCATTTACATTAACTGCAACCTTAATATCACTAAATTAGAAAAAAAAAATTGTATTAATGTTACTTATGAGCAAAAAAATATTGTCCAGTTTGAATCATTAAATTTGGCCTTGAAATGAAAGAGGGGCATGCATATTTGTGAAGCAAGGTAAAATTGCCTTGCTTCACTAAAATGCATGCTCAAGCTTCGTTTATTGGCCAATATGATTGATTCAAATTGTAGATTGTTTATTTTATTATTTTACACACTTTAGTAATTGTCATATATTTAATTTGAGCTTAAATATTTATACTTCAAATTTCATACAACATTTTAAGTTTTGCTTCCACTTGCCTTATGCCAAAGTTGTGTATAAGTGGGAAACATAGTTATGTATGATATTTGTCAGAATGATGCAAGGTTATATCGTAAGGTTAGGTATTTTCCATTCATGTCCCATTTAAAATTCATTACCAATAGTGTAATTGGTTTGGCCTGGGAGTGCATAGTTGTTCCGACTTGAACATTGCCAGGTATGATGAATTTCTGCTTTAGCATACTTAGATAAAGGAGAGAAAATAAACTTTTTTTCCATGAGACCTTTCAAGTCAAACTTATTAATTGAAAATGCAGAAGAATGGTGATTAAATGTAGTTCTATGATCAAGGGAAATTTTTGAAAATTATGATGCCCATGTTGGATATGGATGTTGGATATTTTTCTTGTCGCAATTTTGGCTTGATGGATATACCTAGGGTCATAGAATTAATTATTTTTCAAATATAAATTAACATTATATCAATAAGTCTAATATATGAATAAAGTGAAGTTTTCTGTTGGATAACATATGCATTGAAATGATATAATTGGTGTACTATACATTATTAACTATATTGTGTATTATAGGACCCAGATGAGGCCTTAGCAATAAATTGTGTCATATCAAATCAGGACACAATGGATGATGCATAGCATCAGGTACTCAAATTTTGACTTCACTTAGGAAAAATCGATAAAATTCCATTTTGTGATATGCCCATATTTTTTCACAACATTATTAAAATTTATAGTTTATTTTCTAAAACTGAAAGAAAAAAAAAAAATTTATATATATATATATATATATAATATAAAAAATAATAAGTAATAAATAAATAAAATCCATGTTGTAGATTATTTTAGATAGAGATTGGAGAAAAAACAGAGCCTGAGGCTTCAACTAAAAAATATATATATATATATATGTATGTGGACATGGACCTAAAAATGTTAAATCACATAGAGGACAGTGGGTGGAAGAGGATATGAAAATTTATCCTTAAGACAAAACAAATGGTTTCACTGAACAATAGGTTGGTTAGCACTATAGTACATGGGATGAATACTTTGAGAAAATTGTTGTTTGTGGATGTTCGGTATGTCATGGAAAGAAAAAATTCAAATGAGAGATTATATAAATAAAATACATAGATGATGAGCTTCCTCAAAGAGAGAGAGAGAGAGAGAGAGAGAGAGAGAGAGAGAGGGAAGAAAACCAGAGAGAGAGAGAGAGAGAGCGAGAGAGAAGAGAGAGAGAGAGAGAGAGAGAGAGAGAGAGAGAGAGAGAGAGAGAGAGAGAGAGAGAGAGAGAGAGAGAGAGAGAGGGAAGAAAACCAAAGAGAAATTAATGTGTGTGGACTAGAGAGAGAGAGAGAGGGGGGGGGGAAGAAAACCAGAGAGAGAGAGAGAGAGAGAGAGGGGGGGGGGGGGGGAAGAAAACCAGAGAGAGAGAGAGAGAGAGAGAGAGAGAGAGAGAGAGAGAGAGAGAGAGGGAGAGAGAGAGAGAGAGAGCGAGAGAGAGAGGGAAGAAAACCAGAGAGAGAGAGAGAGAGAGAGAGAGCGAGAGAGAGAGGGAAGAAAACCAAAGAGAAATTAATGTGTGTGGACTAGAGAGAGAGAGAGAGAGAGAGGGGGGGGGGGGAGAAAACCAAAGAGAGAGAGAGAGAGAGAGAGAGAGAGAGGGAAGAAAACCAAAGAGAAATTAATGTGTGTTCTAGAGAGAGAGAGAGAGAGAGAGAGAGAGGGAAGAAAACCAAAGAGAAATTAATGTGTGTAGACGAGAGAGAGAGAGAGACAGAGAGAGAGAGAGAGCGAGAGAGAGAGGGAAGAAAACCAAAGAGAAATTAATGTGTGTGGACGAGAGAGAGAGAGAGAGAGATCTATACATTTTATATTTTTATTTTTTAAGATGTATTTCATTATATTTATTTGAAATTGATACATTCGTCATTTATCCAATTGTTTCCTAAAATTAAATAATGCTTGTGTTTATTGATAGTTAGAATACATTGATGATACACCTACTAATACCTAAGGTCAAACTGAGTTATTGACATTTAGATGGGATTATCCAAACCATCCTCTAAACCATACCGGGGGAAAAAGAGCAAGATCGAAGATAACACTACTAGTTGAGATATTTGAAGAGATGATGAGATTATCATACATTTATGGCATGCCACCTAACCTTAATGATGATGATGATAGTGAAAGTGTAATGCATGAAGAAGGATTGAATGAAAATCTTACAGGTTTCTTTGGGAATGGAAACAATGATGATGATAATGATCATATGGTTGACAATAATGATGATAACAGGGCTAATTACCACCAATGTAATCTTGATGATAAAAACCTAATAGACTCAATCAAGCAAGCAGCTAAGACACCCGTGTTCAAATCAAGTACAAGTGGAACCTCAAAACTTGCATGAACATTAACATTATTAGAAATCAAGTCACTATTTGGTAGATTTGACAAAGGATTCACTACCATATTGAAGCGAGTTGAAATATATTTCTTACTTTGCATTGTCAATTGGTGTATGCAATTCATAAACATTCATTAAATCCATTTATATTTCTTAATGAGTATTTTAAAACCATATATTGTTTATAAATAGTCCTAGTGTATATTGAAATATCAAACATGCTCACCATAAGTCAAACATACAATTGATTTAATCTAGGGAAATCTTATAAGGAAATAAAAACTAAAATATTTTGTATGGTGATATCTTCCGGAGTCATCGCATTCATGTTTTTTTTTGGAATAAATGTTTCGAACCAACCACTGTGGTTCATCATCGGGATCAGATGAGTGAATAAGTGAGAACCTCATGGGATCAATAAATAGAGGAGAGGGTTGGGAAGTGAATGAAAGGAGCCGATAGGTTTACTAATGAAGCCTATCGACTCCTTTCATTCACTTCCCAACCCTCTTCTCTATTTATTAATCCCATGAGGTTCTGACTTATTCACGCATCTGATCCTAATGATGAACCAAAGTGGTTGGTTCGAAACGTCGATTCCAAAAAAAAACATGAATATGATGACACCAAAAGATATCACCATACAAAATATAGATCGCAAAAGCCTCAAATCTACGACTAAAATATTCTCTGAAGAGAATGTGTTGCCATCAACTTGTAGAGAAGCATGTCAGTTGTTGGTTGAGTTGGGGATTTAATATAAGAAAATTCATTCAAGTAAAAATGATTTCATTTTAGATAGATGTGAATATCAGCACAAGGTAGAATTCCCTATATGAAAAGAGAAGAGATATTGTACAGACGTAGTACAAGGTCCTACAATTCCAAAGGAGGTTTTACGTCACATGAAAATTATACCTAGAATTGAACGAGTGTTTCGTTCCAAGTCATTTCCACAATTGATGGAATGGAATGCAAAGAACAAGAGTAAATATGGATTCATGTGAATTCTAGATGAATCCAAAACAATGAAACACAGATGAAAAATGGCCAAGAAAATACAAGGATGAACCTCGTAGTATTAGTTTTGGTCATGCAATTGATTGAGTGTGCCCATTTTCTTCCTAAGCTCAAATTAAGTGTTTTGATCCATATTTATGCAAGAAAAAAAATGAAATATAGACATAAATAGAAACACATAGTTACAACAAAAAATAATTTTAATTCATTAATAACAAAGTATTGAAAATTGTTACATTCATAATGGAAATAAACTACTTTGGGCAATGGTAGCTTATCTTTGAGAAGAGATGTCGCAGGTACATGTCTTCTAGACTACATCATAATGAGGCTCAAAGGCCTATTTATTATTGAGAAACTATGGAAAACCCTAAAAATCCAAAAACCTAACCCTAGGAGATGAAGCGCCAAAATTTTGTGGGCCTCGTTAGGGTAAATTGGTACATCAACTTCGCGGGTTCATAATATTGGCATACAATGTTCATTTGACATGTACAATACCTCGTTAGAAATATCTATTCAAGGATTACAAATTTCAACTGCAAACCCTTGCCATAATTTATAGGTTTTCCTATTTTCCAAGAAAACATTGTTTATGGCCTCAAAGTTCAAGATATGAAAAAATGCCAAAAATAGTAAATTTTGATACAATTAAGGAACCTAAAAGAAATAGTGGTGGGGATCCAAGTGGAATAGGTGCGTGGCCACCAATATCCACCTAGATCGTTCCTTCCCATTTAGGAAGCAATGGTCCCTATTACGTTGAGTGCCTCCATGAGATGGGGAAACTCATGTTGAACTTAGTCCCTGATGAGCTACTTGCCTTAGTACAGGAGTTGGCGAGCTTTGACAACATGAAACAGTTGGGTCACCTGCTGGAAGGTGTTCTTGATCAGCGTGTCCATGATTTGCTCAGTTTTGTTCTGTTCCATATAGTTTGGGCTTAGCTATATTGGTGTTAGTTGTTATGTAATGTATGATGTGTCTAGTAATGGTGGAAAGTATGGTCGAAGGCGATCCACATTGAATATTGGGTGTAGGCCAAGGAATGGGGGACATTTAGCTCGAAATATTTATCATCCAAAAACTTGGTGATGGAGTAAGGCCCATATAAGAGTGGTGGGATATTTTGATGGGCTCTGATAAGGTTTTATTTCTGTAAATGCAACCAAACTTTGTCACCCACCTTAAACTTATGTGGAATTTGATGTTGATCATCTTGCTACTTATACTTGGCATTGGACTTCTCCAAGATTGAGTGAACCTACTGGTGGATGTGTTGGATGCATTCAATAAACCTAGTTGCTTTATCAACCTCAAACTATACATGTGTTGATTCTTCCTATGTAGTCGCATGAGGCATGGCAACATCAATCTAACACAATGGTTGAAATCCTATACCCACTTGAAATGGGTTGTGGCTAGTCAAGCTATGGAGAGATTTTTTATAGCTATGTTGTACATAGGGAACTCTCTCATCCCATGTTCATTGATTCTTTGAGTTGTACATGTGGAGTATGTGCACTATCATCATGTTGACAAACTTTGTTTAGACATCATCCTGGGGATGGAATGTAGTTGACTTACTAAGCTTGGTGTCGAATAGTGTCTAGATGCTTGAACAAAATGTACTCGGGAACCTGCTATCTTTATCTGATATAATGGTCTCCGAGATACCAAAATGTAGCCACACTTGTTCAAAGAAGAGTTCGGTAGTGTCCTCTCATGTGATATTGTTCTTGCAGGCCACAAATATAGCCATCTTAAAGAATGTTTCCATGACCACAAATACACAGTCATTACCATGCTTAGTAGAAGGGAGGCTAAACAAAGAGTCCATGGAGATAGATTCCCAGGGATGGCTGGGAGTAGGAAGAGGAGTGTACAAGCCTTAATTCTTGATGGTTGGCTTGGCAATAAAATAGGCAATGCAAGGTGTGATATATTTTCCAACATTTTATCAGAGTTTGGGCCAATAAAATAATTATGTACTATGACCACAATTTTCTCCACACCAAAGTGTCTTGCGACTCGACTATAGTGTGCCTTCCAAATCATTTTCACACGCTCACTTGAAGGAACACAAAGGAAGCCCAGGTAGCATAATAATGCGTCTTAAAGGTGGAAATCTAGAACTTGCTTGCCATCCACTAGCATCTGGTATGTGGTGGTAAACTTTGGATCTGAGAGGTCTCATGGATGCAAGAGTTGAGAATAGTAGTCAGTTCTACAACTGGGGGCCGACTAAGGAAATCTGCAACATGATTGGTGCTTCCCTTTTTGTATTTAATTTTCAAGTGGAATTGTTGCAGATATGTAGATCACTTCTGATGGTAATCATTCTGCAACTTTCCTTATGTCTTTATAAACTGAAGAGGTCAGTCATTTATGTGGATGAATGTATCCTTCCCGAGAATGTAATGTTTCCATTTTCGACAAGGCTACATGATAAAATACATCTCTTGATAATAAGTGGGATACTTCTAAATTGTATCAGAAAGTGTCACACTGTGATAGGATATTAGATGGCCTTCCTCAGTGAGGATTGCACCAATAGCATAGTCAGAGGCATCTATCTCAATTCCAAATGGTTGTTGTAGGTTTGGAAATGTGAGTATAGGTGCAGAGCAGAGGCGATGCTTCATCTCAAAGAACGCCTTCTATTAGGACTCGGGCCAAGAAATTTTTTTTTCTCTCCACCCTTGGTAATATGAATCAAATTCCAAGTGATATGGGAGAATCCCAACATGAACGTCTGATAAAAATTGCAAAGGCCCAAAAATTGGTGAAGCTCTGTTAGAGTGATCGAGGCTGGGCAATCCCGAATGACTTGTATCTTATCCATATCCACATGCACACCTCCCTCATCTATGATGTAACTTATATATTAGACTTGGCTCATGCCAAAGGTGCATTTATCCATGTTGACACACAGTTTGTCTTATCATAGGGTCTGAAGGGCCGACTGAATGTGTTGCAAGTGCTCTTCCCAACTCTTGTTGAAGATGAGGATTTCGTCTAGATAAACAACCATGAACAAGTTGGTGAAGGGTAGTAGGATGTCATCCTTCAGCCTCATAATAGTTGCAAGGGATTTTTTCAACCCCAAAGGCATGACCAACCATTCTAAAATGTATTCCTTGGATTTAAAGGTAGTCTCCCATACATCTGTGGGCTCTATTGGTACCTAGTGATAGGCTAACTTCAAATCGATCTTTTCGAAATACTTGGCCCCCTTGAGTTAGTCCAAAAGGTCATCAATCTATGAAATTGGATGCCTATTCATGACAATGATTTTTTTAGTGCATGATAATCAATGCAGAGCCTCCAGGTCCAATCCTTCTTTTATACAAGTACAATTGGGCTCCCACAAGTTGAGGAACCTAATCGGATGGGCCCTTTTTGCATCAACTCCAATATCTACCACTTGATCTCTTCATTTTCTAGAATGTAACAAAGGTATACTAGACCATTGGGTAGAGGTACCTCGGGAGTCAGATCGATCAAATGCTTGACCTAGCAGTGCAAGGGTACGCCTGTGGGTGAGGTGAAGATGTCCCTGTTCTTCTATGATCTTATCCACTATATTTTTTGTTGATTTCTGGTAGCATCAAATGTGCTCTAAGTCTAAAATTTTGCAGGGAGGCTTGGGCACATGTATTACAATGAACCTAGAAAGTGTTTTGGGAAATTCCACCCAGAAACAATTTTATTAAAATAATTAATTCTTTTAAAGGGACCCTAAGTCTAAACTTAGGAAAATAAAATAATTAAAGGGTATTAATATAAACTGTGGATGTAACTTCTAGAAGAAGACAAGGATCAAGTAGAAATGATCATATCCGTTGATTATCTTCTAATTTGGGTAGTTAAATTTCAACAAGGAGATTATTTAATGAGGCTTGAGGGTCACTTGGAAAGACACACGGAGAGTTCGGAAGTTTGATTTTCTGAGGTAGAGTAGAGGAGCTATCGGGAGAAGTTCTATAGTGAGTTGTTGGAGTGAGGGGCACGGATAGTTGGGTTGGAGTATCTTCTCCAGGACCCAGGATACACAATAGAGAGAGAGTAAAGGAGACACTAGAAGGTCCCATGCATAGCTTGACGCTAAGCCAGAAAGGCTCACACAGAGACAACACAGTAATCTAGAGCACAAGTCTGAGTTTTGCAGAGGAACTAACATTTCTAAGCTGGGAGGGATGGAAACTGCTCCAGAAGGTAAGACGTTTCCCAAATGACCTGACGCAGAGCCTTTTAAGGTTGACATAGGGCCTATGCAGGGCCAGCACGGAGATAGTCAGGGACAGTTGGTTCAGTTGCCGGAACAGCCGGGAATTACTAGGTAGAGTGAGGTAATCTCATTAAGTTTTTCTTCCAGTTTAGTTTCTCTATAACTAGATTGAAGGAAGGGCATCCAGAGTTGTATTTAGAAACTACTACTTAATAATATAAAACCCTCAGAGTTGTTGCACCGATTTTCCCGCATTGGGTTTTTCTGGGGACATCTGTCCCAAAAATATTGTGTCACTTATGTGGATTTTTCTCTATTGTTCTGTTCTTGTTTTGGGAAGATTAATTAATTAAGTGAAGGCTGTAGTTGTATTAGCTTCTATATTTTCTGTAGGAAGCAGTAGATAATTTGTTTCGGTAATTAACATATAGGAGAAGCTTAATCATTTGATGCAGTAGTTGATTCGAGTGGGATTCTCGAATTTTCACATGGTATGAGAGCATTACAGGTGAAGCAAGAAGAATAGTTCCAAAGAACCCAACACTGAGTAGAAGAGGAGATCGAAAAAGTTGCAGAGGGCAAGAGTTCGAAACCCTAAAGGGTTTGCGCAATCTTAGCTGGAGAGATAATTTTTGAGGCAGTCTCTCTCTGAGTGAGTTGACAGAGAGCAAGGAATGCCAGTTTGAAAGTTTGTTAGGGAAGAGGGAGCAGCATTAAAGCCTCAGCGTGAGGAGAAGCATGTGGGATGCAGTATTTTTTATAGCTCATTTTTTTGGGAAAAAGGACATCAAAAGAGAAGGGAGAAACACAATTGAGGGAATAACTTAAGACTTCCCACCAAGAAGTTAGTTTTCTTATTAGCTGAGCAGTAGCAATAAGAACCAAATAAGAGTTTTTGGACATTTGTGGCAGACATGAAAACTAGTGGATTGAGGGATCAGGATAGGTTGAACAAAGCATCCAACTATGTCATCTAGAAGGAAAGAATGTCATTCCTTCTAAATGAGAATGCCCTCAAGACATATGTCAACAGAATGGTGGTTGTGTCTATAGATGCAGATCCCTTGAAGAAGTACCAAGCTGAAATGGCGCAAGAAAAAAGAATGATCCTCGATGGAGTGAAGGATCATGTGGTCTGTCACATCACCAGCATAGGGACTGCTAAGGAGATGTGGGACGCATTGTCTACATTGTATGAGAGATCTTCCTAACATTAGAAGATGTACTTAGAGTAGAAACTAAGATCTTCTCAGATGCAAAAATGGGATCGTGTGGATCCATTCCTCACGAATCTTTAGGAGACCTATGATGAGTTATCTGTTGTGGGCTCTACACCTCAAGACTCAGAGTTGGTTAAACTGGCCCTCAATTCTGTCTCAGATGAGTGCCAAGTCTTTGTCCAGAGTATCCTGGGTAAGGCGACTTTTCCAAATTGGGATGAGATGTGGGAAGCTCTTAAGAAAGAGCAGCTGAGGAGAGACTTGGTCAAGTGCAAGCTTGATGGAAGAAGAAATAGTGGGTTAAAGCCCAAGGAAGAGGAGGAGGATGTAGCCCTTGCTCTAAGGGGTAGCAGAAGCAACGAAGGCGGAAGAAGTATGTCTCGAAGATAAAGCACTTTAGGTGTGGTGAGATGGGTCACTACGTAACTCAATGTACTTTTAGGAAGAAGGACAAAGATGAGAAACATGATCTGAAGGTTGTGCCCATGAAGATTGAGGAAGAAGAGTTTGCCATGAAAATCGAGATACCTCCAGGAGGGAGGTGGGCTGATTTAGAACTATAGTTTGAAGGAACTATAGATGGGAAGGATCCTTGAGGAGCCCACCTCTAGGATCATTTCCTTGCTATAGGAGTCTAGATCACCAGTAGTAGGATATAATAGTGTTGGATGGTGTCGCAGAGTGTCGGAGAGATAGTTGCAATGGCTAGGAGTGTCAGAGACTAAACAATGCAAAGGAGAGTTGGAATCAGTGCAAGTGGCATAGAGAAGAGGTCAGCAGCAACGCAATAGATTCAAAGGGTTATTGCAGATACTAGTAGCAATCAGGCTCCAACATTCACATGGTATCATATTGAACACAATTAGTTCAGTAATTTGGGATTTTTTTCCATTGTTGATGGAGTGGTAGCAATAGTTTGCAGTGCAATGGTAGTTGGTAGTGGCAATGTGAGCACCAACACGGATGTATAATTTCATAGGACATTGCAGTACGGATGTAGTGTTGACAGTGGTAGGGCCGGCAACACTACAGATGCAACATTTCACAATGGTTGATGGACAGGAGCTCAGACGCCAGTAGCGCAAAGGGAGATGTTACATAATAGAGTGTTGTTCTAACAGGGTTCATTGCTAGAGCACGTTCCTCACTAAGACAGGGTGTTGATTTTTGGTAGCATTAGATGTGCTCTAAGTCTCAAATTTTTTAGGGAGGCTTGGGCACATGTATTCCAAAGACCCCAGAAAGCATTTTGGGAAATTTCACCTAGAAACAGTTTTATTAAAATAATTAATTATTTTAAAGGGACCCTAAGTCTAAACTTAGGAAAATAAAATAATTAAAGGGTATTAATATAAACTGTGGGTGTAACTCCTAAAAGAAGACACGGATCAAGAAGAAACAATCTTATCCATTGATTATATTCTAATCTGGGCCATTGAATATCAACAAGGAGATTATTTAAGGAGGCTTGAGGGTCACTTAGAAAGACACATAAAGAGTTCAATAGTTTGATTTTCTAAAGCAAAGCAGAGGATCTGTTGGGAGAATTTCGATAGTGAGTTGTTGCGGTGAGGAGCAGGGATAGTTGGGTTGGAGTATCTTCTCCAGGACCTAGGATACGTAACAGAGAGAGGCAGAGAGACACCATAAGGTTTGATGTTGGGCCATAAGGGCCCATGCAGAGCTTGACGTTAATCTAGAATGGCTCACGTAAAGACAACACAGTCATCTAGAGAAGAAGTCTGAGTTTTGTAGAGGAGCCGACATTTCTGAGACGGGAGGGTTGGAAGATGCTCTATAAGGCAAGACATTTCCCAGTCGAGCTCACACATAGCCTTTTGAGGCTGACGCAGAGCCTACGTAGGGCCAACACAAAGATAGTCAAGGACAATTGGTTTAGCTTTCGGAATAGCCGAGAATTGCCAGGTAGAGTGAGGTAATCTCACTAAGCTTTTCTGCCATTTTATTTTCCCTATAACTAGATTGTCGAAAGGGCATCCAGTTTTATATTTAGAAACTACTTCTTAATAATGAAAAACCCTCATAGCTGTTGCATTGGTTTTCCTGCATTGGGTTTTTTCGGGGACATTTGTCCAAAAAGTATTGTGTCACTTTTGTGGATTTTCCTCTATTGTTTTGTTCTTATTTTGGGAAACTTAATTAATTAAGTGAAGGCTATAGTTGTATTAGCTTCGAAATTTTATATAGGAAGCAATAGATAACTTGTTTCGGTAATTAACAGATAGGAGAAGCTTAATCAGTTGTTGTAATAGTTGATTCGAGTGGAATTCTTGAATTTTCACATTTTGCTACAAGGAGGAAACCTTTCTAGGGGTTGTGGATGTGGCCACGATCTTCCCCTTATTTTTTGAGAGAATTATAATGAAAAAAAAATTCTTGGTCTAGGAGATGATCTTACTGCATTTCTTAGCAGAGATCAAAGAGATGGCGGTAGGTGGGGCCACCTCTGGTATAATGTATAACTTATTTCCCATAGTAATAATAATAGTATGAGATCTAGACTCATACACATCATGATTCCACGAGTATGGTTGGCCAAATAATACATCACAAACTTCAAGAGGAGGAATGTCACACAATACCTCATTTGTGAAGGGTTTGATACAGTAG
The DNA here is from genome assembly GCA_031772625.1 of Pinus tabuliformis. Lineage (NCBI taxonomy): Eukaryota > Viridiplantae > Streptophyta > Pinopsida > Pinales > Pinaceae > Pinus > Pinus tabuliformis. The sequence continues at coordinate 1,191,359,743 of CM062811.1, read as the reverse complement.
GGAAGGCGACACTACTGGCTGATGCGAAGATCTATTCCTTGGTGAAGCCACCAAATGGTGTATGGATGTGGGTGTTGTGTGATCGGTAAGCCCAACTGCTTAATGACTTTAACTAAGATGAGGTTATTTTGGCTCCTTCTATCGACAATGAACTACAACGACGACCCATTCACCCGCATATGTGAGTGGAAGAGACGCTCCCCTTCCCCTAGGTCTTTGGGTTCAATCTTCTAGACCTTGGTGGTGGAAATGGTGGTGTTGGGCTTTAGATCAATAACCTACTTCCCTTTGTCATTCCCCTTGTCGGGGTATGAATCAGATTTGGAAAATGCATCTGACTCTGAAGCTTATAGCTTGGTTTCTAGTGACTGTTTGTCACAACACTCACTTATGTTGTGAGTGGGGCTCTTATGGAATTCAGACCACTTCCCCATGTCCTTCATCTTTGTGGTGTTATTCTTTAATTGTGGCTTCGATGGATTGTCTTGGGTCACACCGCCTTGGCTTTTCCCTTTACTCTGGAGTTTGGGGGTGCCTTTTCCTTGCTTCGGATTCGTAGATCCAAAGTATCACTTCTTCTATTTCAATTTATGCTCAATATTGACTATGTATCAGTATTCTATGCCAAGAGAGGAGATGTCCAAGAACTGCATCTCGTCATGGAAGTATTTATGTAGAGAACTATGATACTTGAGTACAAGATTCTACTAAGAATCCTTCATACCCAACTTTGTGCAAAGGGAATGAAAAATATTTGTGAACTCTGGCACATCTTGGTCCCTTCCCTCCCACAATGTAGTCCATTTTATGTACTTATATTTATATCTCCTTACATGATCATATTGTTCCTTGACAGTGTCTCAGAAGGAATTCCAAGTGAGTGTAGCTGAAAATAGTGAAATTTCCCTCTCATCCTTCTGCTCACAGTAGGTTTCTTACTAGTCTTTAACATGGGGAGAGAAAAAGTAATATTTTCACTATTGGAAAAATAATGAACTAAAAAATATCCTTCCAACAGATTTAACCATTTATCTATGCCATCTACAACTATTGAACTTCAAATATAGGGATTTCAAAGTCAACTTGTACCTTGAAGGGGGCAGTTCCTCCAAAGTGACTGTTGGATGAAGATGCATCCCCTGTTGGCATCCGCTAAAGGATCTGGGAAAAGTTATCCATCATCTCATTCCTATGTTGCTCGAGGGCTTCTTCGAGTAGCAGTTTGTTAGGATCTCATGCTCCCTCATATTTCTCTCTTCCCTCATGGGCAGTTGTTGCTATTAGTGAGGATGGTATTGTAAGGGTTCATCCTATTCAAGTCCCTAATATTTATACCTCGACCTTGTTGGGGACATGCACTCAAAAATAGAGAAAGAAAAAATTGCTATGATACCACTGATCCAAATTTATGAAGGAAAGAAATGAAATACATACGTAAACATAAACAAAAGGTTATAGTGAAAACATAACTTTAATTCATTAATAACAAAGTACTGAAAATTGTTACATGCATAATGGAGATAAACTAGTTCGAGCAATGGTAGCTTATCTCTAAGAAGATATGTGGTGGCTACATGCCTTCTGAACTATGTTACAATGAGGCTCAAAGGCTTATTTATTATTGAGAAACAATGGAAAATGATAAACATCCAAAACCCTAACCCTAGGAGATGAAACACCAAAAGTCTTTGGGCCCCGTTGGGGTAAATTGGTACATCAACTTCCTAGGTTTGTAACTTTGGCATACGATCTCCATTTGATGCATACAATACCTCATTAGAAATATTTATCTGAGGACTACAACTTTTGACTACAAAACCCTATTTTAAGCTACGAGTATTCTTGTTTAATAAAATGTTATTTAGGGCCTCAAAACGACTTTGGAAGTTCTGGACCCAAAAAACTTCCAAAAATAGTAAATTATGCTACAACTAAGGAAACTGAAAGAACCAATTGTGGGGGTCCATGTGGAATAGGCGAGTGGCCATGAATGTCCACTTGGATCATGTTTTTCCAATTGTATTGATAGTATATAATATTACCCCATGAATGAGCATTAGAAAGGAGCACCTTATGTTGACTTGTATCATTACACGAAAACATCAAGTAAAAAAAATTGGACGTTTATCTTGTGCCTTTTATTGATGATATGCAACTTTTATGGAAATTCATAAGAATGTATGACATATTGCATCCTCCATCAAATAGGTCCTTCATGTTGTATGGTGTTTTATGATGGACTATTCATGATTTCCCAGGACTTGGTGTTTGTTCTGGTAAGATAAAATATTTACATATTTACAATCATAATTTATTTTCATCCCAACTTTCATACTTATGTTTATACTATTATTTGATGTTAATAACATCACTTATTGAATTATAGGGCTTCAAACAAAGGGGATATTTGCATGTCCAAGATGTGAAGAACAATTTCACAGGTGTTATTCTAAAGATCTACATAAAATTATTTATGCAAACAACAAGGTTTTTCTACCATCATATCATAAGTTTAGAAATCACCAAAAGAAACAATTTCATGGACAAGTTTAAAATAGAGTCCCTACCATGATTATGAGTCCAAGTGATTGGTTTAAGAAGTATGAAGATGTTGAATCGAAAGCTTGGGAGGATTTCTTTGATCAGGATGATTCAATTGAAGAGCTAGAACAAGTTGTAGCTAATATGCCAAAAGGAATGAAAAGGGGATCCATATTTTATGAGCTTCATTGTTGGAAGGATCTATTAATATCTCACCTATTAGATCCTATGGACATCTTCAAAATGTCCCAAATTATATATTTTGACATGTATCAGGCAAAGAGAAGGGCATCTTGTATTCAAGGAGATATATTTCTCATTCGTATACCAAATTTGACAAAAGACATTTGTGTCCAAACAGGGAGAATGAAACATATGCAGAAGCTCCAAAGGATTTTGAAAAAACAAATAGCTAGACCAACTAAACAAAGTCATTCGTTTAATGAGGATACCTACTAGCTATGGGTCATCATTGGAAAAAACTCTTACAATCGATGAACATCTCACATGATTTAAAACACATGAAGGTATTATCATCATTAAACTTTTACTAGTAACATTAATTAAGTACAAAATATATTTTGATATTCTATCATGCGAGGAAAATTACTAATTACCTTTGAGAAATTTACTTGATAGCATATCATGCCATTGGAAATTAGGGGGGGTTCATGTTTTACCATTGACTTAAGAAATGCCATAAGTCGATTGTCAGCATTTCCAAGGTATGTGATATGAAATGTTCATGTATAAGAGACATAGAGCCATTATTTTTCTTTTTTATTTTTGACTAAAGGTTTATACTAGTTTTCTATTCTTATATTAGATGGGTGACCTCCAAGAATATTCATGAATGTGATGTGCCAAAATGGAAGAAGGAAATTACATAAATTGTATGTGTATTTGAGAAGGAGCTCCCTACAAGTTTCATGGACCTACAAGTCCATTTACTTATACACCTAGTCGATGACGTTGAATTGGCGAGTGTCGTATCAACGAGGTGGATGTTTTTCTTTGATAAGTATATGAAAACTCTAAAAATATATGTCCGGAAAAATGCACATCCAGAAGGTTGCATGGTTGAAGGGTATGTATTGAATGAAGCATTTGTCTTCTTTTTTGAGTTCCTTGGTAAGGATTTTGAAGATGGACCACGCTTCTGGGATGAAGAACATGCATCATATATTATTGATGGAGAAAAACCACAATCTAATGGTGTTTAAGTAGAAATTAGTAAGTAAATTCATGATCATCGTAGTTGTTTTCCTTGCAATTATTAATTTACTCTGTAAGGGTGAATCCATGAAAATGGGTAACACATTTTAATTAATGTAGTGATGAAAATTTGATATTTTAAATATTTTTCAAATTAAAGAATCATGATATGTGTAGCCAAAAAAATGTAAAGAATCATGTTATCATTTTAATGACATTTCTTTCAAAAATATTAATTTTATTTATTGTGTCAAATTCACATTTAACTAAATACTATTAACTAATTCAAAATTCAATATCTAATTTTGAAAATCAAAATATATAAACATAATCTACAACGAATCTAATAGATCACACTTTTCTTTTTAGAAAATCACACTTTTTTATTATTTTTTTGGATCCAACCGATTAATATTTAAATCACATTTCATATACCTTTATTTTCTTGTAAATGATTGTTCGTACTATATACTCAAATTGAAAATAAAAATTATCATTATAAAGGAAGACATACATGTGAATCCCACATTATTTTATAACATTTTGGTTGTGTAGATAGAATGTTACTCATTCTTTTTCAAGTTCTTTTGAAATTGTGGAAAGAAAAATATAATGTTTTAAAATAAAATGAAAAATATAAAATCAGAATGATATGTCATTGGATAAAGTGTTCACTAATAAGTTTATGACATCAAATCCACCAACTAAAGTGAACGAAAAGAAGAGGTTTCACACCCTAAGTTGTAGTTGCATAAAAGTCTTGTACCAAAAGAGCTAAGTTTTTAGATTTAAAACTTCTATTTCAGTGAGTTAGCTTAATTGATGGTTTTTATAATCTCAATTGAGAGTTTAACGAGAATTTTCAAAATAACTTGATCAATAGTTAATGAACCATCAATCAAAGTCCTTATAGATTAATAACAATAGCTCAATCCAATTAAAACCCTTTATAACTAATTTAAAAAAAAATATATATCGATAAATATTTATGACTCAATATTTTACTTAATTTAATCGCAAATTTATACCATCCATCAAAACCCTCGATTAAAAACTTTTACACATTTAATCAAAATTTTAACTTATCAAATATTCAAAATTACCTTAATAAAAAATATGAAAAATGTTTTTACACATTTGATCAAAATTTTAACTTATCAAATACTTAAAATTACAACTTTTACACATTTAATCAAAATGTTAAGTTGATAAAATATTTAAAATTACCTTAATAAAAAATATGAAAAAACATTTTTCATGCTTTTCTTCGAGAAAAAAATTAAAAATTAAAAAATCACCTCACTTTATACATTCATACCAAAAAAGTGTCACCTCACTTTATAAATTCATACTGTGTGCAAGAGCTCTATTTTATGTCCAACACTACAACCTTTGTTTGATCTACTTGTCGAACGCATTCTCCTATATTTTTATGTTTTTAAAGACTATGTTCGTGTCACATGTGCACATGGCACCCGTTTCCTTAGTGGGATGCATTATAGTCTCTTCACTAAAATTCAAGTATGGTGTTCACTGACATATGTGCACACAAGGGTGGTGTCCCTAGTGGAATGCATTATAGTCTCTTCATTAAAAAGTAAAAAGTCACCATGTGGGAGTGTCGAAAAAAAGAAGTCACCATGTGGGAGTGTTGAAAAAAAGGATGCACCATGTGTTATGTTAAGCCAATAGAAAGTGATAGTAAATGGTGGGATTTTTTTTATAAAGTGGACCATTAGAAACCCATAAAAAGCGATTGGAAAATTCATAGAGAACTTTCAAGAGAATGGTTAGAGGGGTTATATTATATTAATTTATATATGATATATGGTATATTAGTTTATAGAATATAAAAGAGTGAGCGAAAAATATGTTATTAAAATGTTTTTTTAGAAAAGTTATTGATTTAAAATTATAATTAATAAGTCAGACACTAAATTGGTATATGAGACTTTTTTATGTGGGACAAGGGACCCACCTCCACACAGTGATTTGACTACTAAGTCTAAGGCATAATTACTCTACCTTCTGGTTTTGAACCTATGACCTCTTAAGAGGAAACACATGCTCTTAAGTATTAAGCACAGTGAAACTATATATATATATATATATGGATGGATGGTTATAAAAAAATTGTTATTAAGTCTATATATATATATATGGATGGATGGTTATAAAAAAAATTGTTATTAAGTTTAGGGGTGCTTTCCATCTTGGTATGGAAGAGTTGTTGTAATGTCTTGTTATGTTATGTTATCTTATGTAAATATTTTGACTCAGTCAAATTACATAAAAATAAAAATTAAATTAAATAATTATATTATAATTAATGATTATTAATAATTAAACAAGTTTAGATCCATCTTAAGTTTGAATCCATCAAGTGTCAAGGGGGATCAAATCTCTCGAGGTGCAACCTTTGCTCAAATTTTGCACTCAAAAAAAAAAGTTACATCTTGAAAAATTTGATCAGATCTCTAGAGGTGCAACCTTTGCTAAGTTTTGTATTAAAAAAAATTACATCTTGAGATATTTGATCTCTCTGAACATTTGATAAATTCATAATTAAGATAAATCTAAATTAATTAATTTATTCAAAAATAAGTATTAAATTACTCAAGGTTGAATATAAATATTAATATGGTTATAAGGTGTTTTAAATTTTCATCATGATATATATATAAGTATAAGAACTAGATTGCTCAACAATAATTTTTCATTTTTAAATACAAATGTTTATGCTTAAATATACTTCACAATATTTGATTTTTGTTAAACTTAAATTTTTAAAGAAAGAGTCCTATAATTTAGACTGAGGTAAATGTTGTCGGCGTTAAATAATGTTAAATTAATAATATTGAGCTAAGAAAAAATGCTTCTATTAAAAGCCTAAATAAAACAGAAATAAGCTTTAAATTAAAAGAACACAAGTCAAGTCAACTATAAAGTAAATGTGAATTTATGTTTTGAATTAAAATTAAAAATATAAAAGAATGTTGCTCCTTTGGGGCCGCCTCTGTTTTTTCTCTAATGGCATCATTGATCTACCCCTTTTTGGCACACAGTAGCTCCATGCCACATCTCAGGTCACAATACAGGAGAGGTATTAATGGCAGGGGCGCGGGTAACTCTAGAAATCACTCGCAGCAAGCCATGGAGGATCGCAATTGGTTTACAAACGCTGACATTTTTTTTTTCAGAAGAAAAAGCGAAATATATTCATATAAGAAGATTACATAGTGCAAATGCAAGAAGCATATGCAGAAACATTCATATATGGAGATTACATAAGCAAATGCATGAAAGCATATGCAGAAACGTGGACCGAGCCACAAGCAAATCTGCTAAAACAGATCCCAAATAAAGCCCCGAAAGGCCAATATTGCCCCCCAGACAAGGCAATCCAACTATAAGGTGCAGAAGAGGCACCAAGAAACCAAGCAGATAAGCATCTGAAGAAAGAGCAGCAAGTTCTGACCGCCCAAAATGGAGGGAGAGGCACGAAATGAGGAAGAGAGCAGCAAAAAGAGCCACTCCTTCCCCGCCCCCTCAAACTCTCCACCCGATTCAGACGAGAAACAGAGGAAGAACACTGCCACAATCAACTGCATCTGCCTGCAGAAAAGACCAACTACAGAAAAGACCAACAGGGACATCCATAGGAGCGGCACGAAACAAGGCAGAGGCACCACTATTCCCTCAACACTCCAAAGGATATGTCGTGGCCAGAAACAAGACCAAACTTCCGCCGAGAAGGGGAAGACCCATCGGAGCAGAGGCGTCACCGGGGGCAGAGGCGGCAAGGGGAGCCACCTCGCCCCCGCTAAGCGAAAACTAAAGACCAGAAGACTTCAACCCGCCTGCTCGCCCTGCCTTCTGCCCGCTTGCTCGCCCTACCGCTGCTGCCCACCTGCTCCCCTGCCGCTACTGCCTTCCGCTCCTGCCCTCCTGCTCCCCAACCGCTTCTGCCCTCCTGCTCACCCCTGCACGCCCTCCTGCGCACGCACCTCCCCCTTGCCTGCCGCTTCTGCTCGCCCCCCTGCCTGCTCACCCCTGCTCACCCTCCTGCGCACGCTCCCCCCTGCCTTCCGCTTCTGCTCGCCTCCCCTGCCTGCTCACCCCTGCGCACCCTCCTGCGCACGCTCCTCCCCCTGCCTTCCGCTTCTGCTCGCCCCCCCTGCCTGCTCACCCCTGCTCGCCCTCCTGAACGCCCTCCTGCGCGCCCTCCTGCACGCACCTCCCCCTGCCTGCCACTTCTGCTCGCCCCCCCTACCTGCTCACCCCTGCTCGCCCTCCTGCGCACGCTCCTCCCCTCCTATGCACGCTCCTCCCCCCTAGTTTGACGACAAAGAACCCCTCATATTGGTTTTGAAATTGAAGCGAACACCGCCATGGCCAATCAGACCTCCGAAGCACATGGCTCTGTTAGAGGCGACGAAACGGATCCAGGACGTCTCGAAACAAATGGCAGAAAACATTTTCAGCAGGGCAAGCGGGTTGCCTGCTTAGTCCAATTCATGGATTTGGATCTCTTCTCTCCTTCCGCCTACTTGGAATCCTTATCCTCTGTTTTCAATCGCATCCTTGTAAAAACTCTTGAAAATTATGGAGCATATGCCTTGGAGCTGGAAGCGATTTCTAGTGTAGAGTGAAGAGAGCCAGCGTCGAAGAAGAAAGCGTGAAATAAAAGCAGCTTGCCATGAACAAAAAATATAGGACTGGATTCCTGACCCAACCACATACCAGGGAGCACTAGAACCTCTATCGAGTTGTGTTGTTAAGCTTCACTGGCATGTAAAAATGGTCATTGGAAGGAAAATAACTCTAAAAATAATGTGCCACCAGAGGAGTACCACCAGATGCTTCATCATCTCTCCAAGAAAAATCTCAAGGGAAAGTACCAATTTCACCAAGAGATCCCTCGACACCCATAAATTTCCCAATTCTATTTAATTTATGTTTTGTTGGATGCAACACTTTTTTTTTTTTCCAGAAAAAAAGCAGTATGGTATTTATATTATGTTCAAAATAGTTTTTTATTTACAGCAATGTGCCGAGATTTTATCCCGGAAAATGCATCTTATTCTGAGAGTATTTTCTTTTATACATCTTTCATTGTTGATATTCAAAAATTTTGGACTGCATAGAGATCATTTCATCATAGAAATATTCAAAATACTTCTAAAAATATGGAGATACCTGGCCATCTGAGATATATTCCAGAAAAAAGGAGCTTGTAGCATACCAGATTTTTGTCGACCTTATATGCCCGGCAAAGAGAAAGGTTGAATGTCATATGTACAGGATTCCATAGAGATACTTAGTTGCCACTTACCATATGGAGACTGCATTCCCTTCTTTGAAAGATCATCCACTTGTTCATTTTGCTTTCGTTTTTTATGTGAAATAGGGAATATATCAGGTTTCCATAGAGATGTAATCCTACCTAGCCATCCTGTAAGACTGTCATTTTTTATACTATGTTTGCCTTTCATGTGATCTATGATTATTTTAGAGTCACCATATACATTGATAGGGCCGATGTCCATGAATGTGCAGAATAGAAGCAGACCATGCAGGGCCATGGCCTCAGCTTTGTTATTGGTCCCATTGCCACCATTCCAATACATGTAGTATTGGAGATCACTTGATATACTAATGAAAACACCACAAGCGCATATGCCATCTTTTGTTGCACCGTCAAAATGAGCCCATGGGAAGAAGAGTTGTTGAGAGTCTGAGACTGTCGATTGATGTTTTATCTGTTGAGGAATGTTTTGGAGGACAGAGAAATAAAAAGGAATAACCTTATCCATTATATGCCCAAAACTCTCCTTACTGTTTTGGAAGATCCTTTTGTTTCTCCACTTCCATATGAACCAAAAGACAATTAATGAAATGGGATGCCAAATTGATCTTTTTGAACCCCACCATTCATATGCATCTATTATGGATGGATGTGAAATCTCAGGAAAACCAAAATAAGAAGCCATTTGCTTCCATAAACTCTGTGATTGTGGACATTTTAAAAAAATGTGCAAATTACCCGGATGCGGGTGATTCAATTCAAAGTTAATAACTGTATTAATGATAGCCGGTGTTTTGTCCTGTCAACTGCAGATGAGCGCCCTTCTCCAGGATGGCGTCAGGCACAAGCAGGCTCACCCGTCGCGAATTCAAACCGGCTTGAAGGATGAATTAATGGCTAACCTCAGTAATTTCAAGGCTCAGGCGATATTAATCATGGAGTCTTCAGCTTTTCTCCTCATGTTATGCTCTCCAGCTTTGGCGATTGAACACCAGTGTTACTCCTCCCCTGGTCTGCCCTGTTTTGGGAATATAGCTTGTTTTACTCCCTGTAGGCTGTATTCATCCAATACCAACATCCAATCTACTAATCTCTCCTCCTGTAATCGAGTGATGGTGAGGAACAGAATGAGGGGCCGTAATGGCGGGAGTCGTGGAGGACGTAGGCGTTCTCAGCTGGCTCAAGCTGCTAATCAGTCGAATTCCCCTGCCTTTCAAGCGATGACGCCTCAGTCTAGCCCCCCCCGCCGTCCATATCCATATCATGCCTTTCAGAATTATCATTTTAGGTTCCAGAGTAGTTTAATTAGGCCTATTATCTCTGCAAATATCTCCATTATCTTCACGGAGGAGGAATCCCCGCCTCTTGTTTCAGCTCACACTATGGCAGAATCTTCTCAGGGAGGCTTCAAAATAGCGGGCAGCCCTGGTTTGGAGCGGCAGCAGGACGAGGATGGTCAGGAAAATTTGCAGAGCAATTTACAGGCAGCAGACAAGGATAAGGGGGTAGCTTTGTCTCCAGGTGGCAACCCCCATGGAGCTTCGGCATCGATCGCTGTTGAAGGAAACTCTGGTAGCACTTCTCCAGTTTCGATTCCTCCAGGTGGTGGCAGAGATGGTGATGCTGCCAAGGATGAAAACTTCTGGTATGGCAATGAGTGTCCAGTGGTGGAGGAGCCACTGGACCAGGATGTAATCATGTGACAACACTTGGTTCCCATGGACATCTCCAATGTTTTCTTTTTGACTCATATTTCCAGTTCCTTGACTCTTTGTTTTTGCTGAAGCGGTATGGCGGGGTGACTCTCTGGTTTTGTCTATATTCCATGCGGTTTGGTAGTTTGAGGTTCTTATGCTATTTTTGACAGTCTTCACTGCTGCTCAAGTTAACTTCATGAAGACTGATGCTCTTGTTGGGTCCCTTCCTAATCTTCATGTTCCTATATCTGGTTTTCTGAACTCTGTAACTGATTTTCCCAATCATGGGACAGTTCCTGTAAGGTTGAACGCATGCAGCTCTTCTATGTTGAGGCTTCGTCCTCCTTGTAAATTTACTGTTACTCTCTTTTAATAGAATTAGTATTTACTGAGAAAAAAAAAAAATGTGCAAATTATCTTCTGAGCTGGCAAAGCAGATTATGCATATGGCTGGCCCCTGCCAGTTCCTTTTCTACAAATTTGTCCATGTAAGATTTTTATTATGATATACTAGCCACGAAAACATTATAATTTTTAGAGGACAGCTAACCTTCCATAGAGTATGGGAAAAGTTTTCGGGAGGTCTCTCTTCATTGTTCTATCAAGGAGAGATATATATCTCTTACTAATACAATGGACTGGCCTTTCTTTACCTGCCAATCAATGCAATCTCTATCCTTTTTTTTATAAAATCCTGTATTTTTCATTGTCCATACAATTCTATTCAATTGGCCAGCCATTGTTCCTTCGAGGTCGAGCTCTCTGTCCGATTTCCATTGAGGTATGGCATCCTTCCATCCTTCTATTACTTGTGCCCAAAAGAAAAGGCCTTTTTGGTGGAGCGTGAGAAGTTGAGAAGCTATTGGGGGTCCATCTCTACGCCCTTGATAGCATCAACACCTATAAGAATGTTGTTTCCTGTATGTAATTTCCATATAAAGTTTCTGTAGAAAAAAGGAAGGACCTTTTGAAAACTTCTCCAAATCGTTGATCCTTGAGAGGGCCATTTAAAACTGTTCTTTTACCAATAATAGATATCTTCATTCTCAAGGTATTTCATTTTAATAGCTTGACTCCATAAGCTTTTCCCAAAAACCGCTCGCCACAATGATTTGCATAGTAGTGCCATGCCAAAGAGACGTAGATTCATGATGCCCCAGCCCCCCATTTTTTTTGGGAGGGAGATGTTTTCCAGTTTTGTAAGATGATATTTCCTCTTTTCCTTGCATCCTCCCCAGATAAAGATTGCCATTAAACTGTTTAACTTTTTAATAGTAGCCGATGGAATGTAATACAGATGCGCCCAATATACACAGATTTGTGCAAGAACCGACTGTGATAGTATCATTCTGCCAGCTAAAGATAAACATTTAAATTCCCACCCTGATATTCTCTTGTAAAATATGTTAATGATCCATGACCAATCAGAAATATTGTAACCCATGGGTTTGAGATGATACCCCAAGTATTTTAACCCCTCTTTTATGGAAACTGCCTAAATGTTATATCACTGTGAGATATATTCCATCTCGTCCATATTAACCTTACCATAATGAAATGTGGATTTTAATTCGTTGATATATAATCTTGTAGCCCTTTGAAATATTTTTATTATCTCCTGCATTATATGCCAAGTTTGTCTACAAAGCATAGGAAACAGAATAGCATCATCCACAAAGAGGTTGTGCGTAAATGAATTACCTATGGAGATGGAAAGAGGGCTGATATTCCCTGTAGCAACCGCTTTTTTGAGGTGTAGACTAAGGGTATCCATGACCAAAATGAATAAGAGGGGAGACAGGGAGCAACCCTGACGGAGACCTCTTTCGGCCGAGAAAAAAGATGTGGGGTATCCATTAATGAGAATCGTGTAGTTGACTCCTTCCACACATGCCATGATCCGTTTAGTGCACAGGTCATTTAGCCCGATCTTATTGGCATGGTTTTTGGTTATTAGGTGGACTTGTTATTGTATTATGGTTTTGGGCTTGCCCTATAAGCTATGTCAGTGATTTTTATGATGGGTTTCAAGTCATTTCTCCTACCTATATTATCCATTTTGACTCTAGGAAATTCTTATTCTACCACTATTCTGGTTTCCACTACAGGAATTCATCTAGATGTGTTTTTTTTTAAGCTAACCAATATAATTTTGAATTTACTATATATATAATAATAATAATTTATTTAAAAAAAAAAACTAATATAAATTCATTTTAAAAGGGAATTTAACAAGTATAGAAAGATAAGAAAAATTAAAGTGTTATTTTATTATTATTATTATTGCACCTTTTATAGCTTAGTATACGGTAGATCTCAAGCATAAACATAGATAAATATTTAAATATTTAACATGTCATGTTCAACATTTAACATTTTTAATCTAATGTCAACCCTATTTAAAAATCAATTTAATTATTATTATGTATAAACACAATATAAATTTAAAATATAAAAAGGTTTACGAACACTCAAAAAAGAGCTATGGTAAATAAATAAAAATATAAACATAATAGAGGTATGGTAAATAAATAAAAATATAAATAAATAAGAGATATGGTAAATAAATAAATATAAAAGAGGTATAAAGAGGTATGGTAAGTAAATAAAAATATATCTAATAGGATTAGAAATCAACATCTAATTATATACCAAGCCTATGGGCCAAATATCATCGTTAATAAAAGAGATGTTATAAATAAATAAATAAAACCTTTTTTTATATTTACTCCATAAACCTCTTTATATTTACGAACACTTAAAAAAGAGGTTTTATTTAGGTGAAGCCTATGGGCAAAATACCATGGGTCAAATTATTATTGATACCATGCAATCAAACAATATTAATTCTAATATTAATATTATTATTAAATCTAATATTCATATTAATATAGTATAATATTAATATTATTGAATTTAATAAATTTGGATCAACACAATATTAAATTTGCTATATTATAATATATATTAATATATCATGATATATATTAACTCTAGATATATATGGGAGGAAAGAAAAAAGACATAGAGTGATAGAGGTGGAGAGATAGTGGGGGTGACAATGAAGAGATGGAGATAAACTAAAGGAGAGGGGAGAGGATGAATGAAGAGAGAGAGGGAGAGGAGTGAGAGAGGTAGAGAAAGTAAGAGAGGGGAAGAGAAACACAAAGATGAATGGGGGGGAGAGAGAGAGAGAGATGGGGGAAGAGAGAGGGAGGTAGGAGAGAAAGGGAGAGAGAGGACTTGAGAGAGAGGAGTAGAGAGGGAGGGATAAAGAGATGGAGTTGGAGGGGGAAAGAGGGAGAGAAGAAGAAAGACATAGAGATTATGAAGTGGAGAGAGAGAGGGAGTGACAAGGGAGAGATGGAGAGATATGTTGGAAAAAGTAACTATGCTCTGTCTTCAATAATGTACTTGAGTCATTATGTAATGTACTTGTCAAAGGAATAGAGAAAATAATTATTATTATTATTATTGTGACTTATTAAAGCATGGATTTCATGCTTGGGTCACCATGTTTTAGGTCAAATTCACCCACAACCACAACCTTTACAAATTCCCAGAGAATTAACTAAGTGAGATTATTCATAGTGCGCCCGTGCTCAACACACATTAACAATCTAGACTAGCCACCTTCTTCTTTATGTCAGCGTTCAATTAAATGATAGGAATGGTCCTGGAAACCTTTGAGCACTACTGAGGAGGGGGGATGAATCCGTAGTGTGAATTACTATCATTTTTTTCCTTTCATTACTTATCAATTGAATCACACTCTTATTATTGCAGCAACTCAAAATATGTTAACAACATATGAGTAAACAATAAACATGTAAACATATAAGCAACATATACTAAATGAAAACGATCGAATCAAAACCACAAAAATCATCATCACACATGAGACACAAGATTTCTGGTGGAAACCCTTCCTAGAGAAAGACCACCCTAGTTGTTGCTACTCTTCTCTAAATTTCTATTATGTCAAGCAATTTGTTTTTTGCATAGCTAGCTACCTCTGATCAACCCTGACACTCAACCTCATACATAATAGGATAACACCAATCAGCGAGGACGGTTGATTAAAGTGGTCAACTTAGAAGACTTGGTTCTCACATAGATCTATCGACTACCATCCACTAAAGGCCACAACGATCAACGATCCTCGCCCAACTCTGATTGGACCATCCAACTTCGATTGGATGGAGAAATTTTTCTTTTTGTTGGAGCTTCGATATCATTGCTCCTCTCTCATGAATTCACTACTCCTCAACACTCTGTGGACCTCATTTCATAAATTTTCAAGATGGATCCAAGACACTCTTCTCAACAAGAATTCAAATCTGCAATCCAAGTCTCAGTAGCAAAACACTCTGCAAATATTAATCAAAAACACAACCAACAATGTGCTCTCAACACTAGCAAAATAGTGTCTCACATCCATACATCAAAATTGTAACTCTATGGTCATCGAGCAACATAATCTCTACTCCAATCCTCTAAACAAAAACTCTGCTACAACAGCCTAAAATCTGATATATTCTATAGCATACTTCATATTTGCTCACTATGCAACAATTTTCACTCATACACTGAAGGTTCTACATTCTCAACTGATTCTTAAGCATTCCTTCTCTATGAAGCCTTCACTCATTCACTCTCATACTAAACCAACAATTAATCGACTCCAAAATGTAGAATATAAAATATGTAGGAAGAAATCCACTTTTGGATTGGGATCAAAGGTGCACAAAGTTGACAAAATCAAGTCACTATCACCACTACTTGTGCACTAAAGGTGTTCACATCATTGGAGGACTTTTTTTTTTCACATAAGTAAAAGCCAAAATATCCTCAACAATTCTCCAAGTGAATACCACAAGCAAATACCATGGTTATGCTAATACCAAGGACACCTGTACCATGGTAACATCAAAACAATACCATAGGAAAATACCTTACTTATGTCAATACCAAGGACACCTATGACATGGTAATATCCAAACCTATAACATGGGAAAATACTAGGTTTATGTCAATACCAAGGACTCATGTACCATGGTAATCACCAAAACAATACCACAGACAAATACCTTGGTTATGTCAATGCCAAGGATACTTGTACCATGGTAATCTCATGTGTCAACATAATCCACACACACATAACAATACCATGGTAATGCAAATACCAAGAATACATGTACCATGGTAATACTCTTGCAACATCATCATCAAGTTAACACAATGCAACACAAGGAAACACCTCCATGAACACCATAGTACCATCAAGCTACATCATCAAAGATTGACATCAAGGGTTGACATCAATGCCAACATAACCAACTCAATGCCAACTTAACTAGATGTAACCATGCTACAGGGAAGGAATCAACACATCAGTTAGACTACATATTGTTGAATTGAGGCTTCTGTGATCCATATTAAGTTTATGAGAGATTTTTCGGCGTAAATCACAAGATATTTCATTTGTCGACGCGTTTCGAACCAACTAGTGTGGTTCATCGTCAAGACAAGTTGAATGAGCAGATTAGGCTTTGCATGTTAAATAGATAGAGCAGAAACTCCAATGGCTGTATTCCATGACCAGGTAACGACTATATTGATAATGGCTAGATTTGACTGGATTAGGGAATAACCATTATTTAATTAAAAATTAACTTTGGTTAGTTAAATTCTTATTAAAACAAAAGTAAATGGACCCTTTTTAACCATTTATAATTATAAATATATATTAAAAATAAATTATAACCTAAATTAATTTACATTAATAGTTAGTTATCAAAGTTGTTATATCTAAAAATTAGAGTAATTAATAGTTAGTTATAAAAATTATTAAATATATAAAAATACATAAATATCTAGATATATAAGTCAAAGGGACTGTTCCATATACTAATAAATATTAAATTAATTATAAACTAAATTAATTTTAAATAATAGTTATATATAGAAGTTAAACAAATATATAAATAATAGAGTAATGTAAGGTTATGATAATAGAGTAAATTAGATATATTATAAAATAAATTAATTTAAATAAATAGTAAGATATCCAAGTTTTTAAATCTAAATATTAGAGTAGTTAGCTATAAAAGTTATAAATATTAGGGTAATATATAAATAGTAAGTTATAATATTAAAATGTAAGTTAAAGGGATAGTCTTTACATTTATAATATTAAAAATATATTAAGATGAATTAATTAAAAATAAATTAATTTTAGTTCAATGGTTATTTATAAAAGTTATATAAATATTAGAGTAATATAAGGGTTAGAAAGAAAATTTTTAATATCTAAAATTAAAGGTTAAAATAATCAAAGATTAATATCAAGCTTATTTTCTTTAAGTTATTAGTATAAAAAGGGCTACTACAAAACCTCAGACAAATGAACCTCAAGGAACAAAGGCCCCAAGAAACAGGAAACCCGGGGAAAAAATCTTAAAAGACAATAAGAAAAAACAAGACAAAGGGAAGGGAAGGCAGGAAGACCACGACTAGGAGGAGAGGGCTGGGACCCAGCAACTACTGATCTTCCAGCCATCCTCTCTATTGAGATTGTTTGGCATTTTTTCGATCTCAAGTACTTCCCTAATTTTCCGATGATGTAAATGGGACACTCTAGCAATCACACTAGCCTCGTCGATGCAAACATGATGATTGGCTTTCTCCACATGCTCTGCTAAAGCAGAAGAAATGGCTCTTCTATGCTTAAGGTCAGCTGCATGCTCACTAATCCTTTGATTAATGGAGTGACCAGTCTCACCAATATAGGGAGTCCCACATGAACAAGGAATAATATAAACCCCTTTCATGTCCTTGGGGTCGATAGGATCCTCCACAGATGTGAGGGACTTACGAATGGTATTGAGAGGTCTAAAGGTCGAGGAGACATTATGCTTCTTAAGAGATTCGAGGAGGAGAAGTCCCATCTCCTTAATGTCTTTGTTGAGAACGGTTATAATAGGCACTTGGGTCAGAAGGCTTTCCTCAAAGCAGCTAAGAATTCGGTAGCTAAAATAGATAAGAAGGAGAGGATTCCCGGTGTCCATCTTCCGTTTGTCCAAGGGACTACGGATAGGATTGCGAGGATTATTAAGATGCATAATGTCCCCTCGACCTTTAGACCTCTCAATACCATTCGTAAGTCCCTCAGATCTGTGAAGGATCCTATCGACCCCAAGGACATGAAAGGGGTTTATATTATTCCTTGTTCATGTGGGACTCCCTATATTGGTGAGATAGGTCGCTCCATTAATCAAAGGATTAGTGAGCATGCAGCTGACCTTAAGTATAGAAGAGCCAAGTCTTCTACTTTAGCAAAGCATGTGGAGAAAACCAATCATCATGTCTGCATCGAGGAGGCTAGTGTGATTGCTAGAGTGTCCCATTTCCATCACCGAAAATTTAGGGAAGCGCTTGAGATCGAAAAAAGGACAAACAATCTCAATAGAGAGGATGGCTGGAAGATCAGTAGTTGCTAGGTCCTAGCCCTCTCCTCCTAGTCAAGGTTTTCCTGCCTTCCCTTCCCTTTGTCTTGTTTTTTCTTGTTGTCTTTTAAGAATTTTTCCCTAGGTTTCCTGTTTCTTGGGGCCATTGTTCCTTGAGGTTCATTTCTCTGAGGTTTTGAAGTAGCCCTTTTTATACTAATAACTTAAAGAAAATAATCTTGATACTAATCTTTGATTATTTTAACCTTTAATTTTAGATATTAAAAATTTTCTTTCTAACCCTTATATTACTCTAATATTTATATAACTTTTATAAATAACCATTGAACTAAAATTAATTTATTTTTAATTAACTCATCTTAATATATTTTTAATATTATAAATGTAAAGACTGTCCCTTTAACTTACATTTTAATATTATAACTTACTATTTATGTATTACCCTAATATTTATAACTTTCGTAGCTAACCACTCTAATATTTAGATTTAATAACTTGGATATCTTACTATTTATTTAAATTAATTTATTTTATAATATATATATATATATATATATATATATATATATATATATATATATATATATATATATAGATATCATAATTATAATTAATTTACTCTATTATCATAACCTTACATTACTCTATTATTTATATATTTGTTTAAATTCTATATATAACTATTATTTAAAATTAATTTAGTTTATAATTAATTTAATATTTATTAGTATATGGAAGAGTCCCTTTGACTTATATATCTAGATATTTATGTATTTTTATATATTTAATCATTTTTATAGCTAACTATTAATTACTCTAATTTTTAGATATAGCAACTTTGATAACTAATTATTAATGTAAATTAGTTTAGGTTATAATTTATTTTTAATATATATTTATAATTATAAATGGTTAAAAAGGGTCCGTTTACTTTTGTTTTAATAAGAATTTAACTAACCAAAGTTAATTTTTAATTAAATAATGGTTATTCCCCTAATCCAGTCAAATCTAGTCGTTATCAATATAGCCATTACCTGGTCTTGGAATACAGTTGTTGGTGTTTCTGCTCTATCTATTTAACATGCAAAGCCTGAACTTGCCCTGACGATGAACCACACTAGTTGGTTTGAAATGCGTCGACAAATGAAATATCTTGTGATTTATGCCGAAAAATCTCTCATAGACTACATATTGCTGACATCAATGCCAACATGAGCTAGATTCCATCATGAGCCAATGCCAACATTAGCTATCTATATCAATACACACCATAATGCCAAAATAATCCCCTTTTGGAATTGATGGCAACCACACACAAACTCGATACTAATCTACTCTATCACTCCCCCTTTCACATCAATGGAAAAGGGTCAACTCCGTCTGAATAGGCAACAATAACTGAAGAGCAAACACTAGAGTATTTGATCTCTACATGACTAAAATATAATACATATCAACCAATGACCTTGCTCTCCATATCAATAGAAGCAAGCAATAAATATACCAATCATCATCCAGAGAAGCATACCAACCAACAACCTCTAGCCACAAGAAATAATATGCCAACATGAGGAAACCATAAGCAACATCAATGAAAAACAACATAATAGTAACCATGAGCACCATCAAGTATGTCTACCAATATTCACATGACAAAAAAACAACACTCTCCATAGAAACCACATAACATCAACATCAATAAACCTCTCTACTTAAAACATGAGGTCAAAAACTCCAACTGTCATAACATAGTATGAGGCACACCATGAACACCTCCAAGCGGATCATGATGCCAACAATGTATGGCTGAAGCAAACAAGAGAAAATAATGCTCCCCCTGAACACGTGCCATATCTAACATCATATCCATCCTGAAGTGAACTACTTCCACTGCAACATTACTTCCTTTCCCAAGGAAAGAAGCACAAGGTGGATCAAGAGTCCACATGACCATGACTGATGACATATTACATTATATATACATGGTTGTAGTAGCAATACAAAGACCTCATACATGACCAATATATGACCATAACATGACCTCATGACTCATGACTAGATGACCCAATGATAGTACAACATAAGTACATGGCTCCATGAGAATTTTACATGAATATATCAATAAATACATGGTTTTTATGATCATATCATAGGTACCAATGACTCAAAACATGATACATCATGAATATTACATCATCATTAGCCCATACATGTGGTTGAAAAATAGACTTTGTAGGAATTTACAGGGTAAGTTCCTCAGACAGAACACCAAAGGACACCGCTCACAAATAGATCATAGATCAATACACCAGTATTATTGACGTGGTTAAAACCCTCAAAGAGGTAAACATTCCATGGCCTGAGCCAATGCGACCACTTTAGGCAATTTATTAATAAAAGAAATAAAATTTACATAAGCTTCTCTCATGAACGGTCACCCTAAAATGACCCTCCATGCTCTTTAAATAGAGATCATCGACCAATCAGGTGTTAAGCCTCCGATCAAGTGTTGGTAATACCGAGGAGAGAATGAACCGTCAGATCACTTCACGTATAGAACATATCATGACCATCGAATTGTAAGTTACAAAATTACATAGTAAAGAAACACACGTTACCTTACTCTACACTAGACCAAGTTATACTTAACTATTTCCTATGCGTCGGAATATCCTAACATCCCCCCTTAAGAACAACTTGGGATAGGATTGAAGGATGTACAAATATGACACAATAGGAGAAGGAAGGAGGCATTAGGGCATATCCCCCCTTAGTGACAACTTCCTGAACTCCAACCATAAATTGAAGTTTAGTAAACTTTGCCTCTGTGAGAGCCTTTGTAAAGATGTCTGCAACTTGACCATCGGTTGAACAATATTGCACTTCAAGAACATGGTCATGAATGAACTTTCTGATGAAGTGCATGGGTAGTTCAATGTGTTTGCTGCACTGATGTTGGACTAGAGCTTTTCATAGTTGAATGGCACTTTGATTATCACACCAAAGTGTAGTCGGATGCTACTATTGAAAGCCAAACTCTGACAGGATCTAACAAAGCCAGAGGGCTTCCTTACTAGCTCCTACGGCACCACAATACTCTGCTTCTGCTGAAGAAAGAGAAACAACACTTTGTTTCTTGCAAGCCCATGTAATAGGTCCAGAACCAAGAGTGAACATAACTTGCAGTAGACTTCCGGTCATCAAGGTCACCAGCCCAATCGGAATCAGTGAAACCAACCAATAGAGGAGATGCTTCTAAATTGTAATGAATCCCAAACTAAACTGTACCTTGAACATAACGAAGTATTCTTTTAGCTTCTTTCCAATGACTTTCATGTGGGTTTTGCATAAATCGAGCAATAAGGCCAACAGTAAAGGAAATGTCAAGACGAGTATGGTTCAGATACAAAAGTTTTCCTACAAGTTGCCGGTATAGGGTAGCATCAACTTTAGGGGAAGTACAAGTGACTAAAAGTTTGACTCCAGACTGAAAAGGAGAATGGGCAGGCTTACCATCTTCCATGTGAAATTGGTGTAGAAGATCACAGACATACTTGGACTGGGAAAGGGAAATAACTTCCTTGGATTGCAAGACTTGAAGACCAAGAAGATAATGCAAGTGTCCTAAGTCTTCCATTTCAAACTGTTTTTTAAGGCTGGACTTCACATGGTTTATAAGGTTGGGATCACTACCAGTAAGGATAAGATCATCAACATAAAGAACAAGAATGACAACATACTTACCCACTTTCTTGGTGTAGACAGTATTGTCATAATGACACCTAGAAAAGCCAGTATCTAAAAGAAAGCTATCCATTTTGGCATAGCAAGCCCCAGGGGCTTGCTTGAGACCATAAAGGGATTTCTTAAGTCGACTTACAAGGCCTGAGTCTGTTTGTATAAATCCAGGATGTTGTGCCATATATATTTATTCATGCAAGTCCCCATGCAAGAAGGTAGATTTAACATCCATCTGATGGACTTCCTATTTGAAAGAGGCAGCAAGGGAAAGAACAAGGCAGATAGAGTTCATTTTGGCAATAGGGGAGAAGGTTTCAATATAGTCAATGCCTTCAACTTGTGAAAAACCATTAGCAACAAGACGAGCTTTATTTTTATCAACTTTTCCATCTAGTCCAAACTTGGTTCTGTCAACCCATTTGCATCTAACAAGTCTTCGTCCCTTTGGAAGAAGAACAAGATCCCATGTATCATTTGCCAATAATGAATGATATTACTCATTCATGGTTGCATCCCAATCTGGATAGCTTGAAGCTTCTGCAAAGGTGTCAGGATCATAATTCATTGAAGCTTATTGGGTTGTGTTATATTCTTTCCACGTAGTTAACAGGGGGTTTGAGGTGTACTTGTAACCCCACTTTATAGGGTCCGGGGCAGCGCCCTGGAAAATTTTGGTTTTGGACCCCATGTAGGTTGGGCGGACCCACCTATGCTTTTGTGCATGATTTTCGCACATGTTTTTTGGTCGCGATGGTTTTCAGTCCATGGTATTGGACACGATGGTTTTCGATCCATGGTATTGGATGCTTCATCATGTATAAATATGTATTATAACATTGAAAGGAATATAATGAAAAATCAAGCTGGTAATCCCAGTTTTGGGATCCAGGGGAAAATCTCTATGTATATATGTTTTATGTGTTATGCTCTCGCATTGTTTTTTTCCTGTGTTTTAGAATTCGTATGCAGGTAATTTATGTACGGGGTTAAAACCTACATTTGGTATCAGAGCAGATTTGGCTTCAAGGGGACGCCTTTGTTGCTGAGGGGTTTCACTCGGGCCTGTGGTAGACCTTGTTCATTGGGAGATCTGTGAGATCGATTCTAGTGGTGAAAGAAGATGGCAAGCAGTGGAAAGATAGAGATCGAGAAATTTAATGGTCAGAGTTTTTAGTTGTGGAAACTCAAGATGGAGGATCTGTTGGTGGATAAAGATCAGTGGATTGCGGTAGATCCAAGTACTAAACCAACAGGAGTGTCCGATGAAGAATGGAATAAGTTGGATCGGAAGGCAAAGAACACAATACGATTGTGTGTCTTAGATTTAGTATTGTTGAATGTATCAGGGGAAGCTACAGCAAAGGTTTTGTGGAACAAGTTAGGGACTTTGTACCAATCTAAGTCTCTAGTGAATAAATTGTTCCTGCAAAAAAAGCTGTATAACCTGAGGATGAAATATGGAGACTCGGTGACAGAGCATCTAAACGCATTTAATACTGTGGTAAGTCAGTTAGCATATGTTGATATTAAAATTTCAGATGAAGATAAGTGCATCATTTTTTTGTGTTCTCTACCAGATTCGTGGGATAGTGCGGTTATTGCAATAGGTAGCAATGCAACTACCTTGCATTTTGATGAAATAGTCTCAGCCTTGCTGACAGAGGAGATGACACGGAAAAATATGGAGAGCCAAAATGGTGATGCCTTGTCTATATGAGGACGGTCCCAGAACATAAACAAAAATAAGTCATCGAGTGGGAGATCTAAATCTCTAGGAAAACTTGTAAAGGTGGTGTGCTGGAAATGCGGAAAGGAAGGCCACTTCAAAAGGGACTGTAAATCTAAAGCTCCTGACAAAGGAAAGGGATCTAATGAGGCTCCTTCTGTAGAGGTGAAAACCACCTCAAATGAAGGTGGGTATGTGTACTTGGCTTCTTCAAGTACACATGTAGATCATGAGGCATGGTTGATTGACTCAGGTGCATCCTTTCACTTCGCTCCCCATAGAGAGTGGTTCTATGAGTATGAGAAATATGATGGTGGTGATGTCTTCTTGGGTGATGACAGGAAGGCTAGAATCATTGGTCGTGGAAAAGTAAAGTTGAAGCTGCAAGGTGGAAGGGTTAGAACACTTCCGGGTGTTTTACATATTCCTGCATTAGCCAGAAATCTGATTTCTGCTAGTAAGCTGGATGTTGTAGGTGTAAAAACAGTGTTCAAGAAGGATACCTGCAAGATGGTTTGGGGAGCATTGGTATTGATGCGGGGAGTTCAGATTGGAACTCTGTACAAGCTACAGGGTAGCACTGTTGTTGATGGGTGCAATAGTTCCATTGTTCCTAAAAGTGGAGCAGAAAATCTAGTGGTTTCTAGAGAAAAGACCATGCTATGGCATCAAAGGCTTGGACATATTGGAGAGAAGGGCCTTCGAATACTCCATGGTAAAGGTATGGTAGAAGGTATGAGTAGTAGCTCTCTGGATTTTGATTTCTGTGAAAATTGTGTATACGGGAAGCAGAATCGGGTGAGTTTCCCCTCTAGTGGTAGGAGGGCGAAACATATATTAGAGCTTGTGCATAGTGATGTGTTTGGACCTGTGAAGGTTCCATCACTGGGTAAATCTGTGTACTATGTATCATTTATAAATGACTTCTCAAGGAATACATGGATATATTTCCTTAAGAAGAAATCTAAAGTCTTTGATAGGTTTAAAAAATTTAAGGCTCTAGTGGAAAACCAGATAGAGAAGAAGATAAAGGTGCTAAGGACAGATAATGGTGGAGAGTTTTGCAGTAAGGAATTTGAATAATTCTGCAAGAAGTGTGGTATAGCACGGCAGAAGACTACTCCATATACACCTCAGCAAAATGGAGTTGCAGAAAGAATGAACAATACATTGGTGGAAAGGGCAAGAAGCACGCTCAGTGGTGCCAGGTTAGGACAGGAATTCTGGGCAGAGGCAGTGGATACTACATGTTACCTGGTCAACAGGTCACCTTCATCAGCGTTGGAGGATAAGACTCCACAAGAGGTATCTTTCACATCTGAGGGTATTTGGATGTGATGCATATGTACATGTTCCAAAGGAGAAAAGAACAAAGTTGGATAGTAAATCTGAAAAGTCCATCTTTATTGGGTATAAGGATGGTTTAAAGGGTTATAAGCTTTGGAACCCAGTAACAAGGAAGGTTATGTACAACCGAGATGTGGTGTTCAGAGAGGTGAAAGATGTTATTAAACATGAAGTCCAACCAAAGGAACCTGAGAAGATAGAGTTTGAGCTAAAGGAGGAAGAATCAGACTCTACAGCAGAGGAGGAATTAGAAGATGAAGAGCCACAAACTCCAGCTGTGAGAAGATCAGTTCGAGAAAGAAGGCAGCCAGGAAGGTATAGCCCATCTGCTTTTTGTTCAAATTTTGCTTTGTCTGTTATTGATGATGATCCCAAAACTGTGAAGGAAGCAGTGGCTTCAGAGGATGGAAAACTCTGGGAAGAGGCCATGGTTGATGAAATGGCATCTCTGCACAAAAATGAGGCTTGGGATCTGGTGGAGTTACCGGCTGGAAGGAAGCCCATTGGAAGCAAATGGGTGTTCAAGAAGAAGACAAATGCAGAAGGAAAGGTGGAGAAATACAAAGCTCGGTTGGTAGCAAAAGGTTATTCCCAGGATTCAGGAATTGATTTTAGTGATATTTTTTCTCCTGTTGCCAAGGTAGCTTCTATTAGATTACTTTTATCCGTTGATGCTGCTTTTGATTTTGAGGTAGAATAGATGGATGTGAAGACAACATTTCTTCACAGGGATCTAGAAGAGGAAATATACATGAAGCAACTTGAAGGCTTTGCAGTGAAGGGTAAGAAAGAATTGGTATGCAAGTTAAAGAAGTCTTTGTATGGGTTAAAACAATCACCAAGGATGTGGTGTCAGAAATTTGATACATATATACGGGGACTTGGTTTCCCCAGAAGCAAAGCAGATCACTGTGTGTATTTTAAGTTAATTGGTGACTGTGTTATTTATCTGGTATTGTATGTGGATGATATGTTGCTGGTTGGAAATGACAAAGAAATTATCCAGGATTTGAAGACCCAATTGTCCTCCAAATTCGATATGAAATATCTTGGTGCTGTAAACTATATTTTGGGTATGGAACTTAAAAGAGATTGGGCAAAGAGGAAGTATGTTGAGAAAGTACTACATAGGTTTAATATGTAGGATAGTAAACCGGTGAAGGTTCCTATTCCTGTAGGTGTGAGGTTATTTGTTGAACAGTGTCCCCAGACACAAGAAGAGGAAGAGGACATGTCCCATGTTCCATATGCAAGTACAGTCAGTAGCCTAATGTATGCAATGGTATGTACTAGACTAGACATTGCACATGCAGTGGGAGTATTGATTAGGTTTATGTCAAAACCAGGAAAGGAGCATTGGACAATAGTGAAGCGGGATTTTAGGTATTTACGTGGCACTAGTGATTATGGTTTGTGCTACCAAGGAAGACCAGGATTGGATAGAGTGTTAGATATTCATGGCTTTGTTGATGCAGATTGGGCTGGAGATCTGGATCAGAGAAGATCTACAAGTGGGTATGTGTTTAACCTATTTGGAGGTGCAGTCAGTTGGATGAGTAAGAAACAATCTGTAGTGGCACTATCAACTACAGAGGCAGAATACATGGTAGCCACTCATGCAAGCAAGGAAGCAGTTTGGTTGTAGAGATTGTGTTCAAGTATGGGGTTAGTACAGGAAGCTATAAGGATAGAATGTGATAGCCAAAGTGCAATTTTCTTGGCAAAGAACCCTGCATATCATTCAAAGACAAAGAACATTGATGTTCAGTATCACTTTGTGAGGGATATGATAGAAGACAAAAAGGTGTTGTTGGTAAAGGTGGACACTTTGAAGAATACTATAGATGCATTGACAAAATCTATGAGCTCTGAGAAGTTCTCTTGGTGTAGAGAGACAATGGGCGTTTCAGGGCTAGAAAAATGACTAAGCTATCTTGTGGCCCCCTGTGGAAAGAAAACAAGTGGGAGAATGTTGGGTTTTGTTATATTCTTTCTACATAGTTAATAGGGGGTTTGAGGTGTACCCGTAACCCCACTTTATGGGGTCTAGGGCAATGCCCCGGAAAATTTTGGTTTTGGAACCTATGTTAGGTTGGGCGGACCCACCTATGGTTTTGTGCATGATTTTCGCACATGTTTTTTGGACACGATGGTTTTCAATCCATGGTATTGGATGCTTCGGCACATATAAATATTTTACGAAATATTTTTTGGTGAAAATCACATGAAATACCATTTGTCGACGTGTTTCGAACCAACCAGTGTGGTTCATCGTCAGGACAAGTTGAAGAAATAGATCCAGCTTAGCATGTTAAATAGACTGAGCAGAGTCTCCAACAACTAACTTGACCAACATCTAATTAGCTGTTGGTCAAGTTAGTCATTGGAGACTCTGCTCAGTCTATTTAACATGCTAAGTTGGATCTGTTTCTTCGACTTGTCCTAACGATGAACCACACTGGTTGGTTCGAAACGCATCGACAAATGGTATTTCATGTGATTTTCGCCGAAAAATATTTCGTAAACTTGATATGGATCACAAAAGCCTCAACTCTATAATGTATAAATATGTATTATAACATTGAAAGGAACATAATGAAAAATCAAGCTGGTAGTCTCGTTTTTGGGATCCAGGGGAAAATCTCTATGTATATATGTTTTATGTGTTATGCTCTCGCATTGTTTATTTTATGTGTTTTAGAATTCGTATGCAGGTAATTTATGTATGGGGTTAAAACCTACAAAGCTTCAGCCAATAAAGAAGAGGCTCTATCAAACTGAGATTGTGTACATCACTGATCTGTAGGATCACCTGCAAGAGCACCTGTTGCATCTCGAGTAGCACGGACCCATTTTGGAAGCTAAGGAGCTGAAGGAGGATCCTAAGAAGGTGGGGGAGGATTGTCATCCTCGCTGTCATCATCTGAAGAAGAAATATTTTCAAAATTAGAAGGGATAGAGAGAGGTGACACATCCACCAAACTAGGCTCATAGGCCGATATATTTTCAGCAAAATTTACATCTCTTCTAATGATAACATTTTTAGACTTAAGTAGAATAAGTCTATATCCTTTGAAATCTTGAGAATATCCAACAGAAATACATTTTTCACTCTTAGGTTCTAAAGCTTTATGTTTCTCATTTGGAATATGGGCCCATGCTTCACTTCCAAAAACACGAAAGTGACTTACATCTGGTTTAATTGAGCTCCACACTTCTTCTGGAGAGATATTTTTTAAAACCCTAGTAGGAGTGTGATTTACTATGTAATTTTCACAGTTAATTGCTTTTGCCAAAAAATTAAGACTAAGTCCTTTAGATTGAAGAATACAATTAGCCATTTCCTTTAAGGTGCGATTCTTCCTTTCAACTACACCATTTTGTTGTGGAGTATATGGAATAGTATGTTGCATTTGAATTCCATGCTAAGTGCAAAAGTTGATTAATTTGTTGTTAACATATTCTCCGCCATTATCAGATCTTAGCTTAAGAATTTGATGTCCATTTTGTTTCTCAACAAAGGCCTTAAATGCCAAGAACATGTTAAGTACTTCACTCTTGAGTTTTAAGAAGTATACCCAAGTGTGTTTGGAGAATTCATCAATGAAAGTTAAGAAATACTTGTAGCCATAGAATGAAACAACTGGAAGTGGACCACATAAATCACTATGCACAAGCTATAAAGGGGCTGAGGTGTGCCAAGAGGCATGTTTTTCAAAACTATACCGATGATGTTTTCCGAGTACACATCCGGAACAAGCACCATATCTGCAAGATACCCTAGGAAGACCTGTCACCATATTTTCATTACAAAGATTTTGAAGGGAGCGATAGTTTAAGTGACCAAATCGCTCATGCCAAAGTTTGCTCACTTCATCATTATGAGCAACAAATACCAAGGGAAGAGTTGATGACCCAAATTTGTTAAACTTATACAACCTTGTAGAATCATCAGCAATGCCAGTAGCTAAAATCTGTTTAGGATCTCTTACGTCCTTAATTACAATATCATGAGGTGAAAATTCAATGGTTTTACCTTCACCTAAATGAGTTATCTGATATACAAATAGAAGGTTGTAGGATAAGGTTTGAACACATAATAAATCAATAAATTGACCATTTTCTAGATGAAAAGTTTCAATCCCTACAACACTAAGAGATCTATCATCACCAACATATATATTTTTGGTGTTATAATCATTTAAAGAAGAAAACATGGCTTTGGGTTTGGCCATGTGATAAGAAGCTCCAGAATCAATGAGCCACTTATGAGAATGAGAAGAAGAAGATACATTTAGTGCATAACTAGACCGAGATGCTTGACAACCACATGTAAAAAGTGTTATTCCTGAAGATGAAGTTGAAGTTGAAGAGTGCTCCAAATGGATGTTATGCTTCTTCATTGCTGCTTCCAAGGCTTCCATCTTCTAAAGCATTTGGATTCTAAGTGGCCATCTCGATTACAAAAGTGGCAATGTTTATCAGTCTTCTTTCCTTTGTTTTTATTTACATTATCATTTTCTTGAAATGATTTTTCATTTTGAGACTGAAATTGCTTAGTACCGTTGTTTGATTTAGGACCATTCTTTTTACGATACTACTTCTTAGGATTCTTTGAATTTGGCTATTGTTGGCAGCTAAGGATTTCTTAGAAGAGTTTCCAAGATTAAGAAGACCAATATGTAAGAGTTTTTCTTGTTCTCTTATTAAAGAATCACAAAAGGCATCAAAAGAGGGGGACTTGTAGTCTTGTCCTTGAGAAATAAAGGCTTCTCTAGTAGAATGGAAGTTGGAAACAAACACAGAGTAGGCTAGTCCCAACTTAGTAAGAATGGAATAGATAAGGCTACCATCTTCTTTCTTAACCTTAATTCCTTCCAAGAGAAGTCTAAGGGTCTTGAAATTGGAGAAAAAAACTTCAATGGAAGAAAAATTATCAGGGTCCAACA
This sequence comes from Pinus tabuliformis, assembly GCA_031772625.1. Taxonomy (NCBI): domain Eukaryota; kingdom Viridiplantae; phylum Streptophyta; class Pinopsida; order Pinales; family Pinaceae; genus Pinus; species Pinus tabuliformis. The sequence continues at coordinate 1,191,329,750 of CM062811.1, read as the reverse complement.
TAAGCAACTCATTTCCGAGTTGATGGGCTCTAATTTCATTTTTAATTTCAAAAACTTTAGTGAGTTGTTTCATTGCTTCATTAGTGGTATCAAGTACTACGATATGGAATCTAAGGTCTAGAGAAATAGACATCCCTATCAACCCACGTGATTGATCTTGCGTATTTTCTCATTTGGCTACCTTATCTTCATCTTTAGGTTTAGTTTCTTGGCCTGAGGCTATTCTGTAAAGACCTTTACTTCTGAGTAAATCCACAATGTAGGACCACCATTGAAAGTAGTTGGTGCTGTCAAGAATAAATTTTCATGGACTTTCCATTTTAACATAAACTGAAGTTGTAGATGTTGAAACTAAGTTTTCCAATGGAAATATCTCGAAAAATTAAGCTGATTAAAAAAAATCGGCTCTGAAAATGGCTTTCAGATGAAGAAGTTATGGCCTTTTGAAGAAAAGTTGTTGAAAATACCGACGAAGTGTGTGAATGTGTAGAACGGAATGATATCTATATATATATATATATATAGTAAATCCCCTCCCTTTCCAAACTTAATATAATTAGCTCACTTTAAAAAAAAATTATGTGACCCACTTTTATAAATTAGTGAAAGTCACATTTACAATGGTACTTTATGAGCTACCCACTAAATTGTAACTTAAATAAAACATAAAGAGACTTTAGAATTATAAGTGACTCACATTTTATAATGGGCGAGAACACTTTTACATAAAGTAACTTTAAAACATAAGTTACATGTGTTTTTGAAAAAGTAACTCAACAAAAAGAAAGACTTGAACTCAAGACCTCTATTCTCAAAAAGTAAATTTGGACCAAATGAACTAGTTTAAAAGGTTAATAATTTTTGGAAAATATGAAGGGTTTTTATTTTTAGTCACTGAGGCTTTAGGGTGCGTGCTTACTTGAAAAAGCTCTTTTTGCCTACAAAACAAAAAACCACACAACCCAACACGGACATACAAAAAAAACCAAACCTTATGGCTTGAAGTTAGCTTTCACGAGAACCTAAATATTTTCCTCATTGTTTCTGATCTTTTGAGATCACAATAAGGCGCAACGGAAAAGAGAATACGCATGAGAAAAATCCTTCCTTTTGTTTCTAATTTTCCCAGATCGCACAGAGTCGCAAGGCAAAGAGTATACGCAGAAATGCAAGGTATATATCCGTAATAAAAAAAACAGAGAGCTAAATAAACTGAAATAAGTAGAGAGATGAATAACTGAAACTGCAAATAAAGATTGTATACCTCCATATCTTAAAAATGACGTAGATAGGGCTATCGGAAACCTTTTCGCATGAAACGAAAGGGGTTCCTCACTGGAACAGATGCTCCTAACACAATAGAGCAGTCTTCTCGGCCCGAAAGTGGTTAGAAATAGTAGATCTAGGACACTACAGTCGGATGCAGTTCTACCGGCTTCGAATTTAAATCACCAGCGAATGTAGCCCTTAAATAGCTCTGATACCATGTAGGAATTTACAGGGTAATTTCCTCAGACAAAACACCAAAGGACACCTCTCAAAAAAAGATCACAGATCAATACACCAGTATTTTTTACGTGGTTAAAACCCTCAAAGAGGGAAACAGTCCATGGCCTGAGCCAACGTGGCCACTTCAGGCAATTTATTAATAAAATAAAGAAAATTTATGTAAGCTTCTCTCATGAATGGTCACCCTAAAAATGACCCTCCATTCTCTTTAAATAGAGATCATTGACCAATCAAGTGTTAAGCCACGAATCAAGTGTCGGTAATACCGAGGACAGAATGTACCATCAGATCACTTCATGTCTAGAACATATCGTGACCGTTGGATTGTAAGTTACAAAAGTACATAGTAAAGAAACACACTTTACCTAACTCAACACTAGACCAAGTTATACTTAACTATTTCTTATGTGTTGAAATATCCTAACAGACTCGTGATAATTTCCTATCACCATGTTGACTCTACTCACTAAGGACATAACTCTTAACCAACATAAAATGATGAATCAATAACAAATGCATAGTTGAAATGATCATCATATGATAACTGTTACACGGTAATTTGTCACCAACCTCATATCAGTCCCCGAGCAACATCTCCGCTGTGTCATACATCAAATAAACATGTCCATATCTTCCCACTCATTCAAGAAGATTAAACAAGTGCTCTCTAATACTGAAGATTGACCCTTTTTACCTATGTTTCTACATCGTCGCAAGTGAACCCCATTCTTCCTGCGACGATTCTCTCTGTTGAACTATATCATCGTGACATCGTCACAGGGGTACATCTGTTTCCTTGTGACGTCGTTGCTAAGCCCTATCATATGACTTGCGACGATCCAGATATGGCGAATTAGTTCAAACAGTTGGCCTTCTGGGTGATTCTAGAACTGGTTGTTGGGTCAAGGGAGTTTTCCTTTCCCCCTCTGGGATGGTAGTTCCACCTTTTGAGAAACCTCCCTTGAGGATAAGCTCCCTCTCCCTCATTTCATGGAGGCTCCTCCTCATATAAAAACACTCCCTATTGCTATGATTAGCTAATTCTTAGTTTTTGGATTGAGCAAATTAGCTAGCTTTGGTGTGAAAGTTTGCAATGTGAATTGCTGCTAGTTTAGCAATTGGTTTTGGGTTGCCTTAGCCTTGTAATAGAGCTTGTGAGTGAGAGAGAGTTATCATTCATTTGGGAGAGCCTTTTGAGTTAATGCTTGAAGAAGCATACTGGCTGGACCCTTCAAGGAAGGCTTGCGACATTAAGGCTTGGTTGTAAGCTTTGCTTTTATTTATCTTAATACAATCAATGGTGTTTTCCTATGTCATGTGTAAATGATAGCTTATGATTCCTTGACTTTATAAGTAAGTAGAGCATTGTTTTACTTTATTACGTGTTTTGTTGTTCTTTTGTGTTGTTTCAAGTATACTGCTCATCGAGGAGAAAGAAACAATAGCTCGAGCAGTACAACGGAAGCTTCATCGAACACTGGTTTGAGGTAGGTTCTTTCAACGATGTCTACTTAAGGAAAATAGTTGTTGTTTTGTTTTGTTGTGACTAGACCCACTCTAGGGCTAGAGGGCTTGCCTCTGTCCATAGAGGCAACATTTCCTACTTCACAACAACTCATACATGGCTGGTGCATATCTCATGTCATCTCTATGCATCCTGTACTAATGGTCTCATTGTATGCATGGTTGTACAACTTTTCAACCAACTTGTATGTGAAACCAAAATCACATATATGGTTAAAATATGTACACTTTTTCACTCATGAAAAGACATATAAATTTTTCACAAATCACTGAGTGAAAAGTAATGAATAAAATGCTAAATATCACATGTAAATTCCATACCATGCATAGGTCCCCCTGATCTCAATATACCTCCAATAGACATGTTGATCCTGAGGACCTGAAAGTGCATGAGGGTCAAATGAACTCATCATGTGTTGATGCAATAACCTGTTCTCATCAAGCTACCAAATGATCCTCTAAGGTTGTGCACATCTCATGAAATTTGCATACCTCTACAAATATGCAGGAAATAATCATGGAATGTAAGAGCGGATGCTTTTCACTACTTGAAGAGTTGTTACTCCTCCTTTCTCCACATGATCTTTGGCTACTTATTTTCATCCTTCATCTGCTTCTTTTCTTCCTTCACTACTTTTCTGGTAGCTCCACTTTGTTTTTGCTGCTTTTGACAGTTTTTCCTTCAGTAATGGGGAAACAAATAGTCTCTTTCCATATGGAAAAAATTATGTCATGTATAGCACTCCACATGGCCAAGATACGAAACAAGAGGATCAAATCTCTTGTTGCTTATATTAGGTCTATACCTTGCATGCAATGTGCTTCTCCTCCATTGGTTAGACCTAAAATATATTGCTTTGTGGCCAAATAGGTAACATGAATAACAATAACCATAAAAACCATGATTATACATATTGACCAATCCCCTTGGCTATTAAAATTGCTACCAGCTCCATTTATTTGATCTATACATTCTTCTTCGACAATTAGAAACAACATCCCCAAATTTGTGATAATTGTAACATTCTACATTATGCACAAAAGGAGAAAAATGACTTTGATTCCTTTGAAACCTTACAAATCTTCCACGATCATCTCTAGGAGCAAATTTTTTTCTAAATGTAGGAGATCCTTGAGATTTTCTTCTCTGCTGGTGGTTTTTCTGCTTGATTGGCTACTGGTTCTACTTCTTGCTTCCTTGGTTCTTAATCTTGTTGCTAGTATTATTCACTATAGGTTTCTTTGTTTCTTCCTTTTTTCTTACCTTCATGCAAACTAGACTCACCCTTTTGAAATATAAGACCATATTTATCCAATGGTGATATATGGATCTCAATTAAACTATCCAAGGCTATAACGATCTTCTCCATCTTCTGTTGCATTCTCAAGGACACCACTTCAACTTCTAATTTCTCACACTCATATTCCTTCTCCTTATATTGCTTCCTCATACCTTGTTCAACTCTTTCTAATTCAACCAACTTAATATTTAAGATGGCAATCTCTTCCTTGAGCTTGACCTCCTTATCATCACACATCTATAGCATTTTTTCTTAATCCTTGCATGCAACTGTTAGTCTATAAATCTCATCCTAATACCCTTAATAAAATTCTCATATTCACTATGTGCTTCAACATTATCAAAATATGAAACATCAATATTATAATCATTATAAAATCATTAAAATTTATACCTTTGGGTTCAATATTTTTCTATTTCTTCTCATGATCAGTTGAATCATGTGCACTTGAGGAATGAGACTCTTGTGGATGAGTTTCTTTTTTTTTAAGGATGTTCCTCTTGTTTTCTTTTTGTTTCTCTTTTTCTCAAATTCCTTATTGCCACTAGTACCATCCTGAAATAAAGACTCTAGCTTCTCCCACATATATTTGGCATATTTCAAACCTTCTATCCTCTTCAAATCATCATCATGGTGTTGTAGCAGCTACAACCACCCTCCAAAATTTTGGCTCGCATGCAAATTTCGAAGCCTACTTTGGGTCCTACGATCGGTCATCCTTGGTAGCTTGTTGGTAAGTTAATGATTTCAAGCTCCCCTCCTTGATCTTGAAGAGTTGTTTACATTCTCATATTTTTGTAGCATACGTCGTTTTCAGGCATAGCGATTGTTGTCTGTCATGCCAAAGGAATGTTGTCTTGCTTCAAGAGAATTGTGTGCGTATGAGTGGTTGTCATCATATAGACATGTTTCACACTCATGTGACAAATTTTGTTGCATCAAGCAAAGTATGTAATACATATTCTAGATGGTCTATGTGTCCATGTGCGATCACAATCGAGCCCTGCCAATGTTTTCATATGTTTCACTGATCTCAAACTTAGCCACTTTCCCAAGAAACCTAGCTTCATTTAGCTTCCTGGAACTATGCGCTTTCTTTTTGCAACCATCAAGCCTTCTCCCTTTCCTGTTGAAAGCCTGCGGTGCACAGAGACACCAACCTCCCTTGCCTGTTAAAACCCCGCAGTGTACAGAGGCCCTAGCCAGCACTGCTCTTCGAAAATGCGCAGAGTCGTCCAACAACATTGCACTCAAAAAGTGTGCATAGGTGTCCTGTCGGGACCCCTATCCCGTAGGAGTGCTTTGAGCCTCAAAACTATGCAGTGTTGTCCAAGTTGTCTTGTCGACCTTGCATGCAGAAATTGCGCAGATAGATGTCCTAGGGCCTCATCCTAGTAGCAACGACTGTCTACTGAAATTACGTAGACCCACCTCTCAGTGGTTACACGAAAAGGTGAAATGCTAAAATCGCTTCCAAGGAGTTGAGGAGAAGGACCAAGGAACTGAGTAATGGAAAATATAAGGACCACATGCCAACTCCGTCAGATTCATGATCTTCTTCAGGGTAAGTATGGTAAGTACAGAACATCTTTCGAAGTACACCTCTTAGTTCATTTTGCAAGACTACTTGTCATTATCATATCATCCTGTCCTCAGTAACATGCATGTGTGCAAACATGAAAAGTCACTTTATGTGTTGCTTCTACATGTCGTGCTTCTTTTTCACTTGTTTGACCAACTTTTGTCTTCTACATGTTGATTTCTATTTCATGCTTGCGACCATGTTCTGGTCGTGCACAAGGTCTTCGCTTCGTGTGTACATGTTTTGTTCACTATGAAAGCATCTGTTTCGCTCACACACGAAGTCGTACACATTGTTGCGCAAGTGTCGTCATGGTCGTCCAATGATTAATCAAAAGCATTGTGCTTATTGAATCACACGGTCGGTCAATCATGTTGATCATGTATTTCTAGATGTTTTGATTCATCTCATCGTCAAGTCATGTAAGTGTGTGTTTGCAAGATCCAATATGCACCTTTTCACTCGCTCACACACTTAGTCATTTCGCTGAAGTTCTGACAACTAGATCTCCCTCTAACAGTGGGACCTTCACCGTGCCATTGACTCGATCGACTGTCACCTAGAATAGCACAAAAGCACCAAACAAGCCATTTCCAACTGTGTTGCCTGCAAGCTGATCAATCAACCCTCCCGCTAGTCAACCAGAGACTTTGAACTGACAATCACCCCAGGACAAACTTGCCTCAAAAATTCTACAGAGGTTGTAGACCATGCCTACTCTATTGACTAAGAAAATTGCGCAGACAAGCCAAACAGACACCCAATTCTCATCCCTATCTCCCTTATAAAATTGTGAATTTTTCCCAGCCAACCCACCAGTCACCCGGCTGGCTACTCACCCGAAAAACTACACAGATTTCATGAGAAATCCCTCTACTGCTCAGCTCAGAAACTGCACATAGGTGATCATGAGGCCTGCCTCCCAACATCAGCATAGGTTTTCCCGCCAGTGGTTCCAACAGTCGTTGCTAGTTCCCTCCAAGAATTGCATAGCTTTTGTTGCCAAGCTCTCGGCAGCCTGCTGCCAGTTCCCTCCAGTAATTGCCCAGTTTTTTCTATCAGGATCCTGGTAGCCTACAGCTAGTTCCCGCCAAGAATTGTGCAATTTTTGCTACCAAGCTCCCACTGCCCGCTCCTTCCAAAAATTGTGTAGATTTTGTCTACCCAGCCTTCCTGCAACCTAAACTTCTCCTCTAAAAAATTGTGCATATTTGTCCTCTCGCTGAGCTAGATGCCGCGGATAGTCACTGTCGATCTAGATTTCCCATCACCATCTCCCAGTGACTTTTGTGTAGTTTTTAGCAGCAGTGCCTAGAGCCTCCATCCCAGCTCAAAGCTTGCCTCATGTAGTTTCATAACCTTGTCCTCTCTCCCGGTCGCTTGCAGCTGAAACGATCATGCATCATGGTAGACTAGGAGGTTTATGGATTTGATGTCATCTCATCATGAGTGACTGCAGATATATTGACACAAACAAACATGGCACGATGACAGATGGGATGAACAAGGGGAGTATATGCAAGAGGACCTATTTGTGAATGGATGAATAAATGATGCATGCAAAGGGATGTGCTTGTGCATGGACAAACATGCGAAGATGTGTTTGCAGGCAGATGTACAGATGAGCATACACCTTTCGTGAACAAACGAACCTGTCAAGCATGCCACCATACAAGCAAGGAGCAACGTGCGAATGCAACATCAAGTGAACCCAATGACCATTGAAGACTCCTCTCACCTTGCCATGCAGAGGTGAAGCTGTGACACACCATGAGGACGTCCATCACCTAGCAACACTACATTGCGACGTGCACACTAGCAGCAGCACAAATGTACCAACACTCTCATCTCGAGTCTTGTCATCATTCGTGTCATCCACATCTCTACTATGGGCCATACTCATAATCAATGTAATGTAACGTGGAAGTCCAAGAGACCCACTTGTCATATGAAGAGTCATCTAAATTTGAAAGGTCATGAAATTCAAATAGTCATAAGAGAAGTCGAATAGCCACAAGGTTCAGTTTCACCCTTGGCTATAAATACCCCCTCATTTGTACATGTAAAGGACTTTTAACCTCAGATCCTCCCGCATAGCCTTGAGATTCTGTAATATTTTCTTTGAGGAGTAAGTAGTGGCTCCAATGCCCTGTAGAAATTTACCACCTGTAGATCACCTAGTAATGCAATATATTAAAGCAAAACACTTGATCTACTTCTACAAACAATTTAGCGAAAGCTTAATCGAACATGAGCAACATCAATAAGAACACATATAACTGATATGGAGAAATCAATCACACATAACACAAAAGAATTTACCCGGGGAAAACATCAGCCTAAAACCCCAACTCTGTATTATCATACAAGTGGAAATATAGCCAGTATTACAAAAAGAAACAGCTCAAAAGCTATCTTGCTCTCTCTGCAATACCTCTGCTGCTCGTAGACAGTCAAAGACCTCTATCCAACCTCTGGTCTACCCTCCAAGCCTCCTATTTATTTGCGCAATTCCGATTGGGGTCCAGTACAGCCACTTGTGTGAATTGGCCTCTTCACACACTCACTAACCTTTGATCCAACTATGAAATCTTGAAGGGGATAAATCCTCATCATGGATGAGCTTCCTTTATAGGAAAAATATTTATCCAACTAGTTGTACACTGTCCCTTCTCTGATCTCAACTGGGTCTCTGTCTGAACTGACATGCATGATTTATTCATGAGAGAATCTTCAGTTATCTGAAGAACAACAGTTACATGCATGCAAACATTAACTAATTGAACTCACATTAATTTAAACAAATTGTTTAAATCAATCTAACTGGACTTGACTCAGTTAACTGAGCCAACTAGTTACTACTCAATATAGAACTCATCTTTATCTCTTTAACATTCCTCAATTAATAGATAAACTATTGCATGTCCTCACATAGACTTCAAGTTTGTTTTTCCTTAACTAATTAACTCAAGATGAATTAATTAATTAATTTACAAACTATTGTTAATATCAAATTCGAATTTTACTTCCTATGTTTAGTCCAGGGACTGAATAAAATAGGAATCCATCCTGAAATGCTAAAAATAGAATGCTATTTTTAGCACTTCCGTTTTTTATTCCCTGTTGCTCAATCCAGCACTGGTACCCAAACTGCTATTTTTAGCAGTGTTATTTTTAGCACTTCTATTTTTAGCATTTCTTGTTGCCATTTTCAACATGCCCCGTCCACGAGGTTAGTGATGTATGGTGTAACAATGTGTCTTGGAACTTTCGCTTAATTCAGAAGCCTGCTAACAGGCCAACACGTTTTCACACGTGTTGTAATTTTTGTAATACTAATCTTGAACACTTGTAATGCATGTTGCTTTAACCTGTGTTTAACACTTGAATTCATTCAATTGTTTTAATACATATATATTAATGAAAATGTATTTTATAAGTTGTTAATGTTTTCATGCTCGTGTTGGTTACCTCCTGGGACATTAGAGAGACCTTTCACGTAAACTCACTATAACGACCGTCGCACTCGCGTGGACTCCTCCGCTATGTGTTGTACATGCTATCTTTCCTTGTGTGTTGTGATTGTCGCATCCATGTGGAATGCTCCTCTGGAAGTTTTGCACATCTTGTTCTGTTGTGTGTTCCTAACAGAGTTGGGAATTCCTCCCATCCGACTTGGGACTCACTCTCACCCTCTCCCTCTACAGTGAAAGAACCATTGACACAAGTAATACTAGAAATCACCAGGCACGCGAACCTCACTACTCGAAGACAAAGCAGACCACTCTCCTATGCTGATAAGCAAGAGCTGAGTAAAACATTTAAGATAATGGCAACCTAGCCATTGTACTGGATGGGACTCCTACACCAAACGGTGTGAGGTCTACTTGGGACTTCATATTAGGTAGATCCCCTGATATTGGTGGGTCCAACACCGTGAACATTTTGGCACTAGAAGGAGAGCTAGATGACAAGTTGAGTCTATACATCTAGGTTGCATCTCTTACCCATTGAATCATACACAATTCGTGCTCCCAGGGTGTTTCTCTCATTTCTCCCTTAATCAACTATCAATCCCCGATGAGCTTCTTGATCACTTGTCCTTGCTAAAGTTTGACAGTGAGGATAGAACATCCGTAACTGGGCACATTTATGATTTTATTCATTTCTGTGAATCTCATGAAATTGATAGTGATGAGCTTTTTTTCATACTCTTCCTCCTCACCCTTGAAGGTCATGCTAATCGGTGGTGTCATTCCCTGCCACCTACTTCCGTCCATTCCCTTCTCACTTTCCTCAAGGAGCTCCATCAAGCCTTCGATGAGTGTGACCACCAAGATGTCTATGAAAGAATTTCTCATTTAAGAATGAATCCTAGAAAATCATTTGAGTACTTTGCTACCTGCTCCGTTCACCTATGTCACAAAATTCCTAAACGGTTTGTGGACCTTAACTTCATGAGCCAAGATTTGAAAAGCTTGGTTCATGTCTCCCAAAACGGCGAACCTCCTGATTTTCATTCTTCCTCGACTCTTGTAGATCACGAGACACCTCATGTCTTGAAGAGGGTTCCCCCTCACAGCAACCACAAATCTAAAAAAATTGCGTAGCTGGTACCCCCTCGCAACGGTTGCAAAGCTGATAAATTTGTGCAGCATGTTCCCAACCCATCTGCTCAGCTATCTCCCACCCCAATGGAGGAAATTCCAGAATGGTTCAGAAAGCCTATGGAAAAAACTCATCCCTCCATTCCACAAGAGGACATCACCGTTCATAACCCAAGTCCTGAGTCTAATCTGCATCTCTTCCATCCTCCATCATCTACAAGCCATGACTCTTTGCACCATTACTTGCTTGAGCGATCTGCTTCACAAGCTAGCTGCGTGCACTCTCTTGATTCTCGAGCTGCTGGCTCAAGTTGCAGTCATGTGCAAGGTAGTCTCATCATACAAACGAAGGAGCAGGATGGTGAATACATAATCAATTCCTCTCAAAGCATTGAGCTTCTATTCTTGATCGATTCTTGATCTGTAAATCTTGGTGAAACATCATGCACAATCAATTCTTTCGATCAACCTCCAGTCTTGGGCTGTCATCACTCCCACGCTTATTATGTTGTGATGAATGCTCAACCACATCATATGATCTATTGTCATCTCATGTACACTCTAACTTAGATTTGGAACGCACACTGGTCAAAGCAGACATCTATATCGAAGCTTCTTTTGCACCTCACTTGCCATGTGTCGTAGATATTCCACATTCTCTTGTTTCTTCATCTTATGAGTTATCTCCGCGATTAACACAAGGAAATGAGGTTGTCCACAATGAAAATAGTCTCAACACATAGGACTCTTCCCACTTGTCATCATCTTCTGTGTTTCATGAGGACAGCTGGGCAAATTAGCTTGCTGAAAAATTTAATGAAGCCTGTGACAAAGATGGATGTCATCCTAAGAGAATTTTTGAAATCAGTAACAACAGCCATCCTCAAGCCATGCATGATCTGGCTCACATCTCAAAATGGAATTTTTCAATTCTAGAAATCTCCGAGACGTGACAGGGATTTGAGGCACTTCAACATTCGTTGATGGTTATGTTAGGACCTTGCAACTCTGGTAAGCCTGCCAAACCAAATCCGATCTCGTTTCTCATGCACAATCCATCTATCTACATGGTTGAACTCGATGTGGATCCCCGTGTAAAGAATATTTACTATTCTTGGTGTGATTTTTCAAAATTTCAAATTTTCACTAATGATTGAATCCACGATCCCGTTACAACAATATTCGTCTTCATGCACCTCTCTTACATCAAATTTGGGTTGGGAGTGTCTGTCCCTCATTCAATCATGGAACATTGAAGTTAATCATCTCAAAGACTATCTTTATCCGGAATCATACTTATCGGATGTTCTCTCTTGTAATCATCTCCTTGGTCCTTTTTCAAATTTCGCACGTCAAATCTGCCCACTCATCACACCAGAAATCTCCTTGTGTGATGACGAGCACACAACCTATCGTGTGAGTCAAGTTACTCTCATTTCACGACACCCCAACTGGTTTCACACATTCATAGTGTTGGCATCCTTTCTACATTTCTATGATGACCATGATTCTTGCACACTTTTTCAGCGATTGCAGGTGTACTATCATGTCTGGCGGACAACAAACTTGGTTCCCTCATTCAAATCATTCGCATGATTGTTCAAAAAATTTATTTGTTCATGTCAAACTGGGAATCTAGCATCTCAACCGACTAGTCTGATTTTTCTTCTACCTTGGGTGGCTATCATGCAGTTTATCATTTTCCCAACATTACATCCAATGATAGTCGCTTCACACACTATGATCTTCACCGTGTAACATCTTTATTCTTAGGATTTTTTCAAGCATGTGAGGCACTTTATCATGTGATGATGGCTATGTCAGGCCCTCACTGTCTTGACATGACTGTCGAGCATGACCGGATCTATCTATTCGTATCATTTTCCCATCATGATCCCCTCTCTCAAATTAGGAATCCATCTTCTCAAAGATCACAAATCTTTCAAAATAGTTATCATGAATTTTTTGAACCAATCCCCAAATGGCTGGAACAATCTTACTTAGCAAGTCGTTTTGCAAGTAACAATCTTTATTCCTTCCTCGCACTCGCTAAGAAACTTGGTGCAGAACAAAACACACTAGCAAGAGGCCTCCGAGGGTTTTTTAAGAATGATTCTCATGGAAGAGGTAAGCATGTATGTTGGGTGGTTGTGACACATTCTTCCACCCACAGGCGAGACCCTCTCTCTTGTGTGCAAGTTTGTCAAGTTTTTTGCATTTTCTGTTGCACAATGTTTTTTTATCTATTTTAATTGCTTGTATCTTTGTGATTGCAGGTTGGGTATGCCTATAGTGGCTTCACTGGAAATTTTGTTTCACGTAACCCCGACCATAGCATAGGAGTAGGAGTAGTGTTTTCTTTCTCGCTTTCCTTTGCTTTCTGATTTGCATGTTTGTTTGCTTGTTTGCTTTGCTTGCTTTTATTGTGTTGGCTTTGCTTACTATTTTTGTTTCATTTTGTTTTGTTTGATTGATACCTTGCTATTTTTGTTTTCCAGAAATAAGTGCTACCATCTACTGAGTTCTGGCTTTTGAATGAGTATGTGGCTGAAATCTAAGAGACTTGTGACACTGCAGCACTTGGCCAGTCTTGCATCTGTCTTCTCTATTCTTTATTGTAACCTTTGGCTGATGAAGTCTTGACGCAAAATATGAGTTGTCTTCAAGGGGAACTTTGGTCCAACCATGAACCTGTGTCCACACTGGGAAACCCCATGCCTATACTCATCCTTCTTCTCTGTGTGTTCAAGCTCATCCAACTAGTAGAAATGGAGAAGGGGAAAATCTAAATAAGCAAACGATGTCAAAATTTTTACATGATTCTAGGAAGGAAAAACCTCTTATGCTATCAATAAGTCGGGATCCCTCTTCAGCCCCGAAAATAAATAAGTGCTAATGCACAGTCCTCTTAAAAAAAAATACAAAGGCGAAAGAAGACAAAGGCTCTCCATGCGTAGAGAGGTGAAGCATGCAACTCCACCAAGGTACTGACTAGGCTCGCTAGTAGTGGAGCAATGTGTGTGGTCCTATGTGACTCCATCGGGGCACTGTCTAGGCTTGCTGGTAGCAGAGTAACACCAGAGATGAAAACTTACACTCTAAAAATCTTCAACTCGTGAGCCAAACTACCCTTCCCGATTTTGAAACATTATGATCAAGCTCAACTTTTGTTGTGTTTGACTGAATTGGCAAAAGGTGAACCATGTCTTTCCATGAGATAAATGGGGACGCTGAAGTAACCCACACAGTGATTCAATACTCCCTAAAAGACCAAGGCCCTGTGCTGTCAATGAACCAAAATAGAGAAGTCGGTATTCTACCAGTGTGTCGCCAAGTGTTGTAGCGACTACAACCACCCTCCAAAATTTTGGCTCGCATGCAAATTTCAGAGCCTACTTTGGATCCTACGATCAATCATCCTTGGTAGTTTGTTGGTAAGCTGATGATTTCAAGCTCCCCTCCTTGATCCTAAAGATTTGTCTGCATTCTCATCTTTTTGTAGCATATGTCATTTTCAGGCATAACAGTTGTTGTTTGTCATGCAAAGGGAATGTTGTCTTGCTTCAAGCGAATTGTGTGTGTATGAGTGGTTGTCATCACATAGGCATGTTTAGCACTCACCTCACACACTCATGTCATGAAGGTTTTTGCATCAAGAAAAGTATTTATTACATATTCTGGATGGTCTACGTGTCTGTGTGCAATCACTATTTAGTCCTTCCAATGTTTTCATATGTTTCACTAATCTCACACTTAGCCATTTTCCCAAGAAACCTACCCTCATCCAGCTTCCCAGAACTATGCGCTTTATTTTTGCAACCATCAAGATTTCTCCCTTGCATACTGAAACCCGTGGTGCGCAGATACACAACCTCCCTCACCTGTTGAAACCCAACAGTGCGAAAAGGCCCCAGCCAGCACTGCTCTCCGAAAATGCACAGAGAAGTCTAGTAGCACTACACTCAGAAATTGCGTAGAGGTGTCCTCCCGGGACCCCTATACCACAGCAGTGCTTTGAGCATCAAAACTATGCAGCGTTTTCCAAGTTGTCTTGTTTTCCTTTCATGTAGAAATTGTGCAAACGGAACTCCAAGGGCCTCATTACAGTAGTAGCCATTGTCCATTGAAATGGCACAGAACTACCTCTTAGTGGCTACATGAAAAGGTGACACATTGATATCACTTCCAAGGAGTTGAGGAGAAGGACGAAGGAACCGACTAGTGGAAAAGATCAGGACCGCATGCCAACTCTATTGGATGCATGATGATCTTGAGGGTAAGTATGGTAAGTATGGAACATCTTTCAAAGTACACCTCTTAGTTGAGTTTGCAAGACTTCTTTTCATTATCATATCATCCTGTCCTTAGTAACATGCATGTGCGCAAACGTGAAAAGTCACTTTATGTGTTGCTTCTACATGTCGTGCTTCTTTTTCACTTGTTTGACCAGTGGTCGTCTTCTGCATGTTGATTACTATGTCATGCTTGTGACCATGTTCTGGTCATGCACAAGGTCTTCACTTTGTGTGTACATGTTGTGTTCACTATGAAAGCATCTGTTTTGCTAACACACAAAGTCGTATGCACTATCGCGCAAGGATCATTTCGGTCGTCTAATGATCAATCACAAGCATCGTGCTTGTCAACTCGCACCGTTGGTCAGTCATGTTGATCATGTATGTCTAGATGGTTTGAGTCGTCTTGTCGTCAAGTCATGTAAGTGTGTGTTTGCAAGATCGCGTATGCATCTTTTAACTCACTCACACACTTAGTCACTTCATGGAAGTTATGACGATCGGATTTCCATTGACATTCGAACCTTTAATGACTCAATCGACTATTACCTAGAACAATGCAGAAGCACTAAGCAAGCCATTTCAAGTTGCGTTTCCCACAAGCTGATCAATCAACCCTCCTACTGGTTAACCAGAGAGTTTGACCCGGTAGTCACCCAAGTACTGACTCCCCTCAAAAATTCTTTAGAGGCTATAGACTATGCCCATTCCACTGACTAAGAAAATTACGCAGACAAGCCGGACAGACACCTAGTGCCCGTCCTTGTCTCCCTTAGAAAATTGCTTAGTTTTCCCAGCTAGCCTACCAATCAACCGACCAATTGCTCACCTGACAAACTGTGCTTTTTTCATGAGCAAGCCCTCTATTGCTCAGTAGTCCACTTGGCTCAAAAGCTGCGCATAGGTGATCAGCGAGCCTGATTCCCAACATCAGTGTAGTTTTTCCCACTAGCATTTCCTAGCATATCGCTGCTAGTTCCCTCCAGGAATTACACATTTTTGTTGCCAAACTCCCGACAGCCTCCTGCCAGTACCCTTCACGAATTGCACATTTTTTGCTGCCAAGCTCCCGATAGCCTACAGCCAATTCCCTCCAGGAATTGTACAGTTTTGGCTGCCCGCTCCTTCCAGAAATTCTGCAGATTTTGTCTACCCAATCTTCCTACATCTCGGACTTCTCCTCTAAAAACTAACACAAATTTGTCCTCCAGCAGAGCCATATGCCGCAGACAGTCACTGTCAATCTAGATTTCCCATCACGATCTCCTAGTGACTTCTTCACAGTTTTCACCAGCAGTGCGAGGAGCCTCTTTCCCAACTCGAAGCTTGCCTCGTGCAGTTTTGTAATATTTTCCTCTCTCCTGGTCACTTGCACCTGAAATGATCATGCATCATAGTAGACTAAGAGTTTTATGGATTTGATGTCATCTCATCATGAGTGACAGCAGATACAAGTACACAAACAAACATGGCACGACAATGGATGGGATGAACAAGGGGAGTACATGCAAGAGGACTTGTTCACGAATGGATGAACAAATGATGCATGCAAAGAGATGTGCTCACACATGGACGAAAATGCAAATATGTGTTCGTGGATGGATGGACGGATGAGCATACACCTTTCGCAAACGGACAAACGTATCAAGCATGCCAACATACAAGCGAGGAGAAACATGCGAATGAAACATCAAGCAAACCCAATAGCCATCGAAGACTCTACGCACCTTGCGATGCAGAGGTGAAGATGTGACACACCATGAGGACATCCATCACCCAGGAACACTACAGCTCGACATGCACACCAGCAGCGACACGAATGTACCATCACTATCATGTCATGTCTTGTCATGAGTCGTGTCGTCCACATCTCTACTGTGGGACATACTCTCAATTAATGTAATGTAACGTGGAAGTCCAAGAGACCCACTTGTCATATTGTTGATGCCCCGAAAATCGTTGTATCAACATTGGGGGATAACCACCCGGTCCGGACCTTAGTACATCTCCTTTTCCGTTTGGAATGGTGGCTCCGACTGGGGATAATGGGACCAGTTTCCCAGTAAATGGATAAACGGGATAAATGAATGATTGGTTAACTAATTATATGATAGGCGAATAGCTTAATCTATTGACGAAATAAAGGAACTACTACTAATCCCGGGAACTATTGTACTTTTAAAGTGTAGCGCTTGATGATCTATGTTTATAAACAGGCATGTAGATGACTCTATTCAATAAACATGGACTTTATTCATTCAGAATTACTCTGCTTAAATCGTTAAACAAAGGATTAGCGCAATATTGCTACACTATTTATATCATCGACACATATATGATCAAAGGAAAGGCATACCATAAACATCCAATAGTGGAAGGAATACGGAAATGCTATTAAAACACATACATATATTCGATAATAGCAAAGGTAATTAAATAACAATTCATATGAAAAGAATGGATTCAGACATAGATAATAGTACCATATGAGCTGCTAAACACTCCCAATATCAATCGCTATCTGTGATTCTTCCTTCAACGCAGAAATACTTTCAAACAAAGACAGTAGTGCACATTTGCATAAAAGCTTCCTTGTCGAAATTAGAATAACTGGTCCAGTTTTATAAAAGAATATGGCTGAAGCACAATAGTGCAACTTCAGTCTTTCAGTCAAGTACAAAACTTTACGACCCTTTCTAAAAACATGAAAGGGTCTATAAATACCTAATTAAGCTAACTATCTATGAAACTGAAATCCTACTTAATTGGTATCAATTGATTTTGATAATATTTTCCTCAGCAATCTGGCAGTCGGCGGCATGAATCATCAAGCAGGTTGTTTGCCTTTAAATCTGAGCTGACTTATCGCAAGCATTGGCTCCACTTCGGGTGGTTTGTTGAGGCGAGTGCTGAGCTGGGCGGCATAGGTGGCATCCTGAATATCGGGGATAATATACCCGATTGCATCTGTAAGGCACTTGAGGGCGGCTCTCTGAGTGTGTGGTTTTACCAAGAAGAACCAATAGGTGTCCCACGTTAAACTGTTAATTCCAGCAATTAACCTTCCCTTTTCCTCTAGATCCAGATAACATGACTGCTCCAATGTTTTCATCGCTGTCAATTTTCCTAGTGTGCATTGGGAAATCATGTTTGACAAGTAGAGAGTGTTATTGACTAATTCAACTAAATTGCTTGAAGTTGATTTGCATCTTGAAACTGCCCTCTCTGCTTTCATTAACTGGGACTGCCATTCTGTAAATAGTATATCTTTATGTGACTCTAAAATTCTTGGTAAATTTGTCGCTTGTCCTTGATCAGAATCTTGCTACTCAAGAAATGCCGCTATCATTTCTTCAGCTTGATCCAATTCCGTCCTAGCCTTTTCTACTTTTTCGCTTATGGATGCCGTTAATTCACATAGTGGCTCTGCCTGGGCGATTTGTTGACATAGAAGCTTAATTTGGGCTATCAATGCAGTATTTATCTGTAGCGCTTCTATTCTGAATTCAGTTACTTGTGGAACGCCCTTTGTTTTCTCGAGCTGTGCTGATAGTTGAGCAATTTGCTCATCTTTTGTTTTTAGCATTTTTTCATTTGCTGCTTTCAACTGTGCCAAGGCCTCTGATAATTCTTTCTGCTTTTGGATTGCACTGTGGTCAATCCTTTGCTTTTCCGCCTGTAATTGTTGAGTTAATTGATTGTTTAATTGCTGTTGTGTCAATAATTGCTATTGTGTCAACAATTGTTGTTCTGCCTGCTCCGCTTTTTTCTTTGCTTCAGTTAGCTGTGCTTGTAATGAGAAGATTTCCTGGTCTTTTGTTTTCAGTAAAAGACTCACCTCCGATGCCTTATCTATTGTTGCTGCCGAATAGGCTCCAGCATATTGTGACAGTTTTGTCAGGTCATCAGAGGGGTCAAATTCCTCCTTCCAAACCACATTGCCCGTGACCGTCTGTTCTGGGAAAAGAGAAGGTTGATCAGTCCTTCTTCTCTTCCTCTGTCGTTTTACTACAGCTTTATGTCTTGGGCTGTAGAAGACATCCAAGGGAGGAATTTCTTCTACCTGCAAAATGATTTGATCGGAGGGGTCCTTCGGTATTATCTCTACTTCTTTTGAAATGGGTGGGCCGCTGGTTCCACTTAGAACCTGTTGTGAAGTGGTTTCCTGTGTGTCTGCTGCTTTAGAAGTTTCAGTGTTCTTGGAACACTCCAGACTACTGATAATAGAATCAAATTGCTGCCATTCCTGGAGCAATTTAGGATCGATATGAGTATCCACATTTATTTCAATGTTGGTCTGTTTTTTCTCTTTAGTCTGGGTCTCCTCCCGCACTTTCTCTTGCTCTTTCTCCTGCTCTTTCTCCTGAGTTTCCTCCTGTGGCTTCTCTTGTTCTTTTGTTGTAACCGGAGGTTCCTTTGACTGTTTCCGTTCAGGCTCGCTTGACGATGTTGTTGGGGTTGTTGCTAATAGATCTAGAGGCAGAGTTTGCAACCTCTGTTCTCTAAGTCTGTTAAATTCAATCAACCCTTCATCTTGATATTTCATTCTGGAAAATGCCTTAACCTGCATTATTGACTCAGCTGAGGAGAACAGGTCATCAAACATATCTTCTTTATGATCAAATTTTGACAATTTGGCCTGTTCGAGTGCATTATAGGCGACTTTGTTGGGATCAAATTGCCTATTAGGGAGAGTTGCTAGAGTTAACGATTTCATTTTAGTAGCTTCTTTCTCTGCATGTTTGAGATCATGCAAGGTATAAACACCGCATCTCAAAGGAAAAGAGGGCCAGCCCTGTTTTTTATTTTTCTTGAGAGTCTGTGTAACACTCTCAGCAATAATCTGGTAAGCTATTTCCCTCGCCAGCAGTTTATCAGGTATGTACAAAGGAAGGACGTGAGGTTCGGCTTGGCTGCCGAAAACTCTTATATAAGTGAACTTCTCCTCCCCGAACCATCTTCCTACTGATGTTAAGTCAATTCCGGCTTGATAAGAAATCTTGGGAGCAGGTTTATCAAAAATAGAATAATGAATAGGTAACATAAAGCCATTGCAGACTTGGTATAAATGGTGCTTATACGAGGATTTCCACAATTTCTGATGGTATATATGAATTGGCATGGGGTCTTGTGGCGTCCACCTCCAGCCGAGCACAGGAAATTCAGAGTTAAAACACAAGGTGTCTAAAATATAGGCACTGTAATAGAATGGGGGAATTACCCTTTCAGTAACGCGGGTCTTATTTCTAAACTCAAGAACAACAGTTGCTAGTTTATCTGAGAGAATAGTGGCCCAATCCATTATTTCACTGTTGCATGTCGCTTCCATCAAGGGAACCATTTCTATAGTGAAATTAGAAGAGTCGTGCAATCCCCACAATCTACACATCATTCTTCCAGCATAACAATAAGGAGAACATAGGGAATCAACCGAGTACTTACCGGAAGTTTCATGTTTTTGTTTTGCTGGATTTTGTTTCCAATCCCGGATGGGTTCGGATTCCACCTCATTCTCTTTTCGGAATTTCTCCAAAAATGCCTTATTGTACTTCTTCTCTGGCTCAGGAAAATGATACATTTGCCTTAAATCATCAGCCTTGAATGACCCGAAAATCCTCCCATCTCTGGTGCAGAAGGTTCTGTCCATGATCGGGATTTCCTCAATTGCCCATCACACTACATCTGTATATGGGAGAATTTTCTCCCGAGCTACTATCCGATGAAGGAAGGAGTCAGCCAAGTCCTTTAAAGTACCATCAGATTTCCGAGTTGAATCTGCAGAAGCTTGTACTGTTGTCACTTTAGGTTCTTCGACTTCAATCAGGTTGTAGGTACTTTGCCAAGTAGTTCTGCCGAGACCAGAACATGTAGTATCAGATATCAATCCTTTCTTTTTGTTTGTTGGATCAGCGACGGCTTGTCCTGTGGCTGGCGCAACGGAAGCGACCGTGGTTTTCTTAGATTTCTTCCCCATTCTGCTTGAGTTTTCTTCTTTGGATGAATTCTGCACAGAGGTGAAAATGAACGTAACACAGAGAGTTGACAATGAAAACCCAATATGAGAAAGATAAATTGATCAATGCGTGGTGAGGGATTAGCTTTCAAAATGGCCGCGAATACAATCTATGGGAGATTTCAGAACTTATTATTACATTAAATGGCCGTTTAAACCTGCCAATCCTTTAAATGCCCATCATATCATTAATCGGCCGAATGATTCGTTTAAGCGTGCCTTGGATGTTTTGGCGGTTGAGCGGAGGTAAATCACTGTTCGACAGATCAAGCTTTTAATATGAATTGATCGTAATATCCCTCTGTCTTAACGGCTTTTTTGAAATCTGCGCTTTTGGCTTTATCGCAATCGGGCGTCGGGGAAAGCTTAACTTCTTATGTTGGCACCTTTTGAAATCCCCGATCGCCGATAGCGATATCGCATCGCATCGGGAGTATGGGTGCTCTATGAAAATATGGATAACATACCGCCGATCGCCGATAGCGAAATCGCATCGCATCGGGGTGAATGGCGTGGGGCGCTTTAAGAACATGCATAGAATATTGCCGATAGCCGATAGCGATATCGCATCGGCGAAAATCAATGGGCCATCAACTTATACTCCCTATGTCATTGCGATATGCGATCTTGCGATCGCTTTATCGCAATGATCAAAGATTGATTATTTGTTATATTATGATCAAAATGGGTTTATCGAAAAGGTTTTCATAATGTTTTTCATTTTGTTTTCGGACCTTTTTGAACAATATAATATTGATACCAATCAAAACGAAAAGGGACCCATTTCATATGATAGTTTTTCTAAAGAAATAATGATAAGAAATGGGGGGTTGTTGTAAAGCACAACACATATGAAGAGTCATGTAAAGTTGAAAGGTCATGGAAGTCAAATAGGCATGAGGGAAGTCGAACAACCACAAGGGTCAGTTTCACCCTTGGATATAAATACCCCATCATTTGTACATACAAAGGACTTTTCACCTCAGCTCCTCCCACATAGCCTTGAGAGTCTGTAATATTTTCTTTGAGGAGTAAGTAGTGGCTCCAACGCCCCACCCACGAGGTTAGTGATGTATGGTGTAACAATGTGTCTTGGAACTTTCACTTAATTCAGAAGCCTGCTAACAGGGCAGCACGTTTTCACACATGTGTTGTAATTGTTGTAAGACTAATCTTGAACACTTGTAATGCATGATGCTTTAACTTGTGTTTAACACTTGAACTCATTGAACTGTCATAATACATATATATCAATCAAAATGTGTTGTATGAGTTGTTAACGTTGTCCTGCGCATGTTGGTTACCTCCCTGGACATTAGACAGACCTTTCACGTAAACTTGCTATAGCGATTGTCGCACTCGTGCGGACTCCTCCATTTTGTGTTGTACGTGTTATCTTTCCTTGTGCGTTGTGACTGTCGTATCCATGTGGACTGCGCCTCTGGAAGTTCTGCACATCCTGTTGTGTTTTGTGTTCCTAACAGAGTTGGGACTTCCTCTTGTTGGAAGAATCACCGCACCTCTATGAATCCGTAATTTCCACCCTGGAGATCCTAGTTACTGATTTGGAACGTTTACCAACACCTCCGCATTTTGGTGTAACGAAAAATCTCTTTATGGTATCAGAGCCTGGACCTAGGTTCGATTCCCCTGAGTTTCGTTTGAGGGGGGGTGTTGGAAGAATCACCACACCTCGATGAATCCGTAATTTCCACCCTGGAGATCCTAGTTACTGGTTTGGAACGTTTACCAACACCTGCGGGTTTTGGTGTAATGGAAAACCTCTTCACCTCCCATCCGACTTGGGACCCACTCTCACCCTCCCCCTTTGCGGTGAAAGAACTGTTAGCTCTGCTACTAGCTTCAACAGGTGAAGGTCAAATTCGGGTTTGTCTGCATGGTTCGTGCTTAAAAAGGGACTGGCGTTAGCTATCTTTCTCATTTTCCTTCACTCTGCTTACACTCGCATAACCCCCGCTACCTCCGTTTTACCTCTAAAGCCCTGGATAAACCCGCTTTCCCTTATATTCCCCCAAGTCCAACAAAGTCCTTTTCAGCCCCTTTTCCTTAGCCCCAGGTGCTTAACCTATGAAGCCGTGCCCATATAACCCTCTGCCTTAATCCCCACCGTCGATCGCGCATCCCGATCTAACGGTCTCTGTGCTTTTCCCGCTCGTTAACCTGGTAGCTTGTTCCACCGTCCAATCATTCCTGTCGAATGATCCAACGGCAGTCGCACCTCCAGCTAACGAAACTTGCCCGCCCGTTAACTCGCGATATCGGCGGTTTTCGATGCGTCCCATCCGCCACGTGTCGGGCGCTGATTGTGATCGCGCCCCCCACGTACGTTTACCGCCCTCCTCCATAAGCGGTGCGGGGAAACCACTTACCGCCATCCCGCCCATTCCCCCGCTCGTTATCATCCCCGCAGCTCCCGCCTCCGATCACCGTTGGATCTGCCCACCCGCGATCCAACGGCCCTCATTTGTTTGCCTCTCGTTCCTGTCCGATACCTCCCGTCGGAAGATCTCCGCCACTCGTTTGTTTGATCTAATGGCTGACATTGATTCCCGTCGCGCCCATGCAAAAGCCATGCAGTCTTTATGCCCCCGACCTCTACCATGTTTCCGAAGGAAGAAGGAAGCAAGAATCTGGTACTCTGCACCATTACTCCTTAGCAACCGCGTTCAAAGAGAAGCATGGCCAAGAAAGAAAAGGACAACCTCGAGCAGTTAAAGGCATTTATCAGTTATGGAGTTTCTTTCTGTACAACACTCCACCTATTCAGGAAGGATTACTGAGCAACAGAGAATGTCAAATTAATTTATTGAAGCAACATCTTGTATCAGAGATCCATATCAGAGAGTTAAGGTGGTTGGTGGTCCATTATGACCCCTCCACACATGGGATAGCAGATATTTTTGTAACCATCTTCTATATATACCCAAAAAAAGAAGTAATGAAGGTTGATGGTTGTTGTTTCGATGTAAGGTTCAACTTCTGGAGACTGTAACTACTGTGATACTTGCAGCGTCTAGTCTTCATTTTCACCTAATAAAAGCTTCTTTTGTTGTTAATTTATCACTTTCCACTTCTTCTTTATTCCAGGTTGTGCCTGTTATGCATTTTTCATGTGCTCTTGATGTTTAGCATTAGAGGGGCTGTCATCCCACCTTTGTGTTAGAATCTTGTATGTGTCATTGAATGTGTATGTAGGTTTCTATTATTTTAATACCAAAGAGCTGTCATCCTATTTGTGCATTAGGAAATAGATTTACAGACCTTTTAACTAGTTGTAGCCGGCCATCACATGGTCTTGTGCATCTGCTGTTGTGGTCAGTATTCTCCATGTTCACTTAATCCTCAAACTGTGAGTAATTGGTGATCTAAAGCCTTGTAGTCTGGGGGTGTTCACCCATGTCTGGGGTCAAGCATAGTAGAAGTGGTTATCTAGCTTGAATATGCATCATTCCTTCCATTCATCCACCTTTTTCCAACAATTTTTGTTGAGTTTGGAATGTTCACAAGCATCTCTGAGATACAACCTAGGAGAGTTTCTTGGGGTGATAACATTAATTGGCGTCGTTGCCGGGGATCGAAGATTGAAGCTCAGCTTCCCTGGGAGAATGACACAATTCTAGATTTTGATGATAGACAAGGTCTTGGCACATTTCTGGTTGTAATCATCTATTTGGAAACTCCACTGGAGGAAGACCAACTTTTGGCGACTCCACATTGAAGTTCTGACTCAATTTGTGAGGCATACTCGAAGAAATCCTCAGAAATCACCAGCTGAACCAGTGCCTGACCATGAGAAGATTGTTAAACCAAAGAAAATGTCACAGAAAGGAGCATCAGGATCAGGTAAGCCAAAGAAAGTTTATGCATCTCTAAAAGATAAGGTTATTGCTGAAGA
Source organism: Pinus tabuliformis (assembly GCA_031772625.1). Classification (NCBI taxonomy): domain Eukaryota; kingdom Viridiplantae; phylum Streptophyta; class Pinopsida; order Pinales; family Pinaceae; genus Pinus; species Pinus tabuliformis. The sequence goes on along the minus strand of CM062811.1, from coordinate 1,191,305,003 downwards.
TATACAGTTTGAAGATTTAGAGCCCAACACTGTTAATAAGGAAATTATTTCAGACATTAATAGAGCTCCTTATCAATCTAGTTCCCCTTTGAATCTGAGTCCAAAGAAAGTTTCCCATACATTCCAGAACATCCCTTTGTCTCTGTCATCCATTTCATTGTTTCATACTGCTCAATCTGTCAGTGTCCTTCCAGATACCCCAGTTATGGCAGGACAACAAGCACCTACGAAGATAGAAAGAATTGTAGCTGCTAGGTATGGACCTTTGGTCTTGCCTGTTCCTTTGAATCCTATGCCTGTAGGAGAATATCAGAGATATATGCCTAAATTCACTGGTATAGAGGGAGTAACAGCAGAAGAACACCTAGAGGCTTTCTATAGTTATGCTGATAACGTAGACATAAATGAAATGATGTGTGAATGAGAGTTTTTGTCCAGAGCCTTGATGGAGAGGCCAGAAAGTGGTTCAGAGAACTAGCCCCTAGATCTATTGCTAATATTGAAGCCTTATATGAAGTATTTTTAAAGCACTGGGGAGATAAAAACGATTTGCTATATTATCATATTGAGTTTGGTAACCTGAAGAGGGAAAATGGGAAATCATTGCCTGATTTTAATAAAAGATTCAATCGTATGTATAGTAAGATACCAGCTGAGGTAAAGCCTACCCCCACCTCTGCCAAACTCACCTATACCAATGCTTTTGACTTTGATTTCTGCCTGTTATTGAGAGAAAGAAGATGTGCCACTCTAGCAGACATGCAAGATCCAACCCTAGAAGTAGAGTCTAATATTATGGCTGCAGAAAAGCTAAAAAGTCATGCTGATAGAAGAAGGCAAAGAGGTGAGGCTTCTTCTTCCTCTGCCTCATCTTCAAAACCCAAATTAGATAAAATGACCAAGATGATAGAGTCATTAGTTGCTGAAATATCTAAGCTGAAGGTTGAGCAGAATTCAGGAAAGACAAGGCAACAGAACACATTTGCTCCAAGAAATCCAAATCCATTCAGAAGAGCAAATGAGCAATTACAAATAATTCAAAGGGGAAAATAATCAAATGAAGAACAGAAAATTAAAGCTCCCTTCCAGAATATAGTCATGGAGGAGGAACAATTTGAAGATGAGGATGAAATTCACTGCATGGAAGATAAAGGCAGTGCTGCATTTTTTACATTGGCCGCATATGAGAATCATTGCTGCAAGAACAAGACAGTCAAGAATAGGATAGAGATGTTGTTCTACAAACTGAGGAGCAGCGAAGAAATAATCTGAGGTCAAATGCAAAAAATGTCAAGGAGAATCCTACCCAAAAAACTGTTGTCCAGACAGAGTCACAAAATATCAGACAAAGAAGACCAACAGTTGATCCAGTCATCCTCAAAGCTCCAGTTCAAGAGGTAAGAGGTTCTGATAAGTTACCATCCTCTTTCAGCTTAGAGTCAGAAGTTCAGAAATTACAAATATCTGTGCCTCTGGTAGAGCTGGTAAAGATTCAAGTGTTTAGAAAGTTTATCCTTGAAGCTCTTGAGCTAGAAACCACACAAACCTCCACTGACTCTGTCAATTTGAAAGATGATAAGCCTGTTGTTGTGCTTGGCCATATGGTTGAACCTGCTGATAATAATTCTCCATCTTTCTATGTATCCTTGACCATTCATGACAAAATCCTCCACAACTGCTTGCTAGACACAAGGGCCAGCCACAATTTGATTCCTAAAGCTGTCATGGAAGAGTTAGGCCTTGATATCACCAGACCATACCATGATTTATTCTTTTTTATTCAAGGAAAGTGAAATGCCTAGGATTGATTAAAGATCTGGCCATTACCTTAACTCAACTGCCCATGAAGAATATGATGATGGATATTGTGGTTGCAGATGTCCCTCCTAAGTTTGGCATGCTGCTGTCCTGAGGATGGATTAAGAGATTAGGTGGGACATTACAAAATTATCTATCTTATGCCACTGTCCCAATTTTTGGAGGAGAAAGCAGGAGATTGTACAGAGAAGCACAGTTGGCATACATCATCAGCGATGAGAAGAATCCTACTAATCATCCCATATATGCTGTGGACATTGATTTTGGAGCATGTATCCTCCAAAAAGAAGAATCTCAGAAGGCCGCAATACAGATCAGGAAACCAACGGTTCAGGCTAAAGAAGAGCAAGGAAGTCAGGTTTGGGAAATGTTCTTTGATGGAGCATGTTCCAAGGAGACTGCAGGAGCAGGGGTGGTGCTAGTATCTCCAGATCAAAAAAGTACATAGCTGTCTTTCAAACTGGCTTTTCAAGTCACAAACAATATAGCAGAACATGAGGCTCTGCTATTGGGCCTTAATGCAGCCAAATACAGAGGAATCAGGAACATAAAGGTGTTTGGAGATGCTAATTTGATCATTCAGCAAGTAAATAAAACGTTTCAAGCAAAGCACGCAAGGCTAAAAGCATACAGAGATGAGGTATGGAGACTCAAAGATTTCTTTGAAAATTTCTGTATTTCGTATATCCCTAGAGCCAAAAATTGGCTTGCTGATTCCCTTGCTATGTCTGCTAGTCTGTTTGTCACTCCCATGCCTCGCAGACTACTTTATGAAGTCCAAATGAAATATAGACCATCCTTACCTGATAATGTCCAGCATTGGAAAGTTTTTGAAAATGATGATGAAATAAATAGGTTTCTGCAAGTCATTGATGAGTTTTCTGAAATACGAATTGATCAAGAAAATGAAGCCTTGGAAGAAAGCCCCCAGTCCCAACTTAGAAACAAAATTGGCAAAAACAACATTGTCCAGCTTCCCAGCAATCATATTCCTAAGGGTTTAGTTCCTTTAGAAAGATTGTTTGACCAAAATGATGTGCCTTACAAGGATGCCCAGAAAGAAGGTCAATCTGCAATCTGTAAGCATGATATAGGGAGTCCAGATCAGCATAGATACATAAATTTGTCTTCCCATCTGTTTGTCGACAAAAATGCTGAATACTGCAATTTAATGAAGCAAATTGCTGATGTGTTTGCCTGGGAATATAGTGACCTGAAAACCTATGATAAAAAGATTATTCATTATAAAATCCCTCTAGAGAAAGATACCATACCTTTCAAGCAGAAGCTGAGACCAATAAATCCTATGCTCCTCCCTATGATTGAAAAAGAAATTAAAAAGTTATTGGCTGCCAAGATCATAGTCCCTCTCAGATATTCATAATGGGTAGCCAACTTGGTGGTAGTGAGGAAGAAAAGTGGAGAAATCAGACTGTGTGTTGATTTCAGAAATTTAAACAAATGCTTTAAGAAAGACAACTATCCCCTACCCAAGATCGAGCATTTGTTGTAGAAGGTCTCAGGAGCCAAAGTAATGTCTTTATTAAATGGATTTTCAGGGCTTAATCAAATTGCCTTGCATCCAGATGACCAAGAGAAGACTGCATTCCCCACTCCTTGGGGCACTTTTATGTATGCCAAGATGCCATTTGGATTGATGAATGTTGGAGCAACCTTTCAGAGAGCTATGGACATAGCATTAGTGGGAGAGAAGCATAAATTTGTCTTGATCTACCTTGATGACATAACAGTATACTCCGGCAGCCATCAAAACCATTTGCAGCATTTGAAAAAAGTGTTACTGAAGTGCAGAAGGTTTGGGATTTCAGTCAATCCTAAAACATCACAATTTTATTTAGAAGAAGGCAAGATGTTGGGACATGTTGTTTCTGCTACAGGTGTTCAAATTGACCCAAAAAGAGTAAAAGCAATACAGACCCTGTCTGTCCCAAGATCAAAGAAGGATATCCAATCCTTTTTGGGAAAAAATAATTTTGTAAGGAGGTTTATACCAAATTTTGCAAAACTGGTGAAGCATATTACCTCCATGTTAAAGAAGGGGTCAGAGATCAAATGGACTGATGCAGCAAGAAAATCATTTGAGTCTATTAAAAAATCCATTATGGAAGCTCCTACTCTAAGCAGCCTAGATTACAGAAAGGAGTTCCATATATTTTCATTTGCCTCTGAAGACACCATTGCAGTAGTTTTATTGTAGCAGATGAAGAAGGTTCAGAGCATCCGATAGCATTTTTCAGCAAAAACTTAAGGGATGTCGAACTGAGGTATGACATTCTTGAAAAACAAGCTTATGCTCTTATCAAATCCTTGAAAGCTTTCAGAGTTTACATTCTGCATTCCAAGATAATTGCATATGTACCTTCTGCTGCAATAAAAGATGTTTTAACGCAACCTAACACTGATGGAAGAAGGGCTAAATGGATTGCAAAGCTAATTGAATTTAATATAGAATTGAAGCCCACCAAGATGGTCAGAGGTCAGGGTCTTGCCAAGTTATTGGCTGAAGAAAATTGCAGATCATTGGATATAGATTTCCTGTGCACAATTGCAGAAAATGGTCAAACAGAAGAAAGGGAAGCAGCTGAACTAGAGAGAAAGCAGTCAGTGGCCGAAAATCTAGTTTCTTGTGATTGGTATTCTGAAATAGTTAGATTCTTGCTGAAGCTAGAAATCCCTCTAGGCTCAAGCATAAGTCAAGCCAAAACTATTAAGCTTAGGGCAGCTAAATATTGCATTAATGAGAATCTGCTCTATTGGAGGGATCCACCTGGAATGCTTTTAAGGTGTTTGGACAAAGAAAATTCAATAGAAGTTATGCAGCAGCGTCATTCCAGCATGTGTGGAGGACACCATTGTCGGAAGACTACAGCCCACAAGATCCTCAGAGCTAGGTACTATTGGCCCACTTTATTTTCTGATGTATTTTCATTTGTTAAATCTTGTGACAGTTGCCAAAGATTTGAAGGAAAGTAGCAGCTGAAGTCCCTGCCATTAAAACCAATACATGCAAAAGGACCTTTTTAGTAGTGGGGCTTGGATTTCATTGGAGAGATCAATCCACATTCCAGTGGCCAACACAGATGGATATTAGTAGCCACTGATTATTTCACTAAGTGGATTGAAGCAATCTCTACCAGAAAGGTTGATCATAATGTGGTCATCAAGTTTTTAATAGAAAATATCTTTACTAGATTTGGTTGTCCACATAAATTAGTCACAGATAATGTGGTAGTCTTCAGAGCAAAGGAATTGGTGGAAATGTGTAATTCAATGGGCATCAAGTTGGTTCACTCCACCTCAATTACCCTCAAGGCAATGGTCTAGCAAAATCCTTTAACAAAAGCTGGATTAGGATAATCAAAAAGCTGTTAGAGGATAACAAAAAGAATTGGGATTCTAAGCTCAAGTATGCACTGTGGGTTGACAGAGTGACCATTAAGAGATCCACAAGGAATTCTCCTTTCAAGCTGGTATATGGCACTGAAGCTGTGTTTCCAATTCAGTTAGCTCTCCTTGTGGCAAAATTCCTTCGAGAAGAGCAGAATGAGGAAGAAGACATGGTAAAGAGGATCACTGATTTAGCAGAGGTACATCAGCTTAGAGAACAGCTAGCTGAAAAGGTTGCAGCACATCAGAAAAATATCAGGGATGCTTTTGAGAGGAAGACAAAAACAGATAATTTTCAGGTTGGAGACTTGGTTTTGAAATGGGATGCATTGAAAGAAAAGAAAGGCAATCATGGAAAGTTTGATGCTTTCTGGACAGGTCCTTTCATCATTTCTCAGATTCAAGGGAACAATACCTTCATACTGAAAAGTATGGGAGGAGAAGTAGTTTTTAATGGCCCAGTTAATGGGCATTTTCTGAAAATTTATGTGATTTAAGGTTTTTGGGCCTTAAAGTTGTAAATATTTTGCTTTATCAGTTTTGTGTAGACAAAGTAGACTCCATGCCTAATGGAACACTAGGAATTTTGGCTAATTTTTTATTATCAAGAAGGCATTGGTCTACAGGTTCTTGAGACCTCACAGGGAGGATCTCATCCCCAGAAGGAGCCAGTGTTAGCTCTGCTACAAGCTTCAATAGGTGAAGGTCAAATTCGAGTCTGTCTGCGTGGTTCGTGCTTAAAAAGGGACTCGCATCAGCCATCTTTCTCATTTTCCTTCACTCTGCTTACACTCGCATAAACCCCGCTACCTCCGTTTTACCTCTAAAGCCCCGGATAAACCTGCTTTCCCTTAGATTCCCCCTAAGTCCAACAAAGTCCTTTTTAGCCCCTTTTCCTTAGCCCCGGGCGCTTAACCTATGAAGCTGCACCCATATAACCCTCCGCCTTAATCCCCACCGTCGATCGCGCATCCTGATCTAACGGTCTCTGTGCTTTTCCTACTTGTTAACCTGGTAGCTCTTTCCACCGTCCGATCGTTCCTGCCACACGATCCAACGGCAGTTGCACCTCCTGTTAATGAAATTTTCCCGCGAGTTAACTCACGATATCAGTGGTTTTTGGTGCATCCCGTCCACCACGTGTCGGACGCTGATTGTGATCGTGCCCCCGCGTACGTTTACCGCCCTCCTCCATAAGCAGTGCAGGGAAACCACTTACCACCGTCCTGCCCATTCCCCTGCCCGTTATCATCAGCGCAGCTCCCGCCTCTGATCACCATTGGATCTGCCCACCCACGATCCAACGGCCCTCATCCGTTCGCCTCTCGTTCCTGTCTGATACCTCCTGATGGAAGATCTCTGCCGCTCATTTGTTTGATCTAACGGCTGACATTGATTCCTGTCGTGCCCATGCATCCGCCATGCAGTCTTTGTGCCCCCGACCTTTACCATGTTTCCGAAGGAATAAGGAAGCAAGAATCTGGTACTCTGTGCCATTACTCCTCAGCAACCACGTTCAAAGAGCAGCATGGCCGAGAAAGAAAAGGACAACCTCGAGCAGTTAAAGGCATTTATCAATTACGGAGTTTCTTTCTGTACAACACTCCACCTATTCAGGAAGGACAACCAAGTAATAGAGAATGTCAAATTAATTTATTGAAGCAGCATATTGTATCAGAGATCCATATTAGAGAGTTAAGGTGGTTGGTGGTCCATTATGACCCCTCCACACATAGGATAGAAGATATTTTTGTAACCATCTTCTATATATACCCAGAAAAAAGATGTAATGAAGGTTGATGGTTGTTATTTTGATGTAAGGTTCAACTTCTGGAGATTGTAACTACTGTGATACCTGCAGCATCTGGTCTTCATTTTCAGCTAATACAAGCTTCTTTTGTTGTTAATTGCTCACTTTCCACTTCTTCTTTGTTCTAGGTTGTGCCTGTTATGCATTTTTCATGTGCTCTTGATGTTTAGCATTAGAGGGGCTCTCATCCCACCTCTATGTGAGAATCTTGTATGTGTCATTGAATGTGTATGCAGGTTTCTGTTATTTTAATGTCAGAGATCTGTCATCCTGTCTGTGCATTAGGAAATATATTTACAGACCTTTTAACTGGTTGCAGCCGGCCATCACATGGTCTTGTGCATCTGCTGGTGTGGTCAGTATTCTCCATGTTCACTTAATCCTCAAACTGTGAGTAATTGGTGATCTAAAGCCTTGTAGTTTGGGGGTGTTCACCCATGTCTGGGGTCAAGCATAGTAGAAGTGGTTATCTGGCTTGAATATGCGTCATTCCTTCCATTCATCCACCTTTTTCCAACAATTTTTGTTGAGTTTGTAATGTTCCCAAGCATCTCTGAGATACAACCTAGGATAGCTTCTTGGGGTGATAACAAGAACCATTGACACAAGTAACACTAGTAATCACCAAGCACGCGAACCTCACTACTCAAAGACAAAGCAGACCACTCTCTTGTGCTGACAAGCAAGAGATGACGAAAACATTTAAGATAATGGCAACGAGGCCATTGTACCGGATGGGACTCCTACACCAAACGGTGTGAGATCTAGTTGGGACTTCATATCGGGGAGATCCCCTAATGTTGGCAGGTCGAGCACTGTCAACACATGAATATTCTTATAGATTATGTATTGAGCTTGTGCATCCTACTACAAAGATTTATCTGTAATTGTATCTTTGCCACAACCTTCCAATATTAATCTCTAAATATTAGATCCAGTAGACAATAATTGAGATTTAAAACTTTTGTGCCATACCTTGTAATTTGTAGCAGTGATGATAGTCATTCTGGAAAAAAAATCAATTTATGCCAACAAACCCCAGGTCTACTCTATAGAGATCAAGCTACGACCAAGAGCCTCGCTATGATACCAATTGTTGGGAACCTTTGATCACTACTGAGAGGGGGGGTGAATTAGTAGTGTGACTTATTATCAATTTTTGTCTTTTATTAACTCTCAATTGAATCACATGCATGTTTTTGCAGCAACTCACAATTTGTTAGCAGCATATGAGTAAACAATAAACATGTAAACATATAAGGAACATATATTAAATGAAAACCATCAAATCACAACCACAAAAATCATCATCACATGTGAGACACAAGATTTCTGGTGAAAACCCTTCTAGGAGAAAAAACACCCTTATTGTTGTTGCTCTGCTCTGTATTTCTATTATGTCAATAAATTTTGATTTTACATAGTTATATAACTCTGATGAGCCTTGAGACTCGACTTCATAAAAAATAGGCCAACACCAATCATCCAGGAGACTTGATTCTATTGACTAGCCCAAAAGACTTTGTTCTCACATGGACCTACGGACTACCACCCGCTGAAGGCCACCACGATCAACGATAATTTCCCAAATATGATTGGACTATATAACTTTGATTAGATGGATACATTTTTCATTTAGTTGAAGCTTTGATATCACTACTCCCCTCTCATGAAGTCACTGCTCCTCAACACTATGTGGACCTCATTTCATAAATTTTCAAACTGGATCCAAGATGCTCTGCTCAACAAGACTTCAACTCTACAATCCAAGTCTCAACAGCAAGACACTATGAAAATCATAATAAAAAACACCACTAACAATTTGCTCTCAACACTAGGAAAATAGTGGTTCACATCCATACATAAAAATTGTAACTTTATGCTCATCTAGCAGCATAATCTCTACTCCAATCCTCCAAACAAAAACTCTGCTATAGCAGCCTGAAATATGATCTATTATGCAACATACTTTAGATTTTCTCACTATGCAACAATTTTCACTCATACACTGAAGGTTTTACACTCTCAATTGATTATGAAGGATTCCTTCTCTTTGAAACCTTCAGTGGTTCACTCTCATATTGAACCAACAATTAATTAGCTCCAAAATGTAGAATATAAAATATGTAGGAAGAAATGAACTTTTGTACTGGGATCAAAGGTTCACTAAGTTGAAAAAATCAAATCATTATCACCACTATTTGTGCACTAAAGGTGTCCACATCATTGGAGGACGTGTTTTTTTCATATAAGTAAAATCCAAAATATTTTCAACAATTCTCCATGTAAATACCATAGGAAAATACCATGCTTATGGCAATATCCAGGACATCGATACCATGTTAATCTCCAAACCAATACCATGGGAAAATACCAATGTTATGTCAATACCAAGGACTCTTGTACGATGGTAATCACCAAAAGAATACCACAGACAAATACCTTGGTTGTGTCAATTCCAAGGACGCTTGTACCATGGTAATCTCACATGTGAACCTACTCCACACACATATAACAATACCATGGTAATGCTAATACCAATAATACATGTACCATTGTAATACTTGCATCATCAAGCCAACACAAGGAAACACAAGGAAACACCTCCATGAACACCATACTACCATTAAGCTACATCATCAAAGACTAACATCAAGGGTTGACATCAATGCCAACTAAACTAGCTACAACCATGCTACAAGGAAGGCATCAACACATCAACTATACTACATAGGGCTGACATCAATGCCAACATGAGCTAGTTGTCATGATGAACCAATGCCAACCTCAACTAGTTGGATCCATGCACACCATAATGCCAACAAATGAAGCATAAATGTTGTACATGCCAACATTTAATGTCACTAGGGGCATGTTGCCACATTCCCTAGCTCATTGGACAGCTCAGGTGGTAACAAATTCCCCCCCTCCTCATTCTTGATCGTCACCCCATTCGGAGATATTTAATTTTTCATTTAAACATCTAATTTTTATAACTATGTAAATAATTTTTAAATAAAACAAATTTAATGTTTTATATTTTAACCTTCTAACCATATCTAAATTATTAGATTTTTTTCTTCATAAAAAAAGATAGTAATTTTATTTCTATAAAATAAAAAAATCATATCTATATATTCCCTTAGAATTTAGGAGGATGATAACCCAATATTATTTCCATATGAATTACCAAAAACTAACATTATTAGCTTTTATCATTGTTAAAGAGCTCAAAATATATCATAAATGTTTTTTAGTTTGATCAGCCTTCATGACGAACTATCTTAAAATAACTTACATATATTCAATGTTGGTGACATAAGTCATGAAGATATTTTTTTGGATGGCCTGAGTTCGTTCAACAATTTTCCATGTGCCTCAGTCCAATGGAAAACCAACTTTTGAGAGGTTGTTTGTTGCTTGGATATTTTTCATGTACACATGATCAAAGGTGATGTAGGAGAAATCATTTATCATGTTTTTAATATCATGGACTAGAATAGCCTCTTTTGCAACATGAAATCTTCTTTCTCCTTTGCAACATGAGATGGAGAACTACATTGCCAGGATCCATGGATCATTTCTATGGTTGAACGTCAACAAAGACTAGAACAGTGGGAGAAATTTGCAACAAGAAACGTGATTTAAATTCAAACAATTTCACTAGGAAGGATTTTTATAGGCAAAAGGGAAATGGTCGTCTAACATCAGATGATGTCACGACAGGGGGGCACGTGGGGGAGCATGAATAGGGAGGTGATAGGAGGACAAGAGTGGGGGGTGGGGGGGATTTATCGTTTACCTTCGGTGCTCACTTGCTAACAATATTGGCGGGTCCATGGCATGGTGGGTGGCCCAAACTTTTCTCCCACAGGTGATTGAATGAGGGGGCAGGATCATGTCGAGACCCCTAGAATCAATTTGGGTCATCAATCGGAAGATCCCGCCCCCCTAACATTTCCACTCAAGGGGGTAGCATTGGTTTATTTACCGTGCAAGGTACCCCCCAAAGTGTCTCTAGGGGCTGGTTAGGTGAAGATGGAAAATGATTTGCCCTAAGACGTGCCTGATCGTTAACCAAAACATCATTCCTTTGTTATTTTCTCTTATTACACTGTTGTGCTCGTTTGGTGAACGATTATAGTGATGTGAACTCTGGCACTAGAGGCTCTTAGTGTACCACCAGGGCCCAAAATTTCCCACATGGTCAATTCATCTATTTCTGAACCGAAGGTGTTCAATGCAACCCTCTTGACACAAATACTAAAGTAGAGTAGAAAACAACACACCAACAATTTTTGGCAAGAACTTTTCAAGCTGAATGAAACGCAACTCCAACTAATTACAAGCCTTATCAGGTACTTCAGCGTATAAGATCAGTCACTTACAAACTGGCCCTGTCGATTACTTCAAAATCCACCTAGTCTTCCATGTATCATTCCTCAAGAAAGTTGTGGGGAACAATTGCAGGGTTCAAACAAGTCTACCAAAATTGGATGACGAAGGTTCACTTTGGCTCTGACCTGAATAGGTCCTCAATATTCACGAAATATATCTCAACCGCCGCACAATCATGGAAGTCCTCATCAAGCCGAAAGACAACTCTCCAGAAGATGTGATATGAGAACCAACCACTATTCTTCGACAGTTTCTACAACTTCAGCCTTGAGGACAAGGGTACTTTTGATGGGGGAGGGAATGTTAGGGTCCAACCCTAAACCTTTTATTTATGTAATAATCTCAAGGGGCCTCATCAAAGTCATAGTTAGTTAGTTGAGTCAATAAATTTCGTAAGAAGTTATCTGCATTAATAATAATTGTAAGTGGTTGACCCACATTATAGAAAAGGGAACACAATTAGTTATAAACAGGACATAGTTAATAAATAAATTGGTTAACCCATATTATGCAAGGGACCACTAGTAGTTAGGGTTTTGGATGTCTTAAAGCTATAAATGATCTTAGATATCAAGGGAAGAATCATAAAGTTTTATTGTACTTGAGCTTTGCTCCATTGGAGATTTTCCCCTTGAAGAGGCAAGTGAACATTATATTTTTCTTCTGAATAATAAATATATTTGTAGCTTGTCTCAATTCATGTGATATTTCTGTGTTTCTGGAAATATTGTTTAGTATTTCTGGCATTCTATTATTATCGTGGCTCAAGTGCATAACATTGGCATTTGTCCTCTCTATTTGGGCATCCAATTTGGATCACTTATATTCACACGTCAGAGTTATCTGAGGCATAACAAGGATGAATTTAAAGCTTGAAGAAGGATGAATCTAAGGCATGATCTTATGCTTGAAAGAAGGATGAATTCTTTGAGGTAGGAGATCAAAATTTTAGGAGAGCGAAATTTTAGGAGGTCGAAATTTCAAGAGGGCGAATTTTGTTTTTAGTTGATGAGGTTTGACCTCGGTTTGATTACTTGTCAATTTCACTTACCTTGACTGAAATATTCATAATGTATCTCTTGTTTAATTGCACAAATTTCTCTAAGAAAAGGTTGTTGGGCTTTTCCTAGGATAAATTTTGTCTCATGTGTTTGATTGTCTCTATTGTCATTAATGTTTTATTGTTGATTCTTTTCTTGTATAATTGCTTAATGATGAATGTGATTGTTAGGCCCCTATACTACTAGTGTAACCCCTTATTGTTATTAGTACAACCCACTTATTATATTGATGTACCCATGTAGTGCCCATATTGTTACTATTGTGCTACATAGAAACCCGCTATTGTTATTATTGTGCCCTTACATTATTATTGTTATATCGGCTCTGATTATGTTATGACCCCTTAGACTCCTATAAATAGAAAGGAGGTCTTTTCATTTGTATCATTGAAAAATTATTCATTTATGTAATGTAAAGGAGGTTTCCCCCTCGAAGAGGCTGAATTCTAAGGCGTGGATCTATCTTTTCTATCTTTTCTTGAGCTGGTTTCATAACATTTGGTATCATAGCTTTGGATTCTAGGGTTTCGCTGCTCCAAAAAGGTCATCGTGGCATTTTCGCTATAACTTTTTTTCTGCGACATTTCAGAAGCTAAAAAAAAACCATTTGAGATGAAATCGCACTGAAGCTCGGGTCCGAATTTCAGAACTTTTCGCGCTATATTTGCAGAGATATGATCTGAGGAAGTTGGTCTTTTTGCAAACTCCTGAATTACATTCCAAACAGGTGACCTAGGTAAAATCGTCATAACTTTCTCTTTGAGCATCGGACTCACATTTTGTAAGAAGGTATAGAAAGAGGATGGACTGTAGTTTCTTGTATATATTTTTCAAAGCCAAAGGTTGAAACAGTGACACGTGGCACTTCATACAAGTTTGCTCTTCTGGAAAGGCCTATAATCAGGTCATCTTGGGAGATTGTGCATAACTCTTCTTTGGATAATCCAATTTGGATCATACTGGTGCATTGGAAAGAGGACAAAGAGGGCTACTACAGGTCACAATTTCAGAACTGGATGATTCGAAATTGTAGAGATACATCAGATTCAATATCAAGCTTCTACAAAGTGAAAAAAGGTGTGTAGTTTTTTTTTAAATTTTTGCATAAGCTTGGTTCAAAAAATTAGTTTGAAGGAATTAAAAGGGCATAGTAAAGCATTATTATCTATAATTGATGCCCCGAGGAAAGAAAATGCAAACACCTAGTAAGCAACCTGAAAGCTCTAGCATGACTCATGAAGAAAAGGAAGAAATGCAACATGATATATCAAAATTACGAGACCAAGTGCAACAAGTGTCACTTGCACAAAAAGCAACAAAATCTAAGATGGATGGTTTAAGGAAAGATGTAGAAGCTAAGATGGATGGTTTAAAGAAAGTTGTAGAAGTTAATATGGAATATTTAAAGAAAGGCGCAGAAGCTAAGATGGATGGCATGGAAGCTAAGATGAATGACATGGACGCTAAAATTGATGGCATGGATGATAAGATGGAAGAATTGAAGATAAATATGAATAAGTTGCTACAAGAAATGGTCACTAATGTTGAAAAGGTAGAAAGGAAACTCATGATGAGAACAAAAGAAATGTTAATCATGATTCCATAGACTCTAATGTTGGATCAAAGACCCACCATATTCCAAAAATTGATATGAGGAAGTTTGAAGTCAAGGATCCCGCAACATGGATATTACAGATGGAGCAATTTTTCGATCTCAATAATGTGAAAAACACACAAAAGGTATGTATTGCAACTTTATATTTGGAACCAAATCAGATTGTATAGTATCAATGACTTTTCTCTCGTAAACAAATTATCACTTGGGCAATTTTTATGAAAGAACTGATAGCACATTATGAGGATACAAAAAGCAACACTTTTTTTAGCCAATTGATAAGTCTCAAACAAAAGGGTTCAATAATGGAGCACATTGAGGAGTTCCAAAAATTGAACATAAGGGTGAAAAATATTCCAAAGGATCATAGGATTGATGTGTTCATAGAGAATTTAAAGGATAATATCCAACATGATGTTCACCTTTGGGAACCTGATTCATTAGAGAAGGCATTCAGGTTAGCAAGAAAAATGGAAAGCGAAATTATGGCAACCAGGAAGCATGCCAATCACAACTATAAAGATGGAAGTTTCGTTACCCTTAGCCTTCCACAACCTATAAGGTTGACACCACAACAATTGGAAGAAAAAAGAGCAAAAGGGATTTGTTACAGTTGTGATAGCAAATACACTAAAGGTCATAAGTGTGCTGAGAAGAAATTATTCTACATAGATTGTGAAGAGGAAGAAGAAAAGGAGCAAGAAAGGTCAAAAGAAGAGGATATACTCTAGGAACAAAGCCTAGATAAAGAAGAAATGAATCCGACCACATCTTGTAATGCATTGGCTGGAATTACCACTCCTCAAACCATCAAGATAGGACAAATCAAGAAGAAAAAGGTAATAGTGTTGATTGATTCAAGAAGCACCCACAATTTTATTCATTGTAAGGTAGCAAAAGAATTGAATTGCTTCCTATATCCAGTGCCAGAGTGTCAAGTGATGGTTGCAAATGGAGGAATGATAAATTGCTCTGGAAAGTGCCATAATATCAAGCTATCCATGGAAGAATATGTATTGACTAGCCCAATGCTTTCCATTCCAATGGGAGGTGCTGATGTTGTACTAGGAGTCCAATGGCTACAATCCTTGCGTACAATAGCTTTTAATTTTCAAGAACTTTTCATGAAATTTTTTGCGGAAGGAAAGGAAGTTGAATTAAGGGGTATTGCAGGGAAACCAGGAAAGATAATCAGCTCTAACGGTATGACAAAGCTTCTAAAAAAGGAACAAAGAGGTATAATTGCACAATTATGTTCGCTAGATGTTTCCATATCAAAATCATCTATTTCTCCATATCTCCAAAAAGGCTTGGACAATCATTCCAAGGTATTTGAGACTCCCAAAGGTCTCCCACCTATTCGTGATCATGATCATGCTATTCATCTGATTCCAGGAAGTTTTCCTCCAAACATCGGGCTGTACAAATATCCCTATGGCCAAAAGAGAGAAATTGAACGTATGGTTGCAGAAATGCTAGAGGCTGGTATAATTCAACCTAGTCAAAGTTCTTTCTCTGCTCCAGTAGTATTTGTACACAAGAAGGATGAATCATGGCACATGTGTCCGGATTATAGGGGGCTCAACAAGCTCACTATTAAAGATAATTTTCCCATTCCTGTCATTGATGAATTACTGGATGAATTGCATGGATCAATTTACTTCACCAAGTTGGATCTTCGTTCAGGATATCATCAAATCAGAATGAAGATTGAAGACATTCCAAAGACAACATTTAGAACTCATGAGGGTCATTATGAATTTTTGGTCATGCCTTTTGGCCTTACCAATGCACCTTCTACATTTCAAGGTTTGATGAATTCCATTTTCAAACCCTTCCTTAGAAAATTTGTGTTAGTATTTTTGATGATATACTAATCTATAGCAAGTCTTGGAAGGATCATGTTGAACATGTTGACATGGTGCTACAACTATTGGAGGAGAAACAATTATATGCAAAAAGATCCAAATATTTCTTTGGAGTACAAGAGGTGGAATATCTGGGTCATATTGTATCTCATGAAGGAGTTAAGGTGGACCCTAGAAAAATTAAAGCCATTAAGGAATGGAAAATCCCCACATCCATAAAGCATCTGCGAGGATTTCTTGGGTTGACAGGGCATTATCGCAAGTTTGTTAAGAATTATGGGAGAATAGCAGCACCTCTAACAACATTATTGAAGAAATATGCATTTTCATGGACTCCAAAAGCAACAAATGCCTTCGAACATCTTAAAGAGGCAATGTGTCAAGCACCGGACTTAGTTACACCAAACTTCACAAAAACCTTTATTGTGGAATGTGATGCTTCAGGAAATAGAATTGGTGCCGTTTTAATGCAAGATGAAAGACCCATCACTTTTGAAAGTCGTCCAATCAAGGGAAAGTTTTTACACAAAGCTATTTATGAGAAGAAAATGTTGGCAATGCACTTAAAAAATGGTGACCCTACCTAATGGGAAGACACTTCAAGGTAAAAATGGATCATGATAGCCTTAAATACTTTTTAGAACAAAGATTATCCTCTGAAGAGAAACAAAAGTGGGTCACAAAAATGTTGGGTTATAACTATGAAATCATCTACAAAAAAGGGAAGCAAAATCTGGTGGCAGATGCACTCTCAAGAAAGGATGAGGATGTGGAAGCATTATTGTGCGCCATTTCTATTATCCAACCAGATTGGATAAACGAAGCAAGGGATGAATGGAAAAAGGATGAAGAAGTATGGCCACTTATTCAAAAGTTGCAAAAGATCCCAATTCAAACAATATTGCCAGAAATTGAAGAGGAAGGAAAAATCATATTGGAACCTGGAGCAATCACAGAAACAAGAACCCGACAGCTACGAAATTGATCAATTTCAGAGTATCTCATCAAGTGGAAGAACTTACCCGTTGAAGATTCCACATGGGAGGACAAGAATTTTATACAGAAGCATCAAGAACTACTCAAGCGTTGAGGACAACGCTTTTTGAAGGAGAGGGGCATATTAGGCCCCTATAATACTAGTGTAACTCCTTATTGTTATTAGTACAACCCACTTATTATATTGATGTACCCATGTAGTGCCCATATTGTTACTATTGTGCCACATAGAAGCCCACTATTGTTATTATTGTGCCCTTACATTATTATTGTTATGTCGGCTCTGATTATGTTATGACCCCTTAGACTCCTATATATAGAAAGGAGGTCTTTTCATTTGTATCATCGAAGAATTGTTCATTTATGTAATGTAAAGGAGGTTGCCCCCTCGAAGAGGCTGAATTCTAAGGCGTGGATCTATCTTTTCTAACTTTTCTTAAGCTGGTTTCATAACAGTTGTATACGATGAATTGGTTTCATAATCATTGGAAATAATTATCAATTAAGGAAATCACTAAAAATCAATAGTTGTGTCCTTGATGTCCATAATTTCATGGAGATTGATCCCTTCACCCATAACCAATTGGTGTCTTCAATTTTGCATTTGAATTGTTTCTAGTTACTAGTGTGCTTCTCCAAGCCACCTAAGCCTGGTATCTCTCTCCTAATGTCCAATTTATCCATGGGTTAAATGTCGTGCATCAAATTTCCTGAAAGGTGTCTTCCAATAGAATTCCCAACCTAGTATAAATATAAATTTTATTCCTGATGCAGTCTAAGACAAAATTCCTTTCCAATCATGAGATTTCCCTCATCATTAAGTTGGGTGGAGCTATGAGACCAATTATAATCATAAATTGTTTCCTCTAAGTGATATGAGAGGAAGTATATGATTGAATCCATCCACAACCCAGTTTTGTGCAAGGCATTAGATTTTTTTATGTCAATATCATTTGACACTAATGGATTTATGAGGTGAATCCCCTATCTGGTTATTCAATATCTCTAATGTTTGAAGCTACAACTTCCAAAGTTTTTTTCTTGTAATGGTCATTCTTCTCACTACTTAGAAATAGTTACAAAAAAAACAAGTTTCCCTCCAAAATGTTTCAACAATATCTATATATGGTAACTCTCAAAAAAGTTCTTCATTTAGTTTCCATGCTCTTTGCCCACCACTATAGAAATGATGACTAAGATATCCAAAATATACTTAACCAAAACTTCAAAACCTAAACTTAAAAAAAAAAAAACAAAAACAACCAACTCCAAACCCTAATGACAAAACCATATCCCAAATATTTATAACATACACTGAACAAAAAATTAGACATTGTAAACTGTAATCTAAAACAATTTAAATTTAACTGAATAATAAAAAGAATGTGATTTTCTATTTTGACTTCCTAACCATGTCCAAACAATTATACATTCTAGAATGTAATATAATGTTGAATTGGCCTTGAATTATGGGAAGAATATGCTTGTAGCATAATGCGTTGGATGCTCCTCCGCCTCTAGTCATGAGAGTTATCTATATTGCCGACTTTTCAGAAATCGATGTGACATTGGTATGGATGGTCATAGATATCATAGCATCGATATTTCAGCAACCACATTCAAATTTATTCACAGCTCCTTCAACCGGAAATACCTCTGCCATCCCGTCTCATCTGGGTGAACGTCATCTATCTGTGCACTTTAAGGTTGCTGCAACCTATCCCTGTGGTCACTTCAAAATTTCAAATATTTTCAGAACACCCAGCTGTATCTTCCGCGGTCATTTAAAATATTTTTAAAATGGACGGCTCGCTCTTTTGCTATTCAGTTTTGTTTAGGCCTTTCTCCTTTCTTAATGTTCGGTTGATTTTTATGCTTGGTTTATGTTGAGCATTTATTTTATATAATTACTTTAGCTTTATATCATATATACAATTTCTAAAGCAATGTTGGTCATTAATAATTTGTTTTTTTAATTAATAATATTTCTTTATAATTTTTAGTAATTGACACATTTTATGTGCGTAGTATAGCTAGTTGTAATAATTCGGTGTTTTAAGCCGTCATTTCTTAATATAGTTTAGAAAAATAATTTAAATAATTATGGTTACTAGTTCTCTAAATTCTTAGTACTAAGAATTTGATTCTATTTTTTCCATGTTTAATGACCCATTAAGTTTAATCGGGAAAATAGTTATCCACTCCACTCAGAATTAAATCAAACACCTATATTATGAAACTTATATCATAAAATGACAATTATTTTTTTATAACTAACTCAAAAATATTTTCATGCGATTTACATGTTTAAATTATGTTAAATTCAAATTATTTTAAAAAATTATTATGACATAATATTAATTACCTCTCAGTTATAGAGTGATATAATTAATTGTATGATTATTTTTATATTTTCTTTTTTAATCATAATGAATTGGTAAGAGTATAAAGCTACAATGCCAAGTGTATATTTAACAATTTGTAAGCTAGATATATTAGTAATTTATGAATTAGCAATATCTCCCGTGGATTAAACTTGATAGTTACCGATTCACCATGTGGTTAAAAAATAAAAATAAAAATAAAAAAAATTATGAATTAGCAATATCAAGAATATATCTAACAACCTACAGGCTAGATATACTAGTAATGCCACTAGGGTGGGGAGCCTATGCAAGCCTTATCATAATTGGGATTTGAAACTAAGTGGAACATCCCATTGTGCCAACCACTTCATCATCCCACAAGAAGACTACATACAATTTTAATTTAAATATTTTGTATATTATCAGGGAGTTCTCTATATTACATTGAGTAGATTAGTATAAATTTATGTTAAACTCATATTTTATTTTTAATATTACATTAAGTAAATTGATTTAAATTTATCTTAAATTGGGATTTATAAAGATGAAAGTAAATGACAATTGCTAATAGTAATGCCCTAAAGAATGACCATATACCTTATTAGAATTTCATCATGGATATTAAAGTGTAGAAAACTTGGTGAATCTTATTAATCTTTAATATGAAAACTATAAAATTGCTAATTTTTTAAAGTTAATTAATTATATTCTGATTAATTTAGGAAAAACATTTTCTTAAATTAATGAAAATAGTGAATATTTTTTTTGGACAAAAGCATGTAAAAGTAGCCCATCAGTGAAATTTAGCCCCTAGAACTTATGCTTATCCTCATTATCCCTTAGACAGGATGTGAAGATATGATCGTAGATTCAAAAGGCAGTGTGGGAGGGTTGATAGTGATCTGGGACCCTAGAGAAATGCTTTATGATCACTAGATGGTAGACCCAAGCACTGACAGGGCACTATCGTTGTCTCAAGTCAAGAGAAAAAATTTGGGTCTCGGTGGCTTATGGTGATCCAAGTGGATATTGGTGGCCACCTGCCAAGTCCACTTGGACCCCCACCATTGTTTCTTTCAGCTTTTTAGTTTCCTTAATTGTAGCACCATTTACTATTTTTAGCAGTTTTTCGGGTCCTAAACTTCTGGAGCCGTTTTGAGGCCCTAAACGACGTATTTTGGGAAAACTGGCAGCAACATCGGTCCATAGACGGATGTTGCACTTCTCAAAGTTGTAGTTCTCGGATAGATTTTTCTAACGAGATATTGTGCGCGTCAAACGAAAATCGTATGCCAAAGTTACGACCCCGGGAAGTTGATGTACCAATTTACCCAAACGGGGCCCACAGTTTGGTGTTTCATCTTCTAAGGTTAGGTTTTTGGATGTTTAGGGCTTTCCATTGTTTCTCAATAATAAATAGGCCTTCGAGCTGTTGGCATTATGATGCATGTGTTGTACTTGACGGAAACCTGCTCATAGAAGAACGTCTTACTTATTTATAACTAGATGAATCTTCAGAAGAGATATCAGATGTGACTGAATGCATGGGATGCAAGATAGCTCAAAGGAATCAGATGACAGTTCTCAGTATGACAAGTTAGCTTTGCCATCAAGTCCAGAGGGGGAGATTGTTGGCATTATGAGACAAGTGTTGTCCTTGATGGCAACTCACACAGATGACAGATTATAGTGCAGTAGGTGAGTAGCAAAGAATTGATGATCAGACTACAAAGAATGAAGAAAGAAGAGTATATACGCAGGTTCACTATATACCAAGTAGGGTATACACGCAGGTTAACTATATACCAAGTCACGTATATGCAGGTTCGCTATATACCAAGTAGGGTAAACACGCAGGTTCACTATATACCAAGTCCCGTATACGCAGGTTCACTATATACCAAGTAGGGTATACACGCAGTTTCATGCACGGAAAAGCGCGTACATGTCGGAAAGCTTATTTTTGGGTCTGTGGTATTTAGACCTATGGTTTTGATCCGTGGTATTGCACCCATAAGTGTTGATCCCAAGTATTGGGTCGATGGTATTGTTTTATTATGGTTTTGGTCCATGGTATTGAGCAAGGCCGAAGACTATAAAAGGAGAGGAAGATCATTAGGCAAAGGTATCTGAAAAGTCTTGAATATCTGAGGAAGTATGAGATCCAGTGTGCAGGTTATGGGTTGATGATGCATTGCTTGATCTGAGCTAAGGAGGGATCTCACCGGTGGATGGAGAACAAGATCTAAGGATAAATCGGGATCAAATGGTTTGAAATGAACTATCTCTATATGATTGATTATGTTTATTCTAGATCTGTAGACTGACGCATGTAATGATCTGAACTGGATATAACTTAAGTTTGAAATCGCTGCAAGTCATGATTGAATATAGATCTGTACGCAAGTTGGCTTTGGTGTAAGCGCGTATGTACGCAGGTTGAGTTCATTGTAGTAGCGTATACCTTTTGAGCTATGATATTTGAAGTTACAGGTGGATCTGGTTGTTGAAGGGTTCTGATGACAATTTAAAGGTGTCAGTATTCTGCATATCTTGTTTGGTTGATTGTGTATTGATGGATGAGAACTAATATTGGATCAGGATCATAATGACTCATATTTATGAGATCTGATAGACTAGATCTGGGTGCTAACACATATATTGTCCTTGTATATGTAATGATCTAGTTATGTCTGAAGTCAGGAAGTGCAGCGAAGTTATGAAGAAGTAATTAATGACATATACACTGGTTCACCTTGATGAAGTTGCGTATACACGCAGGTTGGGCACTTCCAAGTAGCGTATGCACTCTGATGCATAATTTTGATGGTACAGTTGGTTCTGATTGTTGTTGCAGAGCTCTGTTGTCTACTCTGTGTTCTGGTGACTGTGTTGTTGACAGGGTTTCAGTGTTTCAGTGATTCAGAAATTGATGATGCTAGTAGTGATTGTTTTAAGCTTCAATGATAGTTATGGGTCCAGTATGAAAATTGGATGAAATGTGGCCTTTCAGAGTATAGTGTTGTGCTTCAGAAGTATCCAGTCTGAAAATGTATGAAACGTGGTACCTGGAGGAGAGAAGATTGTAGGCCGGCGCCTACGTACTAGTATCTTAGCTAGTACAAGAGCAAAGGGGGTTGGAGCTCCCTTCCAGGAGAGTCTGGAGAACGAGAGAAGGTTGTATCCTTCTGCAGGTTGTAGCCTGCGTGCTGGTAAAGGACTGCACCGGTAAATTGTAAAAGAAGTTTCTTAATAAAGGAAGATAGAAACGAATTGCAGCAGGTGGTTTTCACCCACATTGGGTTTCCACCTTATATCATGGTGTTCATGTGTGTTGCTTATGTGTGTTGATCTATCTATTTTACTGCTGCTGATGGCTGTTAATATGGCTAATAATGTTCTGATGCATCCATTGAAGATCACATAACTGAATCATGAGTTTAATGGTTATACACTAGTTGCAATAGACACAGTCGCGTATATACGCGGGTATACTTAACTGAAGTAGCGTATATGAATCTGAGTATGAAAATGAAAAAGTTTTATTGATTAGATAATACTGATTCACCCCCCCTCTCAGTATTATTTCCAACAATTGGTATCAGAGCAGGTCCTTTGGTAGAGGCTTGATCGCTTAAAGGAGATCCGTGGAACAATGGGAAAGAAGCTTAAGAAGAAAGCACATAAGTGGAAGAAGACATCTCAGAAGAACTATGACAGTGGGAGAATCGATTGGGGATTAGGTATAAGAAGCTCTTCAGATTCAGATTCAGAATCATTTCAGAATGAAGATGAACTATCAGGTATGAATTTGCTATCCTCTGGTGTTCCAGCTATCTATCCATTTGGAAAAGATGAAAGTGATAGCGAAACAACTGAATTTGCTCTGATGGGTGAACAAGAAATATATCAAATAGAGGCAGAATTTAAAAGTCTGACAAACAAAATTAGAACTCAAGAAGAACTTTTGAACATAAAGGATGGTGCCTTCAAAGAAGCTGCTACTAGACTAAAGACTCAACGAGAGTTATTCAAGGACAAATATCAAAAGTTGCAGGATGAAGTAACATCTCTAAGAAATGAAGTCATTGAAAAGAACACAACAATCAAGGAGCTCAGAGATCGATCCAGTTATTATGAAAGTCTTGAAGCTACGACCCTCTCGCTAAAGGAAGAACTTGAAGAAACAAAGAAGCAGAATAAAGATCTACTCCAAGCTATTGAAAAACAGGAAAACGAAGTTATCAGCTTAAAATCTCAGCTGGAATGTGCCTTCAGAATTCGTCAAATGCAGCAGGATGTGAATGAAGAACAAGAAAAGGAGATTCTCAAACTAAGGCAACAAATGGAAGAGGAAAGAAATGCTGAAGAAAACATGAAGAAATAATGTCTGGAAAGGGAAGAACAACTTCAAGTTTAGGTAAATATCTTGAGAGGTAAATTAGAAGAAAAGGATAAACTATTACGATTTCAAGATAGTACTAAAGCCTTGGATGATATTCTTAGTAGTCAAAGGTCTCCTGCTATCAAGACTAGTCTTGGTTTTCATGAATCTGTTGAAGGTGAATCTAGTTCACAAGGTGAGGCAAGGAACTCTAAAGAGAAATCTAAAATGATCAACAAGGAGATAAGAGAGATGAAAGGTCAACAATCAAGGAAAGAGATTCTTCAAAGAAAATCTTTTACTCCAATCTATGGAAGTAATAGTCGGCCATTTACTCAGATGAATAATATTAAATGTTATGAATGTCATAATCTTGGACATGTTGCAGCTAGATGTAGAAGAAGAATGGTTCAAGATCATCACATAAAAAGATCATCACAGTCCAGGTACTTTAATGGATATTGTTTGTCTTGCAATATGTTTGGTCACAAAGCTGCTGATTGCTACAGGAGGAATATGAAACATGTAAGATGTTATGCATGTAACAAGCTTGGACATATAGCAAAGGAATGCAGGAACAAAGGACGGACATCACACCAAAAGGAGAAAACATCATCACACTTGAAGATATGGAAGAAGAAGGAAGTACAGTCAGAAAGATGTGGCACAACACAATGTACTCAGACACAGCACAACACAGACATAACAGACTCAGGGGGAGCTGAAAGTGTAAAACTTCAGTGTCCTGAATCTCATATGCAAGTTTCTTAAAGGGAAGTCACGTATATACGCGAGTTAGACACTGCAAAATCGCGTATATGTCAGTCTGAGGAAAAGCAGTGGGGACAGGCTTAGAAAAAGGATCTGATATGATTCAGTCCATTATTTGCTCTATTGGTTAATAGTTACAATCTGCTGAGGATGTGTGGAAATGTTTTGATACTTGTAAGATATTTAGAAGTGTTTTGATCCTAACTTGATGATGATGATGTCTTGATGCTTATTGCTTATATATGCATGATCAGATCTAACATATGGCACAGGTTGAGGGGGAGCATATGCCTTTAATAATTCATTGTTGGCATTATGGTTAATAGTCCTTGGTGATGATACCTATATGGCTAAATGATATATCTTGCTATGATGTGGTTATGAGTTGTCCATGATAAAATCTCATATGATTCTTGGGGTTACATAGTTGATGTTCAGATCAGATTTACGGTTGATTCTTTGATGATGCATATATGGTGCTTACATGGTGATCTTAATAAGGATAAGGAGAAGTACAAAGCTTGAATACACATCTTCCTCACTTGATGATGAGTCACTCATATGTTGCTGTCATCATATGCATAAAGATCATACAGTTATGATGTAGGCACTCTTGTGGATAAGGATTGTTGCTGTTGATGATATCAAGAAGTTTTGTCAAATGAGCTTGAGCTCAAGATACATAGTTCTGACACATGGATGACTACTCAAAGTTGCTTTGTTGGAGACATGATGATGAGTTCTTATCTATATGATGATAGGTTGATACTTACATATGTTGATTGATGCAGATGTTCCCAAGTAATGATACTTGGATCATGTAGATCTTGACGTTGATGTAATGGCTATGGTGGTTTCACATATAATGTGAATGATTTCATGATGATGTTTAAAAGGAGGAGTTGACATCTATGTTCAGACATACCTTGTTACAGGACATTTACAGGTTGCTGATATGGAAATGGTTGTACGCAAGTTTCATAAGGACTATCCGCGTATATATGCTTGTTTATGTGGATGCAGTCGCGTGTATGATAATTTGAAGGAAATCAGTGGGTCAAACTCAGAATGAGAAGATTCTGATATGGGTCTGACAGAGACCATCTGGCATAGGTTCAGGGGGAGTAGATAAACTTCCAATGATGCATTGTTGGCATTATCTTAGAAGCTTTTGGTTCTAGTTCACAGTTGTTGTTGGTTTCAGGTGGAACAAAGGCAAAAGGAGAACAGAAGGATCTCTTGGTTGCTGATCTGAATGGTGATTGACAGATGCTACCGATATCAGTTATTGGTGACTTTCATAAGTCTTGCTCTAGATATTTCGTCTCTATGTCATATATCTCTTTTGTGGTATCTCTTTCATGGTGTCAAGGTCATGTAATGGCCTATATTGGTTTCCCCACTATGCTTGGGATGAAGATGTAATGTTCTTGTTTTATCATGTGTAAACTTTTGATGTATCCCCACTTGGTTGGGTGGATGAGTCAATTTTTGTATATCCTCACTTGGTTGAGAGATGGATGTATGTATGAGTCTTTGGTGATAGGAAGGTCTTTTATGATGTATAGAGTCATGTTCTTGTTGTAGAACATCCTTTTCCAGATCTTGCCTACAGTCAGGGGGAGCATGATTAGCACACTTCAGCAGAGTAGAGATTCAGCATGTACTCAGGGGGAGCATGGACAGATTGGTACACCCTAGCATATACAAAGGGGGAGCTCATTCAGAGATTGTAGCAGATACTCAGGGGGAGTATGGATAGCGGAATGTTTATTAAGGAAAGAAAATATCTTGGTCCGCCCTTTGCCCTTGATGTCAAAGGGGGAGAGTGATTTGGTGTTGTTGCCATCAAGTCCAAAGGGGGAGATTGTTGGCATTATGATGCATATGTTGTACTTGATGGCAACCTGCTCATAGAAGAACATCTTACTTATTTATAACTAGATGAATCTTCAGAAGAGATATCAGATGTGACTGAATGCATGGGATGCAGGATAGCTCAAAGGAATCAGGTGACAGTTCTCAGTATGACAAGTTAGCTTTGCCATCAAGTCCAGAGGGGGAGATTGTTGGCATTATGAGACAAGTGTTGTCCTTGATGGCAACTCACACAGATGACAGATTATAGTGTAGTAGGTCAGTAGCAAAGAATTGATGATCAGACTACAAAGAATGAAGAAAGAAGAGTATATACGCAGGTTCACTATATACCAAGTAGGGTATACACGCAGGTTGACTATATACCAAGTCACATATACGCTGGTTCGCTATATATAGGGTATACACGCAGGTTCACTATATACCAAGTCGCGTATACGCAGGTTCGCTATATACCAAGTAGGTTATACATGCAGTTTTATGCACGGAAACACGCGTACATGTCGGAAAGCTTATTTTTGGGTCTGTGGTATTTAGACCTATGGTTTTGATCTGTGGTATTGCACCCATAAGTGTTGATCCCAAGTATTGGGTCGATGGTATTGTTTTATTATGGTTTTGGTCCGTGGTATTGAGCAAGGCCTAAGACTATAAAAGGAGAGGAAGATCATTAGGCAAAGGTATATGAAAAGTCTTGAATATCTAAGGAAGTATGAGATCCAGTGTGCAGGTTATGGGTTGATGATGCATTGCTTGATCTGAGCTAAGGAGGGATCTCCCCGGTGGATGGAGAACAAGATCTAAGGATAAATCGGGATCAAATGGTTTGAAATGAACTATCTCTATATGATTGATTATGTTTATTCTAGATCTGTATACTGACGCATGTAATGATCTGAACTGGGTATAACTTAAGTTTGAAATCGCTGCAAGTCATGATTGAATATAGATCTGTACGCGGGTTGGCTTTGGTGTAAGCGCGTATGTATGCAGGTTGAGTTCATTGTAGTAGCGTATACCTTTTGAGCTATGATATTTGAAGTTACAGGTGGTTCTGGTTGTTGAAGGGTTCTGATGACAGTTTAAAGGTGTCAGTATTCTACATATCTTGTTTGGTTGATTGTGTATTGATGGATGAGAACTAATATTGGATCAGGATCATAATGACTCATATTTATGAGATCTGATAGACTAGATCTGGGTGCTAACACATATATTATCCTTGTATATGTAATGATCTGGTTATGTCTGAAGTCAGGAAGTGCAGCGAAGTTATGAAGAAGTAATTAATGACACATACGATGGTTCACCTTGATGAAGTTGCGTCTACACTCAGGTTGGGCACTTCCAAGTAGCGTATGCACTCTGATGCATAATTTTGATGGTACAGTTGGTTCTGATTGTTGTTGCAAAGCTCTGTTGTCTACTCTGTGTTATGGTGACTGTGTTGTTGACAGGGTTTCAGTGTTTCAGTGATTTAGAAATTGATGATGCTAGTAGTGATTGTTTTAAGCTTCAATGATAGTTATGGGTCCAGTATGAAAATTGGATGAAACGTGGCCTTTCAGAGTATAGTGTTGTGCTTCAGGAGTATCCAGTCTAAAAATGTATGAAACGTGGTACCTGGAGGAGAGAAGATTGTAGGCCGGTGCCTACGTACTAGTATCTTAGCTAGTACAAGAGCAAAGGGGGTTGGAGCTCCCTTCCAGGAGAGTCTGGAGAATGAGAGAAGGTTGTAGCCTTCTGCAGGTTGTAGCCTGCGTGCTAGTAAAGGACTACACTAGTACATTGTAAAAGAAGTTTCTTAATAAAGGAAGATAGAAACGAATTGTAGCAGGTGGTTTTCACCCACATTGGGTTTCCACCTTATATCATGGTGTTCATGTGTGTTGCTTATGTGTGTTGATCTATTTGTTTTACTAATGTTGTTGACTGTTAATATGGCTAATAATGTTCTGATGCATCCATTGAAGATCACATAACTGAATCATGAGTTTAATGGTTATACGCTAGTTGCAATAGACACAGTCGCGTATATACGCGGGTATACTTAACTGAAGTAACGTATATGAATCTCAGTATAAAAATGAAAAAGTTTTATTGATTAGATAATATTGATTCACCCCCCCTCTCAGTATTATTTCCAACACGAGCCTCATTGTAACACAGTTCAGAGGCATGTAGCTGCCACATCTCTTCTCAGAGATAAGCTACCATCGCCCTAGCTGGTTTATTTCCATTGTTATTTGTAAGCATATTTCAGTATTTTACATTAATGAAATGAAGTATTACTTCCGCTGCATCTCTGTGTTTATGGTTATCTCTGTAATTTGTTACATTCCTGTTTAAATCCGAATCAGTGGTATCAGAGTGGTTTGCTTTTTCTCTGTTTTTCTTTACATGTCCCCAATGAGCTCGGGATATAAGGAGTTAGGGCTTGAACTAGTCGAACCTTTGCAAGACCAGCCTTGCAAATCCCGACGGCCTCCCAAGGCGAATGAAAAGAAAGATGAGGGGGCAGGAGATCCTATCAAAATCTTGCTCGAAGAAGCCCTCGAGCGACAAAGGAACGCGATGATGGACAGCTTTGCCCAGATCCTTCAGCTGCTACCCAGGGGCGACACATCGGCTTCCAAGAGCGACTCTGGAAATGCCACACCATTTAAGGTACAAGTTAATTTTGAAATCCCCATATTCGAGGGTCAGACAAATGCAGATGTCGTCGATAAATGGTTAAATCTGCTAGAGGGTTATTTTTTTGTTCATGATTTTTCTAGTTGGGAAACGATTATTTTCGCTCTTCTAAAAGCAGCCCCCCACGTCAAGGACTGGTGGGAAACTTACTGCGATCAGAAGGATGAAAGTACAGGCTCACTATTTTTAGCCGCACCCACTTGGGATTCATTCTGGGATTCCATTAAGGAGCAGTACTACCCTGTCGGAAGCTATGAGGATCAATACATAAAGTGGACCACACTATGGCAGGGAAGGGAACAAGACATGCCAGAGTTTACCAATATTTTCCATACCCTGCACACAAAGTTGGGTATCAAGGATTTGGAGTAGAATTTGGTACAAAAATACCGTGGCTGTCTGCACAAGTACATCCAAGAAGAAATAGAATTCTTGAACATCCCCTCACTCGGCACAACATACCGATATGCCATTAAGGTTGAGCAAAAGTTTAAATAGAAGAAGCGAGACTTTGGATCTGCGAATTCGAAGCAAGGGAAAGGTTCCCCCAAACCACAGAAAAAAGGACAAAGCAAAGGCGGGGTGTCCCAAGACAACCTGCCAAAGCTGCAAGCAAAGAACAGCACTGTTAAGCCAAAAAAGGACACGAGAAAGTGGTGTGAGTTCCATAAGAGCTCCACTCACAACACAAGTGAGTGTCGAGCCAAGCAGTCACTGGTGGCCGAGCTAAAGGTTTCAGAATCAGATGCATGTTCCGACTCTAAGTCAGAACTCGACAAGGGGAATGACAAAGGGAAGTAGATTATCAATGCGATGCCCAATGCCACCGTTGCCACGACGAAGATCCAGAAGGAGGAACCCAAAGATCCAGAGGAGGAGGAGCAGCTCTTCCACTCCCAGATGTGGGTAAAGGGCTCCCCACTACAGTTTATTATTGACAGCAGGAGCCAAAAGAACCTCATTTTGGCAAAAGTCGTGAAGCAGTTGGGCTTACCGACCACAGCACATCCACAACCGTACACCATCAGGTGGCTTCACCAAGGATGGGATCTTCGCGTGAGAAAGCAGTGTTGCCTTCCATACAACATCAATCCCTTCATGGATGAGGTATTATGTGACATTGCTCCCCTTGAAGTTTGTGATGTATTATTAGGACAACCATACTTGTGGAAGCGACATGCTGTGTATGAATCAAGGCCCCTTGTTGTTATTGTTACTTTGGGAAATAAGTTGTACAGGATATTGGAGGTAGCACTGCCTACCACCATCTCTTTGGTTACTACAAAACAATGTAGTAAGCTCATTTCCAAAACCGGGAAATTTGTTTTCTTAATGATACACCCTCAAGGAAAGAACAAGACGGTGGCCACGACCTCCAAATAAGGCCCCTCCGCATGACAACTACATATGGACAAGGTCATGGAGGAGTATAAGGACATCTTCACCTCCCCCGCAGGGGTTCCTCTGCACTGTTATGTCAAGCACTCCATCGATCTAACCCCATGCGTGTCACTACCCAATGGACCAATCTATAGGCGCTCCATTCTGGAGAACGATGAAATCAAAAGGCAAATTTAGGATCTGCTGCAGAAAGGTCACATCCGTCCACATTCATCGCCCTGTGGGAGCCTGATCGTGTTGGTACAGAAGAAGGATGGGACTTGGAGACTCTGCATCGACTATCAGGCATTGAACAAGATCACTATCCATAATAGGTACTTGATCCCATGGATTGATGACCTCCTGGACAAACTAAAGGGGGGAAAATATTTCAACAAGATTGATTTGAAGTTAGGATATCACCAAGTACCAATCGAATGATCGCCATCAGAAATGGTCCACATACCTGCAACAGTTCCATTTGAATATCAAGTATAAGAAGGGAAGCACCAACAATGTTGCAGGTTGCCTCAGTTGACCACCGATCATGGCGTTAACCACCGTGATCAACTCTTGTGGACACGAGACTTCTGATTGGTCACTTCTCTACAAAAGCGACCCAGAATTCGGCCACACATACCAGACACTCTTGTAGGGTCAACATGTTCTAGATTTTCACCTCCAAGATGCCCTGTTATGCCACCTGGGTCACCTTTGTGTTCCTTCAAGTGAGCGTGCCAAGATGATTTGGGAAGCACACTATAGTCGGGCTGCTAGGCATTTCAAGGTCAAGAAAACAGTGGCAATACTGCAGAAGTATTTATATTGGCTGAATCTTCGACATTATGTCAGGAAGTACACCAGTTCATGCACTGCATGTGCCATTGCCAAACCGACCATCAAGAAGCAAGGCCTCTATACCCCGCTACCTACCCCTATTCGACCTTGGGAATTCATCTCCATGGATTACATGGTAGGCCTTCCTTCCACTAAGCATGGAAATGACTGTGTTTTTGTGGTCGTCGACAGGTTCTCGAAGATCGCCATTATGGCAGCCTACAAGAAGAATATCACAGCAAAAGCCACTGCTAAAATCTTCTTTGAACGAGTGTGGGTACACTTTGGCATCCCACAGTCTATCATCTCAGATCGAGACAGCAGGATCCTCAGTACATTTTGATCCAGTCTCTGGTCAATGCTGGACACCAAACTTACTAAGTCCACAGCCTTCCATCCTCAAACTGATGGCCAGACAGAGGTTGTCAACAGGATGATTGTACACATTCTGTGCATGTACAACTCAAAGAATCCACGCACATGGGACAAGAGCCTCCCCTATGTTCAGCACAGCTACAACCGGGCTCTCCATAGCTCGACTGGCCACAGCCCTTTTCAGGTGGGCTTGGGATTCCAGCCACTATGTCCCATTGATGTGGCCATGCCATTTACAACTACTCACATAGATTCGTATCATGTCCAGTCTGAAACAGATAAGGCAAAAAACTTCATTGAGCACATCCAACATATTCACCAGAAGGTCCATGACATTTTGGAGAAATCAAATACAAAGTACAAGAAATGACATGATCAACATCGGTTGCCACACAAGTTTTAGGTGGGTGACACAGTCTGGTTGCATTTGCAAAATGAATGCCTTACCGGAGTCTATCCGAAACTCAGACCACTCTGATATGGTCCTTACACCATTACCAAGGCTATGGGAGACAATGCATTTGAGCTCAACATTCCCCCATTCCTTGGTCTGCACCCAGTGTTCAATGTGGATCGTCTTCAGTGATACTTTCCACCATTACTAAACACATCCGACATTGAGGAACAGCTCACACCCACAGAGTTAAATCCAGATTGCATGGAACAAGCTGCAACTAATTGAATCATGGACACATAGATCAATCACACTTGTCAGCAGAATATCCAACTGTATCGAGTTGTCAAGGTAGGCCAACTCCTTCACCAAGGCAAGTGGCTCACCAGGGACCAAGTTCAACAGAAGTTTCCTCATCTCATGGAGGAACTCAACGCAATGGAGACCATTTCTTCCTAAGGGGGAGGAATGATCTAGGTGGATATTGGTGGCCACCTACCAAGTCCACTTGGACCCCCACCATTGTTTCTTTCAGCTTTTCATTTTCCTTAATTGTAGCACAATTTACTATTTTTAGTAGTTTTTCGGGTCCTAAACTTCTGGAGCCGTTTTGAGGCCCTAAATGACGTTTTTTGGGAAAACTGGGAGTAGCAAGGGTCCATGGATTGACGCTGCTCTTCCCAAAGTTGTAGTTCTTGGATATATCTTTCTAACGAGATATTGTGCGCGTCAAATGAAGATTGTATGCCAAATTTACGACCCCGGGAAGTTGATGTACCAATTTACCCAAATGGGGCCCACAATTTGGTGTTTCATCTTCGAGGGTTAGGTTTTTGGATGTTTAGGTTTTTCCATTGTTTCTCAACAATAAATAGGCCTTCGAGCCTCATTGTAACACAATTCAGAGGCATGCAGCCACCACATCTCTTCTCAGAGATAAGCTACCATCACCCTAGCTAGTTTATTTCCATTGTTGTTTCTAAGAATATTTCAATATTTTACATTAATGAAATGAAGTATTATTTCCACTGCATCTCTGTGTTTATTGTTATCTCTATAATTTGTTGTGTTCCTATTTAAAACTGGATCATATGGCCCACCTTTCCAAGTAGAAAGGAGGGATTTAGCGAGGAACTTTGATCCCTGCACCGAATTTTCCAAGTTCTAGGGTGGATTATCAAGGGGGACTTCAATTTGATTGAAATTATGGACGAAGAAAAGGGTGGGATACGGAGGTTGGATGTAGGATCAACTAAATTCCAAGACCCGATACAACATCTACACTTGGTAGATGTGGATACCATAAACAAAGTCTTTACATGGAACAATTGGTGAGGGGGTACCCATCAGATCGCCAACAGGTTGGATAGGTTACTTGTGACTAAAGACATGGTGAGTAGGGAAGCTTACATGGAAGCAACAATCCTCCCAGGCCTCAGATTGGAATTCTAGCCCATTAGGATTGAAATCGACCTCAAAATATCTCCAAAGAACTGGCATTTTAGGTTCAAAGGGTTATGGCTCCATTGTCAGGACTTCCTCCCTAAAGTTGAGAATTGGTGGAATGAAATCCAGGTCTATGGGAGAAACTGAATGCACATGATTCAACTCAAACTAAAGGAACTTAAGCTTCACATCAAAAAATGGAACCAGGAGGAATTTGGGGACATTTTTCAAGAAGAAAAACGTTTAGAGAAAATAATGGAGGAGATACAAGTTGTTATCATTGAAAGTGGGAGGACCAAAGCTCTGGCAGAGGAGGAAGGTCATGTATTAATAGATCTTAAAGTTAGGAGGAAACAGGAAGAGACGTACTGGAGACAGAAATCCAGAGTCCAATGGTTATGCAAGAGTGAACGAAACACCCACTTCTTTCACAAGGCCCTAGTAAAACATCAACACCATAATCACATTTTCTCCCTAACCTTGCAACAAGGTGCCTTCTTGATGGAGCATGAACAGATAAAACAGGAATTGATCACCTACCAGCAGTAGAGTTTGAACGAGTATCATGTAGACCGTTCGGAAGCTATAGACAAAATCACCCAGCACATCCCTAAGTTGGTCTCCCAAGAACAAAACAAGGCCCTCGTGAGGTAAATAACCTTCCAAGATGTCAAGGAATTAGTCATGGATATTCCTAGTAACAAAGCTCTAGGCTGAGGTGGATTCACCACTAGTTTCTTTAAGACCTGTTGGTCCTTTTTTGGGAAAGAGATGCATGAGGCTTTGGAGGAGTAAAGATGTCTAAGGCAAGTTTTGGTGAGGGTGAATGCCACATTCTTGACCCTGTTCCACAAATCCAAATAGTCCAAACATGTCGAGGGCTTTCAAACCATAGCTCTGTGTAATGTGCCCTACAAAATCCTCTCCTCGTTAGTAGTCCACAGGCTCAAAACACTCCTCAAATGCCTTATAGGCCCAGAACAACCAAGCTTTGTTGAAGGCTACCAAATCATGGATAGAGTCATTATTGTGCATAAAGTTATACACTCACTCAAACGGGTGAGCAACTCAGGTATAATGCTAAAACTATACCTTTTGAAGACCTATGATAGACTTAATTGGGACTATTTAGGAAAAGTGTTGGAAGCTTTTGGATTTTCCCTCGAGTAGGTAATATGGAGCAAATCTCTTATAGCAATGACATTCTTCTCTATCCCCATCAATGGCTCCCCCTCCTAGACCTTTAGCGCTTCTAAAGGGTTTAGCCATCCTATTTCCTTGCTCCTGTTTATCCTAGTGGAAGAAGGCCTTGGTCGATACATTAAGGTAGATGTTAATAATGGAACCCTCAAATTTCTCTAGCTATGGGGACATGACCTGCCTCTATCCCATCAAAAATTTGTATAGTATATTAGGATGTTAGAAACCCTTGATGTGTAATAGATCATGACCATTAAAAAGATCCTCAATGACTTCACGGAGGCCTCAGGTATGTTGGTAAATGGTGACAAATCAAATATTTATTTTTTCAACACTAACATTATGGTTCAAAGGCATTTGGCTAGAATACTGGGATTTTTCATTGGAACCCTCCCATCGAAATACCTTGGTGTCCCCTTGGTTGCTAGTTCAATGAAGGTCTCTATTTGGTCGGAGCTCAAGGACAAAATCACTCGCAGACTAGTAAACTAGGCTTTTAGAGCCCTAAATCTTCCTAGCTGAATTATTCTCCTTTAAGCAATGTTGCAGGTGATCCCTGTTTACCAACTAATTATGCTCTCAACTCCAAAAATGGTGTATAAGGATATTGTGGCAATATTTCATAAATTTCTCTAGCAGGGTGCTCAACAAGCCAGAAAGTGGGTGTTGGTGGCTTGGGACAAAGTTATCTTTGAAAAGTAGGTGGAGGTCTTGGTCTTTGAGATACAAAATTTCTTAGTCATGTAATGGGCAACAAACTTTGGTGGAGATGGCTTCATGGGAGGCTGAAATTTGGAAACAAATACGGCAGCAAAATACAGTCTTGGAAAGGGGGAAGCAGACATGTCTAGGGACCAGGGGCTACCAAAAGGATCTTCGATCTAGAACTTGTTCAGAACTCAGAGCTAGTTTATTAAGGACCACATATTCTGGGAAGTTAGAAATGGATGCATAGCGTGGTTCTGGGAAGAATCATAGCACTAGATGCCCAAACTAGGTGAATGAGAGGACCTTTGGAACATCAAAGAAATCACTCAAATGACGAGAGAAAAGGTAGTGGTGGACTACTAGACTCCATTACCAAATCAGGTCCAGTGGAGAGACTTGAAATATCAAACGACAAGCACCCTGCAATAAACCCCTCACACTGGCATCAACTAGGAGACACCCTTAAGGATCAGAACATTCAATATTCTCAAGATAACAACTGCCTTCGCTGGGGGTACCAAGCTCAAGGAATGTTTACTATCAAAGAATCCTACCACATTATATCTAGACATGATGAGGTCCCTAATGAAGTGTATTCTAAGAATATATGGAGTGGGAAATTGTGGCTAAAGGTGGCCAGTTTTTTATGGATGGTAGGTCGCCACCGACCACTCACCTAGGATTTTCTCCATTACAAAGGAATAGTCGGCTCCTCTTGGTGTCCCATTTGTAAAGAGTAGGAGGAAATAGTGGAATATTTTTTAAATACTTCCCCTCAAATGGAAGGCATTTGGAACATCATATGAAAAATATTTGGGCTTCTAGACAGAGATAGGCATAGCTTATGGGAAACCCTTATAATGTGGCAAGCCCATCCTTTTAATAATCCTATAGTCAATAGGGCATGGAGGTTAGCCCTAGGCCTAATCCTCTAGAATGTGTGGAAGGAAAGGAACAAACTCATATTCAAAGATAGCAGAGTCAACAATGGAAAAATCTAAGACAAAACTTGCACCAATATTAACAAGATGGTGATATCATATATCTAGGTAGAGAAATACTAGAAGGTTAAGGTATATGAAGCTAAGATATTGAGGAACCTATAAATTGCTCTGGAAGGGGTGCCATGCTTCTGATTAAAGCCAGTGAAAAACTCGATTTGTTCACCTAGAGCCTTCACTCTACCTCCACGAGGATTTGTCAAGCTAAATTTTGACGGAGCCTCCAAAGGAAACCCTAGTACATCTGGTTGTGGTGGAACCTTTCGGGATGATGTTGGCCAGTCTCTAAGAGTTTTTACGAGCTACTGTGACCAAATGAGTAACCGTACATTTCTAAGTTCACGACTCTTGCCCAAGGTTTGGCAATTGCCCTGGAAAATGGATATGGAAAATTACAGATGGGCATAGACTCTTTATTAGTGATAGATGCAATCATGAAACTATTAAATAGAGCCCTAATTCAAAAGGTAATAAAAATTTGGTGTATGGACCTAATAGTTCAGAGGATCCAGACCTTGGTCTAATCTATTCCCTATGTCACCACTGCTCATTCGTTGCGTTCTGGAAACAAAGTGATAGACTTGTTAGCAAATTGGGGAAGATAGGACCCTTCTCTCTGAGAATTTAATCCTTAGCCCCTGTAAGATGAATCAGACTAGTCTACCTAACTAGCACACTTGGTCGCAGCTGATTTGGAGATCTCGATGGGGATGACTGACTTGACAAGCATGATGGTACTAGTTGTAATTTGACGTGAAGCAGATCATTAAGGTAATATGTGGCATGAGATTGGGAGGTGACCAAGCTAGGAAGAGGCAGTGTCGTAGAAGAATCGAGAAAGAAAGAATAACTTATAAAAACTGCAAGACTGGTGGTTTTCATGATGTTATGCATTGTGGTATGGGAGGGAAGGAGGATGACGTAACAATGAATGAGTGTGTACATGATCCTTCCCTGTGCATCCTCTTTGGTCCTGGTAGATAGTGCGAGTTCTAGTTTGTTGCAAAGGAGAATGACTACATGGAGCCGGTGGTTGTGATGAAGAGTTAGGTAGAGTGGGATCTAGGTTCTCAAAGTAGGGGTTACTCCTTTAGGCTTGTGTTTAGGGATCCTAAAGGGATACCACCCAAATTGAGTGGAGCATGAGATCCAACTATTTTCAAACTCTCAATTTCCAAACATTAGGCTATACAGGTAGTTTATTTTAGAATCAAGTGGGGTGAAGAAAAAATTGCAACAACTAGGAAAATAAATATATTGAGGTTAATGAATGATATGTCTCTCATTGATTGTTCATAAACTTCTCAAAAAATCCATGGAAATAATTCCCCAAGGATGAGCAGGTACATGTAAGGCATGATATAGACCTTTTTTCCTGTTACTCGGTGTTACACAGTATTTTGTCACACCTCCCGCACTTCCCTATGAGATACCCCGAAGTGCCTGAAACATGACCATCATGCAGTGTACTCATCCAAATATGTAGCTTAGATCCTTCCTAAAACACTAATAGAAAAATGCCTTGAGCTTCCCCTGAAGGGAAGGGCTATAAAACCCTAATTTGAGGATGATCTCTCCCCTGAAACTGAAAACCGCGATGGTCGCTAGTTGCACTATACCATCCCCGCGATGTCAACATGCTTTTGGCTTGGATACCAGTTATGGTCCCTAAAATGAAATTTTCCCAAAGAGGACAAGAAGCTTCGTGATCTAGAGGCTTCCAGAACAACGAGCTGGAGGTTGTTCGGCGTGGATGAGGTCAAGTTATCTCAACTTGGATTTTTGGTTTTATCCCTATGAGCTACCTCCTTGAGATGAGGGCCTTCTCCTATCTTTGGATAGATCCTAACTCCCTTTCCCTGCCTATATATTCATCCTCTCCCATTCCCAAATGGTTGGCTTTTGGCAATTTGCACCCTTATGCTGAGATTATGCCTACATGCTACTCATTTGGCTTGGAGAAGGAGTGCTTGGAGAGCTTGAGCTTGGACTTGGAAATTCACTCAAGGAAATATTATTGACATCAAGGCTTGGTTGTATGCTTCCTCCTTTATTCTATTAATATATACAACTCCTGGTTCATTTTCCATAAATGTGTATGTTAATGCATCATTTACCTTAATGCTCCTTGATTTGTTAAGTAGGTTACTTTTGATTACACTATTTGTACTTATATGCTTTTTTGTGTCTTGATCACTTGTTCAGGCATTCAAACGTTGTAAGTAGTAGGACCAAGCCCATGACGCAAGTGATTTGATGTCTTCAATAAAGGAGGAGGTTATAGCATCAGAACGAGGTAGTCCATCTTCCTCTTCTCCTATTTCGATTGTAACTTAGGAAAGTGTCTAGTAGATTGTCACGTAGGTTGCTAGTCCCACTCATTAGGCTAGAGGAATCATCTCCATCTGCAAAGAGGATTTCCTAGACAACAAAATGGTGACTCCACTAGGGAAGCTATGACCCTTTCCATCCATTCCTTCAATCAAATTCTATGATGAGCTTGACTGGCCGTCGGTTTCTTGGCTTGTTTTCTTCTCCGTAACTACTTGCACCACTGGTTATTGCTTAAGGACACTTAGT
Source organism: Pinus tabuliformis (assembly GCA_031772625.1). Taxonomy (NCBI): domain Eukaryota; kingdom Viridiplantae; phylum Streptophyta; class Pinopsida; order Pinales; family Pinaceae; genus Pinus; species Pinus tabuliformis. The sequence goes on along the minus strand of CM062811.1, from coordinate 1,191,266,015 downwards.
CTATTATGGTATTGAAGATTTTTTATTTTTTCCTATTTTTCTCGCCCATCACGGGTTTAGATCTAAGAGTCGTGTTATCATCGTTAATTTTTTAATTATAGTCGTGTTGATTACCCTTGCATTGCTCTTTTTCCTATAACAAGCGCACTGATCCCACAGGATAAATAAAAATAAGGGTTTCTTCTTGTTTTCAATGTTTTATGGCCTGTGCCAATGATTTTCTAGTGTGTCTACAACATATTTTTCTTGGTTTTCATGCTTGTATAATTGCAATTGTCTCTTGAATTTGTTAATGTGTGTTTGAAGCTTGATTTCTTCCTAGGGTTTCTAGGGCTTCTAGGTCACCCTCCATTCATTGTTTGATCTGCCTCTCTGACATTGATTGCTCCCATTCAAGAGTCTTCCTGCAATCATGACATCTTTTTCAAGTTCCTTTTGGTTCATTGATGTGAAGTTGTTTTCATTAGTGTCGAGTAGTGTTGATGCTTTGAAAATTACTTTAGTTCCATTGTCAAGCATAAATTACGAATTGTTTGCTTTGGTTGGACTGAAAGAAAGTGCTTGTTTTCATTCTTATGTTTTGGAAAGAAAAAGTGAAAGATTTCATCATTTAAGTATTTTTGAGACATTTATTGCATTTGAAACCATAAAGTGAAAGAGATTTTCATTTTCATTGAGTTGATTGCATTTTCTTTTGCTCATTGCATTAGTTTGCATTGATTGAATCAAAGTGAAAGAAAATCATTATTGCATCTTAGTGAAAGGAAAGTGATTTTCGATTCTTATAGGATCGCATCTTGGCATTGCATTTGTTAGTGAAATGAAAGATTAGATTTCATTTTTTACATTTAGCATTGGAAATAATTGTGTTGATGCATTATTTGGTTGTCTCTCTTCCTTCGTTAATTTAGCCTTCATCGAATGAAAAGGTTTCATTTTCATCATTTAGTTGCATTATAGGAATAGGTGACATCGTTGAATCATCAAATTGAAACTTAATCCAAGATAAACTTAAATTTACTTCAATTAACCTAAGGAGAATTTGTCACTTAACACAAATATCTAGAGGTATAGGCTAGAGACATGTTTCGACGTCTTTAAACATAGCAGTTGTCGTTAACTGCCTACAGTGTATCCCGAGGGTGAAATACCACCCCAGTATGGAAGTATATATAAGGTTCTCCAATACTTTTGGGTATATCGTAGGCACTTCAGTATGATAAGTATATAAGGACACTCTCATCGGACGGTTCTGCATTAGACAATGCTAACACGGACTTGTGATCCCGGTACAATCGCATATATATTGGGATACCCCATTAGGTTTCTATCCTTTAGCCACAGGTAACTAAGTCAACCACCTTGTAAATTTGATACATTGAACACAACATTCGGGGAGATCGGTCGTCGTACGTCAAGTCATTGGTTTCAGTTAAGGTGTATATAACAGTTCACAATTACTTGATAAACCCTCTTGCCTAGTATTACCCATTTTTTTTTATTTGTTGTTTCGGGTCATAAAATTATCTGTCAATGATAACATGTTGAACCCATGCAGTTGCTTCTTGGCCCAATATTGAGTAATTCCTTGTAAATTTTAATTTTAATCAACCTCAACGAATCATCTCTTCTTCTTCTGATCTTGAGAGAAAGTCACTATGGCTAAAGCATTGAGTTCACCCCACAGTTCCCCTTCATTGTCTAATATTGAAGGGTCTTCACAAGGAGTTCATCCGGAACTTTTAGAGTCACTTGAAGTTCAAGGCTTTGAACTTGGGATTGTCCCAAGCATCCAACCCCTTGATTCTCGTCCACCCCTTCAGATTGTTTGTCACGTCGAGAGTCTAATCCAGAAACCCCTGAGAGTCCACAGAGGTTTGTCTTATATCCTCTGAGTTTGTTATTTGATCCTTTTGTGATATCTCCTCAACTTCGTTACAGTCCTTACGATCGACCTGGTGTTCATTTGGATTTATCTCCTCATACATCTCAAATTCCTCCTCACCAGTTGTTTCCACCCATGTATTCAGAAGATGGAATTACAACCTCTCCTCAAGGTCCTCTAGAAATTTCCGCTACTCACACTCCTCATGTTGATGAAGAGAAAGAATATGACTTTCCTCCATAAGGGTTTCCTTTTATGGTAAGAGTCCCATATCAAACACTTCCTGAAACTAGTGCGCCTATGCTTCCATATGGTTATACAACCTTAGCTCATTTAGTTTCAGGAACTCCTGGTGCTTCCTCTTTGTACCAAAATCTGATTTGGTCATCAAATTCTATGCCTACTTCTAGTTCATTTATCCCAAACGTGACCTTTCAAATACATGTGCAAACTATCATTACATCAGTACCCATTCAAACAACAATTCTGTCGCAACCTTTACTGTCGTTTCAGCCTTCTATTTCAGTACAAACAACTGTTTCATTCCTCAGTCCCTCCATGAAGTGGACAAAATGTACCACCACCTTATTTGCACCCTGGGGGGCAATATCCAAACATTCCTCTTGTGTCAGGCGGAACACATGTGAGTAGATCAAAACCTCACATGGTTGGATTCAATCAACCTCGTCCTGGTGGTATTCCTAACCTCTTTGGTTCATCTAGGGTGGGAAATATCCAATATCAATAGCCCTACACGGCCCAGATAGCACTCCAACAGTGTTATGTTCCATATGGTTCACAAGCACTCAAAAATACACCATATATTCTACAAGCAGGACCTCATGTGCAACCTAGTCAATTTGTTATCCCTAGTACATATGGCCAAATCCCATTCGGAACTTACCAATACCCACAGGGTATCCCTCAAGCAACTGTCCAACATGTTAGAAAATTATATATTACGGAGCAATGGAACACATAAAATATTGCAGAAATATAAACACAGAAAATGCACAAAACAAGATAGACACAGATATACGTGGTTCACCCAGTTTGGGCTACATCCACCCCCGAACAGCCAGTCCTTCCTTTCTATTATCCAGCAAAATGAAGAGACACAACCTACAGCAAATCCGCTGTAATATCCTCTGTTTTCTCTCACAGTCTCACCTTTATATTTCTCGCTCATAGAATACACATCTATATCTCAGCCTAAAATACAATGCCCTCATACAAAGAGAGGGGGTTGCCTTCTAGGGAAAAAAACCCTAAACTAAACATAAGTTCTACCGTTAGATCATCTGCCTAATGAATGGCCCAGATTGACTAGAAATTACTATACTTTTCAAGGCAATTTTACATTTGTTTTTAGCTTCAGGGGCACTGCCCCCGAGCCCCCGCCGGGGGACCGCTGGCCCCCGGACCCCCCAGCGGGGGGGATCGGCCCCCCCAGACCCTCACGGGGGGGACAAGTCCCCCCCGCACCCCCCCACGTGGAGGGGTGTACAAACTTCCTAGGGTATACATCCAGCTGAAACAAAGACCTCTGAACAATCATGCTCCACACACAACACAACAACTGTTATAGCGACAAGGGCAACCTTTGCAACAGCAGGGGAAACCTTTGCAGCAGTATCAACAGCCTTTGCAATAAGCTCAACTTGTATATCAACAAGGTCAAACCTGGCAACAACAGGGCCAATCACTTCATATCCAAGGTCAACAAGTGTATCAACCTTACAATCCATATGCCATGTATAATGCTTATCAACGACCTATGGTAGGTCAATATCAACCCTACCCTAGACAGAATCCACCTTATGGTCAAGGTACCCTCAACAGGGGAAAAATCAAATCCCCTATGGTCAAAATCCTCCGCTTTGGGGGCAGAATTCTTACCAACAAGGTTGGAACTCCTCAAAGGCCTTACATGCCTTTTAATCCACAATTTCCATTTTTAGATACATTGGAACTGCCTAATTTCTCGAGGCTTACTAATGATCCCATTCTTCACTCGCCTTATTAGCCTCGATTTCCTACTAAAATTCCAAGCGATTTCCCCAAGTTCGAAGGAAAACCTAAAGAGGACTCTCAAGCCCATGTGATGACATATCACTTATGGTGTTCTTCCAATTCTTACATTGACGATTCTATTCATCTCTGCCTCTTTTAGTGAACCTTGGCAAGTGTTTCCGCAAAATGGTATGTCGAGTTGCCTCGGGGTACCTATGTAGACTTTAAATATTTGGTTATGGCCTTCCTCACCCACTTTCAATTGTGAGTTCGCTATGAAACTGGTACTCATTTTCTCACATCTATGAAGCAAGATACCACGACCCATATTTCCGATCATATCCATCAATGGAGACGTCGGCGTTGCCTCATCAAATTCGAAATTCCTGATGAGTTGTTAACTGAATGGTTCACGAAATCCTTCGTAAACAAAATTTCTAAAGATATAGCAATGGGTGGGTGTGTTACCGAGGATAAAGATATTTCCCGTGCCCAATATTTAGACTTAGTCTATTCCTAATCTGGCATGCTATATGAAATGTTGCCTGATGCTCCAAGACCATATTTGAATCTGACTTATTCAAAGTCTCCCGATGTACCACCTCTTGATGGTGTAATTGGATCAGTGTCTCAGACTTCCACCAAAATTTCTTCAAAGCAAATTGTTTTTTGAGATATTGGCTCTAATCATCCTTCAAAAAATCTGTCAAATCATGGTAAAACCTCCAAGGTCCATGTCATCCAATCTACCATGGCAGATAAAGCCTCGAAAGGTAAGAAAAAGGGTAAAGGCAAAGCAAAATCTGATACCCCGAAACAAGATCCTCCCAAGTCATCTGCTAATGATGCCTCCAAACAAAAGCCTAAATATCCTTGCCTCATTTGTGAGGAAGACCATTATACCAAGGATTGTCCCCGACATGCTGAATTTAGTCATTTATTGAAAGGGACTCTGGCTATTTTGAAAAATCCATTCCCATCTTAGAAGACTCAGTTGGTAAACAAACTACAGACCTCTACCTCATCTGGTTCCCAAGTTTTCATTATGATGGGTTAATTGCCTATCTATGTTGCCACTTGATCGAAATATTATCAAACCACTCAAAAGCAGACAGTGGCAAAAGAAGTCATTGATGTACCTTCTACTTCTACTCCACCCAGTTCTATTCCACTCCATAATGAGCGACATAATACTGAATCCGTTCTCCGACCACCTCCCAAATGTGTGCTTCGGAAATCATCCTATAATCCAAACGTGGAGCTACTCATCATTACAGTATTGTCGAAGATCTAGCTCAAACACCTTAGGTGATGTCTTCTTTGGAAGTTCTCCAAACATGTCCAACGCATCAGAAATCATTGTTGTCTACTATAGGAGCCATTAATCCTGTTGATTCTAGTTTGATTACCTTCGATCTTGAAAACGATGTTCCTCATCTTTCTCATCAGATTGCTTTTCTGATTCAAGTTATTATAAAGGAAAGACGATCCATCGGAATGTCATTAATGAAGGTGCTTCCACCTGCATCATGTTTGTTTCATGGTGGAAAACCATTGGCTCTCCACCCCTTAACCAATCCTTGAACACCTTAGAGGCCTTTGATGGCAGAGGCTCTTGGCCTTATGGTATTCTCACAAGTTTTCCTATCACTTTGGAAGGGAAAAATGTTGAGGTAGAAATGGAAGTAGTAGACGTGAATCTCAGTTACAACCTTCTTCTCGAGTGAAGTTGGACCCATGCCATGTTTTGTGCAGTTTCCTCTTTGTTCCGAGTGCTCTGTTTTCCTGATGAAGAAAAAATTGTCACCATCAACCAATTGTCATTCTTCTCGTTTGGTGTATCGAACGGAAATGTCCCATATGTGGGAATTATTGAAATTCCATATGAGAGTGTGGGGGCAGGTCTTTTTAAATATTCTGCTTTAATGGGAACTTTTTCTCTCCCACCTTTGAATGTCACCTCGATCAATATGATCTCTATCTCTACAAATCCATGGATTATTCCTTCTCCAGATCAGATTGATTCGTTTGGTGATTCCATGCTGCTAAGTTTGTTGGAACAAACTTATCATGAAATTGTCTCACCTTCAGTGGCTGCTTTAGAAATTAATGTTGTTTTTAGTGTGAACTTGGATACCTATGCATAATATCCTTGGCTTGGTTCTTGGGATTCTCGGATCCTTTGAACGAGACATTCCCCACCAACGAGAGTATTGTTGAGGTTATGTCTCTTGCCGAAACTCCTTGGAACGATGTTCATCATCATTATTTCTTTCTTTCAAGACTAAGTTTGCTTCCTTCATTTCTTGAAGATTTTGTTTCTCATAACCCGACACATCCTCTTCAAACACCTGTTTTGGTGCATGAAGTCTTGTCTGAAGGTAATATGGGAAATGTTACTGCAACCATGCCTCTTGACATTTCCATAATACCTAGGATTGTTGAGAACATCCACATTGGGCTTTCCTATTCTTCCGATGAGATCAAGGTTTACACCTACCTTTTCATAGAATTTTGTGATGTCTTTGCTTGGTCATATGAGGAAATGTTTGGTATTGATCCAGCTATTGTGGTGCATGAAATACCTACATATCCTGGTGTGAAGTCTTTTCGTCAATGGCTTCATCCTATGCATCCTAGAAAGGTTGTTGTTATTAAAGCAGAAGTTAAAAAGCTTTTAAAATCCGGTTTCATCTATCCTATCCCATTGGCAGATTGGGTTTCCAATAGTGTACCTGTTACTAAAAAGCAAGACACAATCTGAGTTTGTGTTGCATGCCCAAAATATAACTATCCCACTCTATTTATTGATCAAATCATCTATGAGTGTACTAGGAGTGATATTTTCTCTTTTATGGATGGTTTTCTAGTTACAACCAGATCAAGATATTACTCATTGATCAACACAAGACAGTCTTCATCTGTCCATGGGGGACTTTTTCCTATAATAAGATCCCTTTCGACTTAAAAACATCGATGCTACCTTTCAGAGAGCAATGTCATATGATTTTCATGATATTCGACACATTGTTCAACCTTATCTAGACAACTTACCAGCTCATTTTGCTAAGCGTCATGACCATCCAGACCACCTTCGAGCCATATTTTTGCATTGTTGACACTATAATATTCGTCTTAATCCGCATAAGTGTGTCTTCTGTGTGGAATCTGGTCGGATCTTTGGTTTTGTTGTGTTCCAAGAAGGTATCTGAATAGACCCTATGAAATTTAAGGCTATTGTAAATTTACCCCCTCCTACGTCATTGTATCAATTACAAAGCTTGCAAGGAAAGGCTAATTTTCTTCATTGCTTTGTCCCTAACTACGTTGAGCTCACCAAGGGATTTACTTGCCTTCTCAAAAAGGGGATCCCATTCATTTGGGATTAAATTTCCCAACAATCCTTCGATGCACTAAAGAAAGCGCTTATCAGTGCTCCTTATTTCATCCCCCCGACTATCGCCGCGATTATTTCCTCTACTTGGCCACAACTAGCAATACCATTGTTATGGTGTTGGTTCAGGATGATGATGATGGTAATGAACACATGGTTTATTATTTAATCCAAAATCTCATTGACACTGAAACTCGATATGCTCATGTCGATAAAGTTTCCTTGGTAGCCGTACATGTTGTTCAAAGATTTCATCATTATATTCTTCTACGGAAGATCATGGTCAGTTCTGACTGCAACCCCATGACTTATATTTTGACTCATTTGTTGCTTGGGGCAAAAGACTCTAAATGGATTGTTATCCTGCAAGAGTTTGATTTGGAATTTACTGTCACCAAATCAAAGAAATCATTTGTTTTTTCCAAATTGCTTTGCGCCCTTCCTTCTATAAACGCTTCTACCGATTTTACTGAGTAGATTCCTAATGAAACTTTGTTTCTCATTAGCACTCTCAACCCGTGGTATGTAGATATCATTGTTTATCTTCAGACCCAAACCTGTCGTGGCAGAAAAAGTCGTTTGTGCGGATACAACTGACCTCCCTAGGAGTCTAAACTCTCTAGCGACAAACAAGACAAAATGGAGCGATCTTTCTCTAAATACACCTTTTAAAACATGAAAACTACAAGTGTTTAGGCTTACCTTATTCCAAAACGCTGTTGTTGTAGTCCGTCCTTGCCGATCTGGATGAGCTCCTCCTTCACATCAATTCCTGCAACCACAAACAATCAAACAATTACCAAGCACTTGCATCTCATATAATAAAACATATATTCAACATGCAGACCAAGGAACACATGAAATAACTCATTAACACAAGCTATTGAGAAAAATGAATCAGTTTGTATTAATAACGAAACAAAGAAACTCTTACAACCTGGCCTTGGTGTTGTGCAAGTTCCTCCCAGGGTCCATCAAGGGTTTTCCTCTACTTTGACAAAGCTCACCCACTTCCAAGTAGAATCAAGCAAAGACAATCTCTCCTCACAAGGTTCTAAATGGGAGTCCTAATTCCTGCAGCATTTACCCAAAGAAAATGTATAGCTTCAACCTCTCCTCCCTCTGGCTCAATGCCTTTATTTATAGTGTTGTAAAGAGGTTATTCAGGTCCACCATCAATGGGATAATCCCCCTCTTTGGGTGGGATAGCTCCCTTATTGATGGGATAAGTTCCTCCTTAATAGGGATACATGAACCAACTGGAGGCGCATCCATTTCATCAAACCGACCTCTAGAAAGTTCTAGAAGTAACCACAAGTAACTTTTTTAAGATGAAACTTGCGCATTTTGCCTTTTACAGAAGGACGCACCTGTCCCTTAACATACAGAGCGTCCTAGGACGCAGCTTTTGTGAACATTATGAGCGTCCCCGCAGGTAAGGCTTGAGAGAACCTGCGTCCCCAGAGATAAACACATTTTTTACAAGACTTTCTCTCTTCTTTGAGTTTGAGATGGATAGCAGAGGCATAAGATTTGCCTAAGAGGGTAGCATGACTGTTGATTGAGCCATACTAACTGTAAATAGTCATGGTGACATTTTTTAGTGTAACAGATTGCCCCCTAAAGTGCGAAGCCTGGAATAGATTAGGGTTTTGTAATTCTAGGAAGGGTGAAGCGCTTTATCATTTCAAGGATTGTCTTGTGGATGTCCTGGTTGGAACCTGCAATTTTCAACACAAAATACATGTATAAGATTATATCATCACTGAGGTAGGCATTCCCATACTCAGATTCAAAACTTTAACTAATGGACTAACTACTCTGATACAGGAATGATCTTGCAGTACATCATTTTTATATACTTTTGTAGACATAGTATGGACGCAGCCATCTGTTTATGATTAGTCTACATAGATAATGGATACAAAACTCCTCGCAGCCTGGATGGTAGAAACTAGATCCAGGGTCTTCACTTCTACTTCCCGAATTGGTACGATTCTAGCCATGTGATTAAAAGATTTGATGTCGAACATGTTAGAAACCACTTGATTACCAGTCGATGATGTAAACTGTTAACAAGCGCGAGAGAGACCACCAGTAATGTCAATGGTTTTCAAAGTACCAAGCACAACCCGTGAAATGTGAATAGATGTTTTGATGTCGAACACTTCACGGAATCCTTTGATCGAAAGTCAATGATGTAAACTGACGTCAAAGGCGAGAAACCTGCCATTGATGCATGCAGACTTCAAGGTACTGTCGATTCCTAAGTCATCTTTCTAGATAATGTGTCGATGTCGATAGAAAGCGACCCGTTGCAGGCAAGCCCGCAACACGAAATCATTGTTCAAGTTGAAGAAATGTTGCTGTAAGGACTGACTCAGGGATGGTCAAATGGATGACAAGTATTTTGCAGATGAAAGTTTTGCTTGCAGACCTCTTGAACACATAACGACACGACAGATGGCTTGGTGACGAATAACTCAAAGTTAATCCCCGGAACCCGGTTAAAGACTTTCAAAGTGGTTTGATCAACTGTGAGGTAAAAGATTTCCCAACCCAGGTGAATGAAACAGTGTCGTGTTCAAGAGTGGTAATAAAGTTTCTTTTGAGACAAAAGGTAACAAACAGGTTCATTCTTCTCTCTTTTCCACCACCATTTCTGGCAAGTACCTCTTTATTTTTAACAAGCTTGAGGAGGATAACATATGCTTGATTATAAGCTCATCCTTCGGACGAGTCCAACCTAGTTTAAATTCGAACCCTAGGAAGGAGTGGTTCGTTCCTGTTTGTAATTGAACAGGTCCTCTACTGTAAAAGTTTAACGAGCCCAGTATAGGAGAAACTCGGCATTTTTCAATTTTAGAGAGTTTGAAAAAACTAAAGGAGACTCCACGTTGAACTTTTTCGTACATTTGTGTCCCTCAAGCCCGAAAAAGTATAAAATAATACCTGGGGGAACCGCTTGATCTTGCGACCAAGGAGTACTTTCATAATAGTGTCGTTGACCTGAAAAGTAAAAAGCGATCAAGGACACATCGTTTTATTTCCTTATCGAGTTTGAAACGACAAAAACCCGGCAATCTTTTCCTGATTTTGCGGTCAGAAAAGAGCTAAAAGGGGACCGTCTTTTAATTCCGTTTTAACGAGTGTAAAAGAAACGCTCGACGATCTTTTCATGTTTTAGGAGTCAGAAAAGGGCTTAAAAGATGACTCTGATATTTTTGTTCGTGAAAAATGACAATTTCCCTCGAAATCCCTTTGTCCTGCACAAAAGCAACACATTACTCATACCTGTTTAAAATAGGCAAAAATACATCGAAAAACATCTTTTCATGGTAAAAAATGAACTAATTCATCCAAAAAACCTATAAAAAGACCTTTTACCATGTCATTTTTACCGTTAGACTGTTGAGGTTGAAAAAGGAGCTTTTGACGAGAAACTTCCCGTGGTCGCTGCGGAAAATCTGACCGTCGGAATCGAACGCCGTCTTATCCAGGTATTTTACACATCCTACTCTGCATTTCTATCCGTTTAGAATTAATTTTTAGGTCTTAGTTTCATTTTTTGGGGGGTTTTGGTTTTGGAATGCGCCTCTCGGCGGACGCGGGTGCCCTTCGGGTGACCCGCGTCCCCTGACTTTTTCCTATACAGGAAAATGGTCGGAAGACGCAATCCGCCTTCAGGCCAGCCGCGTCCGGGCGCCCTGTGCTGTAAAGTCGGGGTGCGTCTTCCTGTGAAATGCGCATTTCAAAACCCCAACCCCCTCAAAAAACTATCTAAAAATTCCCAAATCAATTTCTAATGACTATTTCTGGTGTGCAGGGCATTAACCATGTTAGATTGGAGAGAACAAGAGCATGTAGAGGATGATGAAGTTGCAATAAATCATCAACCTTCCCTGGATGCCCTAAGAGCATGCGGGTTATACAAATACTGGACCATACCGGGCATGAGGGGCTAGGTAAGATTCTTGGAATGGCTGGTTGAGCGATGGAACGTTCAAGAACAATGCTTTTACATAGGAGGGCACCAGCTCGAGATAGAGCCCTCGGATGTATACTTTCTCACTGGCTTGCCGAACAGAGGCGAGCAACTCAGTCTTGCGGGGACTAGGCCGGGTGGCCAATCCCTTGATAGTCTCCGCGACGAGTGGTGCACACCTGGGGCTCACCATTCGAAAGGCATAGAGATAAAACACATCACTCTGCGTGAACTCAAAGTCATAGCGTTCACGGTTACCAGAATTTGCGGCGCGGCCGCTTTACACATTGCTTCCGGATCCCAAATGCGGATGGCAATTGACTGTTACCAAGGCACCATTTTCAACTGGTGTGAAGCTGTGTCGGCTCATATGAAGAGCCAACTGACCAAGGCAAAGAACGGACGACTAAAGACTTTTGGATATGGGCCTCTAGTCGTGAGCTTTGCCTTGGAGAGAGTTCCAATGCTGATCCCTCAGCAACTCACTGTTGATATCTTGGGTCCTCGGGAGCCAAAGCTGATACGATGGGTTGCGGTGATGGCCCGGCATCCTGACGAGGGCACGGCGGTGGTTCGATTCTCAGATAGTTACTTTCACTGGTTAGAGGACCAGGTTTTTTCGATACAGGACTTTCCGTATGCCGGAGTGGATTTTAGAGGTGATCCGGACATGGTTCTTCCACCGGGAGAACAATGGGATGACAGAGGTACTTTATTTTTCACAAGTTTTCTAATTATGTATTTTTTTTATTTTTCATATATATCGTCTCAAAACTAACAGTAAAATTTTCAAAATGCAGATGTTGGTCCACAGCGTCCAGCCAACCTCCGGCCTTTTGATAGACTACATCCAGCTGCACCGGTACCGGCCCCACAGGACGCGGCTGCAGAAGTACTAGCTGAGTTGGAGCATGATCTAGAGCGTCTCACGGCAGATATACCTGAGACTACTATGGACGACATTCCTACTAGGCTTCAGCGCTTCGTAGTCGCGGTCCCTGGACCGTTTAGGAGATTTTTGCGTAAGGTAGCCCGCGCAGTGGTGTCATACAGAGAGCACCACCAGTGATTGACTAGTCACTTTTGTAGTCACATGTGACATTTTGACTTTTTGTACTTATCATTTTTGCCGATCATAAGGTGTTTTTCAACCTATGATCGAAGACGATGTATATTTTTTGACACACTCCTATCTATATATATATCACTATTACCGGCTTATCTTGTTTAACATATGTGATGAAATGTTTTTAAATTTACTTGCATGATTATCGTAAATGTCTGTCCAACATTCGAGAAGCAATTGCATCTGCTAATGTATTTAAAGACCTTGGAATATGCTGATATTCAATGTAATCAAATTCACGTTCCAAGAGACGCACTCTCAAAAACAACCTTAATAACACAGGATTTCTAATGGCATAAACTCTATTAAGCTGTAATACAACAAGTTCAGAATCTAACCTCACTATCAAACGTCGAATTCCAAATGAAATAGATTCGGATAATAATTCAACCACTGCACTGTATTCTGCAATGTTGTTCGTTGTTTGACCGAGGCTTACCCCATGCATAGAAACTAACTCGTCAGAGGGCGAATAGATAACCCAAGCTGCGGAAGAGATATTCCGTGTACTACGACAAGCACCATCAGCAAATCCAATGTATGTTTGGAGAGGCGTCGACATCTGCAATATCAAGAGTAAAACCAAGATAAGCCAGAATAACGACGAAAACACACTCTCTAAGCTAAGCACACTGACTAAACTAACAAACACGCTAGCTAGAAAGAAAATCTAACCTATCTAAAGATTTCTCCATACCCACCATTTAAGCATAATACCTCTTTAGGTAAAGTCCATTTCTGGGTTTACCCAAAGAGTCCCCATCAAAATCAACCAGCTCATAAGCCCCTTTTGCTAGCTTTCGCTTTACAATGTAGGGTCCATGCCACATAGGAACGAATTTTCCAGCACCTAGCTTATCGTTAGCTTGATCATATAATAGCACTAGGTCTCCTTCCGAAAAACTTCGAGGTGTTACATTTCTATCATACTGAGCTTTCATTCGTTTCGCGTGAGTCTCGATTGCCAATGTAGCGTCACGTCGAGTCTCATCTAATTTAGCCAAGTACAATAAACGTTTCTCCTCTTCGGAAGTAGCTGGAAGTAATTCGACAGCCATTTGAAGTGATGGGATTTCGCATTCAATGGGTAACACAGCTTCCAAGCCATAAACTAGCTGGAAAGGAGTGAACCCTGTTGAATTTTTCACTGAGGTTCGGTATGCCCATAGCGCTGAAAATAACATGTTGTGCCAATTCGACCGATGAACACCAATGGTTCGTCGGATCATGATAACTAGAACTTTGTTGATAGACTCAACCAAACCGTTGGCTTGCGGATAATAAGGAGTAGAGCTATCGTGGCGCAAACCAAGCTGGCTTGTAAGCTCAGTCATCATGATGTTTCGAAAATGGCTCCCATGGTCAGTAATGATTGCTTGTGGGACACCAAACCTAGTTATGATATGATTGAATACGAAAACTGCAGCTGTTTTGCCGCTTGCGTCGAATGTAGGCATCGCCTCGGCCCACTTAGTAAAATAATCAACCGCAAGGATGATATACGCATGCCCCCCGGCCGAGTGAGGGTTACAAGTAATAAAGTCGATACCCCATTTGGCGAATGGACCAGCGGCAATTATAGGGTGGAGAGGAGCAGGTGGAGCGCGCATCTTGCGATCAAACACTTGACAGTTGTGGCATTTCCTGACGGCAATGATACAATCCTTAAACATAGACGGCCAGAAATAGCCAGCGCGCAACACCTTCTGAGCTGTGGCATACCCAGACATATGACCGCCACATGCTCCAGAGTGACAATCATTCAAAACTCTCTCAGCCTCTTCGTGAGTTAAACAACGTCGAAAAACTAAGTCTGCCCCCCGGCGATAAAGTGTATCTCCAATAATTTTGTATGGCTGGGATTGAAACCGAATTTTTCGACGTTCCGCTTTGGAAGCTTCAGGCCGAAAGGTTTGGGTTTGGAGATAGATGATTATATCCCCGTACCACGGATCTAAAGTACTGATAAGAAACAAAGATTCGTCCGCAATGGACTCCTCTGCCACAGTCTCTGTGTCAGCACTCGGGAAATCACACATCAATTCCGCAAAAACTAAGGATTTCTTAGACTTGGACTTCTCGAACTCCAAGTCGAACTCTTGCAGGATAACGATCCATTTAGAGTACTTGCCCCCTAGCAGTTGTTTTGTCAAAATATAAATCATAGGGTTGCAATCCGAAATAACTGTAGTTTTACGGAGAAGAATGTAGTGACGAAAACGCTGGACAGCTTGAACGGCTGCCAGGGCCAATTTCTCCACATGCGAATATTTTAGCTCAGTGGGATTCAAGGTCCTACTAAGATAATATATCACATGCTCCGCTCCGAATTCATCTTCTTGAACTAACACCATTCCAATGGTGGAATGCGAAGCTGCGAGGTATAAGAAGTAGTCCTGGTTGTAGTTGGGAGGATGCAACAACGGTGCATGGGTCAACGCGTGTTTAAGTGCATCAAAAGATTGTTGGGCAATCTCGTCCCAAAAGAATTGTGCGTTCTGTTTCAACAACCGTGTAAAACCTTTAGTGACCTCGGCGTAGTTTGGGATGAATCGGCGTAAAAAGTTCGCTTTCCCTTGCAAACTTTGGAGTTGGCGCAAACTCGAAGGAGGAGGCAATTTGATGATAGCCTCGACTTTCGAGGGATCGACGCGAATGCCGGCTTTTGAAACAACAAATCCCAGCAATCGACCTGTTTCTATACAGAAAACACACTTGTGGGGATTCAACCGAATTCGATAATGCCTACACCTCATAAAGATTGCTCGTAGGTGGACAAGGTGATCAGCTCGATGTAAAGAATGAGCAGGCAAATCATCGAGATAGGGTTGCACAATGTGCTTGATGTCATGAAATGCATAAGACATCGCCCGTTGAAAAGTAGCCCCGGCATTCTTAAGCCCAAAAGGTAATTTGCAATAAGCAAATGTCCCCCATGGACAAATGAATGCCGTTTTTGGTTGGTCGGCAGGTAGAATATTGATTTGATTATAGCCCGAAAAACCATCCATGAAGGAAAACATTTCACTTCCGGCACAATCATCAATAATTTGATCGATATAAGGCGTAGGATAGTTGTCTTTTGGACAAGCTCGATTTATATCCCTATAGTCGATACAGATTCTTATTGTTCCTTGTTTCTTGTTGACCGGAACAATATTCGATACCCAATCCGTTAACGGGATCGGATAAATGAAACCTGCTTTCAACAGCTTTTCGACTTCTGCTTTAATCGCAGCCGCTTTTCGAGGGTGAATCTGACGCAACCGTTGCCGGACGGGTTTAGCATCCGGGTAGGTCTTTATTTCATGAACAACAATGGCAGGATCGATTCCCGGCATTTCCTCGTAAGACCAGGCAAACACATCGCGGAATTCTTGGAATAGGGCCTTGTAAGTTTGGATTTCTTCTTCAGTACATGCGGCACCTATATGAATGTTCTCCTCAATTCCGGGCTTCACTGAAATATCAATGGGAATAGTACGAGAAATATTCCCTAAATTCAACTCTGAATCAGAATGTTTCGTTGGATCCTGAGCGTCTTTGACATATTCAGCGGTAAAGATAGATGAAAAATCATTTTCAAATGCATCATCCTTAGGTAAAAACGAAGATCTGTGATGGAGATCCTCCCATGGTAGATCATCTACACTTAGGATTTCGCGAAGTTGTTCGTCAGATGACACGACTTCGGGAAACGCTATCCGTTCTAAGGGTGAGGTGAAAAGTGATTCTTCACTGACCACATTCATTTGGTCGATTTCGGTTGAATGCGAGTCGGTAAAAGACATGACAGCTTCATAAGCAATTTCATATGGACTCAAAGGCATAGCATCACCGAATGAGTCTATCTCAGAGTCAGATGGGACAATCCAAGGATCATCATAAATAATGTTTTCTGATGTAATCATATGAATTGTTGCAAATGAAGGGTCTACGTTGAGTGGAGGGAGAGGAAAAGTTCCCAGTAAACCGGAATCCTTAACTAAACCTACACCAACGTCCCTATAAGGGATTGTCGTCTTACCGACATGCTGGATACTCTCTGAAGAGGCTGGGTCGGATGAAAAGTATGTCAGCTGATCAATAGTCACGATCTTACCGTTATGTGGAAACTTAATTACTCTGAAGACCGATGAAACGACCGCTGTCATAGCATATGACCAACTTCGACCCAAAAGAAGGTTGTAGTCTAGAGGGGCATCAACCACTTCCACATCCAGACTAACGGTTTTACCTTCTACCCCTATAGGCAATTCTTGTAGAATACCAAACGGACGGAACCCACGGCCATCAAAGGCCTTAAGGATGGTGGGGGATTGGTTCAACGAAGGAGAACCAAGGATCTCCAACATTGAATCGACATAATACACGTAGAAGCTCCCTCATCAATCACAGTCCGATGAATAGGCCTGTTTTTGACTATCACTGGAATTTGGAAAGCCATTTGATGGGGGAGACGCGGTGTACTATTTTCTAGATCGAAGATCATTAGGTTCGGGTCCTGAACATCAACAGCTCCGATAGCCGACAAAAGCAATTTTCGTTGTGCTGGGCATGATTGCAGCACTTCTAACGCCGACATTGCTGAGGGTGAAACAGCTAAGTCCTCAACAATGTTGTAATTCTGGGCTGCTCTCGCATGTGGATTGAAAGCAGACCTTCGAAGTACACCCTTGGCGGGCGGCTTAATCACTAAGTCTGGGTTAGGTTTTTCGATCTGTAGTGGATCGGAACCAGGAGCTGAGGTTGATGGGTTAGAGTGAGAAGATTCTGCTTCCTTACCATCAACAGGATTCTTACTACCATAATCTTGCGATCGAGTCGCAATCCTCACATGAGACATCATCAAAATGGGTTCTTCACTGGCATTCGAAGAAGAACCTATCATCTTATTCTCCTGCTCCGGAAATGGATTTTTTAACACAGCAGGAGTGGGAGAACCTTTGACTATTTTCACAACCTCGGCCCGATGAGGGCAATCTCTCGTAAAATGATCCTCTTCACAAATAAGACAAGGATATCGAGGTTTGCGCTTTTCGTCATTGGTTTCCGACTTTTCTGTTTTCTCCTTCGGAGCCTTGTCTGCTTTAGCCTTCTTCTTTCCTTTCTTCTTTCCACCGTTTTTTGATTTGGCCGTAGATGACTCTACAGCGTGAATATCGGCGGTAAGTTCAGGAGAAGACTCTCCTGTCGGAGAATCAGGCAAAGTGATAATTGGAGTAGTTGAAGCCTTGGAAGACTTCTTCTTGCTCTTTGTATTCACGATACCAATCATACCATCAGCGGCATGAGATCCCGAAGGAGCAGCAGCGATTTGATTCGACTTTGGAAGATCCGGAATCTTCTCGTGTAACGTACCCGACTGAGTGTAAACTAAGTCAAGGTATTGTGCCTGAGCAATGACTTGCTCCTCAGTAACTACTCCGGCCTTAGCTACATCTTCAGTAATCTTCGGTAATAATGATTTGACAAACCATTCAGCTAAGATTTGGTCCGGGATAAAAACTTTCACTAACCTCCTACGACGTCTCCACTCATGGATGTGATCAGAAATATACGTGGACGTCGATTGTTTTAGTGAAGTTAATAACTCCGTGCCGTTATCGTATCTGACCGGCAACTGAAAGTGAGTTAAGAACGAGGTAGCTAACTGGCTAAAGTTGTAAAAAGAGGCCCGTGGTAACTCAATGTACCACTTGGCCGCGAGACCAATGAGTGTACGCTGGAAAAGACGTAAGCGGATGGAATCATCTGAGATAGAATTCGAAGCACACCAGAGGTGGTAAGTCATCACATGATTGGACGGATCCTCTCCAGACTTACCTTCGAACTTGGGTATATCACTGGGCAACTTATTTGGCATTGGCGGCCAGAACGGAAGATATTGAATTGGATCGTTCGTTAGGCGCGTCAAGTCTGGTAAATCCAAAGTTGCGATAAACGGTAACTGCCGGTTAGGATCTCTAAAACTCTGGGTCACAATACCAGCCCCAGGAGGAGGATATCCAGGATAACTAGGAACAGGAGTCGCATTTGGGATATTATATCCTCCTGGAAAACCAGGATTAACCGGACCGTACTGGGGTTGTTGAGGTTGTTGATAAGTGTACCCAGGATACGGTTGATACTGGTAAACCGGTTGTTGGACAGCTTGCCCATGTTGGTACTGTCCCTGGTACGGAGGTTGAACAAATTGAGGTTGAGTAGTAACAACCGTACTTATACCAGGCTGACCTACAGGCATCTGGACCGTGGTTTGAATCGTAGATCCAGACAACGGTAAAGATGTCTGAGGTGTGGTAACAGGGACAGTAGAAACTGGAGCCGTCGATACTCCAGAAGTAAGTATGGTAGATGTAGCGGTAGTTGCAGCAGCCGTTTGAGATGGAGTACTAGGTGCAATTGGCGGCTGAGTAACTACCGAAGTTACAGAAGTTTGAACATTTGGCTGGACAGGTTGCGGTTGCTGGGTTGGACCAGAAACTACGGGTTGTCCAGCTTGAGGAACCATCTGTATACTTGGCTGCAACACCTGTTGACCCTGTGATGGATCCCATACTAACATTCCAGGGTATTGACCCGTAACAGGTTGAGGATACTGAGATCCATAACCGGATTGAGGGTAGGATTGATAATTGTAAGGTGCAGTTCCCATACTTGGAACATATGACTGACCTTGAGGCGGTTGATAACCTTGACTCGAGTATTGACCTTGAGGTTGATAACCTTGAGGTAAATACTGATACTGGGGTTGACCTTGACCTTGAGGTTGGTACCCTTGAGGTTGATAACCTTGGGGTTGATACCCTTGAGGTTGCCATCCTTGAGGTTGCCATCCTTGAGGTTGATATTGATACTGAGGTTGACCCTGGGGTACATATTGAGGCTGGGGTTGACCTTGAGGCGCGTATTGCACCATAGGTGCATACTGACTTTGAGGTTGCCCCCCAGACACGATTTGTGTACCTTGAGGTTGCCCCCCAGGCGTTAACTGCGGTTGCCCCCCAGGCGGTAATTGGCCACCTTGAGGTTGGAGAAACGGGAACTGAACCTGACATCATGTAAATGTCTCCTACACCCAATGGTACATTACCACTGTTTCCAATTAATAACCCATGATCAACGGGTTGAGGAGATGCTCCCGCAAAGGTACCAGAAAGAGATTGATACCCAGTGGGAACAGAAGGACCGCCGTGTAAAAAAGATTCAGGACTTTGAGTAAACACGGATGACTGACCAGACATATTTACAGGAGTATAAATACCTCCAGGTGGAAAAGGAGTACGAGGTGGAGAAAAACCTACTGAGTTGTCTAAATAATTGGTTAACGAAAGGTACCAAGTAGTACTTCTAGGAGGACTGTAAAAGATGGATTCACGCTCCCTTAGATCAATAGTAAGTTGACCTTCAAGGTTAGAGACACCTATATCCTCCTCTGGAGCAAGTTCTTCTATAGCAATCAAACCAGTAGGAAGATTTTCGGTGATAATTCTTTCTATTCTCGGTGAATCTGGAACACTAGAAGTTGGAGTAACAGGTTCAGATATTTCAGGTTCTTCGCCTGTATCACTAGCAGACGAAAAACTACCGACAAGCTCAGAAACTGAAACAGCTTCGGGATTATAACCTGTCTCTAAACTTTGGTAATCTGGATGGACTACCAAGGAAGATTCTCCTTCTTCAGGTGAACCTACTCTACTGTCACTAGGAGGAGTTACAAGGACCTTTAACCCTTCGTACTAACCCGGAATGTCTTCAGGAGATTCACCCCGCGATTTACGGAGTTTTCTTAACAAATCTATTCCGGTAACAATCTCAGGAGACTTGCCCCGAAGTCGACGGGACTGTCTCGGTAATTCCGCCACAATTAAAGATTTTTAACTACAACACACGAAAACAAAGTAAAAATTTCAAATCAAACCACCTAAAGTCTTCTAAAGAAGCAAACAAATTTGAAGCACACGCCTAAAGAATCTAGAGCGTCAAACCAAACACAAACAGTAGTCTTCCAGACCAAAAGCGCTAGTTGGTGATGAAGTCCAACCTCGCTGGATTCAGTACAGAAATGGCGGGTGGAACAGTTACCCCGGCAACCTGCTTAATGAATAGACCGGCACAAGTTCCTCCACTTTAACCGTCTCGAAGTGAAGTGAACCCCCCGGAAAATCCAAGTGAGTATAACCGACGTCTGCTCCAGGTACAGTGGGACCTTCCCTCCACCGTCACCTCGGTAGAACCCTAAAGATTATGGTCACTAAAGTTACCAATCACAACAATTACACCTGGGGGAACAGTCTAAACTCCGACAGCACGCAAGGGCAGAGTAACAAGCTCAATCCCCTTACCGGCTCCTTGACAGTAATCCAAGGTTTACCGATAAGTGACCCCTGGCTCCTCGACAATGGTTAATCCGAGGTTTACCGTTTGTAATACGTACTGTCTGGCGTCGTTCCCAACGAGGGGGGAATGATCCCCTCACTGGTTCGGACACGAGCTCGTGCTTCTCCTTTAAGAGGAGCTTTCCCAGAGTGCAATTGAAACAATTGGATTTATTCTACTCAAGATAAACTATCTGTTTGGTTTTGTAGTCTTGGAGAGTTAAGTACTCACCTACTCCAAGACCCTAGCCTAAGCTATGTTGGTGTTTCAGAGCCCTAGAAAAATAAAAATTACTAGATTGATTTTAATTTAAGCGTTACTTTTAAGGTTGTTTCTTAAGTCAAAAGGTGATGGAAGTGAAACCAGTGGTGTGTTGACTCGACTCGAAACCACTACAAAATGCACCTAGGATGATTTACCCACTACTTTACTTTTTGATGAATTGCTTAACTAAAAAGTTGAGAGAATGCAATTTTTATAAAAGCAACTTCTTAATTAAAGACAATCAAAGAAACAATTCGTTTGTCTTTTCCAAGCATAAAAACATGACCGCTCTTTACTTGCACGAAAAAACTCTTTTTCTTCCAAAAACTTTAAATGCTACTTGAAACAAAACTTTTAAAAGGAGATGTTTTTGTATTTTTCTTATTTAACGAAAAACATAAATCTATTTTAATAAAAATCAATTGCAAACTATGAAATCTATCAAAAATCACTCAAAAATAAAAAACAAACAAATCAAAAGGAAATAACCTTAATTAACCTAATGAGGCAAAGCCAACAATGATTATTCTGTGTTTTACTTGATCACAATCAAATCAAGGACTAGCTTATTGCAGAACCAAAAACTAGTCAAAACAAAACTCTAATCTTTTTGTTCTTTTGTAAGATGGAAATCAACACTTTATAAACAAGTAATTCGAAATTTGACCCAAAAGACAACTTAAATGGCAAGCTGCTCACACAAGGAGACTTTACGACAGGCTTGACTTCTAAGAAGGCTGACAAACCAGAGAGATCTAAGGCTGGACAACTTTCTACCGTCAAAGTCACTACAGGACCTATTCAAAAATCAAACCCTAGGCCTAAACTTCGTTGAAATCCACTAAAACACTCAAAGCTCACAAAACAAGTTCAGGTGAAAATTTTTGACAGGGTACTAAAGGATCTGGGCAGAAAACACAAAAAAAAACAAAATCTAAAAGCAATTAAAGCAAAAATGGAGTTTTCCTAAATTTTTACAGGAAGACGCAGGCAACCCGTTAGAACAGGCGCGGGCCTGCTCTGTGCAAACGACAACAGCGCGTCCAAAGACGCACTGTGCAGTACTCAGAGGGTGCGTCCTTCTGGAAAAGTTAAGAAAAACCAAATCTAACTAAATCTAAAGCTAAGCCACCCAAATACTAATTCTCACAGTCAAAAACCAGAAAATAAAAATGATTTTCTCAGAGCAAAGTTCACACAAAGGAAAAGACTTTCACATTAATGGCTACCCCAGCGGAGTCGCCAATTTGTCGTGGCGGAAAAAGTCGTTTGTGCGGACACAACTGACCTCCCTAGGAGTCTAAACTCTCTAGCGACAAACAAGACAAAATGGAGCGATCTTTCTCTAAATACACCTTTTAAAACATGAAAACTACAAGTGTTTAGGCTTACCTTATTCCAAAACGCTGTTGTTGTAGTCCGTCCTTGCCGATCCGGATGAGCTCCTCCTTCACATCAATTCCTGCAACCACAAACAATCAAACAATTACCAAGCACTTGCATCTCATATAATAAAACATATATTCAACATGCAGACCAAGGAACACATGAAATAACTCATTAACACAAGCTATTGAGAAAAATGAACCAGTTTGTATTAATAACGAAACAAAGAAACTCTTACAACCTGGCCTTGGTGTTGTGCAAGTTCCTCCCAGGGTCCATCAAGGGTTTTCCTCTACTTTGACAAAGCTCACCCACTTCCAAGTAGAATCAAGCAAAGACAATCTCTCCTCACAAGGTTCTAAATGGGAGTCCTAATTCCTGCAGCATTTACCCAAAGAAAATGTATAGCTTCAACCTCTCCTCCCTCTGGCTCAATGCCTTTATTTATAGTGTTGTAAAGAGGTTATTCAGGTCCACCATCAATGGGATAATCCCCCTCTTTGGGTGGGATAGCTCCCTTATTGATGGGATAAGTTCCTCCTTAATAGGGATACATGAACCAACTGGAGGCGCATCCATTTCATCAAACCGACCTCTAGAAAGTTCTAGAAGTAACCACAAGTAACTTTTTTAAGATGAAACTTGCGCATTTTGCCTTTTACAGAAGGACGCACCTGTCCCTTAACATACAGAGCGTCCTAGGACGTAGCTTTTGTGAACATTGTGAGCGTCCCCGCAGGTAAGGCTTGAGAGAACCTGCGTCCCCAGAGATAAACACATTTTTTACAAGAATTTCTCTCTTCTTTGAGTTTGAGATGGATAGCAGAGGCATAAGATTTGCCTAAGAGGGTAGCATGACTGTTGATTGAGCCATACTAACTGTAAATAGTCATGGTGACATTTTTTAGTGTAACAAAACCTTCTAATTTGAGTTGTCTCGATATGACCGACACCGCATCCGGCATCAGTCTCAACCTTATCAAATCCTTGGTGATACATTATATTGAGTCGATGTTCACTCTATTCTTCACAAATGTCTAAAAATTGAAGAGGTTGAATGATTCTTGAATGACTGCCACTCTAGGGCATGTGGTGGTCACATGTCAGGCTACGCCACTGCTCATAAAATCCTCCACACCAGTTATTTTTGGCCTTCCATTTTCAAGGATTGTATTATGGTCATTCATAAGTGTCATGAATGTCAGAATTATAACTACAAGCACCGTGTCCTGTCAGCACCCTTACACCCAGTCATTACCATTGGCACATTTACTAAATGGGGCATAGATTTTATGACATGTAACCCTCACAGCCAGGGGGCATGGCTATATCATCATCGTCATCAACTACTTCACTAAATGGGCCGAGGCAATGCCCACATATAATGTTGACAGTATCACTGCTGCTCAATTCATCTTCAACCATGTCATAGCCCATTTTTGCATCCCTCAAGCCATTGTCACTAGCTATTGTCACTGAACATGGATCACATTTTCGTCAGTACATGATGGAAGAGCTGACTTCTCAGTTGGGTCTTCGCCATGATAGCTCAACTCCTTACTATCCACAGGCCAATGGCCAAGTCGAATAAATTAACAAAGTGTTGATTACTATGCTTCAACAAACCATTGGAAAGCACAAAAAGGATTGGAACCTTATGCTATTCTCGGCTCTTTGGGCTTACCAGACTTTGGCTAAGATAGCCACTAGTTTTACTTTGTTCCAGTTGGTTTATGGTTTAGAGGTGACACTCCCGATTGAGTGTGAAATTCCTTCGTTGAAATTGTCTATCAAACTACTTCCTGATACCTCGCCTCAGGAGGAGCGTTACTTTACCTTGAGAGGCTTGATGAGACCCGTCATATTTATACGATGGTGATTGAAGCAAAAAAGAAATGAATCAAAGCTCATTTTGATCAAACCATTTCTACATGCATTTTTGCTGAAGGCGACTTGGTCCTCCTATATGATCAGGCCAGCGATAATTTGGGAGCTAGAATGTTTGAACATATGTGGAATGGGCCATATATTGTAAAACGTGTCTTGCAAAAGAGCGCCTATGAGCTAGTTGACTACGAAGGAAATGCATTGTCACAACCTCACAACGAGTTGTATCTGAAAAATTATTATGTGTGAGTTCCATGTAATTATTTTTGTACATTAATGTGTGAAATCATTGGTGTGCATTTTTTATCTTTTGGTGTGAGTGTTTACTTTGCAGACATGCTTTTCTGCTTACCTTGTGTTCTACTCGGTTTACAGATGTCATCAAACCATTATGTTGGTTTTGCGAATGGTGCTTGTCATAGCACATAGAACTTGTCTTCCACCACTTGGGCACTCTTTTCCCATGATGGCGAGTTGGTCGATTTACAATGTATTTTCCTGGGACGGACAACTAATAATATGTTGAATACAGTGCAATCATTGAACTGTTGTCAGAAGCAGTTTCTCTTGGCATTATAAATTTAGTTGTTAAATTAGATTCAGAACTCGTTGTGTTACAATTGAATAATCATTACTTAGTAGGAAATCCACAAATTTTGTGTATGTATTTATGTGTTCAATTATTGGAAAGAAATTTTGATTTTATCACATATCAACGCATTCCATGTAGCTTGAATACATTAACAGATGCATTAGAAAATTATGTTCTTGATAGACATTTGCATAAGTTGTAAAACTGATCATATCATCATGATACATGGACACATAAGTAGAAAATAAAACATGCATATATATATATATATATATATATATATATATATATATATATATATATATATATATATATATATATATATATATATATATATATATATATATATATATATATATATATATATATATATATATATATATATCATGTCTGTCATAGCTTTTTTCATCAAAATCTCAAAAATAAAGTGTTCCGAGACACATGACTTTCAAAGCCTACAACAATGCAAAAAAAAACTAGAAAGGTTATTCACCCACATGATTCTCGTGATAGCACGAGATAAATATAATCACTCGGCCTAATAACTGACTTAGTCTCGCAGACACTCCGGCTGTATGCCTCTCGTATCGCAATGGCACATCATCTATAGTCACATATTCTGGAATGGCGCGGGTGATCACTTCTAGATTGTGTTCCATATCCACCATGGGATCTACTCCTTCCTCATAGGGAGCATCCTCTATCTGACATTCTCATCGCCATGCTATTGGCAACATGTGAGGAGGTCTTTCTAGTCCAACATCTGCACATTTATTATAAATTAAATCTCAAATTCACTTTAACAAAAAAAATTCATATAGATAGAAAAATCCAAAAACAAGTTTTACCTACATCAGTCCACTATTCACCCGGTTGCAGAGTTAGATCCAGATCCCATCTAAAATATGTGCCTGCATAGGCGTAGTCATCCACAACGATCAGTTGGCGATGCAACCAACTAAAAAACTACGGAGGGAAATGCATCTGCTGGCCCCCTCCTCCTCGAGGCATGAGTTCACTCCATCTAACTAGCCTCGGATCTTATGGAGAAGGATCTGGTACCTCTATCCACTGATACTAAAGTAGGGGCACTCACTTTAGAAATAAAGTGACCAAGATTGAACTGAAGTCGAACTGCTTCAGGTTTCCTCGCTTACCTTTGGTCAGTTTCCTCTTCATATTGGACAACAACCCACCACACCAGTTGAATAATGTTGGAGTAACGCAGTCTACCACATATTGGAATTGAGATTTTGGAATCTCATGTAAAGCCTGTGACCCCTCTATACGAGCCATGGTGTGTAGAATCATCCTTAAGGGAAGATTTGACAGTCATTATCTTCACCTTACTGCTCATGGTCATCTCTACACCTGGGCAATGTCTCCTAATCAAGGTGTTTGTACTCTCACCTTCAAGATGAGGTCCGAAGAGTTGAAATCTTTCCCCTCTTCTAGACAATCCAATAATAAAGTAGATGTTTGTTTCTTCCAGTTCTAGTTCTTGGTCTCCAATAATAAAGATCTCTCGATCAATGTCCCATATGGTTCGGAAGAATTTCAGTAGCCCATAGTTCCTCAAAGCATTCACGCATTCTGAATCATGGGCAGCCTGGT
Source organism: Pinus tabuliformis (assembly GCA_031772625.1). NCBI lineage: Eukaryota > Viridiplantae > Streptophyta > Pinopsida > Pinales > Pinaceae > Pinus > Pinus tabuliformis. Next base: position 1,191,239,487 of record CM062811.1, on the reverse strand, counting down.
GATCTTCTGCCTCATGGTCTCTCTCCTTCCATTCAATGACCATGTTGTCAAAATCTCTTGCAAAACAACCATTAAACATAAATTAAATTCTTTTCCATGGATAAAAACTCAGAAATTTTACCCTAAGAGGAAGATTTTTCTTCAAAATTTCTACCTGTCGTTCATCATGTCTGTTTTTATTAAACCCACGAGGGCCTTTCGGCTCAGGGGTGACCATTGCGGGTTTGATGAGCAAACCCACGATGATTGCCCCTACTATTAAAAATTGAAATCCTTCCCTTTAGAAAGTAAAAATTTGACGAAAAAGCATGAAAACACAATGAAATAAAAGAGAAATGGCAGATATCTTACTTGCAGCTGACAGTTCAAGAAATGATGCCCTAGATCTCCCACATTGCTCGCCTGAAAAATCAAAGAAAATGGGGTAAAAATGCACTCTCAAGTTTACTCGAGTTGAAATGGTAAAAATGTTTTTTCTTTTAGTTTATTTATAATTTTTAAACTCATTTTTGCCAATATTTTATTAATATTTTTTTATTTTCCTCAATATCAGTGATGTGTGGTTATCTTTGTGCAGTTACAGGTAGTTTTTGGTGAATATAGTGATCATTCTTGACTGATTCAACGAGTTTTATTTTATCTCTTTTTCAAACTCGTTAAAAATAAATGAAAGGGAACCCCCGTGGAGTCATCTTTAAGCTCTTTTCTGACTCTTGAAACATGAAAAGATCGCTGAGTGCTTGTCTTTTCGAACTCATTAAATTAAATGAATTGATGTCATCTCAGTATATGTTTGCCCCTTTTTTAGGCTGAGATTGACTATTTACGAAAAAGTTACACCTTGGTCAACATGGTCAAGAGGTTATCTTGAATATTTTTTTCTACCTTTTCGAGTTCAAGGGACAAATTACGAAAAGGGACATGATGGAGTTTTCTTTTTTGTCTCTTTTTCAAACTCTCTAAATATGAAAAAGATACTGAGTTATTCTTCCGTCGAACTCGTTAAAAATTTTATGAAGAAAGACTCGTCACCATGATGAGACTGAGTTTCTCCTTCCTAGGACTCGTAAAACCTACTCGGATGGATTCATTCGAAGAATGAACTTATATGACATGGATATGCTATCCCCTTCAAGCTTGTGATCAGAAATAATTGGGGTACTCGCTAGAAATAGTGGGAAAAAATGAAAGTGAAACATCCTTTGTATGGCCAACATGTCACTCTTGAACATGTCACTCTTTTGCTTATCATGTCAAGTTTTGGATTTCCTCACTCAGTCACTTATCCTCTGAGGGTTGGGTGATTCATTTTTCCTCTCATATGACTATTCCATTTTATCATGATCCTTGGTCTTATGTTGAGTCAAACGCTGCCACACTCTAGATTCGTGTCGCCGATGTTCAAGATAAGTCCTATCTGCATTCTATTACCTATACATCATCTAACCCTTTGTTATAGTCTTGGATCTTATTCATTTCATTCCACTTTATTCCTTGTTTCATCTTGATGATGGGGGACTCATCATGGCCCTCCTTCGACGGGTCACTTCCTGTCGACTTCAGCTCATTATCCATGAAGATGACTTAGAGGCTCCCTTTCAGTACCTTAGAGCTTGCATGCCTTAATGGCAAGTTCTTCGCATCCAACAACATGTTTTCATCATTGGCCTTTGATCGAATGATTCCATGAGTGTTTGACTTCAGCTTCATTTTAACATTCACAGATTGTACTGTCGTACCTTGAAATCCATTGTCATTACTAGTGGTTTCTCTCATGCCTGTTAACTGTCCACATCATTAGCCGGTAATCAAGTGGTTTTATAGCATCTTCGACTTCGACACATTCATTCACGCGTTAGAATTCATACTTTGATCGGGTTGGGATGGAGTACAAGACCCTGAGTTTTTTCTAATACGACTCAAGCTGCATGGAGTTATGTGTTGTTCATGATTGTACACATGTTTCTTCTATACAGATGGTTGTGACCATACCATGGGACTTTACATTTATGATGATCCTTTTATATCGGGTGGTTGCATCCATAGGTTGGATCTTAGATTTATAGATGATCCTTATCATTCGGATGGCTACATCCTTACCATGGATTCATGTTTTGATATCAGATATGTATATGTATATGTATATGCGTCCTTGATTTGTAGGTCTCCTAACAGTGTTTGTTCTCGTCCTTACAAAAGCTCGTAAAGCATCTCAACCATCACTCCATGTTCTCCCTTCATTCTTTAGGGGACATCTGTTACACATTATTTTGTCACACCTCCCACACTTCCCTATGACATACCCCGAAGTGCCTGAAACATGACCATCATGCAGTGTACTCATCCAGATATGCAGCGCATATCCTCCCTAAAACAATGATGGAAAAATGCCTTGAGCTTCTGATGACCCTCATCACTAGGTAATTATATGGGCCTTAATTCACCTCCTAGCTTAGTCAAAACAACTTTTCTCATAACTTATTACATGGTTTTTATTATATTTTGTTTATGAGGTGAGTTAGAGTTGGATATTATGCTTTGTGGACTAATATGCATTGAATGTAGGATTAAATGATAAATCAAGGAATTTTGGAAAAGACTAAGGTCAAAACTCGAATGGGACAAGGGAGAGGGATTGTAGGAGGTAAATCCTCCTCATTTATTACTCCTTCATTCGAATATTCCTCCATTCATCACATCAACTCGGAGTGTAAATAGCCAAATCATGACGACTAGAAGGAAGCCGAGAAAGTGAGAGACAAAGCACCAATTTATCTCGAATTTGGGAGCCGAGTCTCCCTAATTTTAATGAATTCGTTGGGGACTTTAGGTGTATAAGTAGAGAGGCCAAGGACCTCAGTAGGATTCAGATTTTTATTGTAAAACTCTAAGCTATTTTCGAGATGCAATACTTGTGAAAGTTCTCTTTATGTAATTTGTTGTTTTAGTAATAGAATGAGTTTTGTTTTGAGCTAGCACTAAGTTAACTTAGAGGCTGAAGCTCTTGGGTTAGGGCCCAACCCTAGCAGCCAAGGCTCCTCTTTATTGTACATGTATGTTTAGTGTAGATTCATAGCTTGTTAATTTTCTTTTTAGATGCATCTCCATTACAAGTAGTGTAAATTAGATAGGTTGTTTAATAGTTTGCTTCCATTTGTGCCTTATTTCAAGTAACAGGTTAGCAAGGAGAAAAAGGATCACCACAAGGTTCTTAGCAGGTGTCTCAGCCTCATTTCCTCCATTTGATGCCATGACTTGAGGAAGGGACCCTTAAGCAACCCCAAAAACACAAATTTCTAGTTCTTTTATGAGCTTTGGAGTTTGTTGTCTTTAATTTAGTATTTGGTTAGTTTTGCAAGGTAGATTTCACTGTCATCTTTTTCATCTCCATTTCTGCGGTAGATCTCACTCATTCTTTCATTCCTTTCAGCAGCTTTCTTCATGCATAGTATAAGCAGTTGATTCATTAATTCTGCTTTTCTAGATTATGAAAATGTATCTTGTTGCATAGCTTTTTGGGAAGACACACATGTTTTATGTAGAGTAGGTGCTTTAGGAGGAGACTAAGACTTCATAGCCAGCAGCCACCTTCCACTTCATCCACCTTAGCCATCCCTTGTTTTCACCATCACCTTCACTAGTTTTCCATCATTTTTCATAGAAATTCTCCCAAACACATTGAGCGAATCTAGCCATCTATTATCTTGGATATTGACTCTTGAGTGATCCTATACCTTCTCCCACTCCATTCCACCCATCACACACCTTTCCTAAGCCTCTCATCACCTCCAATACCTCACATTTAGCTCTTGGTTGTATCATGTACGTTTCCTGTAATTCCTACAGGATCATCCTGTTGGTTTCTAGTACATTCTGTAGGTTTTCCTGAAATGGCCTGTTTTGAGGCCGAATTGATGGAAAAGCTCTAGGAAGTCAGAAAAAGCCTCCCAGGGGTCCTCCACACGATCCAACCATTTCAGAACCCTTCCAACCATCCTCAAACATCCTTAATTCACCTGCCACATCCACAAGAACAATTAGTTTGCATACTTGATTTTGCATAAAAGGACCTTAAAAGCAAAAACAGATTTAGTTTAGTCTCTTTACTTGCGAATTAGTGTTGTTTGATGCTTCTTACTTATAAAACTTAGATAGTAGCATTTTCTTCATGTTGATTTAGCATTTTTTCCTAGCATAGCTTCTTAAATGGTTAAACAGGGAATGTTGTGATTTAGCATTACATGCCGACCTTCTCCATTATTGCAGTAGAGTAACTCTCTTAGAAGTAGATTTACCTTTCTTCCATCAAAGAATCAAGCTTCTTATGACTCCATAGAAGTATGGCTTGGAACCCCAGTGGTCTCTTGCCAGCTGAATAGTGACAACAGGCAGGACCATCACTTTTACTTGTGCATACAGCACTGCCACCTCCAAGTTTCTACAAACCTCGGGTTAATAAGTAAAGTCGGTAGCCCAGGAGTTGCAGCATCCTTGCTACAATACTAGCGCTTATCACTTTTTGGTGCCATTTCCGAGGAGGTGTTTGAGTAGAATGTGATTATTGCTTTCTTTTCTTCTATTTCTTGTCTTCAATATTTTGCCATTAGTTTATTTTTGAAAAAGTAATCTAGTTGTTTCCTTTCTTTCATTTGCATTGTCTACTTTCTTTCCATTTTGCAAGCAAGATTTAAATTCATCAAGTAGCTTTTTCATTCTATTAGTAATTTTCATTCAATCAGCAATTTCAATTATGAAATTACTTTCCAAGTTAAAAAAAAAAAAAAATACAAAACCAAACCAAAAATATTTCCTTTCATGCCTTGTAGGAATAGGGACAACTTAGGGAAATTTTTGCCAAATACCCCCACTGCATCCAACATCCAACCTTCCCTCTTCTTCGGTGGTTGTGAATTGGAGGAACCCTTAGGTGAGAAACCTGACATATTTGAAGAACCTACAGGGGAAGAAGAAGAAGAAGAAGAACCCATTCCTACTAAACCAATGGCTGAAAACAGAAATGACAAAGGGAATAGAGAGAGAGTTGAGGGTGCCTTCCCCATCAAGGAAACCAATGGGGACACTAAGATGAAAAATATAAGCCCCTCTGCCCTACCTCATTTCCATGGCCTGACCACAGAGGACCCCGACACTTTCCTATTTGAGTTTGTTGTTATATGCCGAACCTATGACTATACAAATGATGAGAAAAAGTTAAAACTATTTCCATCTACCCTCAAGGATGCAGCATTGTGTTGGTTCATGGGTTTACTTGGAGATAACATCACAACTTGGGCTTAGATGCAGCAGGCCTTTAACAACAAATATCGAGACTACTGTCGGTCAAAGGATACTAAAGAAGAAATTTTTAGGATGACCATAGGCAATGATGAATCCCTAGAGGATTACGAAGAAAGATTCCAACTTAGTTACAAAGGGCCAGTTGTGCACTTGACCCTGAGTCACTAAAGTTGGTCCTGCTTAGGGTTGTAAGAGAAGATCTTATGGATACCTTACATTTGTTAGCAGGAGGAGATATCTACCAATTACCCTATGAGGATATCAAGACTGTCTTTAAAAACCATTCTAGGGAAGCTACGAAAAAGGGTAGGGGTAGTCAACCTATGGTCATTACATCGTCTTCCAACTCATCCATCAAGGGTGAAATTGGAAACATACTGGAAGATTTCAAAAGTGAGATGCTGCAAACCCTTGCCTTGCAAATGGACATCATGCACATTAAGAGGAAGCAGGAGGAAGCAGAGAGAGCCTTGGCCATTTTTTGTCCTAAATGCACCAGGAGGCATCCTAGGAATGAATTTCCATTGAACTCTATTGAAATTTGCATGGTCTGTGAAGAAAACCAATCCACAGACAAGTGCCCATCTTTGCCCAGACTTAAAGTTGTATATCAAGAAGCTGAAGGGGTCACTGAGCAGCTTTTCTACATTAACCAAAGGAGATCTCATGGGTCTAGACCATACCAGCAGGGCATGCAAGGGTCATCCCATGCATATTACAACCCCAACCAAACCACAGCCATACCTTCTTGGGGACCCCCTGCTCATCCTTCTTGATCTACACCCCCTCCTTGGTCTTTTTCATCTCAGTATCACTCCCAGTCATCCAACCAGTCATTTCAATCTTATGCTCTACCACAATCTCAGTGGAATGCATCGCTACAGGGGTGGAGGCCCCAATACAACAATGCTCCAACTCTATTGCCTCCACCACCTACCCAACCATAGCTCCTACACTCTACTCCACCCAAGCAACTCCAGATGCCTACCCAGCCAAATCCAAACCTGAACAATAGGCAGGTTTAGCAAGTATACAGTGGAGAGACATCCTATCCAGCTTATGCTCTGGAAATCCAGGATATTAGCCTAAGATCTAGGAGAGTTCTCCCAGATAACCAACCTCCACCTCCACCTAGGGAGGTTGAGGAAGAAAGAGAGGAAAACAATCTTAAAGTAAATCCACCCTTTCCTAAGAGATTAGCCCAACCACTCCAGCCTACCCTAGAAGAGACTGAAATTATGGGAGAATTGAAAAATCTGTGTAAAAATCCAACTTCTCCAGACAATAAAAGATGTTCCTATTTACAATAAGTTGATTAAGGAGAAGTACTTCAAGCATCTAGGGAGGCAAAATAGGGATGCCCCTACCATTAATGTCATTGGACAAATGTCTGATTTAATGTTAGGGAAAGTAATCGGTCCAGAATATTTGGAGCTTGGAAGCCCTGTAGTAGATGTGCACATTAATGCCACCATTTTCCCACGCACTATGATCGATCTTGGGGCTACCATTAACGTGATGACGAAGGACACCATGCTCAAGCTCAAGCTTCAAGGTTCATTGAGGAAGACCACAACATTTCTGCAACTTGAAGACCGTTCCACAGTAACCCCTGAGGGAATTGTGTAGGATGTGATGGTCTCCATTGACTCTCTGGAGTACCCTACAGTTTCCTAGTTCTCCAGCCTAAGGCTAAGCTCACTGGTTACCCTCTCATCCTTGGGAGGCCATGGTTGGCCACTACCGATGCTTATATTAGCTGCAGAGCAGGGAATATGACCATCAAGAATGGGCATATGTCTAAGAAATTAATCCTATACCCTTCTACTCAACCTTCTCTAGAGCATGACTTACCTTTATGGTTGGAGGAGGAGGAAGAAGATGAAGTTTATTCTGCCCAACTTTATACTTTAGAAGCAACCATGGGAGGAGGACAGCAGGATGAGGATGACTTGATTGAACACCTACTCCAAAGTCCAACTCCCAGTTCATTGCCCTTAGAAGAAGCAGTAAAGGAAACCCAGAACAAACATCCAACTGACTTATGCTTGGCCGATTCCAACCCACTCCATGTCAAAACCATAGAATTTGGCCCAGAGAGAACCTTAAAAATCAATCCATCTCTTTCTACTCTCCAAGAAGAGAAGTTATGCAACATGTTAAAGGAAAATATAGAAGCCTTCACTTGGAGTTATAAAGAAATTAAGGGAGTACACCCCTCAGTGTGTACTCACCACATATACATCAAATAAGGTTGCAAGATGGTTCGGAAACCACAAAGGAGGATGAATCCAACTCTTAAAGATATAGTTAAAGAAGAACCACAAAAAGTGCTAGATGCAAGATTCATTTACCCTATCTCCGACAGTGAGTGGGTCTCTCCATTGGTGTTGGTTCCCAAGAAAAATGGTAAGTGGAGAGTTTGTGTTGATTACAGGGAGTTGAACAAAGCCACAAAGAAGGATCATTTTCCTCTACCCTTCATTGACCAAGTGCTAGATGGCCTGGCTGTTAGCTACCTATACCAATAGGTTTCATATTTCATGATTGGCATGGAAAGTTCCAAATATGCTCTGCTTTGGTGATGCAAAGATCCCATATTTCCAAGAGAAAACAATGTGTGTATATAGCTTAATGTTGACTCAATTTTGATGGATGGACCAACAGCCTAATCTGGATCATACCATGTTTTAATTTTCTGTTGTAGAATAGAGAAAGAAGTCTGTCCAAACTGTTTAATCTTGGCATACCAGTAGCTTAGGTAGAGAAGTAAGGTTCCCAACTGCTTAATCTGGGACCTTGGAAGCAATAAGGGTAGTTCTAGATAGAAAATCAAAAGAAAAAGCCAAAGGAAAAGAAAAGGCACATAAGGGTCTGCAAGTCTAAGTGCACCCTCCATGAAGAAACAAAAAATGCTAGGCAAGTAGATGGGTAGGCAGATGGGGTTGCAGAAATGTCATTTCTTTCAAATGAATCTTGCTGGTCTAACACAAAGCAAACATCAATGCATAGAGAAGCTCCTCTTCTCCATCATGTTGCAGCAAAGCAAAGGAGCATGACTAACTTCATTTCCCCCCCCTTTCACATTCATTACTAACATCCCTTCATCAGTTGTGTTCATGAAAGAATTTAAGGTTTTAGGTTGGTTCTCATTCCTCTAAAAGCCACATTTCTTGTCTAAAATTCTTTTCATTTTGATCTACTCCCTAAGCTAAGTTGTTTTCATATAAACTTAGTGATCTCACTCCTCATTCACTTCTTCCATTCATATTAACCCCTAACTTCTTATTATCTAAATCCCCTATGTTACCCTTTCCCTATTATTATAAACACTATGGTGTATAAACCCCAAGCATTCTATAAATATCCCTTCCCCTTGGCATTATAGCCATATGTTCACTGTCAGGGATTAAATTAACATCTGGTTAGTTTAAGAACCCAAAGCCTTACCCCTCTTTCCCCTTCAGAAGTTTTCTAAACCATTAAATCCTTCATTTGCAAAAGAACCTTGTAAATAAACCCATTTTCACCCCTAACCCGCTCATTTGCAAAATTACATGAAAAAACCCACTTTTTCCCGTTTTACCCAAAGTTTGGCGCAAAAGCGCGTTTTCATAAAATACATTGAAAAACAATACAAATCCTCCAAAATTCTAAAGTCCCCGCCGGGCGCAATTTCCAAAGAATATATTATTTTATTCCCGCCCCCTTCCGTATTGACCTGGCACATTAACGATCCGTCAACCGTCGGATCTGGCCTTTTTCATCCGACGGCCCACATGCATATCAGAGCGGCCCCGACATGCATATCAGAGCAGCCCCGACATCCGTAAGATAGCTTCTGATATTTTTCAGAGGGTGACGTCAGGCCTATGCCACGCGTCACCCCCAAATCACATCGGAGCGCCCTCTGACAATTCTGCTTCCGTATATAAGGCGGTGCGATATCAAACCGCTTACCGTTTTCGGTTTCTATGAACCCTCCTTGCCAACGTCACCACCACGTCATTACCACGTCACTGCTACGTCACAGCCGCGTCAGCGCCCCCGTCCGCCACTGCTCTGACCTGTTCGCCACCTCACCATCCCCGTGGACCACTCTTAAGCTGCCACGTCGCTCGATGACATCATGCTGACGTCATCCAACCTTGACCCCACCTGATGATGTCATGCTGACGTCATCCAAAAAAGGCGCCAATGTTCCAAAAAATCCATATTTTGGCCAAAAAACCGTGTTTTTCGTTACTTTTGCAAAAGAGACTGTTACTCCCCCTGCATGCATTTTACGTCCAAACTGTCGCCAACCTGCAGAAATCGACCCAAGGACCGTTGGCGCGCCAAATCCACCTGCATTGTCACCATTGCCAAGCAAATTTACCAGGTATTTATCAAATTTACCTCCCCTGTGCTCGGTTGTGTCCAGAATTGTCTGAAACAAAGCTTAAAAGAGTGAAAAAACACTGAATTCACCGGCAAATTCCCTGCGGCTAACCTCCATTTTCAACTGTTGAGTCGAAATTCACCTGCAGAGCCGTGTTTATCCAAATTTTCACCAAACCTGCAGTCTGTCCGCGCATTCGTGGATTTAGACCCCGAAACTATAAAAATTCACCGTGGAGACACTTGAATCAGTCCTGATATTGGTTCAATAGTCCTCTGTACAGTATTTCAAATTGCTGCTGCTACAATTTACCCTCTGTTCCTTGCAATTCACCTCTCTATTGCAAAAACACTCCTCTGTGTGGCTCTGTTCATTAACACCAGTTCACATACAAACAGAGCCCTAAAGTAACCATGGATGCACCAGTAGCTCCTGTAGCCTTGAATATTGCTCCATTAAATGCCCCTCAGAGAGAATTGGAATGGAAACCATTAGCAGACCTGGATTATCAGATATCAGAAGAAATGCTAATGCACAGCAAGTACCACATCCACTTGTTAAATGAATTGAAGATTAAACATGAATGTGGAATAGATGTATTGGGTATTTGGGATTCTTTCCTCCCTATCTTCAAGCTCCCTCAGGTCAACCAGTTTCCTGACCTAATCCACCTATGTGCTGACTGCTATGACGCCACTCAGAGGGCTGTGATTGACCCTTCAGGCTCAGTTGTCTTCTATGTCACCCCTGAAGCCATCAGAGAGATGCTGCACTTCAAAACTGAGAAGAAATTGGTCCCTTTATCACTGATAGATCTGATAAAGCAAGGAGCTAAAATGATAGATGCTCAGATCACCAAGCTGAACCAATTGTATATTGACTCTGACACTGTGAAGTACCCTCCCATTTCTCATGTATACCTCAACCAATTGGGCAGGGACCTTGTAGACATGATTAGTCCCATATTGGGCTATAATTCTATCGAGTTTTTTGATGAAACTGTGCTGGTGATGATGCTCATGTTTGCCCCTGGCAAGTCTCCAATCTGCTATGACTATGCCACCTACATATCTGACAAAATACATGAGCAACTAATGAACTTGTCAAGAGAAAGGGTGTTCAGATACACCTCCTACATCTACCACTTAATTTTGTATTATCAACATGAGAAATTTCACTTTGCTATGAAGAGAGTGGATGCACAAGGAAATCCAAGGTCAGTGGTTTATTGGTCCTCTGCCTTCCACTACAGATCTTGTTCTCCATACACCTATTGTGAGTTTATAGACCTCTTCATCCACCCAGCCATGTCTTTGCTTATGAGCTCACCTCCCCCAAGACTAACTGATGAGATGCAGAGAGTCCTTCAGTTATCTAAGGTATACAGCATTGGGGATTGGTACTATTACCAAAACCACACTGTTATCAGGATATATGGGTGTGAGTTGCCCCCATACAGATTGCCCAAATATGTTCCCATGAGATTGTTTGCCCTTGAATACTTTAGGCAATTTGGGAATGCTGATGTGCTACATTTTTCAGGCAAAGGCAAGAAAGCACAGCTCAAAGTAAGAAACCAATTAGGCCACTTCATTTACAACAAAAGGGAGGAAGGTTGGCAAGAAGCAGACAGAATGCTAGAATCCCTGGGCCTACAGACCAGTTTCCTTTGGAAACCTTATGACCCCAATCACTTCATAACTTTAAGAAGGGTCAAATATAGGCTGTCCAGTTATGACCATGTAAGGTTGCCTCACATAGAAAAGTATGCAAATCAAATTAAGTGGAGGAGAGGAACCTTAGAGGAGGCTGCCACACAAGAAGAATTAAATCAAAGAGCAGTTAAAAATCTCCAAAAGATGGCTGACTTGGAGCTTTTTTCACAGGTATTTGCTCTTCCAAGCACTCAAGTGGGAGCAGCTGCCTCATCCTCCACAGCACATCAGCAAGCAGCCAAAGCTACTAATCAAACCTCTAGCAAAGGCAAAGAGAAAGAGATGGAGCTAGAGCAGCTACCTCATGAAGAAATGCAGCAACAGCAACAGGCACAACAGCAACAAGAGGGGCAGCAAGAAAAGGAGAAATCAGGACAGCACGAAAATACATCACAGGCCCCAATTTCCACTAAGCAGCAGCCACAACAATTTGTGCCTCCTAGGCAGGAGACAACAGTAGAGGCCTCAGTCCTCCAAACCCCACAAAAAGAAGACATAAGTAGAAAGAGGGACAGAGAGACTCCCCTCACAACATCAACAACTCAAGGGGAGAAAAGACACAGGATGAATCCCCTCTCAGAGGAAGAAATGCCTATAGGGCAATCTTTGGGCATGGGCCCACCAAGTATGGAAGCCTCAGCAAGTTCCTTCCAGCAGGAACAAGAGAGGACAGTGGGAGGAGAAGTCAGCTCCTCAAGCCAGCAGAGAGAAGGTGAACTGGGCATCAAACAGCAGTTCATTGACATAAAGAAGAGGAATGAGCCCATAAAAATACAGCTATATAATCATTTGTTGAAAATGGCTCCCACTAACCAGCAAAGACTAATGTCTGCATATGATGTCCATGAAGGCAAAATGATCATGAGCCACTTCATGCCAACTGCGTTGCAACCACAGTCCCCTGCAGACTACTTGAGGACCAATCTTGAGGTCCTTGCCAAGGACATCCACCCGATGGATCAAATTGAACTACATAAGCAAACGGGTGAGATGGTGTATGCCTCCTTGGCAGATAAGACATTGGTGAACTACAGGCTAGAAAATAGCCTAAACAACATCACTGCCCAACTTGAGTTGGAGAGAGCATCCTCCCAAGCAAAAGACAATAGAATCAAAGCCTTGGAGGACATCATAATAGAGCTTGGGCATGACCCCAAGGACATCAAGGCTGTACAAGCATTATTGAAATTAAGAGATGCAGATATGGCAGCACTAAGGAAAATGATTAAAGTCCTAGCGACTATTCACCCACAAACTGAAGAAGTTTCCCAGCTGAGACATGACCAAGATGCAGCAGCCATGCTGGTCTCATTATACAAATAGCTGATCCTGACACAGGAGAAATTGAGAGAATCTGAGGCTGCATTGCAGGCAGCATTGCAACAGAAGGAAGGAGGCCAAACATCTCAGCCTCCTCCAGAAATAATCAACCTGGAGGAACCTCCTAAGACTACTACTCCTCCTACTGAACAGGCAGCACCATCTACATCAACACCAGCACCAACAACAGAGCAGGCTCCAAGCCTGGATATGCAGAAGCTAAGGAGTGAAATCCAAGCCCTGGAAGCCCAAATGACAGAACTAAATGAGGCCAGGGAGAATTTAGCCAAGTTGAATGAAAAATATGATAAATCCAAGCAGACTGTAGCTGAGAAAGGAAGAGAGATAAAGGCTCTCAAAGAGAGGATAAAGGAGCTGGAGAAGGAGCTCACACTTGACAAAGTGACAGCTGAGCTCAAGACAGTCCTATGGGCCAACATTGGCCAATCCATAACTGATCAATGGAAATACATTGAGACCATTCATGAGCAAATAGAGCTCATAGGGAAAGCACAGAGGGAAATCCAGAGAGCAAGGGCATCTCTAGGCAATATGCCTGAGGTTGCCAACAGAATGATTAATGTGCTCAATAACAGAACAAGTGCTCAGCTGGCGACAATGGGAATTACAAGCAGAACTGAGACCATCCAGCTGATAAAGAGGGTCCTTACACTGAGAAGCCTGGTACAAACACTGGAAAGAAGAAGCCAGGACATGCAGACAGAGGTAAATAAGTTCATGGACAAGTTCACAGCACTACAGGGCAAAGGTCTTCCTAGCTTACTGAACAGCGCAGGGAGACTACTTCCACATGAGCATTATGCCAAGAGGGTCAATACATTCGTTACTAATCAGATCATTGAAAGGCCCAGTACCTCAGAAGAAACAGGACCAGCAACAGGACAAAGTCTCTACAATAGGGTAGAGAACTTATTCTTTATAATGAATGAAATTAAACATCTGTTTGAAGTGCCTCCAAACTTCTACAAATATACAGAGGCAGATGAGACTTTAGAGGCCATTCTGAGACATCAATTGCCCACACAGGAATGGTGGACTAAGGCGATACAGATGATATTATAGACAAGAAGCCATTCACTAAGTTTTTCATCAAAAAATATAAGTTATCATGCACAGGAAAATTTTGATAAAATCAGCATGCATGGAGAAGAATGGGCTGAGCCAACTCAGCAAAACTATTCGGCCACCAAAGCAGCAGTGACAGTCACAGGTGACAGGGCCAAAAAGCTACAGGAGGACAGAGCTACAAAGACACGTCATTCATCATTTATAACAGAGCGTTCAACCGACTCAAAGGCCTCCAAAGGTCAAAAAGTCTTCTGACAGCATTGAAGAGCATTTATGTTGTATTCAAAGCTGTAATAACTTCTTATCTGTTGTTCTGTACAAGTTGGTGAACATATTTATTTCTCAGATGACTCAACGCTTTAGATATTTTGTATCACCGCTTGTATATATTCCCCCCTCGCATAAGCTTGCAGGGGTTGTTGTTGATTTCTCTTCTAGATTTCTTATGCTGTAAGTTTTTAGAGAATTAATACAAAGCTGATGGAATTTCCAAAGCTCTGCGTTACCTGAGGCATTGTGGTGTTTTGCTGAATGTTACAGGATTCCTGCGTATTTCATGGTTCAATAAGTTTTCTTAAAACTCTTCGTTATGTGTTTTTGTCATCTTTTCATAGCTCATTCATGTTCTGTGTTTCACAGTTAATGGCAAGGGAAAAGAATAGTTCTAGGATTTAATCACAGATTACCCTGAACTCAATCTATGCTATTATAAATGTTTTTTCTTCAGTTATAGTAATAAAGGTGTAATTCTTAATTGTTGCACCTCCACACTATATCTTTCACAGTGATTATTGTTTCAGGAATTCAAGTCTGCTCCTGCGCAGTATATCTCTTTCTCACACTCCCAGCTTAGTGGAAAATTCTTAATTGCTTTTCACTGGTTAAACACACTTCACCATCACAATTTCAAGTTTGTTTCATGAAGTATTTAAAAGGCCCTGTAGTTTCAGCAACTCAACTCAATATTTCAAACAACCTGTAGCCACAGACTCCATAGCCCAATGGATTAGAACTATCTGAAGATTTCCACCTTAGGTACAGAAAGATATCCCTCAACCAAAACATAAACCAAACCCTGAACTCATAACTAGCCTAAAATTTTCACAAAACAGAGACAAACCTTAAAGAGAGAGCCCTCTCTGATTACAGTTTGGATAGACGCTGTAATCCAAAGATTGGTTAGTGGTTACCCCGGCCGTATTCCCTTGGGAGTCAAAGGGAACAACCTGGGTGTTAACACTGGCCAGAAAATGTCTTTTCTCTTTCCTAGATGGATT
Source organism: Pinus tabuliformis (assembly GCA_031772625.1). NCBI lineage: Eukaryota > Viridiplantae > Streptophyta > Pinopsida > Pinales > Pinaceae > Pinus > Pinus tabuliformis. The sequence continues at coordinate 1,191,224,407 of CM062811.1, read as the reverse complement.
CAGTGGGTACAACCAAATCCATATATGCCCAGAAGACTAGGATAAAACCACATTCACTTGTCCTTGGGGTACTTTGGCCTATAGGTTCCTTCCTTTTGGCCTATGTAATGCTCCAGCCACTTTCTAGAGAGCAGTCTTGAGTATTTTCGGTGAATTAGTCCATGATGCAGTGGAGATCTATATGGATGATTTTACACTTTATGGTTGTGATTTTCAAGAAGCCCTGTCTAACCTAGGTAAAGTGCTACAAAAATGCATCAAGATGAACCTGTGTCTTAGTCCTGAAAAATGTGAATTCTTAATGACCGTAGGGACTGTGTTGGGTCATTCAATATCTCAACAAGGACTGTAGGTGGACCCAAACAAAATAGTTATCATCCAAAGGGCCCCACCTCCTCAAATGAAAAGAGATGTCAGAAGTTTCCTAGGGTTAGTTGGATACTACCAAAGGTTCATAAAGGACTTCAGCAAGTTGGCCTCTCCTTTATTTGGTTTGTTCGCCAAAGACTCTGAGTTTATATGGTCAAAAAGTTGTCAAGAGGCATTAGACATCCTAAAGGATAAGTTAACCACTACATCGATTCTCTGAGGTCCAAATTGGGCCCTCCCCTTTCATATTCATGTTGATTCCTCACACAAAGCCATAGGAGAAGACCTAGGTCAGATAGATGAAAAACTGCCTTATGCTATCTATTTTATTAGTAAGAATTTATCAAAGTCTGAACTAAATTATACAGTGACCGAAAAGGAACTCCTGGTTATTGGGAATTCATTAAACAAATTCAGGCATTATATTACAGGCTATCAAACATTTGTGCATGCTAACCATGCTGCAATCAAATATTTAATGAACAAACCAGATGTGAATGCTCGAATTATAAGATGGTTACTTTTATTACAGCGGTTTGATCTAACCATTATTGATAACCCTGGTAAGGAAAATGTTGTTGCAGACTTTTTGTCTAGAATAAATTTTGCTGCATGTGAAGAAGGAATGGTGGATCACCAGTTACCAAATGAGCACTTATTTTCTATTTCAGTTCTCTCTCCATGGTTTGCTAATATAGCAAACTATTTGGTATCAGCACAGTTCCCACCAAACTTGTCCTCCAAAGAAAAGAGAAAGATAGTCAGGAAAAGTGCCCCCTTCACTTGGATTGGGGGCAATCTCTTCAAACTTGGCCCAGATCAAATATTGAGAAGGTGGGTCAGGGAGGAGGAAGTCTTTGACATCCTTCTGACCTATCATGATGGGCCTTGTGGAGGTCACTTTTCAGCAAAGAGGACAGCATTCAAAGTGTTACAAGCAGGCTATTATTGGCCCACTCTTCATCAGGATGTGAAAAATTACACTAGCCAGTGTGATCGGTGCCAAAGGATGGGAAGGGCTACTCCAAGAGATGAAATGCCTCTGCAGCCTCAAGTGAATTTTGAGCCATTTGACAAGTGGGGCATGGACTTCATTTGGCTTATTGAACCTCCTTCAAAGAAAAAAAATACATTATTGTGTGCACTGATTATTTGACTAAGTGGGCTGAAACCAAGGCAATTAAGACAGCAACAGAAGAGAAGGTGGTTGAGTTCCTAAGGGAGAATGTATTCTACAAATTTGGGTACCCTAGAGAGTTGGTCACATACCAAGGCAGTCAGTTTACCTCCAACAGAATTGAAGACTTGCTCAACCAGCACAAGTTCAAGCATAGAACCTCCACTCCCTTTCATCCACAAGATAATGGGCAATTGGAGGTGACCAACAGAGCACTAAAGGGCATCTTAACCAAAGTGGTAAGCAGCAGCAGGAAGGATTGGGTAGAAAGACTAGTTGAGGCCACCTGGGCCTATAATACCACATGGAAGACCACCACTAGATTCACACCCTATGAGTTGGAATATGGGAAAAAGGCCTTGTTGTCCATCGAATTTGAGTATAACACATTAAGGATGGTGGCCCAACTATATATGGACCTCAGCAATTCACAGAAAGAGAGATTGTTCCAATTGAATGGTTTGGATGAATTCAAAATGCAAGCTCTCCTACATACAGAGGTAGTTCAACTACAGAGGAAGATCTGGCATGATAAAAATATCAAGGAGAAGCAATTTCAGGAAGGCAATTGGGCATTGCTATATGATTATAGGTATAAATACTTCAATGGAAAGTTAAGGAAAAGATGGCTAGGACCTTATATTGTGAAAAGATGCCATGATAATGGTTCAATGCAAATCAGAACCATAGATGAAGAAGCCATTCCTTTGCTTGTTAATGGACACCAATTGAAAATTTACAAGAGACCTTTATCAAAACAAGAGTTCATTGATGATATAAATAAAACAATGATGATAGTGAATCAATTTCCAGCTCCTCCCTCATCAAATCACTGAGAAAAATAAAAAAGAATAAGTACTCAGGTGAAAACCCCCATGAGGCGCCTGAGTCCCATCATTCGGTTGAAAACCTCTTGAGGCAAATTAGTGGTGTCGAAAGAAAAAAAAGAGAATAAGAAAGATCCCTAGGTGAAAACCTTTCTTGTGGCAACCAGGGCAAACAGCTAGGGTGAAAACCTCTCAGAGGTAGGCTAGTTGATTTTCAAAAAAATAAAAATAAAAAAATTTAAATCATGAAATTTCCATTTGTAGGTCAGCAAGAAGGACGGTCAAGGAGCAAAGGAGGATCACAAAGAGACCCCTGTCACTCACATATTTATTTTTCCACTCATTACCATGCATTCCTCCATAATTTCTGTCGATTTTTTTCACTCCATTGCTTCAGTTTATAAAAGCACTGTGTTTTCTATAGGATCCCCTATATTCCTATAGGATCCCCTGAAAACCTACAAGATGATCCTGTAGGAATTACAGTGACCCATAAATCCTACAGGAAGTAGTCCTAAGGAAAATGAATGACTTGCTAGGCCACTAAAATTCACCCTATTCATCATCAATCACCACACCTTATCCACCATAATCATCCCTGCACTCACCATTAAAAATAAATAAAAAATCAGTTTCAAGAGTATTTTTTTTCAATCTTTGAAAAAAGGGAAACAAAGAGGAATAAAGAGCATCACTTGAATATTCCTTGATCTCCACACTCCCATTCCTTCTTTCCATCCATGTCACCATCCTCACAACCCCAGCAAGAAGAATGATTAAAGAGTTATGAGGGAGAAGCAGCTACAGGACATCCTGTAGGAAACCCTGTAGCAGCCTATCCCACAAAATACCAATCATACCAGAAACAAGCCTTCAGCATGATGATCCAGGAGCTCCAAAGTAGTAGCATCATATCTTAAACCACAGGTACCTGCACAAACAAAGAATCCATTAGTCGACAACAAGAGGAGGAAGAAGAATAGCATGCAACAAATACCCACATCAACACCTCTGATCTTCGACAACTGCAACATAGAATTGGAACCATAGGTAAGTATCTCGCTCGCTCTCTCATATGCATCATGTAGTAAAAAAATGTAAGGGTTACAAGATAGTTGGTTTGTAAGTGAAAAAGCGGCCAGTTAACTTGGCCACCTTTGTTCAATCAACACATACACAATCAGGTGTCCTCTCACACATGGCTGAAATCAACTCAAAGACAGAGAAGGAGTAGGACAAAAGAGGTTAAAACTATGGATCCATAAGCTGGGAGCTGATTACGAGGAGTGGGGAATGACGAGGTGGTAGTGGGGACCAACGGTCCAAAAATGGAAATGTACCTTTGTTTCTAGCACACCACCTCACCCTGAATCACCATAAGAGGAAATGAAACATAGTTCCCATGCAGTCATGCATTTCACTTCCTTGAAACTCACTCACTCAGGTCACTCTCATACCCAGGAAACCCATTGGAAGAAAAACTCATCATTTTACTACATAGGAATTCCTATAGATACATAGAGACTGCTTACAGGATTGGCAGAGAAGAGTTCAGAAGGGATATCATGGGAGTTAGCCACTGCAAACAATCTAAAGAGGTAGGCTCTGTAATTACATCCCTCTTTACAAGTAATTGAACCAGAAATCCCCTAAGTTTGAGTGAATTTAGAAACTATGTAAGGGAATTACATACACAGTGATTTCTGTTTTGGTTTTGCATTTGAAAATTGTTTCAACCCTCTCATCTTCTCAAGCTTCACCAACAAGATGGTAGGAGGGTTCAATAGGAGGGATCCCACCAATACTGTGAGAATCCAACAACACCCCCAAGTGTTTGAAATCTTCACAAGACATAATTGGATGGGGTTTTTCGAAAAATTCAAAGGGCGTGATGATGAGGTGGGTCAAGAATTTTCTCTCTCCCTCACTCCACTCACCATAATCCATGCCACTATTGTAATAAGGGGCCTCTCTATAGATATCACCCATGAGCTCATCAACAGAATCACGAACCCACTAAGGAAAAAAATGGAGTAAGGAGGGAAAGTCTACTATATCCATGGAATGGGGTAAGCTACCAACTGATAAAATACATTTGATGTGAGGGTAGGTACAGTGTGGTCTATGGCTATCATTTTAGGATCCTTGAAGAATTGAGATTTGGAGCAGAAACACCCCCTCACCAAAGGCTCAGCATACCATACTCCCTGCTTCAATCACTCATAAACTCAAACATCAAAGTGGAGGGAAATTCCCAACAGTTAGCTCACCATGGGTTAATTAGGATCCTTATAGAAGATTCCCTCCAGAACCTCAGAACTCCTATAACATGGCCAGTTTTCAAAGACATACTAGTAGAGGATGACATCAAAGCTCTCACTTATGATGTTAGATATATATTTCAATGAAGAGGAAGTAAAGAAGGAAGAGGAAGATACAGAAGGAGATGAGGATGAGATGGATGAAGAAGGAGATGATACAGAGGAACATGATGAAGATGAAGAAGAAGAGGGAGAAGAGAAGGAGGAGGATGAAGAAACGGAGGAGGATGTTAAGGAGGAAACTGATAGAGATGATGAACGTCTACAAGAAGAAGAAGACAGGAAGGACATAGAGGAAGAAGGCAATGGAAAAGAAGGGACAAAAAACAAGGAGGAGTCACCTAGGGTGTCTCTAGAAGCCACTGAGAGAGAGGGAGCAGCTGCCCTCACTGCTCTTAGCACCCCAATCAAGAAAAAATGAAAAAGGCATAGGCAGACCCCATTATATTTCAAGACAAGAAAAATCACAAGAACAAGATAGGGGAAACCCCAAACATCAACCAAAATTCGTATTGTGATTGAAGACTTCCCTACACAAAAGAGAAAATGCCTTCCCCTAAGTCCCCTATCACCTATGTGAGGAGGCCTACTACTAGATCAACTTCCTCCAAGGGAAGGGCAATCTTACATGATACACAGCAAAATGGCTGAGCTTTATTTGCACAACATGGCCCTCATAGACATGAATGTATGGGGCCCTAATACCAAGCTAGGAGATCTAAAATTAATGGCCTTGGCATCATTGATGAACCATGAGGAGTCAAGGGCTACAGAGATGAAAAGGATATTGGCAAGAGAGAAAACTGAACCTCTTCTGATCAGAGCTGAACAATCAAATCCCATGGCCCTCATCAGTACCTATAATTTTATTTCTAATGATCCTCAGCTGGCACCCAGATATCTTCCTACCCAAGAGCAAGCAAATTCACATTTTGAGGACATGTTCAAGTTGCTAGGAGATGATAGTATACATGCTTGCTTGAGAAGATGGAACACACTGCCATATAGCTTAAAGATAAGAGAGTATCACTCTATTCAAAGATTGAGAGAGGAACTCAATAGGACACCTATGTATAAGAAATCTCTGCAAAGATTGAAGGTCAATTGGATTGGCCTAAAACTTAGTCCACCACTACTCTTAGGGATGTTAGAAGGGAAAAAAGAAGAAGAAAAAAGAGGCAGCGGGAGGAGGTAGAAAATAAAGCAGACTTCTATGAACAAGAAGAGGAGACCACAACAGAGGCATGGGATGCCAGAAAGGCCACTAGAGCCATGAAGTATATGGATATTGATTAAGTTGCTCAGAGGATGAGCAACACTTTTAGTAGGGGGTGATGATGAGCCTCATCATTGGGTAATTATATGGGCCTTAATTCACCTCCTAACTTAGTCAAACCAACTTTTCTCATAACTTATTACATGTTTTTTATTATATTTTGTTTATGAGGTGAGTTACAGTTGGATATTATGCTTTGTGGACTAATATGCATTGAATGCAGGATTAAAGGATAAAATCAAGGAATTTTGGCAAATACTAAGGTCAAAACTCAAATGGGACAAGGGAGAGGGATTGTAGGAGGTAAATCCTCCTCATTTACTACTCCTCCATTTGAATATTCCTCCATTCATCACATCAGCTTGGAGTGCAAACAACCAAATCATGAAGACTAGAAGGCAGTTGAGCAAGTGAGATACAAAGCACCAGTTTATGTCGAGTTTGGGATCTGACCCTCCCTAATTTTAAGGAAGTCATTGGGGACTTCAGATATATAAGGAGAGAGGTCGAGGACCTTAGTAGGATTCGTATTTTTATTGTAAAACTCTAAGCTATTTTTGAGATGCAATACCTATGAAAGTTCTCTTGATGTAATTTGTTGTTTTGGTAATAAGAATGAGTTTTGTTTTGAGCCAGCACTGAGTTAACTCAGAGGGCTAAAGCTCTTAGGTTAGGTCCCAACCCTAGCATCCAAGGCTCCTCTTTATTGTACATGTATGTTTAGTGTAGATTCATAGCTTCATTGTTAATTTTCTTTTTAGATGCATCTCCATTACAAGTAGTGTAGATTAGATTGGTTGTTTAATAGTTTTCTTCCATTTGTGCCTTATTTCAAGTAGCAGGTTAGCAAGGAGAAAAAGGATCACCACAAGGTTGTTAGCAGGTGTCTCGGCCTCATTTCCTCCCTCTGGGACCATGACTTGAGGAAGGGACCCTTAAGCAGCCCCAAAAACATAGATTTCTAGTTCTTTTATGAGCTTTGGAGTTTGTTGTCTTTAATTTAGTATTTGGTTAGTTTTGCAAGGTAGATTTCATTGTCATCTTTTTCATCTCCATTTCTGTAGTAGATCTCACTCATGCTTTCATTCCTTTCAGCAACTTTCTTCATGCATAGTATAGGCAGTTGATTCATTAATTCTGCTTTTCTAGATTATGAAAATGTATCTTGTTGCATAGCTTTTTGGGAAGACACACATGTTTTATGTAGAGTAGGTGCTTCAGGAGGAGACTACAACATCATATCCAGTAGACACCTTCCACTTCATCCATATTAGCCATCCCTTGCTTTTACCATCACCTTCTATATTTTTCCATCATTTTTCATAGAAATTCTCCCAAGCACATTGAGCGAATCTAGCCATCTATTATCTTGGATATTGACTCCTGAGTGATCCTAGATCTTCTCCCACTCCATTCCACCCATCACACACCTTTCCTAAGCCTCCCATCACCTCCAATGCCCCACATTTATCTCTCAATTGTATCCTGTAGGTTTCCTATAATTCCTACAGGATCATCCTGTAGGTTTCTAGTACATCCTGTAGGTTTTCTTGAAACGGCCTGTTTTGAGGCTAAATTGATGGAAAACCTATAGGAAGTCACCAAAATCCTCCCAAGGGTCCTCCACACCATCCAACCATTTCATAACCCTTCCATCCATCCTCAAACATCCTTAATTCACCTGCCACATCCACAAGAACAATTAGTTTGCATACTTGATTTTGCATAAAAAGACCTTAAAAGAAAAAAAAGATTTAGTTTAGTCTCTTTACTTGCACATTAGTGTTGTTTGATGCTTCTTACTTCTACAACTTAGATAGTAGCATTTTTTTCATGTTGATTTAGCATTTCTGCCTAGCATAGCTTCTTAAATGGTTAAACAGGGAATGGTGTGATTTAGCATTACATGTCGACCTTCTCCATTATTGCAGTACAGTAACTCTCTTAGAATTAGATTTACCTTTCTTCCATCAAAGAATCAAGCTTCTTCTAACTCCATAGAAGTCTGGCTTGGAACCCTAGTTGATCCAAATGGATCCTAGAATACTCTCTAAGTCTTCAAAATTATCCAAAAGATCAAAACAATCGCATGGGAAGAACCCTTAGAAACATCGAAAAACACTATCAGGAGGCGAAAAACACAAGAAAATAGTGAAAACAGAGCTATCAGTAGCTTTAACAGTGAATGCACAGTAGCTGTCAGATCTGGCCGATCAACGGTCCAGATCTAATCGTCAAATCGCAATTGGCAAAGGCTATCGGAGGTTATCAGCGGAGACCCTATGGAACTTGTGATGGTGATCGACGGAGTCACCGAGGACCGTCGATCAAGCACGCAAATTGACAGCCCACGTTGCATCACAGAATCGTAATCGGTACACACAATGGAGTGGGGCTTATACATATATATATATATGTATATGTATATGTATATGTATATGTATATGTATATGTATATGTATATATGTATATGTATATATATATATATGTATACATATATATATATATGTATATATCTATATCTATATATATATATATATATATATCTATATATATATATATATATATATATATATATATGTGTGTGTGTGTGTGTAGATATATATATATATATATATATATATATATATATATATATATATGCGATGCGATTAGCCGGACCCGATGGATATATAAACACTATTTTATAAGATTTGAGATCCGTCAATTGGCATTTTTAATGTATTTCCATGTATTTCGTTTATTAAACAAAATACAAAGGGAAGCGTCGATGCGATGAAACCCAGACCCGAAGGGGTTTAGGAATGAAAATGTATAATATTTCAAATCTTCCCAAGGCCATTTTCACAGGATTTTTCAGTATTTTATTATATTTTTAAATGCAAAGGAAATCCACGAAACAAGTGGGATTTCGGGGGAACAAAGCGGTAAGTGGTTTGGGTTGGGCTCCGCCCAATCCCATACAATGGCTGCCACGTGTCCCAACTGAGGAGAGAGAAAACCACCCTCATCAGGCGGTTAACTCCCATATGAAAGAGCCGCCCGAAATGGATCTCAACCATTGGATCACGACCTCTTAGATCAATGGTGGAGATGTGATATCACTATAAAGGCGAACCCAATAGGAGTTATAAGGCAGAACTTACAATATTTCAAATCCGATGAACAGTGATTTAGGGATTTTCCTATGTTTTGTAGTGTTTCTCTGTGTTAACAGAAAATGGCCAATTTTGGGATTTCAAAGGCCCGATGACCCATCTCGTTACAGTACAGGTAGCCACCATCCCGGAAGCATTTAGCAATGATTGCTAACACTCAGAAAGGGGTCTAAACAAAAAAAGTTGAAAATACAGATAGCCCGAGAAGGAGAATGAACAGACAATGCAGATTGGCTTTAAAAGACACAGACCGACAGAAACAAAGGCAGGGACTATTGAAGGCAGTGCTGAGACAGAGATCCACAGAGACAAGGAGTCAGTGAGGAGAGTCTGTGTACTCAAAGAGGCTTGAGAGGTTCAAGCAAAACTCTTGCTGTTGTATCTATTGTGTGAGGCTCAATTTGAGCTCATTGTTGTAAAACTCTGCTTCTAAAGACATAATAGAGAGGCCACCACTGAAGGCTGGACCAGGAGATGTAGCCCAAGAGTTTTGGGTGAACTCCATATTAAACTTGTTATGTTTATGTGTGTTGTCTATTTGTTTCTTTAACTGCTTCATTGTCTATCTATTTCGCAATCTTATCGATCGATTGCACAAAGTAACATAGGCATATCCATGCACATGAGTTTGTAATACCTTAATAAATGTCTTAGATCTCATTAACAGATCAAGTGGTATCAGAGCTTTAGGTTTGCTAAGGTTAGACAAGCTTGTGCTGGATTGTTGAATGCTAACTAGGTCAAAGCTCAAATTAGGAGAAGGTGAACTGGTTGAGACTAACCCAGAAATTGGAAGAGTCTATCCTAGGAGGAAAATGGTAGAAGAAATTCCCTCAGAATTAGATTCTCAGTTCATGGACAGTTTCATGACCATGTGAGCCATGGTAGAAGAGATGTATCGATAATTTAATAAAGGTCGAGGTGAAGATACTTCAACCTCCAAACAAGACAAAGGAACAGAGGAACCTCTTCTAGATGGTCATTCTAAAGGCAAAGGGAAGGGAGAAAAGCCTTCTCTATCAAGACCTCCTTCTAGCCCTTTGATTAAATTAGATGTAAAATTTTATTTGCCAATATATGATGGAGAATTAAATCCAGAAAACCTAGATAACTGGATTAGACAGATTGATGTGTATTTTAGGGCACAGAACATTGATTCGGACAGGAGTAAAATTCAGTTGGCCAGCCTATGACTTGGAGGAACTACCTTGGTATGGTGGCAAGGCAGGACACAAGCTGATTTGAAGAAGCATGGTAAAATTCTTTTTTCCTGGAGTGAATTTGTTTCTACCATTAAAAAACAATTCTATCCACTAGCTTATATGCAGCAAGCTATGATGAGTTGGCAAACTCTTTGCCAATTAAAGGGGAAAAGTGTACAAAGTTATACTGAGGAATTTAGAAAAAGAGCTTCAATTCTAGGCATTTCTTTAGACTCACTTGAAACTTTGCTGAAGTATATAGGTGGTCTGCATAGTTATTTGAGGCACACCATTCTCATGTTTAACCCTACTAGCATAAATGAGGTATCTGTTCATGCTACACATCTAGAGGTTAGAGGCAAGAATGTGAACCCAGATATTGGGGGATCATCAAAACCCACTGCAAGCAAAAACAAGGAAAAGAGGAAGCAGAAATGGAAATAGAGGAAGGCAAATGTTGTATAGAAAGACAAACCTTCATGCACTCACTGCAAGAAGGATGGACATGATGATGAACATTGCTAGTCTTTGCATCCAGAGCTGAAACCCAAGAATTTCGATGGCAAGAAGAAGAAGACTGTTGCTGCTATTCAGAAAGATTTGGGGTCAAACTCAGGTGATGAAACAACAATCACAGCTACAGGTATAAAAGGTAAAAATTATGAAGCATCTACTAGTAATTCTGCACAAACTAATGATAATGAAGAAAATGAGAGGAAAAGACATGAGCTTTTTCATATTAGAGTTATTTCCAAGCATCAAAAGATTGATACTTTATTTGATATTGGTTCACAAGTAAACTTGATTTCTGAAGCAATTGTAAAGAAATTTGGACTACTAACCACACCTCACAAGAAGCCATATCCATTAGGTTGGGTATGTGATAAAGCAAAGCTACAAGTGACTAGACAATGTAAACTTAGATTTGCTTTTGGGTCAGCATTTGTAGATGAGGTTGAGTTAGATATAGTTCCCTTGGATATATGTGGTATTGTTTTACGAAGTCCTTACTTGTATGATAGAAAAGCCATTTTCTATAGAGCTGAAAATAAGTATCAACTCACAAAAGATGGAATAGAATATACTGTAAGAGCTCATTAGCTCAAAAATAACTACACTCTCATTAAATCAAGGCAGATGAAAAGAATTGTAAATTCATGCAAGCAATTTTTACTAATGGTTGTAAAGGAAAAGAAACCTAATAAAACCAATGTATTTGAAGGCTGTGATGCTAAGAAGCAAGCTGATTTAGATAAATTTGTTTCAGAATATGATATCCTATTTCAAAAACCTAAAGGTCTGCCACCCAAAAGGGAAATTGTACATGATATTCATTTGTAGCAAGATGCTCCATTGCCTAACATTGGAATCTACAGGTTATCCGCTTTAGAGAATGCAGAGATCAAGAAGTAGGTATAGGAGCTGCTCGAGAAAGGGTTCATAAGGCCAAGCACATCACCATGCGGATCTCCAATCATGTTGGTGAGAAAAAAAGATGGTTCGTGGAGGATGTGCATTGACTACAGAGCACTGAATAAAATAACGATCAAGAATCGCTATCCTCTTCCTCGCATACATGATCTATTAGATTAGCTGAAAGAAGTTGTTTACTTTTCCAAGTTGGACTTGCGTAGTGGCTACCATCAGGTCAGAGTAGCAAAGCAAGATGCATGGAACATTGCTTTCAAAATGAAGCAAGGGCTGTATGAATGGCTAGTTATGCCTTTTGGCTTAACTAATGCCCCTACCAATTTCATGAGAGTAATGAATGATGTACTCAGGCCTTTTAATGATGATTTTGTAATGGTATATTTAGATGACATTATTATTTTTATTAAAACATGGGGAGAACATTTGAAGCATGTAAAGCAGACTCTAGATGTTTTGAAAAAAGAAAATATCTATGTTAAGTTATCAAAATGTGAATTTGGCAAAACATCTTTAAATTATTTGGGTCATATTGTAGGGGGTGATTAATTGAAGATAGATCCCTCTAAGGTTGAAGTCATTGTGAACTTGCCTAAACCCAAATCTGCTACAGAAGTTAGGAGCTTTCAAGGGGCAGCACAATATTGGAGAAATTTTATTGCTAACTTTTCCTTAATTGCAGCTCCCTTACATGCTTTAACAGGATTGAACAAGGTGTTTCAATGGGGAGGCAAACAGTAGAAAGCCTTCAACACCTTAAAAGAAAAAATTAGTACAGCACCAGTACTAGCATTGCCAGATCTTCAAAGTCCATTTGAGAATGAAACAAATGCCAGTGACTATGCCATGGAAGTAGTGTTGATGCAACATTGTAAACCCATATGCTACCATTCTGAGACATTTAATTCTGCAGTAGTTAATTATCCCACATATAATAAAGAATTGTATGCATTAGTGCAGAGTGTGAAAAAGTGGAGACATTACCTATTGGGCAAAGAAACAGTTATACACACTGATCATAAAACACTTCAATATTTACACTCACAAACTAAATTGCAGCAATCAAGACACTATAGGTGGATGGGTTTTCTACAACAATTTCATCTAGTCATCACATATAAGAAGGGAATACACAATAAAGTTGTAGATATGTTGTCTAGATCAATTATAAATGCATCTACTATACTTAAGCATTACTCGGTAATGCATGAAAGCTACATTGAACAGTATGCTCAAGATATAGATTTTAAAGATGTATATGCAACTTTATGTCATGGAAAACAAGTAGAAGAATTGGATTATTATGTTAAGGACCAAATCTTGTATCATTTGGGAAAGTTATGCATTCCTCAAACTGAAAGAGTTAATATAATCCGGGAAGCACACACTTCTCTAATATCAGGTCATTTTGGTGTAAGTAAAACAGTTGCACAACTACAAAGATTCTGTTATTGGCCAAGAATGCATGAAATAGTTTCTAGATATATTAAGGGGTGTACCATGTGTGCTAAAAGCAAGCCCAACAATAGAAAACTAGGCTTGTACACTCCACTTCTAGTTCCATCTCATCCTTGGGAAAGTGTTTCCATGGAATTTGTTGGGGGATTGCCAAAATCTAGAAAAGGTCATGACTATTTATATGTTATGGTGGACAGGTTCAGCAAAATGTGTATTTTAATACCTTGTAACAAACAGATTACATCTAAACAAACAGCGAAGTTGTTCTTTCAACATGTCTGAGTGCATTTTGGGTTACCCACTTCCATAGTATTTGATTGAGATTCCTGATTTGTTGGGAAGTTTTGGTCAAGTCTATGGGAGTTAATGGACACCAAACTAAAGAAGAGCACAACCTTTCATCCACAAATAGATGGCCAAACAGAGGTGGTCAACAGGACAGTGATCCAGTTGCTCCGGGGTTATTGCAGCAAGCTTACAACTGTGCCAAGCATTCTTCTACACAGAGATATCCTTTTGAGACTTGTTTTGGTTTTATACCAAGGTTTCCCTTAGATTTTGTCTTTGAAAAAGACATAGCAGTTGATGGACATAGTGATGTGGACAAAGCAACCAGGTTCATTGAACAAATCCAGGAAATTCACCAGGCAGTGCAGGAACAACTGGAAACGATCCAGGCCAAGTACAAGGCAAGGCATGATAACTATCGAACTGAGCATAGCTTCCATGTTGGTGATCAAGTCTGGTTGTACATCAACAAAGACAAAATGCAAGGTGAAGGAAAGAAGCTGAAGCCAATAAGGTATGGGCCTTTCAAGATACTTGAGAAAATTGGTGAGAATGCTTTTCGCCTTGATTTTCTATCTTACATGCACATCTATTCAGTAGCTAATGCAGAGAACTTGAGACTAATTGAACCTTCTTTGATTGAAGATCCCAAAGAGAAAAGTTAGTTGCCTATTATTGATGATTTGTTGCCTGAATATCTCAATGAGTGCCTTGAAGATACAGTTCTGGACAGGAAGGTGAGAACTACGCGCAATGGGGATGTTATGAACCTAAGAATTAGACTCAAAGGTTCAAAACCAAGCAGTGAAAAATGGATAGAGATTGGACAAGTGAGGAAGCTTTATCCTCACTTGATTTATGCTTAAAAACCAACTTTTGGTAGTCCAAATGCCTTTTTAGTGGAAAGGAATGATCCAAATGGATCCTAGAATACTCTCTAAGTCTTCAAAATCATCCAAAATATCAAAACAATTGCATGGGAAGAACCCTTTGAAACATCAGAAAACACTATCGGGAGGCAAAAAACACAAGAAAATAGTGAAAACAAAGCTATCGACGGCTTGAACAGTGAATACATAGTAGCCATCAGATCTGGTCGATCAACTGTCCAGATCTGATCGACAAATCACAATCAACAAAGTCTATCGGAGGTTATCGGCGGAGACCCTGTGGAACTTGCAATGGCGATTGGCGGAGTCACCAAGGACCATCAATCAAGTGCACAGATCGACAGTCCGGCTCCATTATATATAAACGCTATTTTATAAGATTTGAGATCCGTTAATTAGATTTTTTAATGTATTCCGATGTATTTCGTTTATTAAACAAAATACAAAGGGAAGTGCCAATGCGATGAAACCCAGACCCGAAGGGGTTTAGGAATGAAAATGTATAATATTTCAAATCCACCCAAGGCCATTTTCATGGGATTTTTCAGTATTTTAATGTATTTTTAAATGCAAAGGAAATCCACGAAACAAGTGGGATTTCAAGGGGAACAAAGCAGTAAGTGGTTTGGGCTGGGCTCCGCCTGATCCCATACGATGGCTGCCACGTGTCCCGGCTAAGGAGAGAGAAAACCACCCTCATCGAGTGGTTAACTCCCGTACAAAAGAGCTGCCTGAAATGGATCTCAACCGTTGGATCACGACCTCTCAGATCAATGGTGGAGATGTGATATCACTACAAAGGCAGACCCGATAGGAGTTATAAGGCAGAACTTATAATATTTCAAATCTGATGAACAGTGATTTGGGAATTTTCCTGTGTTTTGCAGCGTTTCTCTGTGTTAACAGAAAACGACCAATTTTGGGATTTCAAAGGCCTGATGACCCATCCCATTACAGTACAAGTGGCCACCATCCCTGGAAGCGTTTAGCAATGATTTCTAATGCTCGGAAAGGGGTCTTAATGGACAGAAGTCGAGAAGCTAGAGAGCCCGTGAAGGAGAATGAACAAACAGCGCAGATTGAATTTAAAAGCCACAGATTGACAAAAACAAAGGCAGGTAGTATTGAAGGCAGTGCTGAGACAGAGATCCACAGAGACAGAGAATCAGTGAGGAGAGTCTGTGTACTCAAAGAGGCTTGAGAGGTTCAAGCAAAACTCTTGTTGTTGTATCTATTGTTTGAGGCTCAATTTGAGCTCACTATTGTAAAACTCTGCGTCTGAAGACATAATAGAGAGGCCACCACTGAATGTTGGACCAGGAGATGTAGCCAGGGAGTTTTGTGTGAACTCCATATTAAACTTCTTGTGTTTATGTGTGTTGTCTATTATGTTTCTTTAACTGCTTCATTGTCTATGTATTTTGCAATCTTATCGATCCATTGCAAAAAGTAACATAGGCATATCCATGCACATGAGTCTGTAATACCTTAATAAATGTCTTAGATCTCATTAACAGATCACCAGTGGTCTCTTTCCAGCTGAACAGTGACAACAGGCAGGACCATCACTTTCCTTGTGCATACATCACTGTAACCTCCAAGTTTGTACGAACCCTGGGTTGATAAGTAAAGTTGGTAGCCCAGGAGTTGCAGCATCATTGCTGCAATACTGGCGCTCATCATCTTCCCCTAAAGGAAATGGCTCTAAAACCATAATTTGAGGATCATCGCTCCCCTGAAACTGAAAATCGTGATGGTCGCTAGTTGCATTATACTAGCCCAGGGATGCCAACGCGTTTTTGGCTTGGATACTAGCGATGATCCCTAAAAGGAAATTTTCCCAAAGAGGAAAAGAATCTTTGTCATCTAGAGGCTTCCAAAACAATGAGCTGGAGGTTTTTCGGCATGGATGAGGTCGAGTTCTCTGAACTTGGCTTTTTTGTCTTATCCCTATGAGCTACCTCCTTGAGATGAGGGCCTTCTCCTATCTTTGGAGATATCCTAACTCCCTTTCTCTTCCGATATATTCATCCTTTACCATTCCTAAATGGTTGGTATTTGGCTATTTACACCTTTATGGTGAGATTGTGCCTACATGCTACTCATTTGGCTTGGAGAAGGAGTGCTTTGAGAGCTTAATCTTGGACTTGGACATTCACTTAAGGAGAAATTATTGACATCAAGGCTTGGTTGTATGCTTCCTCCTTTATTCTATTAATATATACAACTGTTGGTTCATTTCCCATAAATGTGTATGTTAATGCATCATTTACCTTAATGCTCCTTGATCTGTTAAATAGGTTACTTTTGATTACACTATTTGTACTTGTATGCTTTTTTGTGTCTTGATCTCTTTTGCAGGCATTCAAATTCTATAAACAATAGGACCGAGCCCGTGATGCAAGTGATTCAAGGTCTTCAACAAAGGAGGACGTTATAGCATCAGAACGAGGTAGGTTGTCTTCCTCTTCTCCTATTTTGATTGTAACTTAGGAAATATTTCTTTGGAAATTTATATATGATATAAAATTAAGGTAATTATATAAAATAAATGTTAATGGTGATAGATATGATAATAAAATCAAATTCTTATTACTAAGAATTTACAAAAAGTAACACAATTAACAATAATTATTTAAATTAATTTTCTAAATTGTATTGAAAAATAACTAGTTAACAAGCCTAATCATTAAAATTAGTTATACTATGCATATATAAGATATGTCACTTATTAAAATTTATAAAAAAAATATTATTAATCATAATATAAAAATTATTTATCACAAATTTTATTTTGGAAATTTTATATGTGATATAAAATTAAGATAACTAGCAATTGCACCACATGTTGCAAAGAAAACATCGTAAGTCGAAAGCATATGGTGAAAGAGCATAGATGAAGACTGTTATGCTCCTATACCAATAGGTGTCATATTTCACGATTGACTTGATCAGCTCTGCAATATGTACATACCTTTTCTTATTGCAAAGGTCTTCCATATTCTAAAAAATCAAAAAATTAAAAAATGTAAAGAGGGTGTACCCTAAAAGAAAATTAAAGGGTGAAAAGATAAATGGTCAAAAGAAAAAATGAAAAGAAATGAACCCCAAATGAAAAGGACCAGGAAAGTGTGCAAGTCAAAATTCCACTGCTATTTCATTTTTCTATAAATAAAGCACCATGTACAGCTTGTTGAATTTTTTTTCCACAATTGATGAATGGACAAATAGCTTAATCATGGCCAGTTCATGTTTGAATTTCCTGTTTTAGAGATAGAGAATAAAAATCTGTCCAAACTGTTTAAACCTGGAAGATAAGTAAATAGGTAGAGAAGCAAAGGAGCTCAACTGCTTAATTTGAGCCCTTGGAAGAAATAAGTGCAGATTTAGATAGGTTTATCATGTAAAGAAAAGAAAATTGATGAGGGCTTGCCAGTCCAAGTGTACCCAAAGAGAAAAAAATGTTAGGTACAGTAGGCTGGGTAGGCAGTTTTGATGTTGCAGAAGTGTACTTGTGATTGGCTTTGTCTCTCAAGATCTTCATCTTACTATTATCACAAGTACCATGGCAGTTTTATATTTTGGAGCAACTCAAGCAAAGCATGACTAATCTCCCTTCATACTATTTCCCTAAATCATTTACTAATCTCCCCCAAGATATTAAGATCTGCTTAATCTCCTTAAGGTCACTCATTCCTCTTTTATCAGATACCTAAGTAAAACCCCATTTTTACTTAGGGAAATGGCCTCATCTCTTGTACAAACCCCTGTTATTTTCCCCTTTTTTGCCCAAAGTTTGGAAACATTATTCTTGGCGCCCATTCATTTTCAAAAGGTTTCATATTAACAGAATAACTATATTATTTAAATCCCATATAATTCTTTCCCAAATCCCGTAATATGTATATATGTACAAAACCCCAAAATATTAATATTCCCGCCCCCTAGTCGAAATACGACTATAGTATTATTTAAACAGGGATTAATACATTCATTTGGGATTTATTAATAACCCGCCGCGTGCCATTCAAAGGGTTAGTTAACATTCGGTTAATTAATAACCTAATTTAAATAAACCCCAACAACCAATGATATCGCGCCCGAAAACATAAGAACCATGGTTTAATTACATCAGTCCCACCGCTTAAAGTACAAGCCATCTCAGGAGAGCGCCCATCATCCGATCTTAGCCCTCGCATCTGATGGTTGTAGATCATTTCGTGACACCCTCCGCCACTGCACTTTAACGTCCGGGGAATTGGCGGTATCGCCGCCTGTACCAGGACGCGTATCACACTCCCGTGCTGCTCGTGGACCCCCCATCCGAAACCACTTTAGCCCACAAGCGATCCGGGGTAAACCACTTACCGCCCTCCCATTGACTATCCACCACGTCACTGCCACGTCACTATCCCGTACCCTCCATTACGCAACAAAATGTCTCGTCATGCTGACGTCATCCTCTCAATAAATGCCAAACATACTCACCAAACCAGTTTTCTTAAAAATAAATGATAAAATGTCATTTTCGCCCCGATTTTCTGCAAACTGTGCTCCATGCAAAATACGTCCAGTCAACTGTTTGAGCAGTTAGCCCGTCACTTGGCCAAAAAACTCCAGTGTCGTACTCTGTAGTCTGCCATTCGACCTGCGAATTCGCAGTTTTACCTCCACAATCCAGGTATTTATATGTTTTTACCCTGCAAACCTACAATTTCACTTTCCCACTGAAAATTCTACCTATGAAAACCAAATTCGAGTTCAGAACAATTTGTTTAGCCCATAAAAAGACTCCTAGACCTGTTGTTCAGTCCAACTTTACACAACAATCCCAAATTCCTGTTTGAATACACAAGAACCAAACATGGAAGCCCCCATAACCCTGAATGTCGCACCCATCAATGCATCTCATAAAGACTTGAATTATCTACCCTTGGCCGACAAATATTTCCAAATAAAAGACTTATTTGGTGACAAGAATCATCTTCAGATCTTGTGCCAAATCAAAGATAGTCATCTAAGCAACTCTGACATTTTTGGACTATGGGAATCAAACCTTCCCATGTACTTTCTTCCCTCAGTCCATGTTTTCCCAGATATCATTCACCAATGTTGTGCCAGCTATGACCCTGTCCACAGAGCAGTTATGTCACCTTCCCAAACTGTCCTTTTTTCCATAACTGCTGAATCCATCAATGAGATGATACATTTCCATTCCACTGAGCCCCTTGCTCGTCTTTCCATGGGATTTTTGCTTGAAAAAGCTTCTCAATTGCCCAACTCAGAGATAACTCGCATTGCCCAGATGTTCATGATACCAATGCACCAACCTAAAGGCCCTCCTCCTTATTTGCGCACCTTTTTCACTGAGACTGGAAAACTCATTCTTGACATGATATCCTTGATCTTGGGATTTAGATCCAGTGAATATGTGGATGATATCACCCTGGTTCTATTATCTATCTTTACTCCAAGACAGCCCCCTGCTGTCAAGTATGACTATGCCACTTTTATAGCCAACAAAATCCATGACCAATTCCTGAATTTGGATAGAGAAGGAGTTTTCAAATACACTTCTTATATATACCATCTGTTGCTATATTATCAGCCAAACAACTTTCCATTTCCCATCAGGAAATTAGACTCAAAAGGAAATCGAAGGTCTGTGATTTTTTGGAGCTCAATCTTCCATGGCTGCGACTCCCCTTATACCTATAGTGAATTCATTGACTTATTTGTACACCCAGACTCCACTCCGTTGATAGGAGTTCCTCCTCCTAGAATTACTGGTGATATGAAGAAAATTTTTCCGATGTCCAAACAGTACAGGATAGGTGACTGGTACCTCTACCAGAATCACACATAAATCAGAATATATGGATGTGAACTATCCCCATTCAAGTTGCCTAGATATGTGCCTATGAGGTTATTTGCATTAGAATATTTCATGTAGCTCATCTATGCAGACTTAACCCACTTTTATAATGTAAAGAAGAAAGCTCAACTGAGAATCAGAAACCAGCTAGGCCCTTATGTCATCAATTCTAGGGATGTGTGGCAAGATGCTGAAAAGGTCTTAGAAGACCACCTTAGATTCAAGAAAAAAATTTCAGTGGGTGACATATGGCCCATGTATTTCATAAGTGATAGAAGGGTAAGAAACAAGCTATCAGTGTATGTACATCATAGGATCCCATAAATTGAACAGTATGCAAGTCAGGAAGAATGGGTAGAAGGCACATTAATAGAGTAAATTAGTGAACAAGAAAATATGGAAAAAGCTATGAAAGATCTTGAAAAAACCCTTGACCTGGACTCTTTTGGACAGGTATCTTTCAAGTGGCCTCAACAATCAGTAGTTGGGACATCCTCTGCTGGAACTTCTCAGCAGCCTACACATAGAACCAGCACATCAGTCATAGGGACTTCAAAGGGCAAAGAGGTAGAAACCACAGAGCAGCTAATAATGATTGATCAGCCAGGAGAGTCCAAGGAACAGGAACAACTACAAATTCCTCCAGCCCAATCTAAGGCAGTAGAAATCCCAGCATTACAAACTGTTCATAGTTTTGTGGGTGTTCATAGTTTTGACTGTAATACTGAAACTCTGGAATAAAAAGGCTGTCAGAATAATTTGTTGTCTGGCCTACTGGATGAGGAATTGATGCTGAAGACTTGTCACAGAATTCTTGAATCAAACTCTGGATCAATAAGTCCCCTATAGCTCATGTTTTACAGTTTTCTTGTTTATTATATCATCTGTGTTTCGTAATCTGAATAGTAAAGAAAATGATTAATTTAGAATTTGCTTAAACTGCACTCTATCTTCAATCTTTATTATTCTCTATGTTTTCTTCAGAATTAATATAAGCAGTGAATTCTTAGTTGCTCCTGCTTCTTGATTCTTGCATATGTGACTATTTTCTAAGGAATTCTTAATTTCTCCTTAACAGTAATCATCCATTTTCCCTCTTTCAATATGATGAAGGATTCTTAACTGCCCTTCACCCATTTGAGTCCATCCCATCTGATTTCAGCCCAAATTTGCTCCATGTTTGACTACCTTGCTCTGTGATACCATCTTCTGTTAAGAAACCTAATTCAGAAAGCTACCTTCCTTGACTCCATCATGCCCAATGGACCGAACTATTCAGTTTGCCTCACTGTTCTACTGAATTCCACCATCCAAACCAAAAACAAAACCCTTGAACTTCATAAGTAGCCTAAAACATTTTCAAAATAAAGCTAAATCATAAAGAGAGAGCCCTCTCTGGATGCAGATTGGCTAGAATCTGTATCTAAAAGATTGATCTGTGGTTACCTCAGTTGTATTCCCTTTCTTACAACTTTGGGGAACAACCTGAGTGATAACATCATTGGCGACTCCACTGGGGACTGAATAATTTGCTTATTTCTCCTATCTATTTTGAACAGTTGTTTCAAATTCTTGATCAGTTCCTTGTTTTGAAAGTCTTTTAGGAAAGTTCAAAATTCCAATATCTAAAAAAAATCCTAGAAGATACTATCAAAGTTGTATTCTTAAATTATTCCAAGAAAAAACAAAAAAATATAACCCAGAAGCTGGCTCCAGAGAAGATCCGTTACACTAGATCAAATCCGGATCCTAAACCCCCACCTGTCTTTGAAAATCCTAATCTGATTCCTAGGATCCTTAGAAGCCAGGAGAGCCAAGAACATTTTGCTAGTTCACACCTTGACAAACATTTGCAGAACCCTATCCAATCTGAGCTTACCTCTGGGAAAACACTACACCCTTCTATCATTACAGTAGCTTCTTCAAATTCTCCATCAACACCTCAAATTATCCTTCCCACTCCTCCATCTACAACACACATTTCCACTGTTATCCCTGCCCTTCTAGTTGTCTCTCTTATATCTACAAACATGGAGAACCGATATGCTCCCCTTCAATTACCTGTAAATCCAGGGGCCATGCCCCAAGATTATCAAAGTAAAATCACCTATTTTGACGGTACTGGCACTTACACAGCTCAACAAGATACCAAGAAAATGACAAATTATTTTGAAAACTATGAGATTGATGATGATGATGTCAGAATGAAAGTATTTGTGCAAAGTTTAACTGGAAATGTTAGAACATGGTTTAGAGCCCTCCCTACAAACAGTATAAATGACCCTCAAGCTCTTTCTCAAACCTTCTTGAATAGATGGGAAAAGAAGAAGGATCCTCTCCACATTTTATCAAAGTATGAAGGCTTAAAGAGAGGTACCCAAGAAACTGTCAAAGATAACTGTACCAGATTCAATAATGTTTACAATGCTATTCCTCAAAATCTCAGACCTCCTCCAGATTTGGCCTTGATCAAATTCCCTGATGCATTTGACTTAGATATGGCATACCAACTTAGGGAAAGATCTCCTCGATACTTAGAAGAGATGCAGAGTATAGCTGTCAGCGTTGAGGCCAACCTGCGTTCTAAGCGAGCTCGAGCCAGAGCTGAAAGGAGGATATCTATCAAAGAAGAACCTTTTTCCTTTGAAAAAAAATTAGATGCTATTATTAAAGGAATGGATAGAATTGGTGATAGAGTAGAAACAATTGAAAGAAAATCCCCTTGGGATGGTCAACCGAGCAACACTGGGAGAAATCCAAATTTCAGAAAAAACCAAAACCCTAATACTGGAAAGGTTGGCCCTGACCAAAACATTAGACCCCCATTCTAGGAAAATTATGCTGAAGCCTCAACTTATGATCAACCAACAGAGGACACTCAAATTAACTTAATGGGCCTCAATAATGAACAACAAATTTTCTTGACTCAAGAAAACCAAGAAGCTCACACTTTTAAACAATTCCAAACTCAGCCAGGTGACTCATTTGATTTTAGGGAGGAATATGATACAGCCATTTATGAAGTTCACAAGCAATACAATCTGAGGACCAGAAGAATCGATATCCCTGAGGCCAATAAATAGAAAGAAACCAAGCATCCTGACAAATCTAAGATCAATAACACACCTATACAAACCCTTCTTAGAACAGCTCCTAACCCAAACAATCCAATAGCTGAAGACGTATCAGAGGATCAACGACCTAACAAACAACATTCCACTTCCACTCCTCTCAAAGGACAGGTGGAATAACCCCCAGAAATAGACTTGGAAGCAACTTCAACCCATAACACCACTCCTCAAAAAGAAAAAAGCACTGAAAATAAAGCAGAAAAATACAATCTCACTGTCCCAAATACAAAAATTCAAACTAAAAAACCTTTCAATCTTGAGACTGAAATAGGCAAGTTAAAGGTAGCCATTCCATTGATAGAATTGGCTAAACATGATGTTTACAGAAATCAAATTAACAGATCACTTCAAATTTCAAAGAACAAAGATTCAGTGAATCTCTTTGATGACCAGCCTGAATTAATTTTTGGCCCTGAGGTAAACGAAAAACTAGTAGATGGAGGGGTCCCTCCTTTCTACGTAATTCTGAACATACATGATAAAATACTTCATAATGCCATGTTTGATTCTCGTGCTTCTCATAACTTAATGCCTAAATCTGTAATGGAGAAGTTGGACCTAGATATTACCAGGCCATACAAAGCTTTGTTCTCTTTTGACTCAAGCCAGGTAAGATGTCTAGGATTGATCAAAGATTTATGTGTATCATTAGTTCAATATCCCGCAAAGGTCGTTTTAATGGACATAGTGTTATCGGGAAATCTAGTGTCTATGCAGAGCTACTAGTCCCACTAAGGTTGGTAGCTACCTTAGAAACAAACAAACTAAAACCACTTTCGTTTTCCTTTATGAGAGGTAGATAAGAGGGGAAAGAAGGAGACCAACCTCTGTCTTGCGCTTGGTTCCTTGCTTGATTCCTGTCCCTTCTGATAGATCTTTGCCACTTGCTTCCTCGTTTACCCAGATTCAAAGAGTACCTGTAGAATCAAAGCAGCATAACACTATCCAAGAACAGAGATCTACTATCATAAACAATATAGGACCAGATATGTATTGACCACACAAATTCATATATCATCAATCATACAAGAATGTGGAGGAAAACTCGAATAGCTTTATTAATAATCAAGAATAGCAAAGAGGATTACAACCAATTGTTCTGACCCAGCGTCATCCTCTCAGCAAGAAAGCACTTCTTCACCTCATGAAAAGCTTAGATCACCCAATACTATGATGTTACACCAAGAAACCAGCAGCACTTCCTTACAAGATACAAAATTCCAACCTTTGGATCTCTGGGATGAGGGATCCATATATAGATGTTTGCATGGGGGGTGAGTCAGCTTTTGAGATTTTATTAGTGTCCTCTCTCTGATAGTTCTTGATTCCACTTGGAGATTGATGATCTCTTACTCATCCCTGGGCGAATGCAGAGAGGCAAGTGTCACAGGAGAAGTTTCTGGAAGATTCCATGATCTTCCACCTTGCGGATTGACCCTGCCATTTGTCCACTCTCGCCCATCGCACCCCATAGAAGGGCTTTTCAACATGCATTGCACCTACTGTGTGTAGGCAGGTGGGATGCAACGCACTTTGACCATGGAGTAGTTGAAATGGTCCAATTTTGACCAGTTCTGAGTAGTTTTTCATGGAGAACTTCTGGGAGATGCTGTAATCAGTCAACCTTGTTCTTTTAGGGGTTGGAACAACACCTTTAGGGACTTAGGAGCCCTTGGTTTATGGACATTTATGATTGGGGTTGCAGTGCCCAAAAATTTCTATAACAGTTGCCCCCTAAAGCATGAGGTAGTTAATCTTTTGATGTCGGGTGAAATGCTTTATCACGAGGATCCGAAGTTTTTTCGAGCTAGAAGGCGACCTGTAATAAGATACAATACAATACATTATCTTCATAATATTTTCATGATCTAGCTGAGGCGGGCATTCCCATGATCAACTTTATAAATTCATTTTCATGTACATGAGACAGACAATCGTCTGAGTGTAGACTGATGATTCTGGTAGAGCCATCATCCCTTAGATTGGATGATTATCTGTGCAGCAATGATGTACATTTGGTGTCTTTATTTTCCTGAATATATATCGCAGCCTGGATGGATGAAACTAGATCTGGGGTCTTCAATCTCGTTCGATCTTCACTCAAAGTACAAGTCAATCCATGTGAGAGATGTTTTGGAGTCGAACATGGAAAGACATTGCCTGATTACCAGCCAGTGATGTAAGTTGTTAACAGGCGCGAGAGGAATCACCGATAATGATGATGACCCTCAAGGTACTACAGTACAATTCATGTGGTGTGAATAAGGTACTTGGCGTCGAACACCACGCAAAATCTTTCGGTTGAAGGCCATTGATGTAAACCTGTCGCCAGAAGTGAGAAACTTTCCATTGAGGCATGCAAGCTTCAAAGTACTGAAAGGGTTGTTCCTAGATCGACTTCTTGGATAATGAGCTGATGTCGACAAGAAGTGATCTGTCATAGGAGGGCCTTAGTGAATCCCACATCAATGACACGGAACGGAGCAAATGATTTTAATGGAGCTGAAAACGATCTGGTGATATAAGGTTCAGGGTGGCGGTCATGAAAGAATGGAGCATGAATGTATTGCAGCGGATGAGACACAGGTGAATTCTTTGAGCGACTTCTCTTGAACATATCGGTGACACTGACATGATGGATTGGTAGCATCAACCCCAATTATGGATGGTGTGACGGAACCATGGTGATGTGACCAGTGAATGGAACAACCCAACCCGACTCAGATGCGCAGTGAAAGTGTCATGTTCAAGAGCGACTTGCTACCAACAGAGTTTCTTCAAGTTTTCTTCCCAATTTTTCCCTAGTCATTGCTGACCAGTACCTCTTTATTTTTGTCAAGCTTGAGGAGGATAACATATTCTTGTTCTATAATTTGCCCTTCGGGCAAACCCATCGCTATGTTTTAACGAGCCTAGCGATAGTGAAACTAGTTCTTGTCTGTTATGGACAAGTTTGTCGCTATTCGGTTTTAACAAGTTTAACGACAAAGATAACTCGGTCCTTTTCAATTTTAGAGAGTTTGAAAAGGGACGTAAAGAAAACTCCCAAAAATCCTTTTTCGTCACATGATCCCTTGAGTCCGAAAAAGTATAAAACAATACAAAAGGGAAGAATTTTCGGTACTTTTAACGAGCCGAACAAAACAAGCGCTCGATCTTTTTGTGTATTAATCCCTCAAGTCCAAAAAATATTAAAATCTAAAGGAGGGATAGCACTTCCGGTCATTTTAATGAGCTGGAGAGGCCAATGGATCGGCAATATTTTCATATTTTACGAGTCAGTTAAAAAGAGCTTAAAGGAGACTCATTTTTTGAGGAATGAGTGATAGATTCAGGTAGCAGCTGATTCCAGGTAAGGTTTGGAATTTTCCAATCACGGCAGTGTCACAAGGATGGCTAACAGGATCACTCTTCGCAGCTGTTCCTCCAAAAAGTTAAACAATCAAATGGGGGTGAATGATCGGCCAATACAGAGTGGAGGTGATGATGAGAACACGACCAAGGCTTCAAAGGCTGATGGTAATACATTCACAATGGTTATTTACCAAAAATTGGTTCATTTTTTAATGAGCTTAAACTTTGGAGCAACATTTGCTCATTTCTTATGTTTATTTTTTAACGAGCTTGAATTCCGCGTTAAAACTGCTCGATCTAGTCGTATAATAAGGATGTCTCATATAAAAATGGCATCTTTTCAAAGCTTTGCCCCGCATCCTTTCTTTATGCAAGTTAGGAAACGACCAATCCTACGAGTTTAAAGGGTTAGAGGACCTATAAATTTAAAAAAATAAATGGTCGCTCTTCGCTTGCACGCCAAAAGGTTTGCATGCCCCCAGGTATAGCAAAGTAGAGTTTCCAGGTTACCCCTCAATTTGCAGACAAAACATTTGTTTTATCGGGAAAGGCCTACCTTTTCAGGTTACCCCTCAATTTGCAGACAAAACATTTGTTTTATCGGGAAAGGCCTACCTTAACAGAGGTATCTTATTCCGGTCTAATCCCATTTTCCAAAATGGACGGGTGTGTCAGGCCAGTCATATACTCTCCGCGGAAACCCACCCTATACCCAAGGTTTTCCTGTCAAAACAGGCCAGGGTGCATGCCCCCTGGTTTCAGTCATATCCTCCGAATCACTCGCGCTCATCAGGAGGATGGACTGGGGATTGATGAGACATTCCTTGCGTGAAAAGACCATTCAGGGTTGGTATATGACTATTTTCTATGTGTGAACCGGGGAATGAAAGCTGGTCTACGAGCTTGACCACTCTTCCTTCATGTGGAAAACACATTACTCTAAAGAGTGAGGAGAAAATGGCTCCCATGCAATAAATATAGTCTCGTCCAAGGAGTAGATTATAATCCAGGGGTCCTTGGACTACCATTACATTCATGTGAACGGTTTTCCCTCTCAATGTTATCGGCATATTGGGAAGGATCCCTAATGGTCGACTGGTTCCTTTGGCAAAGCCTGTTAGATTTCTCATCTCAGGAAAAAGCGATGGCGAACCAAGCGCTTTCCAAGCAGTTGAGGAAAGGATACTCACAGAAGCCCCTTCATCTATGATGGTACCGGCCATGACCATTCTATATATTTGAGCGATGATTCGAAATGGTACACTAGCCGGTAGACAGGGTCTGCCTAGTAGATTCCAGTCGAAGGAAACAACTAGGCTGCTTGGAGGTGGGACCGAATAGACGGCCAGATACGACTCTGACGAACTTCCTTCCTGCGGTAAAGGAATGGGTAGACTGCCCCCATGTTCATCGGAGTCTGTGCTTACGAAGAGAATTTGAACGGTGTCGTTCTTGTTCTCTTCGGTGACTGTATCATCTGAAGATGGATCCTCTGAAGGCAAAACCGGGTCAACTGCCGCCTCGACCTTTTGACTTTCGTCTGGTGTGGATTCAAAGGGTTTATCTTCAATGATAGACGCTTCGGCCGACCAAAAGGGCGTGTCAGCCGGATTTTCAACTAGTGACGGACTCAGCAAGAGTTTCTTATATCCAGGAGGAAGCCGTAAAGGTGAAACCGGATGGTCATCCAAAACTCTTTTAGCTTCATCTAAGAAGCGACAAAGGTGGACGGTGTGATCGCCTTCACACAATTTACAAGGAAATTTATATTTTCCTTTTTGTCCAAGGGCTTCACTTTCACTAGTTGATGGTGTATGCTCAACATGATCATCAGAGGTTGATGACACCGAATTGTGCAAACGAGAAGACCAGTCCCTTAAGATCGGGGGGATGCAAGGACAATCTCGATGATAGTGGTCTCCTTTGCAAATGACACATGGCGATTTAGGCCTGGATGGTGCAGTGTGTGGATTTTCGCTAGATGATGCCTGGTCGCCCCTTTTCGCCTTTGGCTCCTTCTTCTTCTTCTCTTTCTTCTTCTTCTCCTTCTTCTTCTCAGTTACTTGATTTTTGGCTTTACCAGCTTCATCAAGTGAAGAGGAAGGAGGAGAGGAAGAATTGGACGAAGTAGAGGGTTTGGGGGTAACTCTGGTATCGTTTAGTTGCTAACTTGATTGTTCAGGAATCACGGTGTTCTGAACGACAGAAGTTGAGAAGAGCCATATGGGCAAGCCAATTGTCAATCCTGGAAGAGATAATGTGGCCATATGGGGTGCACCAACATCTCCCCAAGAGGAGAAGGGACTAGTATTTCCTCCAAGGGGAACCCCTTGGTTGGTGGACTCCATTTTTCTCAACCTAAGACCAATGTAGGAAAGGTGATGTTTATTCTGATTAAAATAAATTTTAGATGCTTTGACACAACTTGCTTTTTCAATTTTTAAGAGTCGAGAAAAACAAAATATGACTCTAGTCGCCTTCAATTTTTAATGAGCTTGAAGTGACAAGTGCTCAGATGGACCTTTTCCTTTAAGGAGTCTGAAAAGGAACGAAAGAGACTGCTCTGGAAATCTAGACAGAGGGATTACAATCCAATCGCAAAACTGTAGAATATTTTTACGGTACGGCAGTCAATCTTCCCGAATACTGTGTTCAGTGCATTGCGATCAATAGGGCGGCAGACACAGCTTCCTATGGATAAAGGATATAGCCTATTGTGGTCTCCAAAAATATACTTGACGGTACGTGGGAGCACAAGTCCGTACTGGCACTTGTCGTCTCAAAGTGAAGGAATCACCCAACCAACAGTGAAAACAACAGTTACCGGGCTTTACGACGCCGGAATACGTCTCTAGCCTAGACTTCTAGATGTTGTGCGTTAAGTTCCAAAGCGTTTTTAGATTCATTAAATTTATTTTATAGTTGATATTGCTTAAGAAATTTTCCTTTCAGGTTCACCATGTGATGTAGATGTACAATTCCTAAAATGCGATCTAAGATGATAAACAGTCGTTTAATCTTCTTTTCGCAATGAAAATCCTAGCTACTAAGGAAAGAGAGATGGAGCTTTTTCAACATAGAGCAAAGAGCACACACTATATGCACTATCCTAAATCAAACCAACAAACAGTCTAAATGCAAATGCACGTGCATGTATTTGTTTTCAGCCTTCTTAATGTGTGAATGATAAAAAGAAAGCTAAGTGAAAATCTGAATTATTTTTCAAAGCGATGTTACTAACAAGTTTCTTTTCAAGACAAAATGAGGACAATGATGACACTTGCGACTTGGAAATGAAAACTTGCTTTCGACACTTGAAAAACTACTAATTCAAATCAAATACAAGAGTAACAGTGTAATCGACTATCAAGAACAATCGGATTCTCTTCTATGACTGAAAAACGACACTTGCGACACTTTCAAATCAAGAAACGATAGTACAATTACGCTACTTCTTTGTAAAAGAGAACTGAAAATGGCTCAAAATACATAAAAACATTTATAGTTCTTTGCACAATGGAGGCGGAATAATGGCAAGGAAGGGGGTTTCCAACAGAGGTGTACTGACTACAGACAACAAAACTCCTGAATAGAGCTGAAAAGAGTGAACACAGAAACCAAAATCTAAGAGCAGAAGAGGTCTGATCAGCGCACCTGTAGCACAGGGAAACTGAAATGCAATGCACCTACCACACTCGAGAAGTGCGATGCATTCAGGTTTCAAAGAAGAGACAGTGCGATGGACCAAGGACGAGACTTTAACTGGGTTCCGGGTCACAGTTTGCAGTTCAGTTCAGGGATTTAGGCTGAGCAAGTGGTAATCAGTAAATGAATCACAAGGGTAGATCTAAGGAGGTTACTAGAGCCACCACAAGGGCAATTAGAGAGCCTGTAAATCAATTGCTTAATTCATAAACAAAACCCGGAGATAGACTGAAGCAGCATTTATCTACTTTGCACTTGCATAGCAAATGCAGTTCGAACGCTAGCTGGCTTGACTTCATGCTCTGTCTGTAAGTTTATAAAGTAAACAAATGTAGATAAACAAACAACATATTCGCTCCCCAGTGGAGTCGCCATTTTTGTTATCAGGAAATCTAGTGTCTATGCAGAGCTGCTAGTCCCACTAAGGCTGGTAGCTACCTTAGAAACAAACAAACTAAAACCACTTTCGTTTTCCTTTATGAGAGGTAGATAAGAGGGGAAAGAAGGAGACCAACCTCTGTCTTGCGCTTGGTTCCTTGCTTGATTCCTCTCCCTTCTGATAGATCTTTGCCACTTGCTTCCTCATTTACCCAGCTTCAAAGAGTACCTGTAGAATCAAAGCAGCATAACATTATCCAAGAACAGAGATCTACTATCATAAACAATATAGGACCAGATATATATTGACCACACAAATGCATATATCATCAATCATACAAGAATGTGGAGGAAAACTCGAATAGCTTTATTAATAATCAAGAATAGCAAAGAGGATTACAACCAATTGTTCTGACCCAGCATCATCCTCTCAGCAAGAAAGCCCTTCTTCACCTCATGAAAAGCTTAGATCACCCAACACTATGATGTTACACCAAGAAACCAGCAGCACTTCCTTACAAGATACAAAATTCCAGCCTTTGGATCTCTGGGATGAGGGATCCATATATAGATGTTTGCAAGGGGGGTGAGTCAAATTTTGAGATTTGATTAGTGTCCTCTCTCTGATAGTTCTTGATTCCACTTGGAGATTGATGATCTCTTACTCATCCCTGGGCGAATGCAGAGAGGCAAGTGTCACAGGAGAAGTTTCTGGAAGATTCCATGATCTTCCACCTTGCGGATTTACCCTGCCATTTGTCCACTCTTGCCCATCGCACCCCATAGAAGGGCTTTTCAACATGCATCGCACCTACTGTGTGTAGGCAGGTGGGATGCAACGCACTTTGACCATGGAGAAATTGAAATGGTCCAGTTTTGACCAGTTCTGAGTAGTTTTTCATGGAGAACTTCTGGGAGATGCTGTAATCAGTCGACCTTGTTCTTTTAGGGGTTGAAACAACACCTTTAGGGACTTAGGAGCCCTTGGTTTATGGACATTTATGATTGGGGTTGCAGTGCCCAAAAATTTCTATAACACATAGTGGTAGCTGATATTCCACCAAAATATGGCATGTTGTTGTCTAGATCTTGGGGTGCAAAGCTCCAGGGATCTTCACAGTTGGACATGTCCTATGCCACTATTTCAGTATTTGGTCAACCAAAGACATTGTACTGAGAAACTTTAATGAAATATGTGGTGAGTAGTGAGGAGAAACCCCAAAATTTTCCCATCTATTCCATGCACTCTGAAATGGACTCCTTCATTCTATACAATGCTGAAGTTAACCCTCCAACTGATGTCAAGGTTTTAGCATTAGAACAAAAAGAAATCATAAATGAAAAGTCCACTGTGAAAATTCACGAAATTTATTAGAATAATGATATATCTGACACTCAAGAGAAACCAGATGAAACTAAAAAGCCAGATTTCCCTAGTAAACAAATTTCAGAGACTCCTGATACTAACTATGAACATGAAATCATTTGGTGCTTAGAATTTGATGGTTCAATTAATAAATTAGGGGCTGGAGCAGGGATTTGGGTACACAATCTAGAAAATGATCATGCTGAAGGGCATGCTTATAGATTAAACTTTAAATGCACCAATAATATGGTTGAATATGAAGCCCTGTTACTAGGACTTAAATTGATCAAAAGTTTAGGGGCAACCAGGGTATCAGTTTTGGGAGACTCTGATTTAGTCATTCAACAGATAAAAGGGAACTTCCTCACAAATGATCCCAGATTAAGATCTTACAGAGGAGCAGCAATTGAGATCCTCAATACATTTCTAGAAACACAGCTGGCCAAAATTCCAAGAAAACATAATTTGCATGCTCACAGTTTGGCAACATTTGCCAGCACTTGTAAATTACCTTTTGAACCCAATCATCAATTTACAGCTGAGATTAGACACAGGCCAACCATACCTGACAATGTAAAGAATTGGCAAATGTTTGACAATGATATTTAGATTAACAATTTCTTGATCCTAGAAGAAGAGTTTTCTAGCTCGAATATAGACACGGACACTGTTAGTGAGGTTGATCAAATAGATAAAATTCAAACAAACATTTCAGCAAAACGTGCAGCTAAAATACTTCGCCCAACAAAATTTACCAAGAAAAAGTTGCAAGATCTTAAAGAAATAGACGGCGATGAGATTATTGGAGGAGAATCTGAAGTTATTAATTTAAAAGACAATCATTTGCCCACAGGATTAACTCCTTTGGAAGATTTCTTTGATTCTAATGATATTCCAAAGAAACCCAAGATGCAGCCTCTAAACGCAGACATTGAAGACTGTAACATAGGAACTGAAGAACATCCGAAAATGATCAAATTATCCAAAACTTTGCCCCCTGATCAAAAACTTAAATATGTTGAACTCCTCAAAGAATTCCAAGATGTCTTTGCCTGGAGCTATGAAGATTTGAAATCTTATGACACCTCTATAATTCAACATACAATACCCCTCAAGGAAAATCAAAAACCATTCAAGAAAAATCTCAGAAGAGTTAACCCTGTATTACTCCCCTTAATTGAAAAAGAAATCAAAAGAATGTATGAAGCAGGGATAATTGCTCCCATCAGGTTTTCAGAGTGGGTGTCTAATTTAGTACCCACTAGGAAGAAAACAGGAAAAATCAGATTGTGTGTTGATTTAAGAAATGTAAATAAGGTTTCTTTGAAAGACCACTACCCCTTACCTAAGATGGACCACATTTTACAAAGGGTAGTAGGTGCCTCTAGGATTTCACTATTAGATGGGTTCTCAGGCTTTAACCAGATTCTAGTCCATCCTGATGACCAGGAAAAGAATACTTTTACAACACCATGGGAAACTCAATAGTAGAGTTTAGGCTTCTGTGATCCATATCAAGTTTACAAAAAAAAATTCGACGAAGATCACACGAGACATCATTTGTCGACGCATTTCGAACCAACCAGTGTGGTTCATCGTCAGGACAAGTTGAAGAAACAGATCCAGCTTAGCAGGTTAAATAGACAGAGCAAAGCCTCCAACGGCTAAAAAGACTAACAGCTACTTTTGACTAGGTACCTTAAAAAATGCTACCGGGGGGACCAGTCCTTTAAATAAAATAATATTGTGATAAAAAATATTAAAAATAATTAAAATATATAATAGTTATGTTCAATTATTACCTAAAAATAATTCATGTTAATAGTTAGTTAAAGACAAATAATTAAAAATCATATCTAAGGGGAAAAAATTACCCTAGAGGGGGACAGTCCTTCAAATAAAAATAATAATAAATAATTAAAATTTTTAAAAATAAATAAACAATTATGTTCAATTAGTAAAAATAATTCATGAAAATAGTTAGTTAGAGATAAATAATTAAAAATTATATCTAAGGGAAAAAAATATTTCTCATAGAGGGACCAATCCCTTAGAATAAATAAAATAATTATGTGAAAACTTTTTTATTAATAAAACTTATATGATAATAGTTAGTAATGATAATAGTTAGTTAAACATAAATACTCAAAATTATATTGAATTAAATTATATTAAAATTATATTAAAATTAAAATATAATTAAAACTAAATTATATTAAAATTTAAATATAATTAAAATTATATTTAAAATCAAATTATATTATTAAATTATATTAAAATTATGTTTTAATAATTAAAATTATATTACCCTAGGGGGACCAACCCCCTAAAATAAAATGATTTAATGATAATATTTAATTCAAAAATTAAAATTTCAAGTTAAATTAGTAATTAAAAATACTTCGTGATAATAGTTAGTTACAAATAAATTATTAAAAATAAGAAGGAATTAAAAACAGGACCATTAAAATGAGTAAAATAAAATATATATGTATATATAAAAAATATATAAATAATTAAATAAATAATAATAATAATAATAAAATAATTCAGAATAATAATAAATAAATAAATACGTAAGTTAAAAAAAAAAAGGA
The DNA here is from genome assembly GCA_031772625.1 of Pinus tabuliformis. NCBI lineage: Eukaryota > Viridiplantae > Streptophyta > Pinopsida > Pinales > Pinaceae > Pinus > Pinus tabuliformis. Next base: position 1,191,189,607 of record CM062811.1, on the reverse strand, counting down.
GGACTAGGTCGAGAGTGCTGGGACCCAACACCGACTAATTTTCCAGCCATCATCTCTATTGAGATTACTCGGCCTCTTTTCAATCTCAAGCGCCTCCCTAAATTTCCGATGATGGAAGTGCAAAACCTTGGCAATAACACTAGCTTCCTCAATACCTTTCAAATATGTTAAAATGCCATTTGGACTTAAGAATGCAGGGGTAACCTTCCAACGAGCAATGGACATAGCTTTTGCAAAAGAAATTCATGATTTTCTGGTCATATATCTAGATGATCTTACTGTGTTTTCTAAATCAGATCAGCAACATTTAGATCATTTAAGGCAAGTGTTTTTAAAATGCAGAAAGTATGGTATTTCATTAAACCCTAAAAAGTCATTGTTTGGTCTAGAGGAAGGCAAACTGTTAGGCCATATAATCTCTCAGGATGGCATCAAAATTGATCCTGATAGAATAGAGGCCATTCTACAAATACCTCACCCCAGAAAAGTCAAAGAACTGCAAGCTTTCCTAGGAAAGATTAACATTTTAAGAAGATTCATTCCTAATTTGGTTGAATTAATCAAATTACTGAATAATATGTTGAAAAAATATTCCATGGTAAAATGGACATTAGAAGCTAAATAAGCATTTGAAGAAATCAAAATGGCTTTGACTAGAACACCAGTCCTTACAAGCCCAAAATTTGATAGAGACTTCATAATATTTTCATTTGCATCAGAACACACTATTGCTACTGTTTTACTACAGAAAGATGATCAAGGATGTGAAAAACCCATAGCCTTCTTTAGTAAAGCACTTAGAGATGCACCGCTAAAATACCCAATCATGGAAAAACAGGCTTATGCACTTGTGAAAGCTATTAAAGACTTCCGAGTATACATATTATACTCCCATATAATAGCCTATGTACCAAATGCTGTTGTCAAAGATATCCTGACCCAAGAGGGGATTGAAGGCAAGAGAGGTAAATGGATTGCTACTATATTGGAGTATGATATTGAAATAAAACCTACAAAGCTTATAAAAGGACAGGGATTGGCTAAACTCATGACTGAAACCAATTGCCAAGCCCTGGATATTAATGAACTGGATAATGAACAGGAGATGGCAACTCCACAAATCAGTCAGGCCTTCCTAGAATCACCTTGGTATGCTAATATAACTCATGTATTATTAAACCTGCAGGCTCCTCCAAGGTTATCCAAAACAAAGAAGAGGTTTTTAAAAATGAAAGCTTCAAAATTTTGTATTTTAGATGGTGCTCTTTTTTGGAAAAATCATGAAGGTATTCTATTGAACTGTTTAATAAAAGATGAAGCTGACAAGGTACTCAAAGAATTTCATGCAGGGGACTGCGGTGGACATCTTTACTGGAAATCAACTGCTGACAAAATCCTAAGGGTTGGATTTTACTGGCCAACTTTGTTCACTAATGTCAAGAAGTTTGTCACTGCTTGCCATAAATGTCAAATTTTTGAAGGCAAGAGGAAACTTCTACCTCTACCCCTTAGACCAATTTCCACTGAAAGACCATTTCAACAATGGGGTTTGGACTTCATTGGGGAAATCCATCCTCCCTCTTCAGGCCAACACAAATGGATCCTCACTGCCACAGATTATTTCACCAAATGGATAGAAGCCATCCCTTGTAGACAAGCCAATGATTCAGTGATCATAGGATTCCTAGAAACCAACATCTTGTCTAGATTTGGCTGTCCTGAAAAGATCATAACTGACAATGCTGCTGCTTTCAAATCCAAGAAAATGATAAGTTTCTGTAACAAGTACCACATCACCTTAGGCCATTCCACAGCCTATTACCCTCAAGGTAATGGTCTAGCTAAGTCCTCCAATAAAAGCCTGATCAATATTATCAAGAAAGTGTTGGAAGAAAACAAGAAAAACTGGCACAAGAAACTTACCAATGCACTATGGGTAGACAGATTAACTACCAAGAGATCTATTGGGACTAGTCCCTATGAACTAGTCTATGGTATGGAGGTTGCATTTCCTTCATCATTAGGGGTCCTTGTAATGAAACTATTGCAAGAATCTCAAGTGCATCCCAATGACATTCAAAGAAAAATAAGTCATACCATCCATCTACAGCAGACCAGAGAAGAGGTGTACCAAAGATCCCAACTATTACAAGAGAAACTCAAGAAAATTTTTGATAATAGGACTACGAAAGAAGATTTTTACATAGGAGACAAAGTGTTAAAATGGGATTCCAGGAGAGAAGACAGAGGAAAACATGGGAAGTTTGACTTCCTATGGAAGGGACCTTTTATTATCCAGGCCTCACAGGGGAACAATACTTACTTTTTAAAGAACCTGGATGATTCAAAAACAGAAGAAGGACCAGTTAATGGTCAAATGTTGAAACATTATTTTGATCCAGTTTGTTGATATATCCTAACCCTAACTTGTAGATAAGAAAGTTCAGTTTCTGCAGCTTTTTACAGCAATAAAAATGAGGAGAAATGTGTAAAAAAAAATGAAAAACAGTAAAGGAACTTTACCATTTTTGCTTTGCTTCATTTCAGTTTATCAGAAATTGCAGAAGAAGACAGTCTACAGTTATGTAAATCAGCTCAAGAAAAATGTGTATATTTTACATGATCCTTTGTACAGTTTTCTACTTTCAGCAAAGGAAGATTTTAGAGCACAGCAAGAGTTATGCATAAGGCCATCTGACCTGCTGTTCTTGAATTTTCACCAGGAAAAGTCATCCCCAAGTGGAGCCAGTGTTATGCTCCTATACCAATAGGTGTCATATTTCATGATTGACTTGATCAGCTCTGCAATATGTACATACCTTTTCTTATTGCAAAGGTCTTCCATATTCTAAAAAATCAAAAAATAAAAAAATGTAAAGAGGGTGTACCCTAAAAGAAAAATCAAAGGGTAAAAAGATAAATGGTCAAAAGAAACAATGAAAAGAAACGAACCCCAAATGAAAAGGACAAGGAAAGTGTGCAATTCAAAATGCCACTGCTATTTCATTTTTGTATAAATAAAGCATCATGTACAGCTTCTTGAATTTTTATTCCACAATTGATGAACGGCCAAATAGCTTAATCATGGCCAGTTCATGTTTGAATTATCTGTTTTATAGACAAAGAATAAAAACCTGTCCAAACTATTTAAACTTGGCAGATAAGTAGATAGGTAGAGAAGCAAAGGAGCTCAACTGCTTAATCTGAGCCCTTGGAAGAAATAAGTGTAGATTTAGATAGGCTTATCATGTAAAGAAAAGAAAATTGATGAGGGCTTGCCAGTCCAAGTGTACCCAAAGAGAAAAAAATGTTAGGTACAGTAGGCTGGGTAGGCAGTTTTGATGTTGCAGAAGTATACTTGTGATTGGCTTTGTCTCTCAAAGATCTTCATCTTACTATTATCACAAGTACCATGGAAATTTTATATTTTGGAGCAACTCAAGCAAAGCGTGACTAGTCTCCCTTCATACTATTTCCCTAAATCATTTACTAATCTCCCCTCGAGATATTAAGATCTGCTTAAATATCCTTAAAGTCACTCATTCCTCTTTTATCAGATACCTAAGTAAAACCCCATTTTTACTTAGGGAAATGACCTCATCTCTTGTATAAACCCCTATTTTTCCCTTTTTTGCCCAAAGTTTGGAAACATTATGCTTGGCACCCATTCATTTTCAAAATGTTTCATATTAACGGAATAAATATATTATTTAAAACCCATATAATTCTTTCCAAAACCCCGTAATATGTATATATGTACAAAACCCCAAAATATTAATATTCCCACCCCCTAGTCGAAATACGACTATAGTATTGTTCAAATAAGGGTTAATAGATTCATTTGGGAATTATTGATAACCCACCGTGCGCCATCCAAAGGGTTAGTTAACATTTGGTTAATTAATAACCTAACTTAAATAAACCCTGATAACCAATGATATCGTGCCCGAAAACATAAGAATCGTGGTTTAATTACATCGATCCCACCGCTTAAAGCACACGCCATCTCAGGAGAGTGCCCATCATCCGATCTTAGCCCTCACATCCGACGACTGTAGATCATTTCACGACCCCCTTCACCGTTGCACTTTAACGTCCGGGGAATTGGCGATATTGCCGCCCGTACCAGGACGCGTGTCGCACTCCCGCACTGCTCACGGCCCCCCCGTCCGAAACCACTTTAGCCCACAAGCGATCCGGGTAAACCACTTACCGCCCTCACGTTGACTATCTGCCACGTCATCGTCCCGTACCCTCCGCTACACAACAAAATGTCCTGTCATGCTGACGTCATCCGCTCAATAAATGCCAAAAATACCCGCCAAACCAATTTTCATTAAATAAACGATAAAATGTCATTTTCGCCCCGATTTTCTGCAAATCGTGCTCCATGAAAAATACGTCCAATCGACTGTTCGAGCAGTTAGCCGATAAACGATAAAATGTCATTTTCGCCCCGACCAAAAAACTCCAGTGTCATACTTTGTTGTCCGCCATTCGACCTGCAAATTCACAATTTTACCTCCGCAATCCAGGTATTTATCCATTTTTACCCTGAAAACCTGCAATTTCACTTCTCCACTGAAAATTCTACCTGTGAAAACCAAATTCAAGTTGAAAACAGTCTATTTAGCCCATAAAAAGACTCCTAGACCTGTTGTTCAGTCCAACTTTCCACAACAATCCCAAATTCTTGTTTGAATACACAAGAACTAAACATGGAAGCCCCCATAGCCCTGAATGTCGCACCCATCAATGCACCTCATAAATACTTGAATTATCTACCCTTGGCCGACAGAGATTTCCAAATAAAAGACTTATCTGGTGACAGGAATCATCTTCAGATCCTCTGCCAAATTAGAGATAGTCATCTAAGTAACTCTGACATTTTTGGAATATGGGAATCAAACCTTCCCATGTACTTTCTTCCCTCAGTCCATGATTTCCCAGATATCATTCACCAATGTTGTGCCAGCTATGACCCTGTCCACAGAGCAGTTATGTTACCTTCCCAAACTGTCCTTTTTTCCGTAACTGCTGAATCCATCAATGAGATGATACATTTCCGTTCCACTGAGCCCCTTGCTCATCTTTCAATGGGATTTTTTCTTGAAAAATCTTCTCAATTGCCCAACTCAGAGATAACTCACATTGCCCAGATGTTCATGATATCAACGCAACAACATAAAGGCCCTCCTCCTTATTTGCACGCCTTTTTCACTGAGACTGGAAAACTCATTCTTGACATGATATCCTTGATCTTGGGATTTAGATCCAGTGAATATGTGGATGATATCACCCTGGTTCTATTATCTATCTTTACTCCAGGACAGCCCCCTGCTGTCAAGTATGACTATGCCACTTTTATAGCCAACAAAATCCATGACCAATTCCTAAATTTGGATAGAGAAGGAGTTTTCAAATACACTTCTTATATATACCATCTGTTGTTATATTATCAGCCAGACAGCTTTCCATTTCCCATCAGGAAATTAGACTCAAAAGGAAATCGGAGGTCTGTGATCTTTTGGAGCTCAATCTTCCATGACTGTGACTCCCCTTATACCTATAGTGAATTCATTGACTTATTTGTACACCCAGCCTCCACTCTGTTGATAGGAGTTCCTCCTCCTAGAATTACCAGTGATATGGAGAAAATTTTACAGTTGTCCAAACAGTACAGGATAGGTGACTAGTACCTCTACTAGAATCACACAGAAATCAGAATATATGGATGTGAATTATCCCCATTCAAGTTGCCTAGATATGTGCCTATGAGGTTATTTGCATTAGAATATTTCAGGCAGCTCATCTATGCAGAATTAACCCACTTTTGTAATGTAAAGAAGAAAGCTCAGCTGAGAATCAGAAACCAACTAGGCCCTTATGTCATCAATTCTAGGGATGCGTGGGAAGATGCTGAAAAGATCTTAGAAGACCACCTTAGATTCAAGAAGACTTTTCAGTGGGTGCCATATGACCCATGTAGTTTCATAAGTGACAGAAGGGTAAGAAACAGGCTATCAGTGTATGTACATCATAGGATCCCAGAAATTGAACAGTATGCAAATCAGGAAGAATGGGTAGAAGGCACATTAATAGAGGAAATTAGTGAACAAGAAAAGATGGAAAAAGCTATGAAAGATCTTGGAAAAACCCTTGACCTAGACTCTTTTGGACAGGTATCTTTCAAGTGGCCTCAACAATCAGTAGTTGGGACATCCTCTGCTGGAACTTCTCAGTAGCCTGCATAGAGAACCAGTACATCAGTCATAGGGACTTCAAAGGGCAAAGAGGTAGAAACTACAGAGCAGCTAATAATGACTGATCAGCCAGGAGGGTCCAAGGAACAGGAACAACTACAAATTTCTCCAGCCCAATCTAAGGCAGTAGAAATCCCAGCAGTACCAACTCCTCTAAATGAAGAAAAAGGCAAAAAAAGAGACAGAGAAGAGGCCACACCTATCAGTGGACCTACGGAGCAGCCAGCGCAGAGTATTAGTCAAAGACAGCTGTAAACCGACTCACACAACCTACCTCCAGCACATCCAATGGAGATGGAACAGCCAACACAGCATCGATTCATCTTTTCCCTCTCTTCGATACTGTTTGTCTCTATCTTTTATAAAAAAGGGATTAGTCATCACTAGATATTATCTCCATCAGATATTTTGATATGTTGTATAAATACCCCCCCAGACAAAGTATTTGGGTTTGGTGGGTGTTCATAGTTTTGACTGTAATACTGAAACTCTGGAATAAAAAGGTTGTTGGAATCATTTGTTGTCTGGCCTACTGGATGAGGAATTGATGTTGAAGACTTGTTACAGAATTCTTGAATCAAACTCCGGATCAATAAGTCCCCTATAGCTCATGTTTTACAATTTTCTTGTTTATTATATCATCTGTGTTTCATAATCTAAATACTAAAGAAAATGATTAATTCAGAATTTGCTTAAACTGCACTCTGTCTTCAATCTTTATTATTCTCTGTGTTTTCTTCAGAATTAATATAAGTAGTGAATTCTTAGTTGCTCCTGCTTCTTGATTCTTGCATATGTGACTATTTGCTAAGGAATTCTTAATTTCTCCTTAACAGTAATCATCCATTTTCCCCCTTTCAATATGTTGAAGGATTCTTAACTGCCCTTCACCCATTTGAGTCCATCCCATCTGATGTCAGCCCAAATTTGCTCCATGTTTGACTACCTTGCTCTGTGATACCATCTTCTGTTAAGAAACCTAATTCAGAAAGCTACCTTCCTTGACTCCATCATGCCCAATGGACCGAACTGTTCAGTTTGCCTCACTGTTCTACTAAATTCCACCATCCAAACCCAAAACAAAACCCTTAAACTTCATAACTAGCCTAAAACATTTTCAAAATAAAGCTAAATCATAAAGAGAGAGCCCTCTCTAGATGCAGATTAGCTAGAATCTGTATCTAAAAGATTGGTCTGTGGTTACCTCGGTCTATTCCCTTTCTTACAACTTTGGGGAACAACCTGAGTGATAACAAAGACAAATGTGATATGTTACAATTTGAGTGAGAGAAATCTTAATATTATTCAATAAGGCCTTGAAATCCAATGTTAAAAATAGAGAATTGTTGCAATGTAAGTGTTGTGATGCCTGAACATGCTAGAATAGGGATTTGGTGAGTTGGATTATATGTTAACAACCATGGATATTGCAATGGTTAGCTCACCATAATAGATCTTAAAATTTGTACTACTACAATCAAGCTATGCTCAACTTAGTCAGTGTTAGCAGAATGAAAAAACATGGCATAGATCCTATGAAATGAATATGGAACAACAATGGAAAAGGCATAGAAAGAAGCACCATGCTAGCAACGTTTACCCCAGAAAATCCAGATGTGGGTAACAAGAACATGAAGGATTGTATATTACAAGTTCTTCTTAATCAATAATAAAGGAAAAAATATATCCCGACATATAACGCCATGAATGAGAATAACCCTCCGTCACATTGTTAAATCTTTCAACTACTTATGTTCAAAATACATAAGCACAACCCCACATAAGAAACACAATCTCCATTTTCCTTTCAGAGAAGTTAGTTGCCCAAATTTAAAATCAACTTCTAGACAAAGCAGTTAATAATCTTGTCGTAGTCTAATCCTATCAGAGTAAGGTTTAGTCAATCTTCTCTTCGCTAGTTCAAATGTCCAAATATATATTAAAGGAGTTTACTTCTGATGATAAACTCAAAAGCATGAAATCTAGATGTATGAAGAGATAATTATATGCGTAAACAATAAAACATAGATACATTTTCATGAGTTCTTTCTATGATAAATACGAACAGCAGATATTTTTACCAAAGTTTTGTGCCTCACAATGCACAAACAAAATTAAAAATGTAGGTGAAAATATATCCTCTATACAACAGTGGGCATTCCCAACTCTCCCTTTAATCTATTGGTAGTTTCATCGAATCTCCAAACACCACTAACTTCCCAACTCTTCTTGAGATAGCCAATTCTAAATCTTGTCACAAAGCTAAAAATTGGACTTGTTTATTAGTATCACTTTCCACTCCCCATGCATATTGAATGTCTATTTCTTCATCAACATGATAGATAACCCCTCCCGCTCCAACCTCCTTTGGATTACCTTCCAATGCTCCATCAAAGAATGTAGAATATCATCCTTTATTGATCCTCCAATTTTGAAATTCTTTGAAATTCATCTAAAATATTTTTTATTAAAGAAATTTATTCAATATATTCTAATTCTTTCTTAAACTCATCAAATATATACAAATATATAGATGAATGAGGATATTTAACAATTTCACCCACATTGGGGTTGTTAGAATATTGTTATTAGTTGGTATGAAATCCTAGAGCCATGGTTTAACAAAGAGGCCATTTCTTTTCTAATAACATTAAGTGATCTTTAAGGATTGTTCTGATTTTCGAGGTTGGAAAAAAAAAAAAAAAAAATATTGCTTTAAATCTTAAGTTTTTGATGTTTCATGGTCTAAGTGAAATTAATTTAGTTGAGAAAAATTATCATTAATAAAATTAACAAATAAATGAAGAACATCAATAATTAATAATAAAATTATTAATATATAACATTATATCATAATATCTTTTTATTATATTGTTTTATCTCTTTAAAATGAATGTTCTTTCTGGCCTTAAAATCCAAAGGGTAGATTGATTTTGAGCAACCTCTTTAAAGAAGTGATGATCTGAAATTTGCTCATGTTATCCCTTACAAAATCCTTTAGGGTTAATAATGAGCATTGGAATAGAAAGTTGTTATTTTGTATTAAATCTTTCCCGGACACAAAATACTTGGAAAATGGTTTATGCTTTTTCAATGTTTCAACAATCAAGTTATTTTTTTGGAGAATTGATTAATATGTTTTTCATTAAGTTGAGTTTTAGTTTTTAAGATATCAATAATATTAAATTTTCATTTTAATTTTATAATAATTAATTTTTAAATAATATTTAATAAAAAATTTAATATATTAATTAAAAAATTCAATTTATATAACATAATATTTTATTCAATTATATTAATTTCAAAATATCATATTTAAATTCAATCTAAATAAAATTTTATAAAAAAATAAATTTAACTAAATCAATTATTGCCTTTTAATAATTTTATCTTTAATAGCATTTTAATTCAAAATTTCCATCGATTATGGATCAATATTTATCCATTTATCAATTTGAAATGGAACATAAAAATAGTTGTAGGTCAAAGGGTGCTTGGCTCAAGTGGTAGGGATGGTGGTTTGTCATCCCATCCACCCGAGTTCAAGTCCCTCGAGACATGGATTGTCCTAGCAATGCTGGAAGAATAAGTGTCCCAATGGAGTCTGGGATCATGGCTCCAATTCTAATGGTCTCCGGACGTCTCGATCTAAGGCTGAATTATGAGTTTCTAACATATATAGCTTGTGGTTTGTTACATATATTTAATTATGTTTCTAGTCCCCTATAAACTTTTTTCCATAAATTAATTGTAATAGTAATTACCATGGTGTGCATGAGAAGCCACTAAAAAGATAAACCATGAAAACATTATTGCAACTTTAACTTATTAATTATTTGTTACTTTCTTTAACTTTTCTATTTAATGACAAATATAATTCAAGCTTTGATTGTTGTACAATGAAGAGTATCCAAGTGTTTCCCTTATTAGTTATGATACCTTATTATATCCCTTAGTCATGGTACCCTTTTGATTGACATAATATTGTGGCACAATAAGGGGTATTGGCACTTGTGCGCTTCAAATGTATCAATTTATTAAATGCATAGATTATTATTAATATGGAAATTGCATTAAGAATAAAATTGTGTTTTATATTCATGATAGGGTTCCACTCATTATTAATAAAATATATATTAGAAAGAATAACACCTCAATCATCATTATTAATCCCCTTTGCATTCTCTTAAATTGTTAGGATAAATATTATTAATTTCCACCATGGATGTCATGTTAATTATGGTGTTTCCATACCTATCCCTACATTATTAGATTAATTTTGTCTCTTAACTTTTATAGTCACACTAAGATTATCTAAAGCAAGCAAATGATGCTAAACAATCACAAGGAGCTCCCTCTTCATGTCACACTTGAAATTATGTCAAAGTCTCCAACAACTAAAGCATGTACTACATGCCTATGTCCATCTTTTAAGCTTCTTCATAATAATATATTAACAAGTATTAATAAACTATTATACCAAATTTTCTATTTCTTTTATTTGAGCTTTAATTGAATAAAACTTATTCAAAACCAAGCATTCTTTCTAATGGGATAATAAATATGACTTTAATTCCAAAAACAAGTTTCCTACTTACCAATAAACTTCTAGGAAAAAATTGGCTTTATTATTTTTTATAAACAAATGTCTATTTTATAATAAAATGCTTCTCAAATTTATAAAAGTTAACTTATCATATTTTTTATAAACATCTTTCTTATAATTTTTTACTATATTATAATAATGCAACGTCAAAATGTTTAAATGTTGGATAACATTCTATATTTTAGTCTTTTCCCATTTTCCCATCAACAAAATCCAACTAAACAATATTTGCCAAGATTTGCAATTTTGAATTGATGGAATTGTTGTTGTCAATGTAAAAAGAGGATTCAACACCCGAGAATTCCTCTATTATAACAAGATTGTGCAATATTAATATCAAATATTTGCAATTCCATTAATTCAAAATATTCTTGTCATTTCAAAGTAAACATATTTGATTATATTGATTTTCCTTCCCATTATTTTGAGTATTTAAAAATTACCAATTTTTATCATTAAGAAAAAAATCAAATTTTGAATTTGACTTTAACTTATTCATTTAAAGCCAATGGTATACTCAAATTTATTCAAAATTAGATTTCCCTTGGATTAAGGACAATGACAATTTTCAGTTGCTCTTGGGTCAACCATCAGCATATATTCTATCCTTTTTATCTCTAGCTAGGGGCAAGTGAATAGTTAATGGATTTTGTTCTATTATATGATAATCTATTATGTGTTAGACACATGAGTCTTTTTTAATGCTAGTATGTGAATATACATGAGGATAACGAGTCCTCCTTTTTCTCAATTATATATGGATGTTTCCAGCTAAGATAGTTGGACTTTTTTTATTCTTTCTAGATTTGGGTTTTCGTAATGAAATATAAAATGTGAAAGCAAATGTAGAATATAGTTTCTTTCTCATATATATATATATATATATTCCAGTACTTATTTCATTTAAATATAGTGGACTATTTGAAAAACATTATATTTGACATTTCTATATTTGAATTTTTATACTTCAATAATCCTAAAAACAATAAATTAATTGAAAAAATTGTATGAACAACACTTATTCAATTTGATAATTGTACCCTTTTCACATTAGTTTCTGAATTCAACAATCATATCCATAAAAAATAAATATCATAATTTTAAATATGGAAAAAAAATGGTTTGCCCCTAAAAGCCGAAACCAAGTTGATGGAAAAAAGGGAAAATCCTACAATTATGGAAAATGAACTGGACATCAATTCTTTTAGTAATGATTTAAATTGTCCATGATAAAAAATAATTCCTTCCCCATTTAATTTTATATGTTTCCAATAGTTAAGCAGACCATTGATAAGCTCGTTCTACTTTATCTATTCACATTTTAGGCTAGTGTTTTTAATATGATAGGAAAATCTCAACTATATACAAAATGGGCATATCCTCAAAATTTGTATGAATCCTATGTGTTTTCTTGCATTGAAAGAATGCCCTACATGGTGTTAGCACTCTGTAATTTCCTTTGGCTATAGGAAGGAAACCTAGAGGTAACCACAAACCACTTGCGGAATTGGAAACTAGCCCTTCTAACCCCGGAGAGGGCTCTCTCTTTCAACTCACTCACTAAAGACTAGTTTCAATGAAGAATAATGGCTAGATCTTTGGTAAATAACAAATTTTACAAGTGTGGTGGCAAGGCTGAGAAAAACCTATTGGGATGGAGTTAGTAAAAATTGAGATCACTGACATGGTGGGTGCTCAGTGAATTGGGAAAACTTATTCAGAGGCAAGATAGAAACACTTCCTTATGCCAATGAATAGTTGCAGATATGATAGGAATAAATAAAGTAGATAACCATCTCAAGGCATCAAACAATGGATGAATCTTAAAATTATTATGGCAGAAAAAACATATGGAATGTCTAAATGACTGCAACAAAGCACCATTAAATAGATGAATTCTAAAACAAGTTTTTCATTTAAACATCATAAGAAGAAATATAACACACAAAATAGGAAACACTCACATAAGAGAATTGAATGACATGAATCTATGAAGAGATTTAACGAGGTACAAAAAAAAAAAAAAAAATACAATATACAAAGTGTTCTTTCCTCTCCAATCTGACCAACCAAAACTATTTTCCGTGTCTTTACATCATTATATATAATGAGAAATTCCTATCACCACTCTAGGTGGTTGATTTCACTTCACAAAAGTAGAATGGTTTGGATGCAATGCATCTTCACTTTCTATGTAGAAAAAATAGAAATTGGTATTACAATGTAGAAACATCAACTCAAACAATGCATCTTTGGTTTAACAGCTCTAACTACATGATTTTGAACTTATCAACACTTATTCCAACTAAAATCACTTCTAGAAGTTCCAAAATTTGAAATTTTCAAAAATAAAATTGACCGATATGTTTGCGCAGCAAGTCTGCTACGAAACAAGGAACGAATTTATGGGAAAATAGTGTTCAAAGATGAGCGCATATATCTTGAATCTTGACATTGGTTACAAAACCGAGAGAATTTTTTGTATATGAGAGTGGCCTTGAGAGAAACCTCTCTCAGTTTCCAAAAATTCCTCTCCAACTCCTCACAATTTGCACCCAAACATCATAACTAAAACAGGAAATGCCAAAACCTGAAAAATAGACTACAAAGATGCATTTTACTCTTCCAATATATAACACTTGTGCAGAAACTAAAGGAGGCTTTTGTTCTTCGGTTTGTAATTGTAAAACACCTCTTTTGTTTTTCCAAAATTCAACTACATTTGGTCGAAAACATATTCTGAAAATGATGACAAAAACAGTCAACTTCGCAGCAAAGTCCTAGCAAGAGTGTGGCAGACCTCAATGGTTGATATGGTTGCAGAATTTTCCTAGAAAAACAAAGAAAATGGGTATGTTTGGAATCGAATTTTGATGGTGTATAACCCCTAAAGTAGTTTTTCCAATGCCTGCAAACCTCCATGGTTGATATGGTTGCAGAAGTTTCCTGGAAAAACAAAGAAAATGGGTATGTTTGGAATCGAATTTTGATGGTGTATAACCCCTAAAGTAGCTTTTCCAATGCCTGTAGACCTTCAAGATAGGTGACTCCAACTTGTGCAACAATCGCTCGGCTATTGTTTCCAACGAGCTTTGAATGTTCCCCTTTGGCTTTTGAAACCTTATTGTACCTTCACACTGCTCCAAAGCTTGGAATGAATCACGTATGAGGGAGAATGAGAGAGGTTCAAGGAAATTTGAATTTTATGCCACCCAAAACTCTTTTCTTGTCATGATGGTGGTTTTGAATGATGACATGAGATGGTACTTTTACAATCATGAGTAGGACATGACACTGACTGACTTCATAACTAACTCTAAATGACTCATATGACTGACATGACCTCCTCAACTCTAATAATGACCCCTCATGGACTATTAGACCTTTACAAATTTGAATTAGGGCTAAAATACCCCTTTGGCATGAAAATGTACAAACTTTAGCTCTTTTGACTCTCTTTTCATATAGACCTTTAGACTATGGAAAATAGAGAATCATATGCTAAAATTGAAAAACAAACCCCCAAGATGAATAGTAAGAGGCAAATAAACTTTGATTCCTATATTATAGTACCCTAACACATGGAAAAATAGAAAGGTATATCAAATAAGAATGAAAAGGGCACTAGCAAACCAATATTTTGAGGAGTGTCTATTAAGAAAATGGTGTACTTGGTTAATCTCCCTCAGCGATAAAACAAAAAGGTAAATAAAGGACCATCAGATTTGACTCTTTTTTTAGTATCTTGAATACAGTATTTAGGTTGAGTTGGATATATTATTGTTAAAGTTATCAAGTTTCATTTCATTTCCATTCCATCTGCAAGGCTTTAATTTATGCGCTTTGAGTTGTCATGATTCCTCTGAGTTTCTTTCTTCCCTTTTGTAAGATGTTGCATGTCTTGAATATAGTCTTTGGCTTCCATTGGATATATTGTTGTATATCCAAAAAATGAAAAATAGCAAAGGGATAATCATGATCATGAAGATAAAATAATAAAAAAATTGTCGATTCATAAGTTGGCAATGACTACATAAGAATATCTGAAAGAGACTGCACTCGCTACACTAATAACCATAACACCTGTCTACCACACGGTGAAAGAAGATTTTTGTTTTACCGTTACCAGCTTGTCCCCTACGAATTTATTTTAGTTGTTTTTCAGATTTAGTTTATTTGTTTTTTAGTGTTGAAGGTGATATATATCGTTAATTGTTTCATGTTCTTCAAACATTGTGATCCCACAAAGAATGACCCAAAACCTACTTAGGAAACCCTCCTCCATAATAAGAAGCTTATAAATACATTTAAATGCTTACAATTCAATAGAAACAAACTGAATACACGAAACTCAGAAACCTAAAGAAAGAGAAGGCGAAACGTTGGTTAAAGTTTATACAGCCATTGAAATATATTATTATTTTTATAAATTCATAATGTAATTATTGCATCATCACTTCTAGTGGATGAAATTGAAAAAATCAAAAACTATATTACAATTTCCTAAATATAATAAAAACAACCTAATCTTACAATGATGAGAATTGTTTTAATGAAAATGAATATTTATATTTATATATGTCCATCCAACACAATCCACAGAAAGAAAGAGCATCATTAATCTTTTACGGAACCATTACATGAAATATCCAACCAAATCAAAATATTCGAAAAGACATTGTATTTACATATGAACACACCTAAATTGTCATATTTCCATCAAGAACCTGTGCATCTATTCTTTCATCCAAATGCACCACATTAAATCACAATTTCAAGCCTCTCTTCTTTTTCCCTTCCTTAGATTTATCATCTCCATTCTTCGCCCGCAAATTAAGAAAATAGTCAAAGACATACCATGCAACTTTTTGACATAATAACATAAATATAAAGAATCAATGACTCAAATTTACAACATTTGAAGTTACAAATTTTACCCATGTGACCACCAGGCAAACAAATGCAACAAATAATATACCGAAGGAAAACTTGAACACCGAAGTAGATCTACAAGAAAGTAAGCTTGAGTAATTATTCTAAGCACTTGTTTTTGTCTCCTGGTTATGATTGTTGCTACCGAAAAGCAAGTGAAGGCCAAAGAGGTCCCGACAAACAGACTCACCAGCATACTGCCAAAAGTTTTGAAATAAAACAATCAATTTCAACATGATCTATCCCACTTATCGGGTGTTGGGATGATTATAATATTACTAAAAACATGAATAAAATTTTTATTAAAAAAATAAAATTAAAAAATTAAAAGAAACCCTTTTCAAATGACTCTATATGACAGGGCTGATCTTTTTCATTTTCTTCAAAACATTGTAATCCCACTAAGAATGACCCAAATCCTAGTTAGGAAATCCTTCGCCATAATAAGAAGTGTATGAAGCCATTTAAACGCTCAAAACCTTTACACCAAATGCCCTTTAAACCAACCTTTGCATTGTCAAAAAAGAGAATGCATTTCTTCTATCTCCATCTCTCGATATGAATAACAAGGAAGGAAAACGACTAAAATCAGTTTCTTGCGAGTTAAACTTCTAATTTTTTTGGTTAACTAGTATTAATTATTAACTGACTATTAACTGAAACTATTATTAACTATTAATTTGACGATTGTATTTTGTTCAATCGTCTAACATAATATGAAGGTGCAAAGTAGTGTAAGGTGGCATCGGGGGGAGTCTCTAAATTTTTTGGTTAACTATTAACTGAGTATTAATCTGAAACTATTATTAACTATTAATTTGACAACTGATTTTTGTTCAATTGTCTAAAATTAAATCTAAAGGTGTAGAGTGGTGCAAGGTAACACCTAGGGGAGTCTTTCTCAAAGGAAAAGAGTTATGGCATAATTAAATAAGATAATATTCTTCACATTACAATTTCTATAATGAATAAGAAAACCAAATTTTTAATAAAAACATAAAAAAAAATAGTAACAAGTCAAATTGTATTTCCATGTATTTGGAGATAAAACTAAAATTCTAGCACTATATAAAATAGACCTTGCCATTGTTAAATATATAGTACAATTTCCCAACAACATTTTTAGCTATATAAATAAATCTCAACAAACAACTATGATGGGTAAAATTCAAGCACCTAAATTTCTCAACACATGATTTGCACATTATTTACTATTCCTCTAAAACCCCTTAAATGTTAATGATACGATTATAATTTATTAATAAAGTCTTGTACAAGTGAAAATTTAAGATGTCTAAACTTGTAATAATTAAACCCATAACACAATTCCCCAATAACACTTTTATCAATATACGTAAATCTTAACCAACTATTATGATAGGTAAACTCAAGAATTAAAAATTTTAATATATAATTTGCACGGCATTTACTATTCCTATGACTTAAACCTTGCAATATTACTGATAATATAATATAATTTCTTTATAAAGTCATAGACAAGTGCAAATCCAAGAGTGTATGTCCATCTTTACTCATGAATAAAATTAAATAATGTGACACAAACACAAAAAGAGATTGTTATAACCCACCCAAAAGCGTAAGCAGAGATTGTTATAAACTACCCAAAAATTTAATATAGAATCTCATATTAAAATAAAAAATAAAAAGAAAAAGGAAAAATTCCCTACATATGCCCCTGCCCAAATAATAATAAAAAATTTAAAATGTCCAATTATGAAGTAATTAGTTATTACGCCGTAAGGCGTTTCCCTCTGAAATAAACTCTCCAAACTGTTGTCGTGTCAAAATATGTGCCATTCGATTTGGTTGTTAGACGATCGGGTAATCATTAACCGTTGATTTGAATTGCGCAATGCCAGGCGCGACGCTCCATACGAACCGTCAACCGTCTTTCAACAAGATACGTTGCGGTGAGCACAGACGAGAAGGTGAGGCGCCTGGGGAGGCGAGACATCGTGGTGGTGTGGAGGGGGACTGATACAGAGATACCCATTTGGGTAAAAGGTTTCTTGTTTATGATGGTGGAAGACGTTTGTACACAGGTGGGCCATTGCCCTTTACCTCAAAATAATTCAACATCTTGCTTGTTGAGGGGGACGATGGACCTGGTGGTCCAATAAGGGAGCGTCAGTTCAAGATACTTATAAATTTTAGGTCAATTCCTATCCGGGAGGGAGGATGATGCTCTGCATGAAGCCCTGCAAGTTCTTGATATTGTTCTATGTGAGCCACCAACTGAAAGGTACATTCCTGTTGGCAGATCATTTTATTCTGGCGACCTGGGGGCAAAGCAGTCCCTTGGAGAGGGATTGGAAAGCTGGCGTGGGTTTTACCAAAGTTTAAGGCCAACCCAAATGAATTATCGCTCAATATTGATATGTCTTCAACTGCATTCATTGAATCATTACCTATGGTTGATCTTGTTTCACCACTGTTGGATAAGGATGTGAGAGCAATACCGTCTCCATGTTGTACAAAGAGATTGGTCAACACAGGCTTCTTTAGTTATCTGGATGTATGTTTCAATTGCCTCGTAAGGAACGAAGGAACTGTCTCTGAGTGTTGGGGTTGCTTCTCGAAGTACTGAGGGGCTGAACCATGCTTTCCTTTGGTCTGTGTCTCAGTCAACAATACTTTGTAAGTGATTTTGAAACTTTTGTAACGACATCTTACAATATTCCCGTAGCTAAAATTCATTTGATTGAGCTGAAAATTGCGCATGACTTAACATCATCCCAATGCATAAAATTTAGTTGAGATCGAGAAAATAACCGGTGGCTTCGTAACGCAAATTGGCAAAGGAGGATTAGAGCGTCTACGCCATGCATGTCTCTATGCCATCTAAGTACTGTCAAAAACATCGAAACAAGGAGAGCAGGAACCCTCAATAGAGGCATATATTATTGCTTGAGAGGTATATATAATTGCTTGATTGATTAAGGTCTCATGTTTTCATATATAAAAAACAAGACTCGACATTCCATTGAATGCAAGCCATGAATTAGAGTATCTATAATATCTGGGAGAGAACTGGTGGATACAAATGTCTCTGAGCTGAGGAAAATAGTCATATCCTCTCGTATGTAAGCTTTGTTCATGTAAATATATTCATATTTGTGGGTATGAAGATATTAGAGAACTAGAAATGTAATGGTGTTGTGGATTTCGAATTTTATCTCTCGGGGAGATAAATGATTTTGTTAGTAAATATTGAAATATTTTAGGATGAATAAGTGGTAAAATAGGTCAATATGAGCAGAGTGTGGAAACTGGCGGAGTTGGCCATGCTGGGAATAAAAATCCAACACAATGAAAGACAGGCAACGAATGAAGTTATAAGTGAATTGAAAAACAACAACCGAATGAAATACAAACAACGAATGAAGTTGTAAGTCAATTGAAGAAAAAACATTTGATTTATTAGGGAAAATGATTCACTGGATCACAAATCTGTCCATGATCAAATCTTTTATGTGGCTCTAGCATCATACTAGACTAACAACTCATCTCCAAAGTATCTATATTCTCAAACTTATATCACCTACTTACATAGGTTGGGTTTCTATGGTCATAAAATATTCACTCTTTATCCTGAGAATATAAGATTTGTGAGAATCTCGCAACAACCTTTAACTAACACAGTTTAAGGTTAGTTAAAATGCTATGGTATAATACAGTTCAAGTGCTATGGTATTATGGATTATCCATTTTTGTTGTTATTAATTAATAAACAAATCTTAAATTTAATTTTAATGATCGTGTGATTTTCACGAAGAAATTAGATCGTCTCTTTTAATTACGCCGTAAGGCGTTTCCCTCTGAAATGAACTCTCCAAACTGTTGTCGTGTCAAAATATGTGCCATTTGATTTGGTTGTTAGATGATCGGGTAATCATTAACCGTTGATTTGAATTGCGCAATGCCAGGCGCGACGCTCCATACAAACTGTCAACCGTCTTTCAACAAGATACGTTGCGGTGAGCACAGACGAGAAGGTGAGGCGCCTGGGGAGGCGAGACATCGTGGTGGTGTGGAGGGGGGCTGTGATGCAGCTCGAGTGGATGGAGGATTTTTAGGATATTCTCCATCCCCTGGGAGAGGTGGGCAGCCTACACGAGAATTCATCAGTGAAGGTAGAGCGAGGGTTTCTGAGCATATATACCTAAAGGACCACAACACGGGATACAACAAGCTCAGCACATCCGAGCAGGCAATGAAGGAGCTCGGCCGCCTGGTGGATGTGTATACGCAGAAAGGAGAAGACGTGAGTATCACCATGACCGGCCATAGCCTCGGCGGTGCCCTCACTCTGCTCAGCGCTTACGAGGTCGCAGCGAAGGGCCTTAATTTGCTGAAAACCGACCTCGACAGGAACGTCCCTCTGACTGTGTTCTCTTTCAGAGCTCCGAGAGTGGGCAACTGGGCTTTCAAAGACAGATTGGAGGCTATGGGGGTTAAGGTTTTGCGCGTGGTGAGCGAACAGGACATGGTTCCCAAGATGCCCGGGATCATCTTCAACGAAGGGATGTAAAAATTCGAGTGACTGATGAAGCCGTTGCTTGACCATTTCCCCTGGACATACGCTCACGTTGGAGTGGAAATCAAGTTGGATCACGGACGTTCGCCTTCTTTGAAACCAAACCTCGACCTTGCAGATTATCACAACCTAGAGGGATATCTTCATTTGTTGGATGGGTACGACAGCTGGTGCGCCCCATTGCGATCAGGGGATGCCAAACGAGACGTGGCGTTGGTGAACAAGGCTTCCGACATGCTGAGGCCGGAGTTAATGGTGGCGGGGAACTGGTATCAATTAGAGAACAAGGGCCTCGTCTGCAACTCGTATGGAAGATGGGTGCAGCCTGAACGAGAAGCCGAGGATATCCCATCTCCTAACCACGTACTAGTGCAAGAGTCTCTGGGTT
Source organism: Pinus tabuliformis (assembly GCA_031772625.1). NCBI lineage: Eukaryota > Viridiplantae > Streptophyta > Pinopsida > Pinales > Pinaceae > Pinus > Pinus tabuliformis. The sequence continues at coordinate 1,191,168,860 of CM062811.1, read as the reverse complement.
TCGAGGTTCCAATATAGTGAATGTGTACAGATCAATGTGTGAAAGTAATGCATTTTCGCTATTTTTTATATATAAAAAGAGTATCTTAGTTTTTAGGAATGCATTTTTCGAGACTCTGACTAGCAAGGCATGTTGGAACTAAAAAGCGAAACAAATTCCAATCATTTACAGTTTGTCAATATGATCTTTCAACAGAAAATATAGCTGTTACAGACATGAACAGTGCTACTAAAGAGCATATTAACTCTCAAATATTCAAAGAAAAATTTAGAAAATATGGAAGTTGTAGCATATTAACTTTCGAATATTCAAAATCTAAGTTCTGAAAAATTTAGAAAATATGAAAGCTGCCGGAGTAGACCCTGCTGTCTTGTATATATGAAGCTTAGGAGATGACTCCAGGTGTTCCAATCACACCTTTTTTGGAAAGCATATCTGTAATATGGTTTTGCAATGTGTGTAAAGCATATCTGTAATATGGTTTTGCAATGTGTGTAAAGCATATCTGTAATATGGTTTTCGTTTCAGGAAAATGTGTGCAAATGAGATGTGCTGAAAGGTAAATTTTATGGATTTAATACGTTTCATCCCGTATGACATCACTGGAGGCCGAAAGCAATTGAGCCTTTTTATCCCATCAATGCAACTTTTTAAATCCCCAAATACCTGAATATCTTTGATGTTGAGCCACTGAAACAAGTATAAAAAACCCGAGATGCAATAATTTCTGCCCAGTTATTAGTACCCTACCACCTTAAAAACATGTTTATGTTGTATATATGGCCGTAGTAGCAGCTGAGATATGTCAAAATAATAATATGGTATAAGAACTCTTATAAAGGTTCATAGTTGTGTGTATGAAAGATATATAATTTATCAGTTCTGTTGAACATATAAAAACCAGTCACAAAGTTTATAATATAGAGAAAATAAGAATGTCCTCCTGATAATCCGCAATCAAAGAAAAATCATGTAAATTGCTTTGAAGAAAAACTGACTTTATTACATTCTTTGAAGAAAAACTGATTTTATTACATTGTTCCGAGAATTGTTGATCCTTTTGTTTAAATAGCCTTGTTGTGCCTTTGTCCATTTGAATTGGATGCGGAGGAATTGTTTGGATGGCCAAAAGTGGTAGGAATCTGGGCAAAATAATTTCAAAAAATCTTGTAGATGCAATGTTTGAATTTTATTTTTGATAGTAGAAATAGATTCAACACCATCAGTAGAAATAGCTTCAGCACCATCAAAAACGTCTAGGACACTTAAAATTTTGAAATTTAACAACTATAACTTGGATTTACAAAAATCTTTACCACATATTTTCTAAATATAACGTAAATTTCCATAACAATCCAAACAATTCCTCAGCTAGTTAAACTATGGCATTTAGATTTGTTCTTACACAATTCATGGATCCTTTGATTCTATGCATGTGATGAAAACTGATAGGAGAGGCATGAGATTTGAAATCATATTTTGATATATTGATAACAAGGTGTAGTTTCTTATTTCAAATGTTCCATTAATCAATCTATAATAAGTTTGGAATTTCTAGGTGATATTTTTTTCCTTTGCCATTAAGATATTTAGAGAAAATAATTGTGGATAATTGTTTCACACTATGTCTATATTTACACAGAATAAAAATTGGAGTATGAATTGTTTATAGAAATTCAGCCTCCCATCCATCCTTTTGATGTGTCTCATCACGCGGCTCTATTTTCAATTTTACTTTACATATTTATTTCCTAGCATATTTATTTCTTTACATATTTACGCCATAAGGCGTTTCCCTCTGAAATGAACTCTCCAAACTGTTGTCGTGTCAAAATATGTGCCATTCGATTTGGTTGTTAGATGATCGGGTAATCATTAACAGTTGATTTGAATTGAGCAATGCCAGGCGCGACGGTCCATACGAACCGTCAACCGTCTTTCACATGCTGCAGGCAACGATAGCAAAACTCGCCGTATTCTGTGCCTGCCGGGAGCAAAAGAGAGGCTCAGACTCTTCAAAGCCGACCTTCGCCAAGAGGGAAGCTTCCATGCTACCGTTGAGGGTTGTGAGTACATTTTTCATTTGGCAACTATAATGGATTTCGCCATTGAAGCACAGGTATTTTTTAACAACCACCCGAATGCACAACTTCCGGAAACAACGAATTTATTACTGGATTTTGACCCCTTTTTTGGATATAAATTTTCCCTTTTAATGTACTTTTTCTTCAGATACAGATGAATGTTATCGAAGCTGAGGTGAATGGTACTCTTGATATTTTGAGGACTTGCAGTCAGGCAAAGTTTGTGAGGCGTGTAATTTACACATCATCCATAACTGCAGCCTCGCCACTTAATGATGATGGCGAATTCAGGGACTGCCTCGATGAATCTTGCTAGACCCCAATCGATATCATGAGACGTGAAAAGCCTATTTTCTGGGTAAGTTCGTTGTTACTACTCACTTCAAAGATTTGTATTAAAAGATCCGTAAGTTTATTTTAACTTCAAATATAATCAATCTAGATTTATTAGGGTTAGGGTCCAGAAGATCAAATTTATGAGTTGTAAAGTTGCATGCTCATAATAGATTTAGAATTAGATAAATCTAATCAATCTGGATTTATTAGGGTTAGGGTGCAGAGGATCAAATTTATGAGTTGTAAAATTGTATGCTCATAATAGATTTAGAATTAGATAAATGTAGACCGGTTTTAAAAAGTGATGAAATCCCAAATAATTTTCATATTCCACTGTAAAATGAGCTTCTTAACACAATCTCTTACCGAACACAATCATTATTTTGACTCGACTGTAAAATGAGCTTCTCAACCATTATTTTGAAATTACTTTGAAATGCAAATCTCTTGATATTTAGAAAAATGTAATTTTCATTTTTATCTTGTCAAAACAATAAGGAGTAATGAATCACTTGATTTTAAGATGTATTATGTAGCAAAAACATTAGCAGAGCAAGCAGCTCTTCAATATGGGTCAGAGGATCATGGTATTGAAGTAGTGATGATAGCTCCAGCTATAGTTGCAAGACCTTTTCTTACACCCACACTTCCAGCCAGCATTGAACAAGCGTTGCCATTCGTCACACGTATGGTATGCGTTCATTAGATATTTGATCTTATTTTTGTAAATTTTCATGGCTTGGTGTTTCTCTTATGGATTGTTTTATTTCTTTGAGTTTAGGTTGATTATGGATTCTTTGTATCTCATGGGTATAAGCATAGTTTTGTTTCATATCAATAAGATACATGAAATCTGAAATCAATATAAAAATGTTCATTTCATCTAATCTTATATTAAAGTCGCATCTCTGTATCAATGTTGAACATTTTGATTCTTAGTATCCAATGGGTAAGAGCATAATTTTGAGATCTGCCATTAACAAAAAAATGCCCATTTTTCCTGTTCTTATATTAATGTTCACATCTCTCAGGCAACGCTGAACATTTTGAATGGTTAAGGGAGCTTCATGATATCATGGGTTCCATTTTATTAGTCCACACTGAGGATGCTTGTAATGCTCACATATTCTTGATGGAGCATCCCTCTGCGAGAGGTCGATATATATGTTCAACAGTCCAAAGGTGAGAAATCTCTTCAGAGATGACTTATTGCTTTGACTCACTCTTTCCAATAATCCATCTTTCACAATCTTAGAAATGAACCATGTATGCAAATAGCCACGCTTACAAAGATAGAATTAGATAGAAATGAGGGTGATGAATATGCAATATACAACCAATTAATAGGATTCTCATTGCTATCATTGTTACAGTCACGCATAAGTCAATGTCATGCAATCAGTGTTACTCTTACAGCATCAAAAAATCGTTAAGGATTTGCCACACAAGGTTTCTGTCCTGTGTCAAGGTCTTTAGCTATTAGTGCTATTGGTGAAGCTTCAGACCTAGGATCACAACTTGAAGAAAAGAAACTGGTAGAGCCTCCTAATCTGAAGATAAATATCACAGATACCCAAAGAAAAGCTCGGTCTTCTCAAGTAATGGTGCTTCTGAGTTTGCTACTGAGGCATGACAACACAAAATTGTACATTGCTTCCTTTCTATTTTCTGAGGGGAAATGTACACTCTGAGTAGCCACTTGTGATATTAAAACAGTGAGCTCTGAGGTCAATATAATGCTCAGACTTATTGAGAAACAAGAGCTAGAGATATTCAATAGAAAAAGATGGAGATGGGAGTTTCAATGGACAATCTGCTTCAAACAATTTCAGCTCACGGAATCAGGAATCGATTTCAATTATTATGCCTCTATATAATTCATTCTCTGATGAAGGATTCGTGGTAGAAGGACCTTGAAAAAAACCTCATTCCCCGGATTTTTGCAAAGATGATTAGATTTCAGAAATGACAAATCAAACATCCATAACCATCAGTGTTGTTAGATTTATCACCAGCAAAATCTAACACTGAAAATTCAAATTCACCAAAGAGTATTTTAGAGGAAAATCATTGTGATAATTGAGTAATATGGAGAACAACTACAGATCCATGCTACCAACGTTTTTCCAGGGAAAATAATCTTGCAAATTGAAACCCAACGACACCCTTTATGAAGAAACCAAAAATACTAGAAACCCTTGTCTTCTCGTCAGATCTACCAAAAGATTCATATAACCGTAAGTAATTTCAATACTCTTCCACAAGAACCCTCAGCAAAAATATTAGTCTTCAACAGTCCAAAGGTGAGAAATCTCTTCAAAGATGACTTATTGCTTTGGCTCACTGTTTCCAATAATCCATCTTTTACAATCTTAGCAATGAAATGTGTATATAACTAAAATCATACGCTATAATGTAAAATAGAGGTCATTTTGTGACAAACCAGTCGATCTGATAATTCCAATAGTGATGAAAAAGTTGCGATCAATTTCCATAATATCATATTGAAAGTTATACTAAACGCTTCATAACAATGAATTGCTGATCTAATGGATCAAATAGTGAAAATTGAAATAAATATGATGGTTGTTATTCCATATTGGAATAGAAGATGTGAGCACATTAACCCAAAGCTCTTGATCTAATAATCCAATGGTGAAAGGTGAAGAAATATCCAAATTCCATAAGACATCAGAAATTAAGTAAAGTTTAAAAGCAAGTTACACTTTCACTGGATCTGACAGCTCTCATGACCCATGATTGAAGGTCTGTATTCATACCATATCGTAACATACATAGAACTTAAAGTCAACTTACACTTTTGATATATTGAAGGGTCAGAGTGAGTTGAGATTGATGATATTCATATTAGGTTGTAACTTGCAGAGTTTTTAACCATACATTACATTCCAGTGAATCTAACAATGAATATCAATAATGGTGATTGAATTTTTAAATGGGTGGAGTTAATAGAATTATAACAAGTGGGTTCCACCCAATATTCCCACTATTTGTTATTAGGTCATTTTAAAGGTGGTAATTAATAGAATTTGTACTTACATTTACATTAATGGTTTAAAGTACATCATTTTAATTGTGGTAATTAGTAGAATTTATTATTAATGGTTTAAAGTACATGTTATCACTGGGAATTTTACCGCGTTGTGTAAAGGAAAATCCAAAGGTAACATTGAATTAGTTTTTAGATTGGAAGTGGACCTTTTTAGCTTAGAGAGAGTTATCTCTCATAACTCAGTCACCTTGTGTCACCTCAGTAACTCATTATTTAATCAGTATAATGGCTAGATATTATGTACGATAAGATTTAAAATGTTGTAAGACAAAGTGAAATATCCATTGGGTATGGAGTTATGATAATTAGCAAGAAATCTGATGGATCCATTTAAAATGTTGTAGGACAGAGTGAAATATCCATTAGGCATGGAGTCATGATAATTAGCCTGAAATCTGATGGATCCTCCATTACCTGGGTATGGATATTAGTGATATTAAGGGTTAAAATGTTGTAGGACATAGTGAAATATCCATTGAGGATGGAGTCATGATAATTAGCAAGAAATCTGATAGATCCTCCATTACCTGGCTATAGATATTAAAAGCAGGATAGATGAAACTTTCTTAGATTATCGGTGTAGTTCAAAGTTGAATGGGGATGATAGTCCACTATAGTAGAGAATCCAACGAGGATGAATTCTAAAGTAGCTTTAGAAGGAAATGAAAGTATTTGATTGTAAGAAAATAAAGCATCAATGAGAAATTCTAAAATATTTTCTTTCCAAAAATGAAAGTATTTGATTGTAAGAAAATAAGACATCAATGATAAATTTCAAAATATTTACTTTCAATAAAAGATTGAAGATTACATATAAAATAAAATCACCAAGAAAGAAAAAAATTCAACATAAAGAAACAGATAGGAAAGTAGCATCTCAAGAATCTTTGGACCATAAAATCAAGAATTTTTGGTCCAATCAGATTCAATTTATCTCAAATTTACACAGTAATTTTTTCTCTCTGAAATCGAACCCTTTGTCCTTTTTTTCATCTGTTTTATAGAGATATTACATATGTTTTTTCATCTGTTTTATAGAGATATTACATATGTTTTTTCATCTATTTTATAGAGATATTATGTATGTTTCAGATCCAAAATTTGTGGAAAAATATTAACTACGAAATATTCAACACAAAATTGTACACTGCTTCTTTTCTATTTTCTGAGGGGCAATGTACACTCTGAGTAGCCACTTGTGATATTAAAATAGTGAGCTCTGAGGTCAATATAATGCTCAGACTTATTGAGAAAAAAGAGCTGGAGATATTCAATAGAAAAAGATGGAGATGGGAGTTTCAATGGACAATTTGCTTCAAACAACTTCAACTCATGGAATCAGGAATCGATTTCAATTATTATGCCTCTATATAATTCATTCTCTAATGAAGGATTCGTGGTAGAAGGACCTTGGAAAAAACCTCGTTCCTCAGATTTTGGAAAAGATGATTAGATTCCAAAAATGAAAAATCAAACACTTGTAACCATCAGTGTTGTTAGATTTATCACCAGCAGAATCTAACACTGAAAATTCAAATTCACCAAAGAGTATTTTAGAGGAAAATCATTGTGATAATTGAGTAATATGGAGAACAACTACAGATCCGTGCTACCAACATTTTTCCAATGAAAATAACCTTGCAAATTGAAACCCAACGACACCCTCTATGAAGAAACCAAAAACACCAGAAACCCTTGTCTTCTCGTCAGATCTACCAAAATATTCGTATAACCGTAAGTAATTTCAATACTCTTCCACAAGAATCCTCAGCAAACATATCAGTCTTCAACAGTCCAAAGGTGAGAAATCTCTTCAAAGATGACTTATTGCTTTGGCTCACTGTTTCCAATAATCCATCTTTCACAATCTTAGAAATGAACTGTGTATGCAAATAGCCACGCTTACAAAGATAGAATTAGGTAGAAATGAGGGTGATGAATATGCAATATACAACCAATCAATAGGATGCTCATTGCTATCATTGTTACAGTCACGCATAATTCAATGTCATGCAACCAGTGTTACTCTTACAGCATCAACAAATCGTCAAGGATTTTCCACACAAGGTTTCTGTCCTGTGTCAAGGTCTTTAGCTATTAGTGCTATTGGTGAAGCTTCAGACCTAGGATCACAACTTGAAGAGAAGAAATAGGTAGAGCCTCCTAATCTGAAGATAAATATCACAGATACCCAAAGAAAAGCTCGGTCTTCTCAAGTAATGGTGCTTCTGAGTTTGCTACTGAGGCATGACAACACAAAATTGTACATTGCTTCCTTTCTATTTTCTGAGGGGAAATGTACACTATGAGTAGCCACTTGTGATATTAAAACAGTGAGCTCTGAGGTCAATATAATGCTCAGACTTATTGAGAAACAAGAGCTAGAGATATTCAATAGAAAAAGATGGATATGGGTGTTTCAATGGACAATCTGCTTCAAACAATTTCAGCTCACGGAATCAAGAATCGATTTCAATTATTATGCCTCTATATAATTCATTCTCTGATGAAGGATTCATGGTAGAAGGACCTTGAAAAAAACTCGTTCCTCAGATTTTGGCAAAGATGATTAGATTTCAGAAATGACAAATCAAACATCCATAACCATCAGTGTTGTTAGATTTATCACCAGCAAAATCTAACACTGAAAATTCAAATTCACCAAAGAGTATTTCAGAGGAAAATCATCGTGATGATTGAGTAATATGGAGAACAACTACAAATCCATGCTACGAGCATTTTTCCAGGGAAAATAACCTTGCAAATTGAAACCCAACGACACCCTTTATGAAGAAACCAAAAATACTAGAAACCCTTGTCTTCTCATCAGATCTACCAAAAGATTCATATAATCGTAAGTAATTTCAATACTCTTCCACAAGAACCCTCAGCAAACATATCAGTCTTCCACAGTCCAAAGGTGAGAAATCTCTTCAGAGATGACTTATTGCTTTGGCTCATTGTTTCCAATAATCCATCTTCTACAATCTTAGAAATGAACTGTGTATGCAAATAGCCACGCTTACAAAGATAGAATTAGATAGAAATGATGGTGATGAATATGCAAATATGTGGTTGATTCAGAGATTGCAGACTCAGAGGTTTGCTTTATTTTTGGATGAAGTTTGGAGAGATGGTTCCCAGTTGATGGAAGAAATTTGGTTTGTTGCTGCTAACCCACCACTCCAACTCGAGACTCGTTGTAAGTTCAAGGAATCGCAAAGTCCTGTCAGAAATTGGAGTTGCAGAGACATCTATAATAAGAATGGGGGATTTGGTAGAAGAGGAAAACTGGCAGCTATTTTTTATTCATCCTTTTCGAATTCCATGATTCAGTTGGGGCTTACTCACGAGGTTCTTCTTCGGTTGTCCACACTCAGAGAAAGTGTTCAACCTTCAGCCAGTTCTTTGTTCTTGATTGGCATATCTGATTACAAGTTATTTTCTCAGTGATATACAACCAATCAATAGGATGCTCATGTCTTTCACAACCATTAATTAATTTTTATGAATAAAAGGTGACTTTAGAAATAAATAAATTCAAATTGAAACTAAATTACTATGATTTTAAAGTAAATTCAAATTAACTCACATGTACAATTTATAGTGTTCTTCCTACCTCTCCTCTCCTTTGGCTATAGCTTTCCCATTGAGCAACTTGGTAGCTTCATAGTCATGAACAACAATTTATATGCAATATTAATTCAATAATTAATAAAAAATAGTGTAAGACACCCTAAATCAATTTCATTTCTACTACATCTCTACATTTCATTTAGATTTGCCCATTCCATGTCCTGATTGTTCCTCAATTTATGCCTTACGGCGTTTCCTTTGCAACATTTGGTGCAAATGCTAGTTATAATAGGAATGGTAAATTCACAAACTCTACCAAAATAAGTCGTGTGAAAAAACCTACATCCATCATTGAAATTTAAAAATATATAAAATATCTAATTTCAAGCCACGTGGTAACTATAAATAAATATTATATACATATATATGATCCTTAAATATATATATAGCGGTATATGTGCAGATTTGTGCAGGACTTGGTGAAGAGGATTTAAGTGGCTCGGGTGAGCACTACTCTTTGTGCAAGGGTGCACATGTATTGTAAAAGGCAGGGTTGCCTCTCTATTGTAATATTTGGCTAAGTGTAGACTTGGTTTGGCAAGGCACACTTGTACATTGTAAAACTGATATTCTTAATATATTGTCGGGCAGACTCACATTACGGGGAGTTGCCCCTCCCCTTTATACTTGTTGCAATTGTTGATGTTCTTGGTATAATTGCATGATGATAATGAATGAGTATAGGCTTCATTAAGTATAAAGGATAATTGTATGTTTACTTGGTTGCGAAACACAAGCTAAGTAATGTTAATGTGAAAGTAGGCATAGTCCACGAATGTTAGTATTAGTGAAAAGAAAGCGTTCGGTGGTGCCGCACCTTGCTACAAGCGGTTGAAAGACTACCGTAGGTGTAGGGGCGTGACAGGTGGTATCAAAGCTCGAACAGGTTCGGGTTTTGAATGGTGGAGACTAGATCGCAAAGGAAGAAGAAGCTGTTAGAGATGGCAGCTGGGTCTCATGTTGGGTCTAGCCATGAAGCCGAGACTTTATCACTTATGGAAAAGATGCTATTGAGGATGGAAGCCATGGAGTCTTCCTGGGATACGAGGGAGGACTTGCTCACTAAGGAGCGAGAGGCCAGCTCGAAGCTAAGGGAAGAATTTGATGAGCTCCGAACACAGCATGAGTACATTGATCTTATGTGTACACAACTCGAGATAAGGGTCAAAGAGGTCGAAGAAGCAAGGGATCAGGGTCTTGCAGAGATCGTGAACTTGAAGGGATCTCTTGACAGGGTAAACAAATCTCTTGATGAAGCCAAGGATGAGATTGCAGTGTTGAAGAAGGCCGTGAGGCATAACTCAGGTGGAGGAGTGCCTCATGTGAAGGTCAAGGAACCGGAATCTTATGATGGCACAAGGAATGCAAAGACTCTTGGCAACTTTCTATGGGACATGGAGCAGTACTTGGAACGGTTGAGTCTACCTGATGGTGAGACACAAGTCAAGGTGGCTGCTCAGTTCTTGACAAAGGATGCTAAGATGTGGTGGCGAAGGAGGGTGGTTCAGATTGTCAATGACAGTGCTAATGACATCACTTCGTGGGATGACATGAAGAAGGCTTTGCAGACCCATTTCAGTCCTCAGGATGAAACGTGGGAAGAAAGTACAAAGATTAAGTACATAAAGCAAACCAGAAGCCTACAAGCATATCAGCAAGAGTTTGCAAGTGCAGCTCTGGAACTTCCCGACATGGCGGAGAGGGACAAGGTGTTCAACTTCATTATTGGGTTGAAGCCTTGGGCACGCAATGAGGTGAAAAGGCAGAAGATTAGGACGCTTGAGGAGGCTTTTGTTGCGGTTGATAGGTTGGTGGATCATTATGATGAGACTTCTGATGAGAAAAAGAAGTCTGACAAGCCGAAAGAAAAGAAGAAGGATGATGCTTCGAAATCGGATGATGGTTCGAAGACGAAGAAACCTTTGAAGTGTTGGATATGTGCAGGACCACACATGGTGAAGAATTGTTCTTCTAAACCGAAGGTGGCCGCTATTGCACAATCTGATGGAAAGAATGAAGATGCTTATGTGGGGATGATGCAGATACTTGGTGCTTCTGCTACTACAGAAGTGGCCTCTAGAAGGGATCCTGAAAGGAACAAGTTGGAGTATGTTCGAATGAAGGTTGGAGGTGCTGATGTGCTCACTATGGTGGATAGTGGGGCTTCTCACAACTTCATGGGCGAAGATACTGCGAGAAGAATTGGGCTGAAATTTGTACCAGCAAAGGCACAAATGAAGACAGTGAATTCTCCTCCTATTGAGATTCTTGGTATAGCTGAGAGGGTGGACACTACACTTGGTGAATGGACCGGGAAGGTGGACTTCACTATAGTGCGGATTGATGACTATGAGGCTGTATTGGGGATGGAGTTCATGAAACAATTTGATGCTATGATCGTTCCACATTTGAAGAAGCTCTACATTTATGATGGAAGGGAAGATGTACCCATTGGTGTGCCAACCATTGGTGTGACAAGACCTGATTGTAAATTGGGAGTGATGCAAATGGAGGATAAGGAGAAGGTGAACAAGCGGTTGTCTAGTGTTGAGACAAAGCTTGTGGAGCAGTCATTGGTCATCAAGACACTTTCAGATAGCATCTTGGATTTGACAAGAAGGCTAGAGTTGGTGGAGGATGATGATGATCAGGTATATGTGAGACCGGATGTCCAGAGGGAAGACCGGGTTGCTTATCTACAATGGATGGAGATTGAGGATCCTGATAGATGGATCGAGTTGATTAGTGAGGGAGAGCCTTCAGGCTCTACTCCCTCTACATCTTCTTAGATGGATGAAGAAGATGGGGCTCATTGTTAGCTGCTCATGGCAGTGAGTCCTTAAACATGTTTGAGCAGGTATGATTGATGGTGCAGGGATGGTTTGGCATCAAGCATCATGACATGTTGCAGATGAGATGGATGGAGTTTCCATGGACCTGAGCATGGATTATGGAGATGGATTCTTGAGGAGTCAAGGATGTGGCAGATGTTTGAGGAACAGCTGATGATGGCATGAGGATGTTCACTCTCATGGATTGAGCGTGATGGTTGGATTAGCTACCCAACTAGTTCAGACATGGGGACGCGTAGTGTACAGAGATGTGTTGGCATTGTGCTGGAGTATCATGGCAGAGGTTCACATGGAGACACATGATGAGGTCGACACGAAATGTTGCAGTGGAGATTATGGCAGAGGGGTCGATGATCATGGATCGAGATGATATCTGATGGAGAGCATACCGTTGAGGTGCATACCTTGGTATGGTGAGCTTGGTGGCAGTTGGTCACTAAGTCGAGATATGATGGAGATGAGACTCTACATATGTTGCAGGGATGTTTGCCTTGTGTGGAAAGGTCGACATCGTGGATGATGATGATCTTGGTGGATGGCTACCGGGATGGTATGTTGTCGAGGACGACAACGATTTCAGGTGGAGGAGGATGTAAGGCCTTCGAGTTGCGGGTGCGACGGGCGCCGGCGAGTCTTCGTGCACGAGCGCGCGGGCGCGCACGAAACGACAATGCGACGGAGCTGCGGACATAATGCGACGATTGGTGCGACAAAAGGCGAGACACTTATGCAACTAAGTGTTGGACATAATACATATATATGCGATGGATTAAGACTTGAAAGCCGACTTGTGTAAAAGTCTTATGGGCGCATGTTAGTGGTTTTGGGGGTCGGCCAAGGGGCTGCACACCCCATGTAAACCCACGCTAAGATGACTATATATGTGTGAGCCTTGAGGCTCATTTCACCATCGAATTCTCATCACTTCTCTACGCATAAGAGGAAGGGGTAAAACAGAACTGCGCAGATTTGGATAGGAGCTACGAATAGCTCATGTGCACTATCTAAGGTGCAGTTTTGGAGCTGCCTTGTGCCGATTGAGGTGTGGGCAAGGTGTGCCCGAGGTTCGGTATATGTGCAGATTTGTGCAGGACTTGGTGAAGAGGATTTAAGTGGCTCGGGTGAGCACTACTCTTTGTGCAAGGGTGCACATGTATTGTAAAAGGCAGGGTTGCCTCTCTGTTGTAATATTTGGCTAAGTGTAGACTTGGTTTGGCAAGGCACACTTGTACATTGTAAAACTGATATTCTTAATATATTGTCGGGCAGACTCACATTACGGGGAGTTGCCCCTCCCTTTATACTTGTTGCAATTGTTGATGTTCTTGGTATAATTGCATGATGATAATGAATGAGTATGGGCTTCATTAAGTATAAAGGATAATTGTATGTCTACTTGGTTGCGAAACACAAGCTAAGTAATGTTAATGTGAAAGTAGGCGTAGTCCATGAATGTTAGTATTGGTGAAAAGAAAGCGTTCGGTGGTTCCACACCTTGCTACAAGCGGTTGGAAGACTACCACAGGTGTAGGGGCGTGACACTAACTATGGAAGTTATCTTAAAAAACAAATTAAAGAAAAGAAGTTTGAGAATCCTTCCGAAATTCTGGCAAAAATAAAGGATAATGCAAAAACTCCTTATCAGAAAATGAAGAATAATGCTCCAGCAGTTCTCCATGATGCACAGACCTTCAAATCTAAAAACCAATGCTCCGGAAAGAAGGTAGGAAATTGTGGGGCTTGTACACCTGCTTCATATAGGCGACAGGGACCTCATATGTTTGCTGAATCCCTAGATTGGTTGCCTAAAGTGATGTAGGAGTATAAGGCTTAAAGACAAAAAGTTTTATTTTATTCTTAAAAAATCCAAAAAAAGTTTACAAGCAAAGGAGTGGGATCTTTTAGCTCTCAATTTACAAATTTTTAGAGATAGGATTTGAGCTAGAATATAGGTATTTTCATGATTTTGTAATTACTCCAAGTAGTTCAGACTTAGTTGAGATTCTCGAGGAGAATATCAAGCAGTTTAGGTATTTATCTAGGATTAGATAGATACGATCCATTGATTGAGGATCGGATAGTTGGATGTAAAGTATTTATGTAAGTTTTGAACTATTGTAAGAGGATTTGGCTGGATTTGGTTATGGAGAATTAGACTATAAAAGAATTGGAATATCTCTGTATCTCTATGTATTTTATACATGAAAGGTTAAATCCCGGAGGTTGAATTCCTTCAAAATATCTCTGTGTATTGTTGAATTCCAATTTGGCCTGTAAACTTAGAACTCTCTATGATCTGGTGTTCTCGTGTTTAAATTCATCATTCACTATGTATTAAGTTAAGTCGAATGTGTTTTGACCCCTAGAACTTTAATTAGCTAAACTCTGAATTCATTAGTGAAGAGCTAAACCTGGCAAAAGTGCTAAAATCATAACGGAAGGAGGAAAAAGTCTGATAAACTTGTGAGGAAAACCGAAGAATCATAGAACCGTCTGATCGACAGAACCATTAGATCTATGGTAGTCGCATGCAAATCAGCGTTGAGGTTTAAATCAAAATCAGATGCGATATTTTTTCACACTGGGTTAATAATGCAGTTGATTTGGGCCATCTGATTAAAGGAGTGAGATCCAATGGATATCGCGTGGAAAAGTGAATGGTGGTTAATAAAATTATCGGACCCGATGAGCAATTCAATTGTGGCTTAATTCCATTGAAGTCCGGATGATCGTAATTGTTCGTTGTGGAGGCCACGATCCAACAGTGGTCACATGGTAAAAGTATACGCGGGTTAATCCAGATTTCAGACCCAAGAAATTATAAGTTGGAGCTTGTTTTCTTTCGGTTCTAAGTAAGTGAAATTCTGCTATTTTCTGGGTAATATTAGAAATTCGGTTGTTTTAGTAGAATATCTAAGTTTGGAGGCGGATAACTGAAACTCCAAGGGAAGTAGAAGAAGAACCTCCACCTGTGCTTGAGGAGATCATTTCAAGATTTGAACGATTATCCCTTACACCTGCAACCAAACCACCATTTTTGGTATTAGCGCAGCCTACCGACATTGAACAAGACCTCAAGGATCAGAAAAAGAAATCCAACATGGCTTTCAGAGTTGGAGGAAGAGGTGGTGGTCGAAGAAGGGGAAGAACAGTTGCAAATGTTGAAGTGTTGGAAGCTATGCAACAGATACAAGCCAGATTGGAAGAAATGGAAATGGGAAGAGATGCAGATGTTGGAGATGTCAGTGAGTTTGAAGTTCGAGCTGGAGAAGAAGAAGAACATGCAAATGTAACTCCTGAAATGAGATTCTTTAAGTCAGTATTGAGATCCACATCCAAGCCCAGACTTGAAGTTTCAATTTATACAGGAAGCTTAAGCCCTGAAGAATTGATAGATTAGATTAATAACATGGGAAAATTCTTTAACTATGAAGAAACAGAAGAAGGAAAGAATGTGAAGTTTGTTGTCACAAAATTGAAAGGACATGCAGCACTTTGGTTAGATGGAGTGCAAAAAAAGAAGACTTGGTAAACAACCAATTAAGAATTGGAATAGAATGGTGGCAAAGCTGAAAGGTAAGTTTTTTCCAAGTGATTATCAGCAAACATTATTTAGACAGACGCAGAATCTTATACAGAGGTCTATGATAGTAAAGGAATACATAGAGGAATTCTACAAAGTGAGTATAAGAGCAGGACAAATCCAAGATATAGATGAGAAGGTTGCAAGATATGTGAATGGTCTCAGAAAGGAGATCGAAGATGAGATAAGTGTAATGTATTCTAAAACACTAGAAGAGGCTTATCAGATGGTATTGAAGGCTGAAGAAAAACTCACGTGGAAGCAATATGCCATAAATAGAGGTACGTTCCAAGGAAGGGGAAGTCAAAGTGGTAGAGGAAGATCTACAACACCTAGAGATGGAGCTAGCAGCAGCTCAAGTCAGCATGCACCCACAGGAGGTGATATAAGTGGAAGAGGGAGTTTTTCCAGAGGAAGAGGAGGCAGAGGCAGAGGAAGAGAAGTCAGATGTTATAGATGTAACAAGATAGGACACAGAGCCTATGAGTGCCCAGGAAACATAAGAATGAATTAGAGGAATGAAATTGTTTCTAAGACTGAAAAGGAAGCAACAAAGGTAATAGAAGAAGAAAATGTACTAGAGAAAGGGGAATCTTTGGTAGTTAACAAAGTTTTGTTAAAGACAGCTAAGGAAATTGTTGAACTAGCGCAGAGAAAGACCTTGTTCAGGATTGTGTGAAAGGTTCAAGGGAAATGTTGTCAGATGATAATTGATAGTGATAGTACAGATAATTTGGTATCTACAAAAGTAGTGGAGAAATTGAAATTGAAGACAAAGAAACACCCAACACCTTACAAGGTGTCATGGCTTCAAAAAGGATATCAGTTGTTAGTGAATGAGCAGTGTGAAGTGGAGTTGCAATTGGGCAAATACATAGACAAAATTCTATGTGATGTGATGCCTATGGATGTGTGTCACATATTTCTAGGAAGACCTTGGTAGTATGACAAAGGAGCTATGCATGATGGAAAGAGGAACACATACAAATTTAGCAAATATGTTGTTAATTATACATTGCTGCTTATGGAAGAAGAGTATGCATCGAGGAAGTTTGATCCAAAGACCCTATTGTTGAGTGGAAAGGAGTACTTGCAGCAGATTGAAGAGGATGAGGTAAATTTTGCATTGATTTGCAAACCCAAGGTAATAATTACTTCCACTAAAGTTTCTGATTTATCATTTGAAATTCAAGAGATACTGGACAGTTATTGTGATATCATTATAGATGATTTGCCTAATGAGTTACCACCCATTAGAAAAATCAGTCATCATATAGATTTGATTCTAGGAGCAAATCTACCTAATAAAACAACTTACAAGATGACTCCCACAGAGAATGAAGAAATCAAGAAATGGGTTCAGGAACTGTTAGACAAGGGACTAATTAGAGACAGTTTGAGTCATTGTGCAGTGCCAATAGTGTTAAGCCCAAAGAAAGATGGAGGTTAGATAATGTGCACTGATTCAAGAGCAATCAATAAGATAACAATCAGGTATAGATTTCCTTTACCTATAATTGAAGATTTGATGGATTGTTTGAGGGGAGCAAGATATTTTACAAAGTTAGACTTAAAAAGTGGTTATCATCAAATCAGAATTAGAGAATGGGATGAGTGGAAAACTACTTTTAAGACAAATGAATGATTGTATGAATGGGTGATAATGCCTTTTGGGTTGTCAAATGATCCCAGTACATTTATGAGACTCATTAATGAAGTTTTGAAAGAATTTATAAGTAAAATTGTAATAGTATATCTGGATGATATATTAGTTTACAGTAGATCAAGAGAGGAACATGTGAGACATCTGAATTATGTCTTACAGAGGCTACAACAAGAGAAGTTACTGTCAAATTTAAAGAAATGTTCATTCATGAAGGAAGAGTTGGTATATTTGGGTTTTGTTTTTTCTGCTGATAGGTTAAAGATGGATCCAGAGAAGATCAAGGGAATCATGGAGTGGCCTTCACCAAAAGGTGTCTTTGAGGTAAGAAGTTTTCACGATCTTGCTAGTTTTTATAGGAAATTCATAAGGAATTTTAGTAAAATCAATGCTTCTATTATTGACACTATAAAGAAGGACAGATAGCCATTTAAATGGATTGTTGAAGAAGAAAAGAACTTCCAGCTGTTGAAGAGAAAGATTACTAAGAAACCTATTTTGGTTTTTCCTGATTTTAATAAACCTTTCCAAGTGAAGTGTGATGCCAGTGGAGAAGTCATTGGAGCTATTTTAAGTCAGGATGATAGACTTGTAGCTTATTTTAGTGAAAAACTGAATGAGTCAAAGAAGAAATATTCTTCTTATGACAAGGAGTTTTATGCAGTGGTGCCATCTTTGAAGAAGTGGAGACATTAGTTGATGTCTAAGGAGTTCATACTGTATTCAGATAACCATGCATTACAGTACATTATGCAACAGCCAAAGCTTAACCAGAAGCATGCAAAATGGGTAGAATACCTTCAAAGTTTTAATTTTGTGTTAAAACATATAACTAGTCAATCAAACAAAGTAGCAGATGCCTTAAGTAGAAAAAGAATTTTGGTGCAAGAAAGTCAAATTCAAGTGTTGGGGTTTGATTTTCTTAAGGAGTTATATGAGAAGGATCTATATTTTAAAGAGGCATTTGAAGCTTGTAGAAATCTTGTTTTGTTAGACAGAAGTAAGTGGCTAGATTATTTCGTGCAAGAAGGACTGTTATTTAAAAGAAATCAGTTGTGCATACCAAATTGTTCTATGAGAGAAAATTTGATCAAGGAAAAACATAGTGGTGGACTTGGAGGACATTTTGGTGCAGACAAGACTTATGAGCAGTTGAACCGGTTTTATTTCTGGCCGAAGATGAGATCTGAAGTAGAAAAGTATGTGAAGAATTCTAAAGTCTGTCAGTATGCAAAGGGAAGGAGTCAAAACATAGGTTTGTATGTTCCATTACCTATTCCAGATAGGCCTTGGGATATGGTAAGTATGGACTTTGTTTTGGGTTTGCCAAAAAATCCAAGGGGACATTATTCAATTTATATAGTAGTGGACAGATTTTAAAAAATGGCACATTTTATTCCATGTTATAAAACTAGTGACGCTACTCATGTTTCAAACTTGTTTTTTAAGGAAACTGTAAGGTTTCATGGGTTACCTAAGAGAATTATTTCAGACAGAGATACCAAATTTTTTGGTCATTTTTGGAGGAATTTGTGGAAGAAGCTTTGCTCTAAACTGAGTTTCAGTTCTGCATATCATCCTTAGACTGTAGGTGTAAACAGAAGCTTGGGTAATCTTCTGAGAAGCCTTGCAGGAGAACATCCAAAACAATGGGATCAAGTTTTGGAATAGGCTGAGTATGCTTATAATGATTCTCCTAATAGGAGTACAGGGCAGAGTCCATTCCATATAGTTTATAGAATGCACCCAAGAGGAGTGTCTGAATTGAGAGATTTGGGTAAAGCTGAAATGAGGAGTGCTCTAGGAGAAAATTTTGCTTCAAATATTCAAGCAGTTCATGAACAGGTACAACAACAACTACAGGACAGCAACACAAAGTACAAGAATGGAGTAGATTTGAAGAAGAGAGAAGTAAATTTTGAGGTTGGAGATTTGGTTTTGGCACACATAAGGAAGGAAAGATTTCCAAAAATGGAATATAACAAATTAAAATTCAAGAAGATTGGACCATGCAGAGTTTTAAGGAATGTTTCTACAAATGCATATGAAATTGAGTTACCCCCTGGTATTGGAATATCTACAATTTTCAATGTCGTTGATTTGTACAGGTATGAAAAGGGACAGGCAAATGACACAGTAGAAGACAAGGAAGAACAAGAGGTGGATTGGGTAAAACAGTTACCTATATCGAAGGAATTGCAACCAAAGAAGATATTGGATAAAAGAGTGTTTAAGAAAACAAGGGGACAAGAGTATTTTCAGTACTTGGTCAAGTGGAAAGATCAACCAATTGCTGATGCTATAAGGGTGACAGAAACCATGCTATAGAAGTTGGTTTATTCTATAGAAGAGCTCATGGACAGGAGCCCATGAGGAATTTTGTCCTCAGGAGTCTAATGCAGGAGCATGAGGCTTAAAGACAAAAGGCTTCATTTTATTCCAAAAAAATCCAAAAAAAGTTTACAAGCAAAGGAGTGGGATCCTTTAGCTGTCAATTTACAAAATTTTTTAGATAGGATTTGAGCTAGAATATAGGTATTTTCATGATTTTGTAATTAATCCAAGTAGTTCAGACTTAGTTGAGATTCTCGAGGAGAATATCAAGCATTTTAGGTATTTATCTAGGATTAGATAGATATGATCCATTGATTGAGGATCATATTATTGGATGTAAAGTATCTATGTAAGTTTTGAACTATTGTAAGAGGATTTGGCTGGATTTGGTTATGGAGAATTAGATTCTAAAAGAATTGGAATATCTTTGTATCTCTGTGTATTTTATGCATGAAATGTTAAATCCCAGAGGTTGAATTCCTTCGAAATATCTTTGTGTATTGTTGAATTCTAGTTTGACCTGTAAACTTAGAACTCTACATGATCTGGGGTTCTCATGTTTAAATTCCTCATTCACTGTGTATTAAGTTAAGTCGAATGTGTTTTGACCCCTGGAACTTTAATTAGCTAAACTTTGAATTCATTAGTGAAGAGCTAAACCTGGTGGAAGCGCTAAAATCATAGCGAAAGGAGGAAAAAGTCTGATAAACTTGTGAGGAAAACCGAAGAAGCCTAGAACTGTCTGATTGACAGAACCGTTAGATCTATGGTAGTCGCGTGCAAATCAATGTCGAGGTTTAACCCAAAATCGGACGCGATATTTTATCAAATTGGGTTAATAGTGCAGTTGATTTGGGCCGTCTGATTAGAGGAGCGAGATCCAACGGATATCGCATGGAAAAGTGAACGGTGGTTAATAAAATTTTCAGACCCGATGAGCAATTCAATTGTGGCTTAATTTCGTTGAAGTCCAGATGATCGTAACCGTCCGTTGTGGAGGCCGCGATCCAATGGTGGTCGTGTGGTAAAAGTATACACGGGTTAATCTAGATTTCGGACCCGAGAAATTATAAGTTGGAGCTTGTTTTATTTCAATTCCAGGTAAGTGAAGTTTTGCTATTTTCCGAGTAATATTAGCAATTCGACTGTTTTAGTAGAATATCTAAGTTTGGAGGCGGATAACTAAAACTCCGAGGGAAGTAGAAGAAGAACTTCCACCTGTGCTTGAGGAGATCGTTTCAATATTTGAACAATTATTCCTTACACCTGCAACCAGACCACCATAAAGGATGGCTTACTGAAGCCAAAGTTTGAAAGAGAGGCATCACTGCAGGAAACATAGATAAGGTATTGATGCCAACTTTCTCTTCATTGCTAATTAATATCATCTAGTGCTCAAGCTTTTCGATCAATAAATGACTGATTCAATGGAGATCTAAAATATAGAAAATTTGCTTTATATAAATGTAACCACGTTTGTAACAATGTATTAGAAGTTACCCAACTTTAGCGAAGTGTATATGGTGTTTCGATGAGACATATAAGGCGCATCTGCAAATGATTCTTGGATTGTTGTTGATCTTTTTCATTTTCTTCAAAACATTGTAATTCCATGAAGAATGATCCAAATCCTCGTTAAGAAATCCTCCACCATAATAAGACGCATATGAAGTCATTTAAATGCTTGGAACCTTGTCACCAAATTCCTTTTAAACTAACATTTGCATTATCAAGAAAGAAAGTGAGTCTATTTCTAGATATGAAGACGGGAAAGACAAACGGTTAAAATGAGTTTATCACTAATTAAATTTCTAATTGTTTTGGTTAACTATTATTAACGATTAACTCATTATTACCCGGATGCGGGTGAATACTATGGAAATTAATATGATAAGACAGGTGGCTGAAGGACAGGATGACCACATGGCCACCTGCAACGTCTCCCATGCCAACCTCCGGTGCTTTCAAAACAACTTGCAGGAGCTTTTAATTGTGTCCGAACGCCGAGGCACCTCCACCACCTTCAATGTCATGGAACCTGCAGAGCATCATGCAATTCTTCCCCCCTTGCTCCATTGTGCTTGCCCTCCGCAGGCCGCAATACCCTGCTCTCACACTGTGACAGGAAGCCGATGCTGGTTGCTGAGTTGTCTTGATCTGGGCAATGGATTTCACTACTCTCATTCCAGTCTCTGCAACTTAAACCAGGCTCAGACCTCCCCTATTCATTCTCTGCATCGAAATTCCACCAACCCCTCTGCTGCCAACCTTGCTCTCAACCCTGCCATGGCTTGCATCAGACATCGAATGCGAAGCAGATGTGGAGGCACTCACAGAGGTATCACTCACCCACAGGCATCATCTAGCTCTGCCACTGCCTCCCCTGACTCCTCCACTGATAATCCCAATCCTCTCAGCTCTCTCTATGGCCGTTACCCAGACACCCGAAGTGGAAGGGGACGCGCCAGGCTCCAAGGCACAGGAAGGAGGGATGCTGCAGTTCACTCAGTGGATTTCCCCCTTCCTCTGCATCCAGCTCCCCATGTCACTCAATTCTGGTTTCGCAGCACTTTAACCCGACCTGTAATTACTGCCACGGTGACCATTTCTTTCTCGGAAGAAATTGAGCCACAGGCACCTCCGCCTGAACACAAGGACAAGCAGAATAGAGTAGCTCCAAGCAACCACGGTATTAGCATCCCTGGTAATCAGCAGCATGACAATGGTAAAGCAGCCTTGCATGGCAAAGCGGTAGCTGCCAGTCAACCAGCTGCGAATAGAAAACATGGCAACACAAGGGCCTCAGGAAGCCAACAAGGCGACACGTCTGCAATGTTGGTGGGCACAGGTAGCACAGCGGTCGATCACGTTGGTTCTGAGGATTATGGTTGGTGTCCGGCCATAGAGGAAGAGCCAATAGAAGACACCTTATAGTTGCTAGCCAGGTTACGTGGCGAGCCTTGAATCTGTTTCTGATTAGTTTTGTTACTTGTCATTTTAAATCTTGTTTCATGTTGGGTCTTTGTCTGGTTTTGTCCCCAACTCGGGCAACGAAATTTTGAATTTTGTTCCCAATTGTCGATTTACAGTGGAAATTTCTGAGCTAAGTTTTGGAATTTACAGTTTTTTGGTTAGAATTTTTGAATTATGGAACTATAGCCCCTGCGAGGGTAACTTGAACTGTCCTAATTTTTGTACTCGGACTGGTTTCCCCATCTGGGGCAGTCATGAATTCAAGGTTTGATGCTCAGTCTGGTCATACAACTGACCCAGTGCCACTAAGGTCGGTGCCTTTCTGTACATTATGTCTTTATAAATAGATCGGTTTTACTTAGAAAAAAGATGATTAACTCATTATTAACCCAAACTATTATTAACTATTAATTTGATTGTTGATTTTTGTTCAATCATCTAACATTAAATTGAAGGTGTAGAGGTGTAGAGTGGTGCAAGGTGTCACCTAGGAGAATCTTTCTCTTAACCGACTATTAATTTGATGGTTGATTTTTGGTCAATCATCTATCATTAAATTGAAGGTGCAAAGTGCTGCAACTTGGCACCAAGGAGAGTCTTTCTCAAAAACATCGCTGTATTATATAAAATAAATGGTCAATAAAAGTTGATAACATGATATATTTCAAATTTTTTAAAGAGGACCCTCACACCAAGAACAAGACCAACTAAGCTAAACATTAGAGCTCATGATACATCTCACATTACTAACATTTAAAAATTCATTAAAATTAACCAAATTAAAACTTTATTATTATTATTATGATTAATTAAAAAAAATAAAAAAATAAAAAATTAATATGTGAGTTAAACATATGTATTTAAAAAACACAGAGCAAGATTATTAACCATGGAGATTCACCTCTATTTTACCATGAAAATTCTTATCTTGCAACTATTTTTGTTACAATACTATATACTAATACCAATATAATGTGTCTTTAATAAATTAATTAATTAAAAAAATAAAAAAACCATACCTACTTTTAAGATAAATCTTAACCTTAAAACCATAATTACTATTAAAATCATTGAAAAATATTTCATAGAAATTAAATCTATCATTTGCTTAGTAATTATTAATAATTAAACTAAAATTCTAAAAATTCTACCCAAAATAAAAATACATATAATTATATCTATAAAGTATGTATTCCTTTAAAAAATCTAATTGTTTAAGACTTTTTATTTCAACTTAAGGTGGATAAGGATCTACTGACTTTTTTTTATTTTTTTAATTGAGGGTTAGATTGATTCTCAAGGGAATATTCTCAGCATATGCTTAGTCTTAATTAAAGAGATTGTTAAGTTGCATTGACTTTTAATAAATGAAAAAAATTAGATTAGTGGCATGTTACTCTCACCCACCAATTTCTTAGGGATCTGAGATTATTCCAATTCTAATAAGTTCCTCATTATTATTTATAACATTCATTTATAATTCCTTTCTTTCTTAAGTTAAATTAACCCATAACTTTTTTATACATGATTAATAAGATAAATGTGTGCATTAGTGTTGCAATAATTTTTTTGGTTATATTAATAAAGCCTTCAGCTATATCAACCATATTAATATTTTATTGTGATATATATATATATATATATATATATATATATATATATATATATATATATATATATATATATATATATAATTAAAAAATAAAAAATATTAAATCTAGTATAACTTAAAATTAAAATAAATTCCAACCAGGAAAAGAAAGAAAACCTCACAAGCTAAGGCATCATGGCCATATCAAATTTAATGCATAGTTTCAATTCCAGAAGACTCCATTAACCTGTTCCATGTTGAAGCATCACTGCAAATGGTTCACAATATCAACCACAACAAGTCTTAACATGCTCAAATTTGTGCGCACATTCCAAATTCACTTTTGTTAGTGGGGGAACAATGATTCAGAAGAAGTCTTGAACATAACCAAGCATAAAAATCAACCGAACATTAAGAAAGGAGAAAGGTCTCTCTTTTGCTTCTTGGTATTTACAGTTCAAGGAGTCCATGTACATATGTATGTTTTCGACTGACGGAAAATAGTGGTTGAAGGGAAAATACCCCTAGGGTCCTTTGGGCTAAGACTCTACCAGACTGAAAATTGCTTATTCAAAGAAACACACACACACAGCCATCATTTTTACTTTTAAGCAAATGCTAACGTTAAGGGTACGTACCTAAGGTCCTACGTTCGAGAAGGCCTTTAGGGTCCAAACCCTTCTTGGAGTTCCCTTCTTCTTTCTTTGACCTGCAAGACAAACAAATCAAAGAACACAACAGTACATGTACAGATACTTATGTATGAATCATCTTTATGCTATAAAGTTAGTTATAAAAAATCTTTAAGTAACCACTTTCATAAGAATTCAACACAAGAATCTCATAAGCATAAAGAAAGATTATTCGGGAACAAAGACGTGTTTCTTTATATATAAAGGCAAATAAAGTACATATATCGGAAAGATATCACCTGAACACCTTCAGCAGGCTCCAAGCAAGCTTCCTCCCGGATTCGTTCCAGCCTCAAGCCTCCAACAAGAGCTCCTTCCAAGTCTTACTCAATGATGATATCAAGGATGAATGATCACCAATACACATGGAAACAAGGGTTTCCTATGCAAAATGGGGGAAGTGCAGAATGCACCAAGGACTTCAGACCTGGTCTAAGGGAAAAATCTCAGCATAATAATCTTGCTCTCCTTTCTCTCCCCTTGGCCTTCCCTTTGATGTCTTTTTATACCCTCTCCAAAGTAGTTTTTTAGTTAGGAGTTAGTTGGGAACAGTTGGGCCACGGGCACTAACAGGTGATCCAGCAGGTAAACCCGCGATCTCCGCCCGAAAAAGAGGAATTTATTATTTTTTTTAAGTGTTTTAATAGATACACGCGGGTTGGGTATGACAGACCCGCGTGTACACGTGTTTAACACAGGGCAATGTCACGTATAGGGAATAAAACACTGTTTTTTAAATTTTTTGGACCAGGTCTGGAAGGAGGGGTTGCCCTAGGCCATGAGTGCAGCATCACAAACCATAAGAGTGAGATTTGGAGCTATAACAAATGCCCCCTAATGTATGAGGTCAGAAGGGGAACATGATGGCTGAAATATATTAAGTAAGTACAAGGAAAGGAACTCTCCCGAAAAACCGAGGAGGACTTCACCAGAATTCAGCCTGCCAAGCCACCGAAAGGAGATCAGAAAGAAACACTGTCTGAGGCGGGCATACCCATGCTCAGGAAAAGTAAAGCATGTCCGCATATCAAGTACAAGCGGATCCACTAAGTATACAAGTATAAATGACTGGAAAATACATAATGGATCATCTGATCATAACGAGTAAGTACATGTCTGAATATCACATATAAGACTGTCAATGATGCTGAAAGATGCAACGGATCACTGATATCAAAGACTGATCCCAAAAAGGTACCAACTGAACATGATGGAATAGGATGGTACTACACTGCAAACTCAGGTGCCAGCATATAGAATGTCGCCGTGACTGACTGCAACATATAACGTGGAGTGGTATCAACTAGCAGCAACAGGAGCAACTGTCAAGTGAACCAATGAATGCTGATACAACCTGAGGTCTTCACCGACCGCCGTGGTACATTTCTACACCATGGGAATAAATGATCTGAAGTCGACCATGTGAGAAATCGTTTGATTACCGGTCATTGATGTATATCGTTAACAAACGCGAGACTACTCACCGATAATGATAATGAGCGTCAAGGTACCCAGTACAATCTAACAAGTGTGAATAGATGAGCTGAAGTCGAACACCTGTAAGAATCTATCAATCAGGAGACAATGATGGTTTCCCACTGTCGATAGCGAGGAATCTGCCACTAATGACTGCAAACCCCAAGGTACTACCAAATGGACTCTAGATCTTTGCCCCAGAGCAATGAGTCGGAGTCGATAGGGAAAGATCCGCTAGAAGGAAGGCATTAAGGCATCCTCCATCAATCTAGCGCGAGTGTAACCCGTAGGCCAATAATGTGGAAGGAATCGGACGAAAAAAGATGTAGTAACCCAACCGAAGTACGTTTCCGGTGTACACAAGATGTGGCTAGCGCACGGCAGAAACCCTCTGAACCAACCAATAATGAAAGCTGACACAGAGGCGAGGTATCCTGATCCAGATTTAAGCAGGAACGCAACAAATTACAGAGATAACCATATACACAAAGATGCAGCAGAAATAATACTTCATTTCATTAATGGAAAATACTGACATATGCTTACAAACAGAAATGGCAATAAACTAGCTAGGGCGATGGTAGCTTATCTCTGAGAAGAGATGTGATGGCTACATGCCTCTGAACTGTTCTGAACTGTATTACAATGAGGCTCGAAGGCCTATTTATTGTTGAGAAACAATGGAAAACCCTTCACATACCGAAACCTAACCCTAGAAGATGAAACGCCAAATTGTGGGCCCCGTTTGGGTAAATTGGTACATCAATTTCCCGGGGTCGTAACTTTGGCATACGATCTCCGTTTGACGCGTACGATAGCTCGTTAGAAAGATCTATCCGAGTACTACCACTTTGGGAGGCTACATAGGGCTCCGTCGCCCCAGAATTCCAAAAAAAAACGTCTTTTAGGGCCTCAAAACGGCTCCGGAAGTTCAGGACCCGAAAAACTGCTAAAAATAGTAAACTGTGCTACAATTAAGGAAACTGAAAATGCTGAGAAAGACAATGGTGGGGGTCCAGGTGGACCTGGCAGGTGGCCACCAATATCCACCTGGATCATTCCTCCCCCCTTAGGAAGCAATGGTCCCCATTGTGTTGAGCTCCTCCATGAGATGAGGAAACCTCTGCTGAACTTGTTCCCTGGTGAGCCACTTGCCCTGCTGAAGGAGTTGGCCTGCTTTGACAACTCGATACAGTTGGATATGCTGTTGGCGAGTGTTCTTGATCTGTGTGTCCATGATCCGATCAGTTGCAGCTTGTTCCATGCAATCTGGATTTAATTCTGTGGGTTTGAGCTGTTCTGCAATGTCGGATGTGTCTAGCAATGGTGGAAAGTATGGCCGAAGGTGGTCCACATTGAACACTGGGTGCAGGCCAAGGAATGGGGGAATGCTGAGCTCAAATGCATTGTCTCCCATAGCCTTAGTAATGGTGTAAGGACCATATCGAACTGGTCTCAATTTCCGATAGGCTCCAGTAAGGCGTTCCTTTTGCAAATGCAACCAGACTTTGTCGCCCACCTGAAACTTGTGTGGCACCCAGTGTTGATCATGTCGCTGCTTGTACTTGGCATTTGATTTCTCAAGAATGTCATGGACCTGCTGGCGAATATGTTGGATGCGCTCAATGAAGCTGGTGGCCTTATCTGTTTCGGACTGGACATGAGCTGAATTCATGTGAGTAGCTGCAAGTGGCATGGCCACATCAATGGGGCATAGTGGCTGGAATCCTAAACCCACCTGAAAAGGGCTATGGCCAGTGGAGCTGTGAAGAGCTCGGTTGTAGCTGTGCTGAACATAGGGGAGGCTCTCGTCCCATGTGCGTGGATGCTTTGAGTTATACATGCGCAGAATGTGCACAATCATCCTGTTGACAACCTCTGTCTGGCCATCAGTTTGAGGATGGAAGGCTGTGGACTTCGTGAGTTTGGTGTCCAGCATTGACCAGAGACTGGACCAAAATGTGCTGAGAAACCGACTGTCCCGATCTGAGATGATAGACTGTGGGATCCCAAAGTGCACCCACACTCGTTCAAAGAAGAGTTTAGCAGTGGCTTCTGCTGTGATATTCTTCTTGCAGGCCATCATAATGGCCATCTTTGAGAACCTGTCGACGACCACAAAAACACAGTCATTTCCATGCTTAGTGGAAGGAAGGCCTGACATGTAATCCATGGAGATGGATTCCCAAGGTCGACTAGGGGTAGGCAACGGGGTATAGAGGCCTTGCTTCTTAATGGTCGGTTTGGCAATGGCACATGCAGTACATGATCGGATGTACTTCCCAACATCCTGTCGAAGATTCGGCCAATAGAAATAGTTTTGCAGTACTGCCACTGTTTTCTCGACCCCGAAATGCCCAGCAGCCCGACTGTAGTGTGCTTCCCAAATCATCTTGGCACGCTCGCTTGAAGGAACACAAAGGTGACCGAGGTGGCATAATAGGGCATCCTCGAGGTGAAAATCTGCAACCTGCCGACCCTCCAAGAGTGTCTGGTATGTGTGGCCGAATTCTGGGTCGCTTTTGTAGAGAAGTGGCCAATCAGAAGTCTCGTGCCCGCAAGAGTTGAGCACGGTGGTTAGCGCCATGATCGGTGGTCGACTGAGGCAATCTGCAACATTATTGGTGCTGCCCTTTTTATACTTGATATTCAAGTGAAACTGTTGCAGGTATGTAGACCACTTCTGATGGCGATCATTCTGCAATTTCCCTTGGGTCTGTATGAATTGCAGAGGTCGGTGGTCTGTGTGGATGACCGTTTCCTTCCCCAAAATGTAATGCTTCCATTGTCGGCAGGCCTGTACAATGGAATACATCTCTTTATCATAAGTGGGGTACTTCCGGACTGTGTCTGAAAGTGTTTCACTGTGATATGCCACTGGATGTCCATGTTGAGTAAGGACTGCCCCAATAGCATAGTCAGAGGCATCTGTCTCGACCTCAAATGGTTGTTGTAAATCTGGTAACGCGAGCACTGGTGCCGTGCAGAGGCGATCCTTCAACTCCCTGAATGCCTTCTGTTGAGATTCAGACCAAAAGAATTTTGCTTTCGCCCCGCCCTTGGTGACTTGACTCAAGGGCCAAGAAATATGAGAAAATCCCAACACAAACCTGCGGTAGAAGTTGGCAAGACCTAGAAAGCTGCGGAGCTCTGTTAGAGTGGTTGGAGAGGGCCAATCCCGAATGACTTGGACCTTGGCTGGATCGACATGCACCCCCTGTTCATCAATGATGTATCCCAGATACTGGACCTCGGTCATGCCAAAAGTGCATTTCTCCAAATTGGCACATAGCTTGTGTTGCCGCAGTGTTTGGAGAACCTGTCGGATGTGGTGGAGGTGCTCTTCCCAACTCTGGCTGAAGATCAGAATGTCATCCAAGTATACTACTACAAAGGAGTTGGTGAATGGCCGCAAGATGTCATCCATTAGCCTCATAAAGGTTGCAGGAGCATTCGTCAATCCGAAAGGCATGACCAACCATTCGAAGAGGCCCTCCTTGGATTTGAAGGCAGTCTTCCACACATCTGAGGGTTCAATTGGTACCTGGTGATATCCTGACTTCAGATCGATCTTGCTGAAATATTTCGCCCCCTTTAGTTGGTCTAGGAGGTCATCAATCCGCGGGATCGGGTACCTATTACGGACAGTGATCTTGTTCAGCGCCCGATAGTCAATACAGAGTCTCCACGTCCCATCCTTCTTCTGTACCAACACTATCGGGCTCCCACAGGGCGAAGAACTCGGACGGATGTGACCTTTCTGTAGGAGCTCCTGAATCTGCCTCTTGATTTCATTGTTCTCCAAACGGAGCGCCGATAAATTGGTCCATTGGGTAGCGGCGCACCTGGGGTCAGATCAATGGAGTGCTTGACTTGACAGTGCAGAGGAACCCCTGCCGGGGAGGTGAAGATGTCTTTGTACTCCTCCACAATCTTGTCCATTTGTAGCTGCCGTGTAGAGGGACCTCGTTTGGAGGCCGCGGCCACTGTCTTCTTCTTCCCTTGAGGGCGTATCATCAGGAAAACAAATTTCCTGGTTTTGGAAATGATCTTACTGCATTGTTTTGCAGTAATCAAAGAGATGGCGGCAGGTGGTGGTACCTCTGGTATCCTGAACAACTTATTTCCCAATGTAATAATAACAGCACGGGGCCTTGATTCATACACAGCATGTCGCTTCCACAAGTATGGTTGTCCTAGTAATACATCACAAACTTCAAGGGGGGCAATGTCACACAATACCTCATCCGTGAAGGGCTTGATGTTGTATGGAAGGCGACACTGCTGGCTCACGCGAAGATCTCGCCCTTGGTAAAGCCACCCAATGGTGTATGGTTGTGGATGTGTTGTGGTCGGTAAGCCCAACCGCTTCACGACCTCTGCCGAAATGAGGTTCTTTTGACTCCCGCTATCAACAATGAACTGTATCGGGGAGCCCTTGAACCACATCTGGGAGTGGAAGAGACGCTCCTCCTCCTCTGGATCTTCGGGTTCATTTTTCTGGATCTTTGCGGTAGCAACAGTGGCGCTGGGATCCGCATCAATGATCTGCTTCCCTTTTTCATACCCCTTATCGGGTTCTGACTCAGAGTTGGAACATGCATCTGATTCTGAAACCTTTAGCTCAGCCACCAGTGACTGTTTGGCCCGACACTCACTTGTGTTGTGAGTGGAGCTCTTATGGAACTCGCACCATTTTCCAGTGTCCTTTCTCGGCTTCGCGGCGTTGCTCTTTGCTTGCAGCTTCAGCTGGTTGTCTTGGGCTGTCCCGCCTTGGCTTTGTCCTTTGTTCTGTGGTTTAGGGGCACCTTTCCCCTGCTTTGGATTCGCAGATCCAAAGTCTCGCTTCTTTTGTTTAAACTTCTGCTCGACTTTGACGGCATACCGGTATGCTGTGCCGAGCGAGGGGATGTTTAGGAACTGTATTTCTTCCTGGATGTACTTGTGCAGGCAGCCACGGTATTTGAGTATCAAATGTTGCTCCGAATCCTTGATACCCAACTTTGTGCGAAGGGTATGGAAAAGATTGGTGAACTCCGGCACATCTTGGTCCCTTCCCTGCCGCAGCGTGGTCCACTTTATGTATTCATCCTCATAGCTTCCGACAGGGTAGTACTGCTCCTTGATGGCATCCCGGAACGAATCCCAGGTGGGTGCGGCTGAAAATAGTGAGCCAGTACTTTCATCCTTCTGCTCGCAGTAGGTTTCCCACCAGTCCTTGACGTGGGGGGCTGCTTTGAGAAGAGCAAAAACAATCTTTTCCCGACTCGAAAATTCATGAACAGAAAAATAACCCTCTAGCAGATTTAACCATTTATCTACGGCATCGGCGTCTATCTGACCCTCGAATATGGGGATTTCAAAATTAACTTGTACCTTAAAGGGTGTGGCGTTTCCAGAGGAGCTGCTGGAAGCCGATGCGCCGCTTCTGGGTAGCCGCTGAAGGATCTGCGCAAAGCTGTCCATCATCGCGTTCCGTTGTCGCTCGAGCGCTTCTTCGAGCAAGATTTTGATGGGATCTCCTGCCCCCTCGTCTTTCTTCTCGTCCGCCATGGGAGGCCGTCGGGATTTGCGAGGCTGGTCTTGCAAAGGTTCAACCAGTTCAAGCCCTAACTCCTTATATCCCGACCTTGTTGGGGACATGCAAAGAAAAACAGAGAAAAAGCAGACCGCTCTGATACCACTGATCCAGATTTAAGCAGGAACGCAACAAATTACAGAGATAACCATATACACAAAGATGCAGCGGAAATAATACTTCATTTCATTAATGGAAAATACTGACATATGCTTACAAACAGAAATGGCAATAAACTAGCTAGGGCGATGGTAGCTTATCTCTGAGAAGAGATGTGATGGCTACATGCCTCTGAACTGTTCTGAACTGTATTACAATGAGGCTCGAAGGCCTATTTATTGTTGAGAAACAATGGAAAACCCTTCACATACCAAAACCTAACCCTAGAAGATGAAACGCCAAATTGTGGGCCCCGTTTGGGTAAATTGGTACATCAATTTCCCGGGGTCGTAACTTTGGCATACGATCTCCGTTTGACGCGTACGATAGCTCGTTAGAAAGATCTATCCAAGTACTACCACTTTGGGAGGCAACATAGGGCTTGGTCGCCCCAGAATTCCAAAAAAAACGTCTTTTAGGGCCTCAAAATGGCTCCGGAAGTTCAGGACCCGAAAAACTGCTAAAAATAGTAAACTGTGCTACAATTAAGGAAACTGAAAATGCTGAGAAAGACAATGGTGGGGGTCCAGGTGGACCTGGCAGGTGGCCACCAATATCCACCTGGATCATATCCACCAATAGGGTCAAATGGAAACCAAGGTACTGCACGAATCCCAATGTGTGATAATGTATGCTGATGTCGAACACAAGGGAAACCACTCAGTCAAAGACCCATGATACTGATCGATGCTGAGCACAAGGTGACCTATCAATAATGAAAATAGGGCCAGGGTGCGGTCTCTAGGTCTGCCCTCAGAGCAATGTGTCGTCGTCGATAAGGACAAGACCCGCCAGCAAGAAGTCAATGGGGACCTTCTCAAACCAGCACGAGTGAAGGACCAATATAACTGATGTGATGATAGACATGACACTGACAACCAGGGATGGCCGACTGAAAAATGAGTCAAGAGACACCGCAGAAAGGCCGACTCAGGCTAACTTCCCTTGAACAAAAGCACGACTCAATGTGACTATGTGGCAGCATATAATGAATCTGTATAAGTTCGTCATGCAGGAGGCACGAACGAACCCTCCATATGATTGGAAGAGATAACCAATCGGGGGAGAACTGACTCGATAACAAAGTTATGGCGTACCTAAGTCAAACTAAATCCCACCCATGCGGAGGAGACTTTGTTTTGAGTGATTTGTTCAAGGGCGACACGACTGACTCTAGCTGCCAACAATAAATGGAAATAATGTCCCTGTTCCCGCTCTTTTTGGAATATTTAATTTTTTTGTCTTTTTCTGATAAGCCGGAAAAAGAATAAAAGAATGCTATGGTACAGTGGAAAGAACAAGTGTCGGTGAAACAGATGATCTAGTTCCTGGGAAAGGAACGTTCCTATGCTCAATGCAGGGAGGTGAAAAACTGGTCAGTGACACTCAGAGGTATGTTCCTTCCACGGATCTGGGTATGTCAAGCTGCAGAGGTCAAGGGTATGCAAGGTTGATTTTGCAGACGTCATGGTCAAAAGTTGGCTTAAACACGAGTCCAAGTGAAGCCGGCTATAGGCCAAAAGGTGCAAATGGTCAACATGCAATGCAGAAGTACAACTCAACACACATAGGAGCCTCTAGGGTATAAGGCCAGAACGAAGCGAAGAAGCAAAGAAGAATGAGTCTTCAACGCATAAGTCATGGTGCGACTACAGAGGACTCCCGAGCCTACTCAAAATGAAGCAGCATGGGCAACAAATGTCAGTGAGGTGCTAACTAGGATGCCCATGTAAAAGGATGGCTCTACCATCATGTCATGATTTAGAGAATCGGCGAGTGAAAATGGCTTGCGAACCATAACATGATGGGGTCGACCCTATGGCAGATGTATTGGTCAAATGGAGGCTAGTATGCATAGTGCAACGGAAAAAATGGTGTCCCTAACCTATATGCCAGTGAGAACACGATACCTGCCATGACGGGTCAGCAGTCATGGAACCGTCTCAAACCGTCGAAAAAAATGTCCAAAATGTCCTGAAAAACAACTCAATCTCGACATTCCAAGCTCCCAAGTTAAAAGTGACATGAAACCAAACAAAATAAAATTTTGAAAAAATTTTGCATTTTCAAAACTTATAAAAAGAAATTTTGGACTTACCATTTTCACCGTTTGACTTGGAGAGCTAAAATTGTGGAGCAAAAGGAGCAAACTTCCCCGTGACTTATTCAACCGTTTAAACTTGCCGAAAACTTCCAGGTAAGCACTAAACTTGTCTTGCAATCAATTGTGATAGTTTTTAGGAAGTTTAATTAATGTTTCACCGTTAGACTTTTGCAAAAAATCGTTCTGCGGCGTACACGCGGGTTGGATGTATATAAATTGCGTATACGATGACCCTACACGCGATTATGTATAGTGTAACCCGCGTGTGCGCAGCGAAAAATTTTTATACATAAAACTAATGGATGAAAATGATTTTTTCTTCCAGGATGACTCTCACATGGCGTGAAAGAGAGCACTCAACCGTAGATAATGAAGTTATGAACAATGATGAGGCATTAGATGCCCTACGGGGATGCGGATTGCTAAAATTCTTCAAGTTGCCAAATATGAAAGCAAACGTGCGTCTGCTCGAGAGACTCATTGATTATTGGGATGTCGAGGAAGAAGCTTTTGTGATTGATCAGATGCCACTCAGGGTAGAAGTGGAAGATATATATTTCATCACGGGCCTTTCCCGAAGGGGAGAGGTAGTACACTCCCGGGGCAGGACCCGGAATAGCCTCAGTGTAGACGACTATGTACAACTTTACTGCCCAGGTCATCGGAAGGTCGGGAGCCAGATCTCTATCCCACACGTGGCGAGTTTGTCACTGCGGATAATCTTGTTCACCATAGCTCGAGTGAACGGATCATCCTCGCTACATCAGGCATCACGGGTAAACATGAGCGTAGCAGTGGACTGTCTCACCACGGTGTTTGACTGGTGTACTCCTCTACTTGCCAACATGAAGGAACAGCTTTCTTCTATCAAGAGGGGACAGACCAAGAACTTTGGGTATGGAACCATTTTATGCACTTTCTTCTTCGAGAAGGTTCCCGCACTCCGCCCCAGGGTAGCAGTTCTCATCAGTAGTCCACGTGATCCACGCATGGGCCGGTGGGCTGACTTGATGAGACGTCTGGGGGGTGGGGAAGTACCTAGGAATGCATTCGACGATGACTTTTTTGCTTGGTGGGAGCAACAGATCATCGCCATAGATGACTACCCCTATGCTGGACTGGATTTCTGAGGAGATCCTGATCTAGTGTTACCACCGGATGCAGCATGGGGCGAGATTGGTAAGATTTTTTATTTTTATGATTTTATGATTTTTAGGATTTTTCAAATATAATGATGAACTTTGAAAAATATTTTTGATGAGATTCAAATGGCTAATATGATGATCATGTTCCAGACATTGGGCCCATGCGACCAGATGGATTCCCACGGCATGGACGGCGTGGCCGAGGAGCCGAAGAGGCGGCTGCGGATGCGGAAAGGACCCTCGCCAACGTCCAGCGACACTTGGCGAGACTGAGCTACCAAGTACCGATGGCCGAGATAGAGGACCTTCCTCCAGATATGCAGCGTCATGTGGTTGGGATGCCACGTGACTGGGTTCGCGTTTTTCGGCGTGTGGCCAATGCTATAGTTAGTTATTTAGCTGCTCATCCAGAACCGAGGCATTAGATATGCCTGACATGATTATGGGCATTTGAGTCCCAATTTTGTATATTTTTGGACACACATATGTACACTCGAGACACTTTGCGATATATATATATATATATACAGTTTGACTTTTTGATGCATGATTTTATGATGATGAATGATTGATATGCCAGTCTAATGCTTGATTAGCGATAGAATCAGCTAACCAATTTTGAGATCTTGGAATGTGCAAATAATTAATGTAAATAAATGATCTTTGTAACAACCTCACCCTTAAATATTGGCGATATAATGATGGATCTCTAACCCGATAAATGTTATTTAACTGAGACACTATCAATTGAGAATCAAGATATACTACCAACGAGTCGATCCCATAAGAGATTGCCTCGGATAATAAATTGATAACAGTTGTATACTCGGCCATATTGTTTGAAGTGGGACCAATACACACGCCTCTCGATACCATCAATTGACCAGTTGGATAATAAAGTACCCAAGCTGCGGAAGCAAGATTCTGAGTGTGCCGACTAGCACCATCGGCGAATCCAAAATAAACCAAATCATCCATCAACACCTGCCAAAGCAGACCAAAAAGTGCTGATATCAGAAAACGCTCGATAAGATATGTACAAATATACATAAAATACAAAGAAGTCATTGCCTGGTAAAACTAAGCAAAATACTTCTTTAAATAGAGCCCATTTCGGGGCTCCGCCAGCTTGTTTCCTTCGAAATCAATTAACTCATATGATCCTTTTTCTAAGACTCGTTTTATAATGAAAGGACCGTACCACATAGGCTTAAATTTGCCTGCCCCCAAGGCGTCCTTATCTTGGTCATAGACCAAGACAAGGTCACCTTCAGAAAAGACACGAGGACGGACAGACTTATCATACTGAGTTTTGACCCTTTTCTTATGGGCCTCATTCATCGTGGCAGCATCTCGACGTTGCTCATCGAGATGTTCCAGGTGAACTAGGCGCTCCTCGAGACTCGAAGTCTCAGGAAGAAGCTCGACAGCCAATTTCAGAGATGGAATTTCACATTCGACCGGAAAGATAGATTCCATCCCGTAAACCAACTGAAAAGGAGTAAAACCAGTAGCCGTTTTAACGGAGGTTCGGTATGCCCAAAGAGCCGGATACAACATAATGTGCCAATTGGACCGATTTTTATCGATTGTCCGTTGGAGTATCGTCTTAAGAGTTTTATTGACCGCCTCGACCTGTCCATTGGCCTGAGGATAGTAAGGAGACGAATGCTCTTGACGGAAACCTAATTTAAGAGCCAATTCGGACATTAGCTGATTTTGGAAATGACTGCCATGGTCAGTGACAATCTCTCTTGGGATACCGAATCTTGAGATAACCTGATTGAAAAGAAACAAAGCTGCCGTGTCACTGTCGTTCTTATAAGTAGGCATGGCCTCAGCCCACTTCGTGAAGTAGTCTACAGCCACTATAATGTACTTGTGATTCGCCGCTGAAGGCGGATTACAAGTCGTAAAATCAATACCCCACTTAGTGAAGGGACCGACGGTGACAACGGGAAAAAGGGGACCTGGATGCGCGCGCATCTTGCGAGTAAAAATTTGACACGGGTGACAGCGTTTGACCGCTTCCACACAGTCCTTAAAGAGTGAAGGCCAAAAGTAGCCGGAACGTAAGATGCGCTGGGCTGTAGCAAGCCCGGATAGATGACCGCCACAAGCTCCACTGTGGCAATCATTAAGCACAGACTCTGCTTCCTCTAAGGTTAAACAACGTCGGAGAATTGAATCAACCCCTCGATGATATAATGTGTCGCCAATGATAACATAGTTTTTAGCCAGGTGACGTAACTTGCGACGTTCATCCTTGGAGAAAGTAGAGGGAAACTTCGAAGTCTGGAGATAAACAATGATATCTCCATACCAAGGGTCTTGTGAAGAGATGAGGAATATATGTTCGTCGGGTAAACTTTCCTCATAAACAATATCCTCTCCACAAGGAAGCTCAGAAATTAGCTCCGCGAAGACCATAGATTTCTTAGACTTGGCGGACAAGAACTCGAGATCGAATTCTTGTAAAATGACTATCCATCTATTATATTTGCCCCCAATCACTCGCCTACTGAGGACAAATTGGAATGGATTGACCGCCGCTAAGACAAAAGTTTTGCGTAGCAAAATGTAATGACGGAGCCTCTGGACAGCATGGACCGCTGCCAAGGCCAACTTCTCAACTGGAGAATAGCGGAGTTCAGGGCCTATCAAGCCTCGGCTCAAATAATAAATCACGTGCTCGACAAGAGCATCGTCTTCCTGAACTAGAACCATACCAATGGTAGATTCTGCTGCAGCGAGATATAAAAGGAAGTCTCTACCATAATCCGGTGGACTCAAAAGCGGGGCAGAGACTAATGCCTTTTTC
This sequence comes from Pinus tabuliformis, assembly GCA_031772625.1. NCBI lineage: Eukaryota > Viridiplantae > Streptophyta > Pinopsida > Pinales > Pinaceae > Pinus > Pinus tabuliformis. Next base: position 1,191,130,760 of record CM062811.1, on the reverse strand, counting down.
AAAGCATCAAACGACCGCTGCGCAAAGTCGTCCCACAGGAATGGAACTCCTTTCCATAGCAAACGCATGAACCCTTTAGTGATCTCGGCATAGTTTGCTATAAACCTTCTTAAGAAATTGGCCTTCCCTTGAAGACTTTGAAGTTGACGAATTGAAGACGGGGGAGGCAACTGAACTATTGCCTCAACCTTGAAGGGATCAACCCGAATCCCTTCATTGGAAACTATAAACCCTAACAACCGACCTGATGTAACCGCGAAAACGCACTTATTAGGATTCAACCGGATTTTGTAAAAACGACATCGCTCAAAGACTAATCGAAGATGACTAGGATGATCGGTTCTCTTTCGAGAACGAGCAGCGAGATCATCTAAGTATGCCTCGATGATATGTTTGATGTCGTGGAAAGCGTAAGACATGGCCCGCTGAAAGGTGGCTCCAGGATTTTTAAGACCAAAAGGCATCTTTCGATATGCAAAGGTACCCCAGGGACATATGAAGGTTGTCTTATGCTGATCTTCAGGACGGATGGAGATCTGATTATAACCCGAAAAACCGTCCATGAAGGAAAAAATTTCATTACCCGCACACTCGTCGATAATCTGATCAATGAATGGCGTGGGGTAATTGTCTTTTGGACAAACCTTGTTCAAGTCCCTAAAATCGATGCATACGTGGATTGTTCCTTGCTTTTTGTCTACAGGGACTGGATTCGAAACCCAATCCGTAAGAGGAACAAGGTATATAAAACCCACCCTTAGCAGCTTCTCAACCTCAGCTTTGATAGCCGCTGCTTTCCTAGGGTTAACCGGCCGAAGCCTTTGACGAATCGGTTTTGTGTTTTCGTACGTCTTGATCTCATGTTGGACTATAGAAGGATCAATGCTGGGCATTTCCTCATAAGACCAAGCAAATACATCACGATATTCCTTGAGTAGGTCGGTGTAAATTTGAATTTCTTCAGGGGAACACTCACTTCCGATGAAGATATTCTCGATGATGTTAGGATCCTTAGAGATGTTTATAGGTATCGTTTTTGAGATTACCGACATATTACCTTCGGCACGCACGTGGGTTGGAGCCAAAGGGTTCGACACCGTACAAACATCACTACCAACGAGCTCGGAGAATCTAGATTCTACTTCCTGCAATGGAGGAAGAAAATATGAGCGATGGTGTAAGTCTTCCCAAGGTCGATCTATACCCATCATAATTTCGAGGATTGCTTCTTCAGAAGGTAGAACCGAATCTAAGCAGTCCAAGGCAGAGTTAGAATCAAAGCTCCAAGCGGGGGCCACATGACCATCTAACTCCTCTTCGGAAAAAGGAGTAGAATGGTTATCTGCAGAGTCTACGATAGCCTGATATCTAAGCTCAACTGCAGATATAGGAAACGCCATTCCATTAACTTGCCCTTCAACTAATGTGGTCGTAGGTGAAGGCAAGGTCCAAGGGTCGGAAAAATGATGAGTTCGGAAGAACTCTTCTCGAGAAGACTCCTTGGATGATGAAATAGCATTGATTCTTGCAAAAGGAGAGGGAAGATCAAACGTACCCATCAATGAGGAATACATCCCTACTCCTAAATTCTCAGTCGGCGGGCGAGGGTTATCCACCAAAGGAACAGTAGAGTCGGAGGTTGCTTGAGGATCGATTGGAGCATAGTCTAATTGATTAACCTTAACGATTTTCCCCTCATGAGGAAAGCAAATGACACGAAACAGAGTCGAAACAACGGCTTCCATCTCGTACACCCAGTTCCTTCCTAATAGGAGATTATAGTCTAGGTTAGCATCTACGACTTCAACTTCGATATTAACGACCTTGCCTCCAACACATATAGGAAAGGCCGGGATAATCCCATGCGGCTTGTGAGAATGGCCATCAAATGCAGTTAAGACGGTTGGTGAAGGAACAGCCGAAGGTGAACCAATAGCCTTCCAACATGACATGGACATGACGCATGTGGAAGCTCCTTCATCTATAACAGTGCGAAAAATATTGATTTTCCGGTATGTTGACTTTACCTAAAAAGCCATATGATGAGGGAGTCTCTTTTTGACATTTGACATGTCAAAAGAGAGCACTAGAGAGTTAGCTGGATCGACTGCTCCAATGGCGGAGAGTAAAGCACTTCTCTGAGACGGACACGATTGGAGAACTTCCAAAGCGGACATAGCACATGGGCTTTGAGCCAAATCCTCCACAATGGAGTAATTTTGGGCGGCTCTAGCATTGGGGTTAATTGCCGCGTGTTTGGCGGAACCTTTCGGTATCCTAGGTATAGTCTCAACAGGAGGTCGCTCGATATGAAGGTCATTACTTCCGGGAACCGTTTTATCCTTAGATGTTTCGGCTTCACCATAATCACGTGACCAAGTAGTCACGTTAACGTTTGAACCCATCATAAAAACATTTGATGTTTTTTCCCTTTCCTGGTTGCCCCCTGAGGAGGTCCCAGGATTCGAATTTGCGCCAGCAAGAAGTTGCTGCCCTTGGGGAAACGGGTTAGTCAACACAGCTTGCGAACTAGAAGTCCCTTGCTGTCCTAACAAGCGCTAAGCGTCTTCAATTCTAAGGCAAAGATGAGTTAGATGGTCCCCACTGCATAACTTGCAAGGAAACTTAACTTTCTTTCGCGACCCACCTTTACCACCACCAGCGTTGTTGCCGGATTTATTTGCATCGGGCTTCCCATCCGAGTTCTTCTTTTTACCACGTCCTTTCTTTTTCCGATTGGAATTTTGATTTCCTTTGGAGTTATCGGATTGGACGGCATTAATGGAAGAATTTTGGGAGGCTTGAGGATTAGACATTGTGACTTGGTTGTTAGGAGCAGTTTGTAATGACAACTGCTGTAATTGATTCAACAAGTTCACTGTAGTCAAGTCTACTAACCCCACGATACCATCCGCGTGCGGACCTGGCTTTGGCTTAGCTAAATCAACCTTAGATCCAGGAGCATCTGGCAAGTACTTTTGGAGGATCCCAGACTGAGAGTAAATCAGTTCTAGTTGCTGGGCCCTGAAAATGGCTTGCTCCTCAGAATAGACCCTAGACATGGAGACATCCTTGGAGATCTCGGGTTGCAAAGACTTCAAAAACCACTCTAGACGGTACTCCAGAGGGATTTCGGCTTTAATGAGCCTCTTTCTCCGTCTCCATTCCTGGATGTGATCAGAAATGTGGGTTGCCTTATCCTAACGAAAGGTAGCCAGAAGTTCAGTTCCGGCATCATAGCGAACAGGCAACTGAAAGTGATTCAAGAAGATATTGGCTAAGTCAGCGAATGATGTAAAGCTGCCCCCTGGCAGCTCTATATACCATTTAGCCGCATTACTAGTCAAGGTGCGCTAAAAAAGTCTCAACCTTATCGAATCCTCGATGAGGGAGTTAGATGAGCACCACAAGTGGAATGTGGTTACATGATCGCCCGGATCTTCACCACTCTTCCCTTCGAATTTTGGTATATCCGAAGGGAGTTTGGTTGGGACCGGAGGCCAGGCCGGATTGTATCTGATAGGGTTGTTCGTTAGCTTAGTGAGATCTGGCAAGTTTAACGTTTCCAGAAACGGAAGCCTAGGAGGACCTAGGGGATTCCACCCAGACTGGGCAGAACTCCCAAAGTTCTGAAAAGATTGTCCTGGGATTTGGGAGGCACCAGGTTGCCCGAAGTGACCAATAGAACCGGCTGAACCAAAAGGCAAGCCTTGTGGTCCAGCAAAATTCGGAGTTTGACCAACTCCTGCCGTATAAGATCCATAGCTTGCAAAGTTTCCTCCTAAAGAATTGTAAGGAGTCGATAACCCCTGATATGGGTTCCAAGCCGAAGCGAGGGCAGGAATACTTTGAAACATGCTAACCGTGGAATACGGCCTACTTCCTTGTTGGCCAATAAATGGATTCGCAGTTCCTGCGCTACTAACCCCAGGGTTATTCCAACCTTGGAAAGGATTGCTGCTTTGTCCTATTGAAGAAAAAGGCATGGATCCTACCGTTGGGTTGGAATGTGGGATATGACCACTTCCAAAAGGAAAACCCTGGAATGAAGCCGATCCGCCCATCATGGACGTAGCGGCACTGAACGGAACTGATGGAATACCCTGTGATTGGGTGCCAAAAAGGAAGGAACCAGTACTAAAAGCATTGGTTTGGGCATTTCCACTCGTGGACGGAATGGAGGTAGACCCAACCAAAGATGTGCTAGCAAACGATCCGAACAAGGAAGCGGAGGGGATGGAAATGGTTCCTCCCCCTTGCACCGATGTTGGGGTTTGCATAGTCGCAGCACTCGTAGAAGCCATGCTTCCAGTAGTGATCATAAATGGTAAGCGCGTAGCGTAACCTGGACTCGATGGTCTATATAATGGAGGCCCAACGTACTGCAATACGTCTGGATAACTAGATGGTAGTGGAGAATTTGGAATCACTAATGATTCTGAAAGTTCTTCTACCTCTACGTTATTCTCCGCTTGAAAGCGAACTCGAGAAAGGACTGGAGTGTCCCTCTCTTGTTCAGAAGTACCAGGCCTTGCTTGGCTGCTAATATCCCCGAGATGAGGATCAATTCCCGATGCGTCAACCGGCGTGGGACGGACCCCACCGGTAGTATTCCCTCTGCGCCTTCTAGGAGAAGGCTCTAAACTAGGTGGCGAGAGACCACGAAGTCTTCGAGACCGTCTTGGAGACCGGTCAGCCACTTTGAATTTTTTGTTATGATCTTATCTAAAGACTCAAAAAATTAAAAGCTAGGCCAACTAGGAGCACAGAGCACACACTATAAAGTTCCTAAAGATACAGCCAGTCAAACAACTTTCAAGTATTTCCGCTCCGGGTGATTAGGACCGGACACCAAAATACGAGAAAGTGAATCAAAGGGCCTTCCGAAGATAGTCTGGGATGATGAGGGCCCAGTCCTATCAGCGAAGGTATCAGAGGAAGTTACGCTGACCTCCTAACAACAGCCTGCGCCGGTGCAAGCCCCCAAGCTTCGCAAGGGTGCCCTCCGGAAGTACTGTCGAGAGTGATACAACGTCGACCTCAGGTGCCACGGGATTCCCCTCCGCAGCCACCTATGCAGATTCCTAGGAGAGGCAACTATGGGTACCAACTCGTCGCAGAAGCCAGGCGGAACAGTCGTGAGGTAAGTTCGGACAAGTAGGAGAGGGGGTATCTCTCTTCCCTGTCTTCACAGACCCTCGTGCTTAACTCCCAGATCCGGAGCTTTCCTGGTCTTCCTAACGCTATTGGATTTACTCTCGTTAATCAGACTCTTATGTTTGACGTTTTATGTGGCCTTGGAGAGTTAACTCTCCACTCGCCTAATCCAAGGCCCTAAAATCCTAAACTCGTTGGTGTAATAACTAAAACAAAAAGTTCTAGTGGATTTTAATTAAGCGCTTGATTTTATTAGGCTGTTCTTTAAGTCAAAGATAATGGAGGTGAAACTTGTGGTGTTTTTATGGACGCAAAAGAAATTAATAAAACTTAGCTACATGCACATGCACTTTTGTTTTCGATGAAGAGCAATTTCTACGAGGTTCAGAGGCACTTGTAATATAAACAAAAAAATTTTCTTTTTCTTTTCAGACTCCACACTCACAAAAACTAACAAAACTAAATATGCCTAAAAAGAGATGCAAATCTTACCCTAATGCAAGAACTATATGTGGATGCAAGATTCAAAGACTACTCTAAAAACAAAGAAGGAAAGTTGCTGCTTTACCAAATTTTGTCTTGCCACTAAAATGCTTAGATAGAAGATGATGTGTTACCAATCATTTCGTCCAAACAATAAAAACAAGTTTTAAGATAAAAACAAAGCACTTTCACTTCGCAAAAAGGAAATCAAATGAAAAGCAAGTTTTAAGAAAGCGAAACTCAAAACTTTCAAAAGATTTTCTTTCAATCAAACCAAAAAGTCTTTTTCAAAGGAAAGCTCTCAAAAATACTGACACCAATGATTGATAAACAAGCAACCGAACACTTTTGTGAATTGACACCTTTCAACTGATGAAAACTCAACAAAAATAAAATGTGTTTGAAATCGCTTTTGACAATCAAAAGCAGCAATGAAAGTCCAAAATATCAAAAGACAAGTTTCAAGAAAATGGTAAGAAACAAATTTCCCGAAACGAAGGAGCAAATGGTCATAAAAATGATTTCGTTAAGCAAACAAAAGTGTCATGAAAACAAAATGGACACAAAGATTGAACCCAATCTTCCCACTCTGCCGAAACAGGGCAATCAAGATTCTTAAACAGAAATCTTGTGTGTCAAAAATCAATGACGCTTGCAATCAACGAAAAACAAGACTAGTACTCCTTATAACTAGAGAGAGTTCAGAACAAGATGCCCCCTGTTAAACAGAGAACTGTCACTGGGAATTGACTGCTTTAAACTGACCCAAACCACCAGACAGACATTCAGCAAAAAGAAAAATTATAAATCTTGAAAATTATGGAATATACGCACCTGCAATTATTTGCAGAATGCGTGTACACGCAACTGTAACTAAGGAAACCTGCGTATACGTGGGTTCACTTAGTGCAAATTGCGTATATACACTTCTGTAATCTAGAAAAAGAGCGTATCTGAAGTCTTTCAAGAAAAATAAAAAAACACAGACTGAAAAACTGGAAAAGCTTGGATTTCAAGAAAAGATCAGACAGTCAGAGCCAACAAACAGAGGGGCTGAGCCTTGATTGGCTTGAGGACTACCCAAACTAGGAACAACAAGAGTGTTGTCCCCAACGGAGTCGCCAATTCTGGTTGAAGGGAAAATACCCCTAGGGTCCTTTGGGCTAAGACTCTACTAGACTGAAAATTGCTTATTCAAAGAAACACACACACACAGCCATCATTTTTACTTTTAAGCAAATGCTAACGTTAAGGGTACGTACCTAAGGTCCTACGTTCGAGAAGGCCTTTAGGGTCCAGACCCTTCTTGGAGTTCCCTTCTTCTTTCTTTGACCTGCAAGACAAACAAATCAGAGAACACAACAGTACATGTACAGATACTTATGTATGAATCATCTTTATGCTATAAAGTTAGTTATAAAAAATCTTTAAGTAACCACTTTCATAAGAATTCAACACAAGAATCTCATAAGCATAAAGAAAGATTATTCGGGAACAAAGACGTGTTTCTTTATATATAAAGGCAAATAAAGTACATATATCATAAAGATATCACCTGAACACCTTCAGCAGGCTCCAAGCAAGCTTCCTCCCGGATTCGTTCCAGCGTCAAGCCTCCAACAAGAGCTCCTTCCAAGTCTTACTCAATGATGATATCAAGGATGAATGATCACCAATACACATGGAAACAAGGGTTTCCTATGCAAAATGGGGGAAGTGTAGAATGCACCAAGGACTTCAGACCTGGTCTAAGGGAAAAATCTCAGCATAATAATCTTGCTCTCCTTTCTCTCCCCTTGGCCTTCCCTTTGATGTCTTTTTATACCCTCTCCAAAGTAGTTTTTTAGTTAGGAGTTGGTTGGGAACAGTTGGGCCACGGGCACTAACAGGTGATCCAGCAGGTAAACCCACGATCTCCGCCCAAAAAAGAGGAATTTATTATTTTTTTTAAGTGTTTTAATAGATACACGCGGGTTGGGTATGACAGACCCGCGTGTACACGCGTTTAACACAGGGAAATGTCGCGTATAGGGAATAAAACACTGTTTTTTAAATTTTTTGGACCAGGTCTGGAAGGAGGGGTTTCCCTAGGCCATGAGTGCAGCATCACAAACCATAAGAGTGAGATTTGGAGCTATAACAAATAGACCAAGATTTTGCCAATTTCCGGGGTATTAATGAAGTGGCAATATTTTCCAGCACATGTGTTTTCCATCTGTCGTTGCCTTGAGGAACCAAGCCACCTTTGTATTGAGAGGATGGAAACTTCGCAGTTTTCTCCATCTACATTGAATACCTTCTCAGATCCTCAAATACATCCGAGTCTCCGATAGATCCTAACACCACGCTCATTTCGTTTCCCATTCTCTCCAACTTTGGAAGGTTCTTTTCCAGTGATCTGGGCGAACCCCAATCCTTCAATATAACTGCATCCTGCTTAGGCTGCCATCTTCTCTCTGAGATCCCCATGGCCGAAGAGTTCAATTCTTTAGTCATAGCATTCTTGATGTCATCATCTTGCCTGTCTTCTGTGAAGCACCTACCTTTCACTGCTTCGTTCGTCGTCTGCTCTTGAGCTTTACCTTTAGCACACAGATCTTGGCGGGCGAGGTCATGATATTCCATCCGCTTCAACTTCATTGATAAAACAAAACTAAACAGGAAATCAGTATGCAAAAGAACGGGCCAGCCTTTTTGAAAATATTTGAAATGACCACGGGAGATACAGCTGGGCGTCTTGAAAATATTTGAAATTTTGAAGTGACTGAGGGGATAGGTTGCAGCAGCATTAAAGTGCATAGAGAGATGACATTCACCTAGAGTTTGGACGACTCGTCGACAGACGAATGAGAAGAGACCACAGAGGTATTTCTGGTTGACGGAGCTATGATGAAATTCGAATGTGGTTGCTAAAATATCGATGCTATGGTATTTTTGACCCTCCATACCAATTTCACATCGATCTCATAAAATTAGAAATATATACAACTCCCTAGTTATTCAAATAGGAATAAAAATAAATGCAGGTATCATTTGCACAGAGCTCAAAGCCCAACACATTCTTTGATTCATTTGATATCGTGTTTTAATAAGAGATCTAATTAATGTTTCGCATGCAGAAGTACTTGAAGGTCCGGTGGCACGCAAGTTTGACCCAATCAAGGGTTAAATTTGACGTGTCCTCGAAATTTTTCTACGACGCCTTTATTTTTAAACTACCTGGTCACAAAATTAGTGTAGTTTAATAATGTGGAGGAGTTTTTCAGACAGTTATGGAAATTCCGGTTATATTTAGAGAAAATTTGGAAAGGATTTTTGTAAATCTAAGTTATAGTTGTTAAGTTTCAAAATTTTAGGTGTCTTAGAAGTTTTTGATGGTGCTAAATCTATTTCCACCATCAAAAACACAATTAAAACACTCCCTCTACAAGATTTTTTGAAATTTTTTACCCGGATTATGACAATTTTGGCTGTCCTAACAATTCCTTCACCTCGTTAAATGACTAATTTAAAATTTACTTTTACTTCATCTAATTTCTGAAATTAATTTAATTAAACTGTGCAGTAATGTGGAAAGATCCAGCCACATTTTGTTCTCTACAACATTCTCCCAAAACAATCTCTTGCAAAAATCAATAAAATTCAGGTTTGCGATAAAATTCAGATTTGTTACATATCTGAATTTGGCTGTTAACCCTTCACCGCTATGGAAATATAAAATAGACTCTAGGGAATTTTGACCTACAGGAACCGGCTTATTATAAATCTTTTTGCATATCACATCAAAATTTAGGTTGAAACGGCATCAAGTGATTTTTAACGTTATTAAAAATAAATAAAGCTAATTAATCCACACCTATTTAAAAATATAGATAATGGCAAATTGGCAATTACTGTGTACCTCTTTATTAGAGAAATAATCAAAGTGATTGATCCATCGTTTCCATTGAAAGCCAACATATCTCTACGACACTCACTGTTGCAGCAGCCATCGTGATACGTAACTATTTCGTTAGGTTTATGAAAGTGTATTCCTTTCACGCAATTTCATTTTTGATGTGCCATGATTGCTTAACATTCCAACTTGAAAGTGACTTTTCATTATTCGAATCCAGTTGAAGTTGGAGTCTAGCTCGGAAATTGCAATATTCTCCTCGACCCTGCCTCTCAATAAATACCAAAGGTTCAGTTCCATTGTAGCATTCATCGCAGAAGGTTCAGTTCTACCCTGGCACCCCCTTCTACTTCATTTGAAAGGTGTAGAGGTTAGACTTATTTCGCTTTATAACTCATAACGTATAACTATGCCACGGTAAATTTTTTATGTTCCTAATGTTGGAGGTACTACACACCTAGGACCTTTATTACTGGCACATGCACACACTTAGTTAAAGCATTCACTAACATGCAAGGCTTCAACATTGGAATCTTTACTAGATTGGTGCCTTTGACTGTCTATGCATGCATGGAACTACATGCAAAAAGGATTTTGCATGATTTACTCCCTGATTTGCTCCTCCTTTCACTCTGCAACTAGCTAGTTCTCTCCAGAACTTCTTGTAGGTGTCGAGTCCTCTCATTGATCACCACTCTCATGCATTACCTTGGGATCTTCACCCAGTGATGTGTATTAGTTGACTCTCATGTAGTTTATTATGAGCATTGTAACCTATTTTCTATTAATCAATAATTTTTTTGTTCTTTCGATTTTTTTTAGTGTTTTTGCTCTGCAAAGCTGTGTGTTCAACCTTTACTAGCTAGATTCATTTGTGAAAGTTTTCTAACACATTTATATGGTATCAGAGCCCACATGTTGTTAGATAAAAGACGCACCAGTACTTTATTTTGCAGGTTTTACAACTTGGAGATCGAAGTTTGACAGAAAAAAGAGTTTCCCAAAGCATCAATCCTAACACCATACAACTATCACAAATGGAAGGACCAAATGGCTCGATACCTTCGTCAGAAAGGGTTGTACAGGATTACCATGGTTACAGAATTGGAGCCTACTTCAGCCATAGAGAAAACCAAGTACCTCAACGGCATGGATGAGGCCCACGGATCCATATGCATGTGCATCTCTCCAGAGTTGCAATTTCATCTATCTGCCTGCAGTACTCCCAATGAGATTTGGAAAAAGGTTGAAGAACTCTACGAGAAACAGGATGAGATGAAAGGACATCTGCTCGAAGTGGAGCTGCTCTCATTGGATCTACGGAACTATGACAGAATTCAAGACTTCTTCACCAAATATAATGATCTATTGTTGCAACTCAAGGGTTGTGGAATTGACAAATTCAAGGAGGAGAGTCGCTAAGTTCTCTCTATTATGTCAAAGCTCTGACCAGAATACTCCGTCTTTGTGTCTACATTTCATTCAGTAAGGCTCGCAACAGGGAAATTCTACACTATGCCTTCTCTCAAAGAGTACATGGAGTCCCTCACTTTTGAGCAAGATAAACTCATTTGAATGTGGAAAATCAAACGTCCAAAAGCGCATGCACTTACAGTGCATGATGACAGCCACAATAAAAATCACATATCTGATTCAAATCAGAAAAATTAGTAGCAAAAAGACAAGGGAAAAGCGCATTCCCATCCAAAGAAGGAAGGGTACACCGAGCCCTTCAATGACTCCACTGGCTCCAGAAATGAGAAAGGAAAGAAAGGAGACATATGCACCTACTGTCACCGAGAATTTCATCTGGAATCCTCTTGCATGAAGAAACAAATTGACCAAATGGCAGAAATCCTTCAGAAGCACAACCTTGGGGACTACATCCCTCAGGGTGCCAAGAAGAAAATTGAGGATCCACCACACAAGAAAGGTAACAATTTTCATGCTTTAGTTGCAATTAACTCTTCCCCTGATGCATGGATTATAGATTTTGGTGCATCACATCATATGTCTGTTGCAAAGGAAGTCTATTCATCTTTGGATGCATGCAAAGGACCTCACATCCTCATGGGAAATGACTTACCTATTGAGGTCACCGAAAAGGTAAAGTGGAACTTTTACAGGGAAGCTTTGAAGATGTGCTTCATGTTCCAAAAATTTCGGTAAACCTGCTTTTAGTTTATCATATCACTCATTCTAGCACTGGAAAGAGAGTGGAATTCACTCTAGATGCATTGAACATATATGACCTACATAGCAGCTCCAAAATTGCAACCGGTGAGGTAAACAATGGACCTAGACTGTATACATTTTATGAATTTATTGAATCTGAATACTCCTTATTGCTTACACATGTTGATGATAGTATTAGGCTTTGGCACAAGAGGTTTGTTCAGTTAAATTACAGGTATATGCAGCAGGCTAAGCAAACATGAGATGGTGGAAGGCTTGCCAAATATCAGTTTCTCCAAAGGAGTTTGTGAATGGTGTGTCCTTGACAAACATCCTAGAGAAAAGTTTGACACCGGCAAGACTCACAGAGCATCCTCTCCTCTAGATCTGATCCATATTGATCTCATGGGGCCTTTTCCTCATCCTTTCATCAAAAAAGCAAGGTATGTGCTTGCATTTATTGATGATTTCTCACGGTATACTTGGGTGTGTCTTCTCAGGGCCAAATCTGATGTTTTTACGCACTTTGAAGATTTCAAAGCACTAGTTGAGACATAGTCAGAGAGAAAGATCAAAGTCCTCTGTACAGACAATGGTGTTGAAAATAGCAACAAGAAATGCTAAAAATAACATTCCTATAGATAGCATTTCGTGATACATTCCAATTCTATTTAGTCCCTAAATTAAAATTGTGAATTAAAATTCGAATTTGAGCTCAGCAGTTATTTGTAAAATAATTAATTAATTCATATTGAGTTAATTAGTTAGATAAAATCAAACATGAAGTCTATATGAAGACATGCAACAATTATCCCTTTTATTGCGGAAGTTATCCCTTAATTAAGGAGATCAAGATGAGTTGTACTTTGAGTTGTAATTAATTAGCTCATTTAACTGAGTTAAGTCCAGTTAGATTAGTTCCAACAGTTTGTGGAACTGATTGTGAGTTCAATTAGTCATGCATGTATGCATGCAACTAGTGTACTTCAGATAACTAAATATTCTCTCATAAATAACTCATGCATGTCAGTTCAGACAGAGACCTAGTTGAGATCAAAGGATGGGATAGTGTACTATCAGTGGCAGGAATATTTCCATGAGGATATCTCTTGCATGCAGAAGGAATTCTTTCCTTGAGGATTGCGCAATTATTGGTGAGTTTGGTGAGCAGTGTGTGAGGAAATTACTGATCCGAATGGAAAATGGCATCAACCTATGGTACTCATCCACCCATATTATTCATCGACCCATGGAATTTACCCATGGTATTGTAAATGGTATCCGCCCATGGTATTGTAAAATCCACCCATGGTACTCATCCACCCATATTATTCATCGACTCATGGAATTTACCCATGGTATTGTAGATGGCATCCGCCCGTGGTATTATAAAATCCACCCATGGTATTCATTCACCCATGGAATTGACCCGTGGTATGGTAACTGAAAAAAACTATAAGTAATAAGTCACATTTTGTAAAAGGGGAGATGGTCCGCCACAATGTAGCCTTTACAGTTCAGAGGCATGTAGCCACCACATCTCTTCTCAGAGATAAGCTATCATCGCCCTAGCTGGTTTATTTCCACTTCTGTTTGTAAGCATATTTCAGTATTTTAGAGTAATGAAATGAAGTATTATTTCCACTGCATATCTGTCTTTATAGTTATATCAGTAATTTGTTGTGTTCCTGTTTAAATCCAGATCAGTGGGTTTTAATAAAAAGTTTCTTTGTGGTTTTGTTTATTGGGCATTCTCCTATTTTTCTTCTGGAAAATTCAAGTTTTCAGATCTTGGGGGTCTCTCCTCCCAAGATCCATTTCAATCTGATCTGGCATTTCAAGTTTTCAGATCTTGGGGGTCTCTACCCCAAGATCCATTTCAATCTTTCAGATCTTGGGGGCCTCCCCCCAAGATCCGGATCAGTGGTATCAGAGCAGGTTATGATTCCATGGGAATGAGGGTTTGATGCATATTTCAGTTTCAAATTTTGCAGCAATATTCAACAAACTTCAGGCATGTGCTACATCCTCCACAGAGCATTTTCTTGGGCCAAGCGGGAAGAATTTTTCTTTTTTTTTTCATTTTTTTGCAGGAAATGTTTTTGGGCGGCGACTTTGCAGATAAGATCTGAAACATTTGGTAAAAAATTTACAAAAACAAATACCAAATCTGGATTCCTCTAGAAAAATCACCCAATTTCAAAAAACAAATGGGTCGAATCGGAGTTCGGATGTGGGAGATATCGCTGATTTAAAATCAGCTATTTTAACAAAAATTTTGTGACGGCGGAACTGTTGCAGCACGAATCTGAAATCTCAGAGTGTCCAGATAGGGATTTCCAACTCATAGGAAGATGCAAAATGATCCTTCTGCTTCTAAGAACAGGTTATAATAAATATTCTGAGTTATATTGTCCGAGTTATGTCCATTTTAATTTTGGAGCAGCATTTGGAGTGGGTTTCCATTGGAGACGTGCCCTCCCACCCCACTTTAGTAGGCACCGGCTCAGTTTCAACATAGCAGCATTCGGCTTGGCTTATTTGGAGACGTGCCCTCCCACCCCAGGCTATGTAGGCACCTTCTACTTCATCAACAACCAACATCATGGTTATGGGTCAATCGCATAAAATCCTTGTCATTGAAGTCCATTTGCTAGGCCGGACACTGTCAGAATCACAGTTGGTCACAAGCATTACAAGGTATCTCTATCCTCAGATCTTCATTTATCAGGGTTTTGGGTTAACCACATAAAACCCTTATCTTCAGTGGCTCTTCATATTCCACAAAGGTTTCGCAGGAGGGAACTTTACGCAATGGAGACCATTGCTTCTTAAGGAGGAAGGAATGATCCGAATGGAAAATGGCATCAACCTATGGTACTCATCCACCCATATTATTCATCGAACCATGGAATTTACCCATGATATTGTAAATGGCATTCGCCCATGGTATTGTAAAATCCACCCATGGTACTCATCCACCCATATTATTCATCGACCCATGGAATTTACCCATGGTATTGTAGATGGCATCCGCCCGTGGTATTATAAAATCCATCCATGGTATTCATTCACCCATGGAATTGACCCGTGGTATGGTAACTGAAAAAAACTATAAGTAACAAGTCACATTTTGTAAAAGGGGAGATGGTCCGCCACAATGTAGCCTTTACAGTTCAGAGGCATGTAGCCACCACATCTCTTCTCAGAGATAAGCTACCATCGCCCTAGCTGGTTTATTTCCACTTCTGTTTGTAAGCATATTTCAGTATTTTAGAGTAATGAAATGAAGTATTATTTCCGCTGCATATCTGTCTTTATAGTTATCTCAGTAATTTGTTGCGTTCCTGTTTGAATCCAAATCAGTGGGTTTTAATAAAAAGTTTCTTTGTGGTTTTGTTTATTGGGCATTCTCCTATTTTTCTTCTGGGAAATTAAAGTTTTAAGATCTTGGGGGTCTCTCCTCCCAAGATCCATTTCAATCTGATCTAGCATTTCAAGTTTTCAGATCTTGGGGGTCTCTACCCCAAGATCCATTTCAATCTTTCAGATCTTGGGGGCCTCCTCCCAAGATCCGGATCAATGGTATCAGAGCAGGTTATGATTTCATGGGAATGAGGGTTTCATGCATATTTCAGTCTCAATTTTTTTGCAGGAATTTTTTTGGGTGGCGACTTTTCAGAACAGATCTGAAACATTTGGGACAAAATTTACAAAAACAAATACCAAATCTAGATTCCTCTCGAAAAATCACCCAATTTCAAAAAAAAATTGGGTCGAATCGAAGTTCAGATGTGGGAGATATCGCTGATTTAAAATCAGCTATTTTATCAAAAATTTTGTGACGGCGGAATTGTTGCAGCGCGAATCTGAGATCTCAGAGTCTCCAGATAAAGATTTCCATCACACATGAAGATGCAAAATGATCCTTCTGCTTCTAAAAACAGGTTATAATAAATATTCTGAGTTATATTGGCTGAGTTATGTCCATTTTAACTTTGGAGTAGCATTCGGAGCGGGTTTCGATTGGAGACGTGCCCTCCCACCCCACTTTAGTAGGCACCTGCTTCACATTCATCAGTTTCAACATAGCAGCATTCGGCTTGGGTTATTTGGAGACGTGCCCTCCCACCCCAGGGTATGTAGGCACCTACTACTTCATCAACAACCAACATCATGGTTATGGGTCAACCGCATAAAATCCTTGTCATCGAAGTCCATTTGCTAGGCCGCACACTGTCAGAATCACAGTTGGTCACAAGCATTACAGGGTATCTCTATCCTTGGATCTTCGTTTATCAGGGTTTTGGGTTAACCACATAAAACCCTTATTTTCAGTGGCTCTTCATATTCCACAAAGGCTTCGCAGGAGGGAACTTTACGCAATGGGGACCATTGCTTCTTAAGGAGGGAGGAATGATCCGAATGGAAAATGGCATGAACCCATTGTACTCATCCACCCATATTATTCATCGACCCATGGAATTTACCCATAGTATTGTAAATGGCATCCGCCCGTGGTATTGTAAAATACACCCATGGTACTCATCCACCCATATTATTCATCGACCCATGGAATTTACCCATGGTATTGTAAATGGCATCCGCCCGTGGTATTGTAAAATCCACCCATGGTATTCATTCACCCATGGAATTGACCCGTGGTATTGTAACTGAAAAATACTATAAGTAACAAGTCACATTTTGTAAAAGGACAGATTATCCGCCACAATGTAGCCTTTACATTTCAGAGGCATGTAGCCACCACATCTCTTCTCAGAGATAAGTTACCATCGCCCTAGCTGGTTTATTTCCACTTCTGTTTGTAAGCATATTTCATTATTTTAGAGTAATGAAATGAAGTATTATTTCCGCTGCATATCTGTCTTTATAGTTATCTCAGTAATTTGTTGCGTTCCTATTTAAATCTAGAATAGTGGGTTTTAATAAAAATTTTCTTTGTGGTTTTGTTTATTGGGCATTCTCCTATTTTTCTTCTGGAAAATTAAAGTTTTCAGATCTTGGGGGTCTCTCCTCCCAAGATCCATTTCAATCTGATCTGGCATTTCAAGTTTTCAGATCTTGGGGGTCTCTACCCCAAGATCCGTTTCAATCTTTCAAATCTTGGGGGCCTCCTCCCAAGATCCGGATCAATTACACACAGGTGGCAACTTGAGGACCCAAGAGAAACTGCGCAAGGAAATAGGAAGCTTGGAGGACTGAAGGAAGGCATATGTGTTGTCTATTCTATCTATGAGCAGCATTGAGGGATTGTACTGAGAGCTAGATAGTTTGTGAGCTAAATCTTTCTGTAATCCAGAGATATTTCCACTTGTATGATAATACAGAGATCAGGGTTTTTAGTTGAGGCTTTCCCCAGAGTATTCTTCTGTGTTCATGTGTGATTGATTTCTTCTTCATCTGTTATATGTGTTCTATTTGATCTTGCTCAAAATCGATTAAGCTTCCGCAAGTTTGTTTGTAGAAGTAGATCAAGTATTTTGCTTTAGTATATTGCATTATCATGTGATCTACAGTAAGAATTTCTACATGGTATTGGAGAAAAGGTGATCAAAGCAGAGAACAGTATGGAAAAAAGGGAGAAGTTCGAAGTTTGAAGTTCCTGATTATAGAAATCGAATTCTTATCACATCTCAAATTCCACCAATGGTGTTCAACGGTTTGAGACTCGAGTATGCTCTAGATGGCAGCTCAAATTATATAGCCTAGAAGGATCGCATGGAAGTGGTATTAGAGGACAACAGTTTGAAGGACTTCATTGATCAATAAGTCCCCAAGCCAACAACAATGAATTCCCAAGAATTTGTAGAATGGAAGAAATGTGTGGCTAGAGTGTTATAGACATTTTTGGGCACTGCAACCCCTATCATATATGTCCATAAACCAAGGGCTTCTGAGTCCCTAAAAGTGTTGTTTCATGCCCTAAAGGAACAAGGTCAACTGATTACATCATCTCCCATAAGTTCTCCACAGGAAACTGCTCAGAACTGGTCAAAACTGGACCATACAGGTTGCTCAGTGCTAAGGGTGTTATGCATCTCACCTGCCAGTGTAAAAGGTGCGATGCATACTGGAAAGCCCTTCTATAGGGTGCGATGGGCGAGAATGGACAAATGGCAGAGACAGTTTGCGAGGTGGATGATCATGGAATCTTACAGAAACTTCTCCTGTGACACTTGCCTCTCTGAATTCGCCCAGGGATGAGTAAGAGATATTCAATCTCCAAGTGGAATCAAGAACTATCAGAGAGAAGACACTAATCAAAATCCCAGAAGCTGACTCACCTCCCTGCAATCATCTATATATGGATCCCTCATCCCAGAGATCCAAAGGCTGGAATTTTGAATCTTGTAAGGAAGTGCTGTTGGTTTCCTGGTGGAATATCATAGTGTTGGGTGATCTAAGCTTTTCATGAGATGAAGAAGGGCTTTCATGCTGGGAGGATGACATTGGTTCTGATCAATGGATTGCAATCCTCTCTTCTAATCTTTATATCAATAAAGCTATTCAAGTTTTCCTCCACATTCTTGTATGTCTGATAGTATATGAATTTGTGTGGTCAATATATATCTGGTCCTATATTGCTTATGATGGTAGATCTCTACACTTTGAAGGTATTATGCTGCTTTGACTTTACAGGTACTCTTTGAAGCGAAGTGGTCAAAGGAGAAGCGGCAAAGACCTGTCGGTGAGGAGAAGGAACAAGTAAAGAACTGAGCAAAATATCGAGGTTGGTATTCTTTGATCCTCTCCTATCTACTTCTCATAAAGGAAAACGAAAGTAACTTTAATCTGTTTGTTTCTAAGATAGCTACCCATCTTAGTGGGACTGGCAGCTCTGCATAGACACTATATTTCCCAATAACAAAATGGCGACTCCACTGGGGAGCGAATACCCTGTTTTCTTGTTTATGCTTGTTTGCTTTATAAACTTACAGACGGAGCCTGAAGTTAAGCCTGCTAGCCTTCAAACTGCATTTTCTATGCAAGTGCAAAGTAGATCAATGCTGCTTCAGTCTATCTCCGAGTTTTGTTTATAAACTGAACACTCAATTTGCGAACATCCAAATTGCCCTAGTGGTGGCTCTAGTAACCTCATTAGATCAACCCCTGTGATTTCTATTTACTGACTATAATTAGCTCGGCCTAAATCCCTGAACTAAGCTGCAAACTGTGACCAAGAACCAAGTTGAAGTCTCATCCCTGGACCATCGCACATTCTCCTCTTGGGAATATGGATGCATCTCACCTCCCGTGTGCAGTAGGTGCGCTGCATCGCACTTTCGCTGTGTTACAGGTGCGCTGATTAGATAAGACCTCTTCTGCTTCCAGATTTTGGTTTCTTTGTTCACTCTTTTCAGCTTTATTCAGGAGTTTTGCTGTTTGTGATCAGTATACCACTGTGGAAACTCCCTTCCTTTGCATGATTCCACCTCCATAGTACAAAGAATTGTGAATGTTTTTATGTATTGTGCGCCATTTACAGTTCTCTTTTACAAAAAGTAGCGTAATCAAACTGTCGTCTTTTGATTTGGAAGTGTCGCAAGTGTTGTTTTCAGTCAAAGAAAAGAATTCTATTGTTCTTGATGGTCGATTATACAGTTACTATTGTATTTGATTTGAATTAGTAGTTTTTCAAGTGTTGAAAGTAGTTTTCGATTCAAAGTCGCAAAGTGTCATCATTATCTTCCTTTCGTTTTTGAAGAGAAATTTGTTAGTATTGTTGCTTTGAAAAGATAATTCAGATTTGTACTCAGCATTATTTATGTCATTCACACATTAAGAAAGTAGAAAACAAATACATGCATGTGCATTTGCATTTAGACTGCTTGTTGGTTTGATTTAGGACAGTGCATCTAGTGTGTGCTCTCTGCTCTATGTTGAAAGAATATCATCACTCTTTCTTTAGTAGCTAGGATTTTCATTGCAAAAAGAAGATTAAACGATTGTTTATCATCTTAGATTGCATTTTAGGAATTGTATATCTACATCACGCGGTGAACCTGAAAGGAAAATTTCTTAAGAAAGATCAACTGTAAAATAAATTCAATGAACATAAAAATGCTTTGGAACCTAACGCACAACATTTAGAAGTCTAGGCTAGAGATGTATTCCAGCATCGTAAAGCCTGGTAACTATCGCTTTCATTGTGGGTTGGGTGATTCCTCCTATTTGAGACGAAAAGTGCCAGTACGAACTTGTGCTCCCACGTACCATCGAGTATATATTGGGAGACCACAATAGGCTATATCCTTTATCCATAGGAAGCCGTGTCTGCCGCCCTATCGATCCCAATTCACTGATCACAACATTCGAGAAGATTGACTGTCGTACCATAAAAGTATTCTGCAGTTTTACGATTGGTTTGGTAATCCATCTGTCTAGATTTTCAGAGTAGTCTCTTTCGTTCCTTTTCAGACTCCTTAAAAGAAAAGGTCCATCTGAACACTTGTCACTTCAGCCTCATTAAAAACCGAAGGCAACTAGAGTCATCTTTTGTTTTTTCTCAACTTTTAAAAATTGAAAAAGCAAGTTTTGTCAAAGCGTCTAAAATTCATTTAATTCGGAATCATTTTCCCCTTTATTTTTAGTTGATCGAGTAATCCGCAATCGTGGAGGAAAGTCAATCGAAACCCCATCGTTTGCGGAGACTTACAAGTCAACCGTCTTTGTCCCCAGAAACAAAACTATTTTGGACAAAGTGAACTCGTTTAACTGAATCAAAGTCCCCTGGTTTGGTTGGAACAAGTGTTCCGACACCCTCAAAGGCTCTGGTTACTCCAAACATTTCTGGTATCCCTGCCTCTACAGAAGAAGTTCCGCAGCCACAAGAGGACAGTAGCACTGATCCTAGTGTGACGGTAAACACTTCTATTCCTGAACCGACTTCATCTACAGTTGATTTGGAAGGTGTTATTCCCCAAACATCTGTCACTACAAAATCTATATCTTCTTCGGCACCGGAAATATTTTACAGACCTGACGGTCTCCCTCTTCCACCTGGATTGATTGCTATAGAAGAGATTGTGGAGGATCCCCCATCTAGTACTCCATCGCATTTTGGAGTTGGGATCACCCTATATCCTTCTTCATCAGAAATTAGTCTACCGTCATCGGAAGTTCTTGTAGAATCGCTAGGAAATATTTTGGATAGACTAGATATGTCTGAACAACCGTCGACATCTAGGACTGTGTCATCTGACACAACAGTGACAGAACTTCCTGCTATCACTCCAACAATGTTCGCCGGCGTACCGTCTGTCCCAACTAGCTCTCAATCACTGGGTGGAATCCATCCAGGGGCTGTTTCGACAGTATGGTCTGTTCCTGTTTGTTCGTCCAGAATAATATCTGGAATCTCTTATGTTGAATCTAAGCAAATTGATCCTTTGCAGTGTCAATTTGGGCAGTCTAGTCCTCAAAGGCAAATCATTCCTTTGAGTACTGGATTACCACCGTATGGGGGGCAATATACCCTTTCATTGTCTCCTTCGGGAGAACAAACAGAAAAAGGAAAAATTCCATACAGATGCCCCTGCGCAAATAGTAATAAAAAAAATAAAATGTCAAATTATGAAGTAATTAGTTATTATAATAGGAATTGTAAATTCACAAACTCTACCAAAATAAGTTGCGTGAAGAAAACTACAGCCATCATTGAAATTTAAAAATATATAAAATATCTAATTTCAAGCCACGTGGTAACTATAAATAATATTATATACATATATATGATCCTTAAATATATATATATAGCGCAAATGATGTTGTAAAATTAAAAGGTGTAGCTTTGATTTTCTACGGGAGATGTTACTTCTCATTCCTGGGAATCCAAACACTCCTTGGCTTGTACTTCCTTAACACAGAGCGAGATATGCATGCTCTGAAGACGGTCTGTATTGGACGCTAACTATGGAAGTTATCTTAAAAAGAAAATTAAAGAGAAGAAGTTTGAGAATCCTTTCGAAATTTTGGCAAAAAAAAGGATAATGCAAAAACTCCTCAACAGGAAATGAACAATAATGCTCCAGCAATTCTCCATGATGCACAAACCTTAAAATCTAAAAACCAATGCTTCGGAAAGAAGGTAGGAAATTGGTACACCTACTTCATATAGACCACAGGGACCTCACATGTTTGTTGAATCCCTAGATTGGTTGCCTAAAGTGATACAGGGGCATGAAGCTTAAAAACAAAAGGCTTAATTTTATTCTAAAAAAATCCAAAAAAAGTTTACAGGCAAAGGAGTGGGATCTTTTAGCTCTCAATTTACAAAGTTTTCTAGATAGGATTTGAGCTAGAATATAGGTATTTTCATAATTTTGTAATTACTCCAAGTAGTTCTGACTTAGTTGAGATTTTCGAGGAGAATATCAAGCAGTTTAGGTATTTATCTAGGATTAGATAGATATGATCCATTGATTGAGGATCGGATTGTTGGATGTACAGTATTTATGTAAGTTTTGAATTATTGTAAGAGAATTTGGTTGGATTTGGTTATGGAGAATTAGACTATAAAAGAATTGGAATATCAATGTATCTATGTTTATTTTATACATGAAAAGTTAAATCTCACAAACTCTACCAAAATAAGTCGCGTGAAGAAAACTACAGCCATCATTGAAATTTAAAAATATATAAAATATCTAATTTCAAGCCACGTGGTAACTATAAATAATATTATATACATATAACACATATTTCATTAAACCTGGAAATATTTTATTACAAGGACATCACTAGAATTGTGTTTTTTGGTTCTTTTGAAATTCTAGATCCACTATTTAATTCCAAATTTAATGAAATATGTGTTATATATATGATCCTTAAATATATATATATATAGCGCAAATGATGTTGTAAAATTAAAAGGTATAGCTTTGATTTTCTACGGGAGATGTTACTTCTCATTCCTGGGAATCCAAACACTCCCTGGCCTGTACTTCCCTAACACAAAGCGAGATATGCATGCTCTGAAGACGGTCTGTATTGGACGCTAACTATGGAAGTTATCTTAAAAAGAAAATTAAAGAGAAGAAGTTTGAGAATCCTTCCGAAATTCTGGCAAAAATAAAGGATAATGCAAAAACTCCTCAACAGGAAATGAACAATAATGCTCCAGCAGTTCTCCATGATGCACAGACCTTAAAATCTAAAAACCAATGCTTCGGAAAGAAGGTAGGAAATTGGTACACCTACTTCATATAAACGACAGGGACCTCACATGTTTTTTGAATCCCTAGATTGGTTGCCTAAAGTGATACAGGGGCATGAAGTTTAAAAACAAAAGGCTTCATTTTATTCTAAAAAAATCCAAAAAAAGTTTACAAGCAAAGGAGTGGGATCTTTTAGCTCTCAATTTACAATGTTTTCTAGATAGGATTTGAGCTAGAATATAGGTATTTTCATAATTTTGTAATTACTCCAAGTAGTTCTGACTTAGTTTAGATTTTCGAGGAGAATATCAAGCAGTTTAGGTATTTCTCTAGGATTAGATAGATATGATCCATTGATTGAGGATCGGATTGTTGGATGTACAGTATTTATGTAAGTTTTGAATTATTGTAAGAGAATTTGGTTGGATTTGGTTATGGAGAATTAGACTATAAAAGAATTGGAATATCAATGTATCTCTGTGTATTTTATACATGAAAGGTTAAATCTTGGAGGTTGAATTCCTTCAAAATATCTTTGTGTATTGTTGAATTCCAATTTGGCCTGTAAACTTAGAACTCTGTATGATCTGGTGTTCTCGTGTTTAAATTCACATTCACTATGTATTAAGTTAAGTCGAATTTGTTTTGACCCCTAGAACTTTAATTAGCTAAACTTTGAATTCATTAGTGAAGAGCTAAACTTGGTAGAAGCACTAAAATCATAGTGGAAGGAGGAAAACGTTTGATAAACTTGTGAGGAAAACCAAAGAATCCTAGAACCGTCTAATCGACAGAACCGTTAGATCTACGGTAGTCACGTGCAAATCAGCGTTGAGGTTTAACCCAAAACCAGACGCGATATTTTATCAAACTGGGTTAATAGTGCAGTTGATTTGGGCTATCCGATTAGAGGAGCGAGATCCAATGGATATCGCGTGGAAAAGTGAACAGTGGTTAATAAAATTTTCGGACCCGATGAGCAATTCAATTGTGGATTAATTCGGTTGAAGTCTGGAGGATCGTAATTGTCCGTTGTGGAGGTCGCAATCCAACAGTGGTTGCGTGGTAAAAGTATACGCGGGTTAATCCAGATTTCAGACCTGAGAAATTATAAGTTGGAGCTTGTTTTCTTTAAGTTCCGAGTAAGTGAAGTTCTGCTATATTCCGGGTAATATTCGAAATTCGATTGTTTTAGTAGAATATCTAAGTTTGGAGGCGGATGACTAAAACTCCAAGGGAAGTAGAAGAACAACCTCCACCTGTGCTTGAGGAGATCGTTTCAAGATTTGAACGATTATCCGTTACACCTGCAACCAGACCATCATTTGTGGTATCAAAGCAGCCTACCGACAATGAACAAGATCTCAAGGATCAGAAAAAGAAATCCAACATGGCTTTCAGAGTTGGAGGAAGAGGAGGTGGTCAAAGAAGAGGAAGACCAGTTGCAAATGCTGAAGTGTTGGAAGCTATGCAACAGATACAAGCCAGATTGGAAGAAATGGAAATGGGAAGAGATGCAGATGCTGGACATGTCAGGGAGCCTAAAGTTGGAGCTGCAGAAGAAGAGAAACATGCGAATGTAACTCCTGAAACGAGATTCTTTAAGTCAGTATTGAGATCCACATCCAAGCCCAGACTTGAAGTTTCAATTTATACAGGAAGCTTAAACCCTGAAGAATTGATAGATTAGATTAATAACATGGGAAAATTTTTTGACTATGAAGAAATAGAAGAAGGAAAGAATGTGAAGTTTGTTGTCACAAAATTGAA
Source organism: Pinus tabuliformis (assembly GCA_031772625.1). Classification (NCBI taxonomy): domain Eukaryota; kingdom Viridiplantae; phylum Streptophyta; class Pinopsida; order Pinales; family Pinaceae; genus Pinus; species Pinus tabuliformis. The sequence continues at coordinate 1,191,106,103 of CM062811.1, read as the reverse complement.
AGGACATGCGGAACTTTAGTTGGATGGAGTGTAGGCAGAAAGAAGAAGACTTGGTAAACAGCCAATTAAGAATTGGAATAGAATGGTGGCAAAGCTGAAAGGTAAGTTTTTGCCAAGTGATTATCAACAGACATTATTTAGATAGATGCGGAATCTTAGACAGAGGTCTATGACAATAAAGGAATACACAGAGGAATTCTACAAAGTGAGTATAAGAGCAGGACAAATCCAAGATCCAAATGAGAAGGTTGCAAGATATGTGAATGGTCTCAGAAAGGAGATCCAATATGAGATAAGTGTAATGTCTCCTAAAATAGTAGAAGAGGCTTATCAGATGGTATTGAAGGCTGAAGAAAAACTCATGAGGAAGCAATCTACTATAAAGAGAGGTACTTTCTGAGGAAGGGGAAGTCAAGGTGGTAGAGGAAGATCTACAGCACCTAGAGATGGAGCTAGCAACAGCTCAAGTCAGCATGCACCCACAGGAGGTGATATAAGTGGAAGAGGGAGTTTCTTCAGAGGAAGAGGGCGCAGAGGCAAAGGAAGATAAGTCAGATGTTACAGATGTAACAAGATGGGACACAGAGCCTATCAGTGCCAAGAAAACATAGGAATGAATCAGAGGAATGTAATTGTTTCTAAGACTGAAGAGGAAGCAGCAAAGGTAATAGAAGAAGAAAATGTACCAGAGAAAGGGTAATCTTTGGTAGTTAACAAAGTTTTGTTAAAGCCAGCTAAGGAAATTGTTGAACCAGCGTAGAGAAAGACCTTGTTCAGGACTGTGTGAAAGGTTCAAGGGAAATGTTGTCAGATGATAATTGATAGTGGTAGTACAGATAATTTGGTCTCTACAAAAGTAGTGGAGAAGTTGAAATTGAAGACAAAGAAACACCCAACACCTTACAAGGTGTCATGGCTTCAAAAGGGATATCAGTGGTTAGTGAATGAGCAATGTGAAGTGGAGTTGCAGTTTGGCAAATACAGAGACAAAATTTTGTGTGATGTGATGCCTATGGATGTGTGTCACATATTTATAGGAAGACCTTAGCAGTATGACAAAGGAGCTATGCATGATGGAAAGAGGAACACATACAAATTTAGAAAATATGGTGTTAATCATACATTGCTGCCTATGGAAGAAGAGGATGCATCGAGGAAGTCTGATCCAAAGACCCTATTGTTGAGTGGAAAGGAGTACTTGCAGCAGATTGAAGAGGATGAGGTAAATTTTGCATTGATTTGCAAACCTGAGGTAATAATTACTTCCACTAAAGTTTTTGATTTATCATTTTAAATTCAAGAGATACTAGACAGTTATTGTGATATCATTGTAGATGATTTTCCTGATGAGTTACCACCCATTAAAAAAAGCATTCATCATATAGATTTTATTCTAGGAGCAAATCTACCTAATAAAACAGCTTACAGGATGACTCCCACAGAGAATGAGGAAATAAAGAAATGGGTTCAGGAACTGTTAGACAAGGGACTGATTAGAGAGAGTTTGAGTCAATGTTCAGTGCCAATAGTGTTGAGCCCAAAGAATGATGGAGGCTAGAGAATGTGCATTGATTCAAGAGCAATCAATAAGATAACAATCAAGTACATATTTCCTTTATTTAGAATTGAATATTTGATGGATTGTTTGAGTGGAGCAAGATATTGTACAAAGTTAGACTTAAAAAGTGGTTATCATCAAATCAGAATTAGAGAAGGAGATGAGTGGAAAACTGCTTTTAAGACAAATGAAGGATTGCATGAATGGGTGATAATGCCTTTTGGGTTGTCAAATGCTCCCAGTACATTTATGAGACTCATGAATGAAGTTTTGAAAGAATTTATAGGTAAATTTGTAATAGTATATCTGGATGATATATTAGTTTACAGCAGATCAAAAGAGGAACATGTGAGACATCTGAATTATGTCTTATAGAGGCTACAATAAGAGAAGTTACTGTTAAATTTAAAGAAATGTTCATTCATGAAGGAAGAGTTGGTATATTTGGGTTTTGTTGTTTCTGCTGATGGGTTAAAGATGGATCTAGAGAAGATCAAGGCAATCATGGAGTGGCCTTCACCAAAAAGTGTCTTTGAGGTAAGAAGTTTTCACGGTCTTGCTAGTTTTTATAGGAAATTCATAAGGAATTTTAGTAAGATCAATGCTTCTATTATTGACACTATAAAGAAGGACATATAGCCATTTAAATGGACTATTGAAGAAGAAAAGAACTTCCAGCTGTTGAAGAGAAAGATTACTAAGAAACCTATTTTGGTTTTTCCTGATTTTAATAAACCTTTCCTGTGATGTAGGAAAGTGTTCCCTCTACGGACAGAGGCAACCCCTCTAGCCCTAGAGTGGGTCTAGTCACAAACAAGGATAGATCAACAATAGCTTTCCTTAAACAGTCATAGTTGGAGGCCTACCTCAACCAGTGGTCGATGGAGTTCCGTTGCGCTACTCCAGCTTCCGCTTCCTTCTCCTAATGAGTAATCAACCTGAAACAATGCAAAGGAAATACAACAAAGCATGTAACCGGAACAACAATGATCTATTTACTCACAAAGTCAAGAAGTCATGAGCTATCAAGTACATCACATACAAGACATAGGAAAACATCATTGATTGCATTAATTATGAAATAAGAGTAAGCTTACAACCAAAGTCTTGACGTCACAAGCCTTCTCAGAGGGATCCAGCCAGCATGTTCTTCAAGCATTCACTCTTTGAAGATGGATCTCCCAACATACAAGTCTCTCTCACTCACAAGTTTTACACAAGATTAAGGGCACTTCACAACCTTACTCAAGCTATCAACAATCCCACACTTGTCACACTCACCCAAGCTATCTAGCAAACTCACAAGCACTAACAGTATTGTCAGCAACCACTCCCAAGACTAAGAATTCCAAACTAGCAACACATAGCAATGGTGAGAGTTTAAATAGGAGAAGGAGTATCCATGAAAGGTGGGAGGATGAGCTTATCTCCAAGGAAGGTATCACAAATGACGAAACAGCCATGCCAAAGAAAGGAGGGCGACATAAACTAGGCCAACAACCAGGTTTGGAGTCATCTGGAAGGCTAACTATTGGAACAAATTCGCCCAATCTGGATCATCGCAGACACATAACTGGTCTGCCGTGTTGACATCGTTATTGCATAATGGAGATAGTCAGGTCATCGTGGAATATTACAAGCTACAGCTGCGCTGGCACATAAAATTGGACCATCTCAGGAATCACGTGTACTTCCGCAATGGCAGCGCTTCTAGACTATTTTGGAGCACCCTTCAGCGCGTTTATTTGGCCAACAGACGCGATGAGGCAAAAGCCTTTCGAAAAGTGGGTCATTTGGCAACATTAGAGAGCATTTTTCTAACATGAGCATGAATGACTCTGGACACATGACACAGTAGGAAGACTGGAGTGAAGATAGTGACAAATTATTGTGTAACAGATGCCCCCTAAAGTATGAAGCCCGAGAGAGAGGGAGGGGTGAAATTCTTTACAAAACTGATTGAACTGGAACACCATCTGGAAGAACCTGCACGCAAGTACAACTGATATCTCTGATAATGAAGTACATGTAGTCTAGGCATGGGCGCAGCCATCCAAAAGACATACGAAATAGGTTTGTGGTATGGACGTAGCCATCCAGCTAATGAGACCATGATGATGATAAAGGTATGGTCATAGCCATCCATGAAGACTCAAGCATGGTCGCAGCCATCCATCAATGAGTCATGTAATCATAAAACCAATCCACGCAGCCCAAACATGTGTAATCTGAGTTCAGGGTCTTGAACCCATCCGATCATAGTACAAATTCTAACATGCGAATAGATGTACTGAGGTCGAGCATGATAGAACATCGCTTGATTACCGGTCAATGATGAAAACCGTTAACAAGCGTGAGAGAAACCACCAATAATGCTAATGGCTCTCAAGGTATGGTCCAGCACAATCCACAAAGTGTGAAGAAGGAGCTGAAGTCAAACACTCGTGGAATCACCCAATCAACGACCAATGATGAAAGTCGACCGTCAGGTGCGAAGAACTTGCCATTGAGGCATGCAAACTCTGAGGTACCAAAGGGGATCTCTAGATCAATCTCCTGGATAATGAGCTGAATTCGACAGGAGACGACCCATCGCAGGAGGGCCATAATGTTTCCCCCATCAACGACACGAGATAAGGAACAAGAGGCAGATGGTGAAACAGAGTATCAGAGGAGAAGGCGAGGGTGTAAACTACAGAAGGATTATACTCTTGAACATGTCGAAGACACGACTGCGGAGGGGGGTGGTATCATTCAGGCACCAAGGGATCAGAGGCTCGAAGGAGACAGCATGAATCAGATGGAATGAGGCTAGAATGATAACCCAAACCCGCGGAAGGCCAAATGATGATGTATGGATGTCCCAACCTGACAAGAAGCAAAAGTGTCGATGTTCAAGAGTGACTAGCTGCCATAGACAATCAATGATAAACCTGTTGTTGAGTCCAACCTAGTAATAATTTAACGAGCCCTAGGAAGGAGAAGCTCAAGTCTCGTCATGGTGACGAGTCCAATGTTGTCAGGGTTTAACGAGTCCGACATAGGTAAAACTCGGAGTCTTTTTCATGTTTAGAGAGTTTGAAAAAGACACGGAAAAGAAAACTCCATGGGGGTCCTTTTTCGTAAATTTGTGTCTCTCGAGCCTGAAAAAGTATAAAACAATACTCGAAAGAATCGCTCGACCACTACGATCGAGGAGTACTTTTCCTAACTAGTGACTTCGACCCAAAAAAGTAGAAAAGCGGTCAGAAGCACGTCATTTCGTAACTGATAACGAGCTTGAAACGACAAAGGCCCGGCAATATTTTTGTATTTAAATGGTCGGAAAAGAGCTTAAATGCGACCGCCCCTTACTTCTCTTAACAATTCAAGAGGAACAACTCGTCTATCTTTTCATTTTTCAAGTCAGAAAAGAGCTTAAAGACAACTTTTCCTAGAGGAACGAGTGGTATAAAGGGTAGCAAGTGGTTCCAGCAATGGTGGAATTTCTCAAAACATGTAATGGTCAAGAGGCTAGCTAATAAAACCACTTATCACTGCAGTTCCTCAGGAAAGGATAAAAAATCAAGTGAAAGCATATGATCAGCCAAAGAGATGGTGGCGATGGAATGAAACAACCAAGGCTCATCTAGCAGAATTTAGCGGATAAACGACAATCACGAGATGTAAATCAGGTATGGGTTCATTTTTACACAAGCTTGAACCATGGAGAACTCTGCTTGGATTTGGTTTCATGTTTGCACAAGCTTGAAACAAAAAAATATGCTTTTTATAAGTTTGCATGCCCCCAGGCATAATGACGCAAATCGAGGTACATGCCCCCCAAGCTTCATGCATTCAACGAGGTGGATGGAATGAAGGTTCTCTTTCGAGATCTTGGAAAGACTTGACTTTGGATTTTACGAGATATTCATCAAAGAATCAATTTGGAAAGGGAGTTGTTTCATTTTTTAATGAGGTTGACACGGTAACAGAACCATCCTCATAACCCTTGTTTCATTTTTAAGCGAGCTTGACACAAGATCAGGAACTATGCTCGTAACCCTTGTTTCATTTTTTAACGAGCTTGACACAAGATCGGGAACTATGCTCGTAACCCTTGTTTCATTTTTTAACGAGCTTGACACAAGATCAGGAACTATGCTCGTAGCCCTTGTTCATGGGCCATCCAAGAACGTGGCACCCAAGAGGTCTTCACGGGATGGAAGAAACGCACTCTGGGAGGAACCCATGGCAGGATGGACCAATGACAGATCAGGTTCCAATGCCCCCAGTACATCTTGTACTAGACCAGCTGCATGGTCATCAGCAGAGGCAGAAATGGAACGGGTAGCCACATAATTAACCTGTGGCAAGGAAGGCACTGCTGGCGAGCAAGAACCAATAGGGGGTGATGGCTACGCAGGAGGCACCCGGGGACTACTGAATGATAATTGATCAATGGTCACCATTCTTCCGTCGTGTGGAAAACAAGACACACGGAAAAGTGAAGAGACAAGGGCGCCCATGGCATAAACATAGTCACGACCAAGGAGAATACTAAAATTCGCACCTTGGACAACCATGACGTCTATATAGATGGTTTTTCCCCCCAAAGTAATAGGCAACTTTGGGAGGATTCCCACAGGTTGACAGGGTTCTCCATCGAATGCCAACAGATTCTGTGTGATCGGCACAAGTTGTGGGGAACCCAAAGCTTGCCAAGTAGTGGAAGGCATAAGACTAACAGATGCACCCTCATCCAGAACAGTGCCAGGTACAACCTTATCGTAGGTGTATACTATAATCTCAAAAGGCACATAGGATGGAAGGCAGAAAGCAGTCAAGTGACTCCAATCAAAAGTGATGGCCAAACTACTTGGTGGGGGAATCGTATGATTGCCCCCGTGGCCCCCAGGAATCGGAGACAGACTCCCCAGATCGGCTGGGAGAGGAGAGTTGTTTCTGGACTCTGGAGAATCTGATGAGACGAGGAGAACATGAGCATCATGCTCTTCCGAGATAGAGTGATCAACAGGTGATGAACCTAAGTCGACGCTCTTTCCGACCAATGGTTGGTCTGGAACAGGCTGAGCACAGCCAGGCTCGGAAGAAGGAGGACGGACAAGAGAAGAATCTGAGTCAATCTCTTTGTCAATGGAGGGAGGGTCTGAAGAAAGTCGCTGATAACCAACAGGAAGTTGGGGTGAAGAAGCTGTAAGACTTTCCAAAACGGCGGAAACTTTATCCATGACCGGACAAAGGTGAAGTGGATGGAGGCCTTCACATAGTCTACAGGGGAATCGAATCTTCTCGTCCTTCTTACCATTTCCAGTTGATAGGATAGCATCGCCTTGAGCTTCAGAGGACGATGAGGGACGAACCGGATCATGAGACCATACTTCTAGGATCCTGGGGATACCAGGACAATCACAAAGAAGATGGTCACCCTTGCACAATTTATAAGGAAACTTAACCTTCAACGAAGGAGCACAAGGTGGTTCAGCCTGGGATGGACTCGGAGCAGTAACTGCACAGGTGGCCTTGGATTTATCGGACTTCTTTTTCTTCTTCTTAGGCTCCTAGTTACTTAATGTGAAACTTTCACCAGGCGAAGGAGGAGAGGAGGAGGAGGAAACAGGGGAAGAAGGTGTAGGCTCAACCTTGGAATCAACATGTTTTGGTTCAGACGAAGGAGACAGTGGAACAAAAGTCATGACACTTGGGACCACCGAGGTTGAAAACAACCATACGGGCAAACTGATGGTTATCCTAGGCAACGACAGTGTTTCCATATACGGAGCACTAGTATTTCCAAATGAAGGAAAAGGACCAGGATTTCCATCTGGGGGAAAACCTTGGCCAGTAGACTCGGGGAATGTTGCCATCGAGAAAGAACCCTACTCAAGCTAACGCAAACAAGATCTAACCAGGTAAATGTGAATCGTGGCCGAATAAATTTTAAGACACAGGAACAAAACTTGACCTTTTCATTTTTAAAGAGTCGAGAAAAGGACAAAAGATGACTCTAGTCGCCTTCGAATATTTAATGAGCCTAAAGTGACAAGTGCTCAGATGGACCTTTTCTTTTAGGGAGTCTGAAAAGGAACGAAAGTGACTACTCTGGATAACTAGGCAAAAGGTTTACCAGACAAATCCATAAAACTGCATATACACCTTGGCAGTCATATGAAAACCAAGGACTTTCCGTACGGCAGTCAATCTTCCCGAATGTTGTGTTCGGTGCGTTACGGCTTGTAAGGTGGTAGACACGGCTTCCTATGGATAAAGGATGATAATCTAGTGGGGTCTCCCCATATACTCGACGGTACGTGGGAGCACAATTCCATGCTAGACCACTATTGAGTCACAAAAGAAGGAATCACCCAACCTTGAGTGGAAACAACAGTGACTAGGTTTAATGACGCTGGAGCACGTCTCTAGCCTAGACCTCTAAATGTGTGCGTTATGTTCCAATGTGTTGTTAGATTTATTCAGTTCATTTTAAAGTTGATCTTGGATTATGTTTCAGTTTTCAGGCCTTACCGTATGTATATAACAGAACCTAGGATGCAGCTAGAATGAATGAAATATCCTTTTTCTTCGATGAACACCTACCTATGGGAGGGTAGAGAGATCATTCCCAAACCAAGAAAACCAAGGCAACAAACAGTCACTCAATGCAAACAGACACCAATTGCTAAAGTGCACAAATACTACTAATGAGAGATTTAATCATTCGCTTTTCAATATGCAACTTGAAATGCAAATTCACTTTCACTTTCACATGCTAAATGAAATGTAATCTTTTTTATTTTGATGTCTCTTAAATCTAAAAGAAACCAATAAGCAACAAACAAATGTGGAAAAACGGTTGATCCAAACAATTGTAATCTATGTCCAGGTAGTGAAGAGAAATCAAATCAATGCCGAGATTGGTCCAATAACAATCACTAAACAATCAACCAAAAGTAAGCAAAGGGGAAGGCTTAATCAAACCAACAGCAAGCAGCAAACGAATCTTTGCAAACAGGCAACCAAGCGAAATTGATCCAAAAGACTTGAAACAATGAAACTAGGTCACAAAGCAAGAAAAACAAGATTCATTTAACAAAGCTCACAAGAGAGTGCCTCAACCTCTAAACAGTGAAAAACAAGTTATCAAACAAGTGAGAACAGCAAGGGACTAGCAAGACTGACGGATTCAGGAGGCAGAATTGAAAAATTCAATTCTACAGCAATCAGCGCGGGCAATACACTAGCAATAAAGCGCTGATAAGGAACAATACGCAGCAACAAAGCGATGTCAGCACAGAAGTACACGACTTTTCCGCGATGGTCCAATTTACAGAACCGTCGTGACTGTTAAGCGTAATTATGCGATGAACAGGATACTACAAAAGAGGTGACGTGATGACAGCGTGACTGTTAAATTAAAAGCCGCGATGATGTTCAAAACAGTAACAGGCGAACCAAAAACTCCCAAACCAAAGACAATCAATCTTTAATCAAATAAGGGCATTTCCCAGATCAGGCCAAGAAACTCAGAAGATTGGTAACTAATCCCCAATACTTCAAAAGAGAGCAAAACAAAAACCAAGACAAGAGTAAACAAGAAGAAAACAAAGGCCTCCCCAGCGGAGTCGCCAATTTTTGATGCAGGAAAGTGTTCTCTCTGCGGACAGAGGCGACCCCTCTAGCCCTAGAGTGGGTCTAGTCAAAAACAAGGACAGATCAACAATAGCTTTCCTTAAACAGTCATAGTTGGAGGCCTACCTCAACCGGTGGTCGATGGAGTTCTGTTGCACTGCTCCAGCTTCCGCTTCCTTCTCCTAATGAGTAATCAACCTAAAACAATGCAAAGGAAATACAACAAAGCACGTAACCGGAACAACAATGATCTATTTACTCACAAAGTCAAGAAGTCATGAGCTATCAAGTACATCACATACAAGACATAGGAAAACATCATTGATTGCATTAATTATGAAATAAGAGTAAGCTTACAACCAAAGTCTTCACGTCACAAGCCTTCTCAGAGGGATCCAACCAACATGTTCTTCAAGCATTCACTCTTTGAAGATGGATCTCCCAACATACAAGTCTCTCTCACTCACAAGTTTTACACAAGATTAAGGGCACTTCACAACCTTCCTCAAGCTATCAACAATCCCACACTTGTCACACTCACCCTAGCTATATAGCAAACTCACAAGCACTAACAGTACTGTTAGCAACCACTCCCAAGACAAAGAATTCCAAACTAGCAACACATAGCAATGGTGAGAGTTTAAATAGGAGAAGGAGTCTCCATGAAAGGTGGAAGGATGAGCTTATCTCTAAGGAAGGTAGCACAAATGACGGAACAACCATGCCAGAGAAAGGAGGGTGACATAAACTATGCCAACAACCAGGTCTGGAGTCATCTGGAAGGCCGACTGTTGGAACAAATTCGCCCAATCTGGATCATCGCAGGCACATAACTAGTCTGTCGCGCTGACATCGCTATTGTATAACGGAGATAGTCAGGTCATCGTGGAAGATTACAAGCTACAACTACGCGGGCACATAAAATTGGACCATCACGAGAATCATGTGTACTTCCGCGATGGCACCGCTTCTGGACCATTTTGGAGCACCCTTCAGCGCATTTATTTGGCCAACAGACACAATGAGGCAGAAACCTTTGGAAAAGTGGGTCATTTAGCAACATTAGAGAGCATTTGTCTAACATGAGCATGAATGACTCTAGACACATGACACAGTAGGAAGACTGGAGTGAAGACAGTGAGAAATTACTATGTAACATTTCCAATTGAAGTGTGATGCCAGTGGAGAAGTCATTGGAGCTGTTTTAAGTTAGGACGATAGACTTGTAGCTTATTTTAGTGAAAAACTGAATGAGTCAAAGAAGGAATATTCTTCTTATGACAAGGATTTTTATGCAGTGGTGCAGTCTTTGAAGAAGTGGAGACATTACTTGATGTCTAAGGAGTTCATACATTATGCAATAGCCAAAGCTTAACCAGAAGCATGCAAAATGGGTAGAATACCTTCAAAGTCTAAATTTTGTGTTAAAACATATACCTGGTCATTCATACAAAGTAGCAGATTCCTTAAGTAGAAAAAACATTTTGGTGCAAGAAAGTCAAATTCAAGTGTTGGGGTTTGATTTTCTTAAGGAGCTATATGAGATGGATCTAGATTTTAAAGAGGAGTTTGAAGCTTGTAGAAATCCTGTTTTTTTAGATAGAAGTAAGTGGCTAGATTATTTCGTGCCAGAAGGATTGTTATTTAAAAGAAATCAACTTTGCATACTAAATTTTTATATGAGAGAAAATTTGATCAAGGAAAAACATGGTGGTGGACTTGAAGGACATTTTGGTGCAGACAAGACTTATGAGCAGTTGAACCAGTTTTATTTCTGGCCAAAGATGAGATCTGAAGTAGAAAAGTATGTGAAGAATTCTAAAGTCTGTCAGTATGCAAAGGGAAGGAGCCAAAACACAGGTTTTTATGTTCCATTACCTATTCCAAATAGGCCTTTGGATATGGTAAGGATGGACTTTGTTTTGGGTTTGCCAAAAAATCCAAGGGGACATGATTCAATTTATGTAGTAGTGGACAGATTAAAAAAAATGGCACAATTTATTCCATGTTATAAAACCAGTGATGCTACTCATGTTGCTAACATGTTTTTTAAGGAAACTGTAAGGTTTCATGGGTTACCTAAGAGCATTGTTTCAGACAGAGATACCAAATTTTTTGGTTATTTTTGGAGGACTTTGTGGAAGAAGCTTGGCACTAAACTGAGTTTCAGTTCTGCATATCATCCTCAGACTGAAGTTGTAAATAGAAGCTTGGGTAATCTTCTGAGAAGCCTTGCAGGAGAACATCCAAAATAGTGGGATCAAGTTTTGGCACAGGCTGAGTATGCTTATAATGATTCTCCTAATAGGAGTACAAGGTAGAGTCCATTCCATATAGTTTATGGAATGCACCCAAGAGGAGTGTCTGAATTGAGAGATTTGGGTAAAGCTGAAATGAGGAGTGCTCTAGGAGAAGATTTTGCTTCAGAGATTCAAGTAGTTCATGAACAGGTAAAACAACAGCTACAGGACAGCAACACAAAGTACAAGAACAGAGTAGATTTGAAGAAGAGAGAAGTAAATTTTGAGGTTGGAGATTTGGTTTTGGCACACCTAAGGAAGGAAAGATTTCCAAAAAGGGAGTATAACAAATTAAAATTCAAGAAGATTGGACCATGCAGAGTTTTAAGGAAATTTTCTGCAAATGCATATGAAATTGAGTTACCCCCTGGTATTGGAATATCTCCAATTTTCAATGTTGCTGATTTGTACAGGTATGAAAAGGGACAGGAAAATGACACAACAGAAGACAAGGAAGAACAAGAGGTGGATTGGGTAAAACAGTTACCTATAGCGAAGGCATTGCAACCAGAGAAGATATTGGATAAAAGAGTGTTTAAGAAAACAAGGGGATAGGAGTATTTTCAGTACTTGGTCAAGTGGAAAGATCAACCAATTCCTGATGCTACAAGGGTGACAGAAACCATGCTATAGAAGTTGGTTTGTTCTATAGAAGAGCTCATGGGTAGAAGCCCATGAGGAATTTTTTCCTCAGGAGTCTGACGCAGGAGCATGAGGCTTAAAGACAAAAGGCTTCATTTTATTCCAAAAAAGTTTACAAGCAAAGGAGTGGGATCCTTTAGCTGTCAATTCACAAAGTTTTCTAGATAGGATTTGAGCTAGAATATAGGTATTTTCATGATTTTGTAATTACTCCAAGTAGTTCAGACTTAGTTGAGATTCTCAAGGAGAATATCAAGCATTTTAGGTATTTACCTAGGATTAGATAGATATGATCCATTGATTGAGGATCAGATTATTGGTTGTAAAGTATTTATGTAAGTTTTGAACTATTGTAAGAGGATTTGGCTGGATTTGGTTATGGAGAATTAGACTGTAAAAGAATTGGAATATCTCTGTATCTTTGTGTATTTTATGCATGAAATGTTAAATCCCGGAGGTTGAATTCCTTCGAAATATCTTTGTGTATCGTTGAATTCTAGTTTGACCTATAAACTTAGAACTCTACATGATCTGGTGTTCTCGTGTTTAAATTCCTCATTCACTGTGTATTAAGTTAAGTCAAATGTGTTTCGACCCCTGGAACTTTAATTAGCTAAACTCTGAATTCATTAGTGAAGAGCTAAACCTGGCGGAAGCACTAAAATCATAGCGGAAGGAGGAAAAATTCTGATAAACTTGTGAGGAAAACCGAAGAAGCCTAGAACTGTCTGATCAACAGAACTGTTAGATCTACGGTAGTCACGTGCAAATCAGCATCGAGGTTTAACCCAAAATCGAACGCGATATTTTATCAAACTGGGTTAATAGTGCAGTTGATTTGGGCTGTCCGATTAGAGGAGTGAGATCCAATGGATATCGTGTGGAAAAGTGAACGGTGGTTAATAAAATTTTCGGACCCGATGAGAAATTCAACTGTGGCTTAATTCCGTTGAAGTCCAGATGATCGTAACCGTCCGTTGTGGAGGCCGCAATCCAACGGTGGTCGCATGGTAAAAGTATACGCGGGTTAATCTAGATTTCAGACCCGAGAAATTATAAGCCGGAGCCTGTTTTATTTCGGTTCCAGGTAAGTGAAGTTCTGCTATTTTCCAGGTAATATTAGCAATTCGACTATTTTAGTAGAATATCTAAGTTTGGAGGTGGATGACTGAAACTCCAAGGGAAGTAGAAGAAGAACTTCCACCTGTGCTTGGGGAGATCATTTCAAGATTTAAACGATTATTCCTTACCCCTGCAACCAGACCATCATAAAGGATGGCTTACTGAAGCCAAAGTTTGAAAGAGAGGCATCACTGCACGAAACATAGATAAGGTATTGATGCCAACTTTCTCTTCACTGCTAATTAATATCATCTAGTGCTCAAGCTTTTCGATCAATAAATGACTGATTCAGTGGAGATCTAAAATATAGACAATTTGCTTTATATAAATATAACCACATTTGTAACAATGTATCAGAAGTTACCCAACTTTAGCGAAGTGTATATGGTGTTTCGATGAGACATATAAGGCGCATCTGCAAATGATTCTTGGATTCTCGCTGATCTTTTTCATTTTCTTCAAAACATTGTAATTCCATGAATAATGATCCAAATCCTCGTTAAGAAATCCTCCACCATAATAAGATGCATATGAAGTCATTTAAATGCTCGAAACCTTTTCACCAAATTCCTTTTAAACTAACATTTGCATTATCAAGAAAGAAAGTGAATCTATTTCTAGATATGAAGACAGGGAAGACAAACGGTTAAAATGAGTTTATCACTAATTAAATTTATAATTGTTTTGGTTAACTATTATTAATGATTAACTCATTATTAACCCGAACTATTATTAACTATTAACTAAATATTAATTTGATTGTTGATTTTTGTTCAATCGTCTAACATTAAATTGAAGGTGCAGAGGTGTAGAGTGGTGCAAGGTGTCACCTAGGAGAATCTCTCTTAACCGACTATTATTTTGACGATTGATTTTTGTTCAATCATCTATCATTAAATTTGTAGAGTGGTGCAACTTGGCACCTAGGAGAGTCTTTCTCAAAAACATCGTTGTAACTATATAAAATAAATGGTCAATAAAAGTTGATAGACATGATATATTTCAAATTCTTTTAAGAGGACCCTCACACCAAGAACAACAGGAACATGACCAACTGAGCTAAGCCTTAGAGCTCATGATACATCTCACATTACTAACATTTAGAAAAACATTAAAATTAACCAAATTAAAACTTTATTATTATTATTATTATTAATTATAAAAAAAAAAAAAACAAAATAATATGTGAGTTAAACATATGTATTTAAAAAACACATAGCAGGATTGTTAACCATGGAGATTCACCTCTATTTTACCATGAAAATTCTTAACTTACAACTAATTTTTGTTACAATACTATATATCAATACCAATATTATGGCTTACTAATACCACATGTCCAAAAATCATAACTCATGTGTCTTTAGTAAATTAATTAATTCAAAAAAAAAAAAAACCATACCTACTTTTAAGATAAATCTTAACCTTAAAATCATTTAAAAATATTTCATAGAAATTAAATCTATCATTTGCTTAGTAATTATTAATAATTAAACTAAAATTCTAAAAATTCTACCCAATATAAAAATACATATAATTATATCTATAAAATATGTATGCCTTTAAAAAATCTAATCGTCTAAGACTTTTTATTTCAACTTAAGGTGGATGAGGATCTATTGACTTTTTTTATTTTTTTAATTGAGGGATAGATTGATTCTCAAGGGAATATTCTCAGCATATGCTTAGTCTAAATTAAAGAGTTTGTTAGGTTGCATTGACTTTTAATAAATTAAAAAAATTAGACTAGTGGCATGTTACTCTGGCCCACCAATTTCTTAGGGATTTGAGATTATTCCAATTCTAATAAGTTCCTCGTTATTATTTATAACATTCATTTATAATTCCTTTTTTTCCTAAGTTAAATTAACCCATAACCTTTTTCTACATGGTTAATAAGATAAATGTGTGCATTAGTGTTGCAATAATTTTTTTGGTTATATTTATAAAGCCTTCAGCTATATCAACCATATTAATATTTTATTGTGATTGTACTATATATATATATATATATATATATATATATATATATAGATATATATATATATATATAATCCAAAATATTAAATCTGGTATAACTTAGAATTAAAACAAATTCCAACCAGAAAAAGAAAGAAAACCTTACAAGCTAAGGCATCATGGCCATATCGAATTTAATGCATAGTTTCAATTCGAGAAGACTCCAGTAACCCGTCCCATGTTCCATGTTGAAGCATCACTACAAATGGTTCACAACATCAGCCACAACAACGGGTCTTAACATGATGAAATTTATGCGTACATTCCAAATTCACTTTTTTTAGTGGGAGAACAATGATTCAGAAGAAGTCTTGAACATAACCAAGCATAAAAATCAACCAAACAGAAAGAAAGGAGAAAGGTCTCTCTTTCGCTTCTTGGTATTTATAGTTCAAGGAGTCCATGTATATATGTATGTTTACGACTGACCGAAAACAGACCGAGATTTTGCCAATTATTGGGGTGTTAATGATGTGGTAATATTTTCCAGCACATGTGTTTTCCATTTGTCGTTTCCTAGAGGAACCAAGCTGCCTTTGTACTGAGAGGATGGAAACTTCACAATTTTCTCCATATACATTGAATACCTTCTCAGATCCTCCAATACATCTAAGTCTCTGATAGATCCTGACGCCACGCTCATTTCGCTTCCCATTCTCTCCAGCTTTGGAAGGTTCTTTTCCATTGATCTAGGCGAACCCCAATCCTTCAATATAACTGCATCCTGCTTAGGCTACCAACTTCTCTCTGAGATCCCCATGGCCGAAGAGTTTAAGTCTTTAGACATAGTGTTCATGATGTCATCATCTTTCCTATCTTCTATGAAGCACCTACCTTTCACTGCTTCGTTCGTCGTCTGCTCTTGAGCTTTACCTTTAGCACACAGATATGTTGGCATTATGGCACAAATTTGGAGCTATGGCTCAGGTGTTGTCCTTAATGGCAACTCACTTTGGTGACAGATCTCAGTACAGGCTCTCAGAATGAAGAAAAAGATATATATGCAGGTTCACCTAGACTAAGGCGCGTATACACGTGGGTTAGATGTTACAAAGGCGAGTATGCGTATACACGCACTTTCACGCAAGGAAAAGGGCGTATATGTTGGAGAACTTACTTTTTGTTCGTGGTAGTTAGTCCTTGGTATTTGAACATATGGTTTTGGACCATGGTATCTCGTCAGAAGTGTTGATCCCAAGTATTGGGTCCATGGTATTGTTTTATTATGGTTTTGGACCGTGGTATTGAGAAAGGCCTAAGACTGTAAAAGGGGAAGGAGATCATTTGGCAAAGGATCATATGAATTAATTGAATATCTAATAAGTGCTATATCTTAAAAATTGGTGATTAGGGTTATGGTGCAGATCTGGATATGAATGAAGGAGGAACCTTAGCGCAAAGAGAAGGATAAGTTCTATTGATGGGTCATAATTTTAAGGCTTGAATGATAGTATCTTTATCTGTACGCAGGTTCAGTGAAGCGAAGGCGCGTATACGCACTGGTTCAGTGAATACAAACAGCATATACGTAGGTTGGTCCAAACACAAAAGCGTATGCACGCAGGTTTCAGGTTATTGAAGTAGCGTATATCTTTTGAGTTGTGATCTAGCTGCTTCTGTTTATTGCTGCAATGTTCTGGGTTCAAAATTTGGTGTGTGGTTACTGTTACTGTGTTTTGAGTACAGCTATCAAAGAAGTATCTACTTGATTCAGTTCTAATTGGTGAAAAGGAGATTGTTTGATGCAGAAATTCTTGATGATTGATTGATGTTCATGGATCCAGTCTGAAAATTTATGAAACGTGATCCCTGGAAGAAAGAGAAGGTTGTAGCCTTCTATAGGCCAGCACCTACGTACTAGTATCTTGGCTAGTGCAAGAGCTAAGGGGGTTGTAGCTCCCTTCCAGGAGAAGCTGGAGAACGAGAGAGGGTTGTAGCTCTCTGCAGGTTGCAGCCTGCGTACTGGTAAAGGACTGCACTAGTACATTGTAAAAAGAAGTTTCTAATTAAAAGAAGATAGAGACGAATTGCAGCAGGTGGTTTTCACCCACATTGGGTTTCCACCTTATATCTTGTGTTCTTGTGTGTGTGATTGTCTTCAGATCTGTTTTACTGTTTCTAGTTACTGTTTATTTGATCCTAATAAACATATTAATGATCAACATTAGTAAGATAAATTAAATTATAAGTCTACATTGCATACGCGGGTTTCCTTCTTTGTAGTTGCGTATATACGTAGTTTTATCTAACTGAAGTAGCGTATATGATATGGGTTTGAAAAAGAAAATAAGTGACTTGATAATACTGATTCACCCCCCCTCTCAGTATTATTTCCAACAATTGGTTTCAGAGCAGGTCCTTTTGAAGAAGCTTGATCGCTTGAAGGAAGATCCATCATCATGAGAAACTACGAGAGAGAAGCATCAATCAGGCCACCAATTTTTGATGGGACCAACTTCGTCTATTGGAAGGTAAGAGTTACAGCCTATCTTCAATCTCTTGGTACTGAAGTCTGGGATATCATAGATACAGGGTACACTTTTCCTTCAGCAACTCCTACAGATCTGGCTGGTAAGAAGCAATATGAAACAAATGCAAAGGTGGTCAATACTCTATTAGGATGTCTATCTCAATCAGAATTCGTCAAGGTTATGCAGTATAAATCCGCAAAAGAAATATGGGACAAGATTGTTCTGAGCTATGAAGGAGATGAACAGGTAAAACGAGCAAAACTTCAAACCCTCAGAATTCAATATGAAAATCTCAGAATGCACAATCATGAAAGTGTGGCTAACTATTTCCTTCGTGTAGATGAGGTTGTTAATTGTATGAAAAACTTGGGTGAAGAAATAAAAGAGGCTGTTGTGGTTGAAAAGGTTCTAAGATCTTTGTCCCCTAGGTTTGAATCTAAAGTTTCTGCAATAGAAGAAAAAGAGAATCTACGAAACCTTACCATGTCACAACTGCACAGAATTTTGACTACTTATGAAATGAGGAAAGGAGGACCATCAGACAGGAGAGAAGCTGCCTTCAAGGCTTCAGGCAAAGGAGATTACTATGAGTCAGGACACGTGTCAGAAGAAGAAGAAGAATCAAATTTTGTCAAGAACCTTCAACGGGGTGCTAGAAGATTCCGAGGTAAGTTACCTTTCAAATGCTTTGCTTGTGGAAGAGTCGGTCACTATGCTGCCAAATGTCCTCATAAGGATAAGATTGACAAGGGGAAGGAACCTGTTAGATGGAACAAGAAACAAAATAAGAAAAGCTATTACACTCAGGAAGATAATAATGGACTTTCAAATAGTGACGAAGATGAACAAGGTAACAAATATAAACTCTTAATGGCTTTTGAAGATGATGATTTCGTGGATGCTATAGATGAAGAAAGTCTTTATGAAGAGATTTCTAGACTCGAAATTCGTTTAGAAGAGAAGAATGTGATCATAGATACTCTACAATTCCAACTTGCTGAAAAGGAAAAACATCATGAAAAGTTAGAGTGTGAAATTGTGGGACTAAGAAAAGAGATTGAGAAAACAAAAGCTCTTAATTTTAGATTTGTTAAAGGATCTGACACGTTAAATGAGATTATCAAAGTGCAGCACTCTCCACTAATCAAGACAGGTCTGGGATATAATGAAGAAACAACTCAAGTGCAGAAACCATGTACCTCCAAAAGTTATCTTGGCATTGCAAGGAGAAGTGAACAAAGACCCAATGGAAATCACCAGGTAAATCAGGGACAATTTACCTCAAGAATGAACAAAGACTACCAGGTAAATCGAGGGCAATCTACTTTAAGGACAAACAGAAGCTACAACCAGCCACAGGTAAAACCTTCTCAATTTGCCTCAAGAATGGATGTCAATAGGAACTACAATCATTTGGCTGGTAGATTTGATAATCACAAGAGGTTCTTCAATGGCCAATGTTTTTCATGTCATAACTTTGGTCACAAAGCAGCTCAATGTGTTGCCTATAAGACAATCATGACTAGAGAAGCTCATAAACAAAAGAATATGACTGGGATCATGAAAAGGACCTACAACAACTTCTCTGCTCTTGAAAATGAAATAGAATGTTCTATTTGTAACAATTTCGGTCATGAAGATTCTGAATGCAGGAGCAGGTTTCGGCAGACAACTCAGAAGGAGCAAGCCTCAAGTGCCAAATCATGGAGAATCAAAGAACCCCAACCAGAAATATGTGGTATAGCCTTATATGCGGAAGGGCAAGAGAATCAATGGTACATCTACAGTGGATGTTCGAAACATATGACAGGTGATAAAGAAAAACTTCAGTCATATAGTGCCTTAGAGAAGGAGAAGAAGGTTTCTTTTGGAAATGACACCCCTACTCTCATAAAAGGTAAAGATTCTGTTCAGTTGAAAGAAAGGGTCAAAGCTGGAAATGTCATGTATGTTGATGGCTTAAAGCATAATCTATTAAGCGTCAGCCAGATGTGTGATCAAGGAACTGAGGTAATATTTCGATCAAATGGATGTAGTGTTCGTGATCTTGATACAGGAAAAACAGTGATCAAAGGCGTAAGGAATCCAAATAATTTATACATATTCAAAGAAGGACAGCATCAATGCTATCTGAGAAATAATGATGAACATTGGCTATGGCACAGAAGATTGGGGCATCTTAGTTCTCACAGATAAGGAAAGCATGCAAATACCAGGCAGTTCGTGGTCTTCCAAGCATCAAAATCCCAAACAATACAATATGAAAATCATGTCAGTTTGGTAAGAAAACCAGAACTAACTTCCCTGAGAAGGAAGGATCAGCCAACAGGCCGCTTGAACTTGTCCATACTGATGTATGTGGACCAACTAGGAAAAGGTCACCTCAAGGAGAAGAATACTTTATATTATTCATTGATGACTATTCCAGGATGTGTTGGATAGGACTTATGAAGCACAAAGATGAAACCTTTGAAAAATTCAATTCATTCAAAGCCTTGGTGGAGAAAGAATCAGATCTCAGAATCAAATGCCTCAGGTCTGATCGAGGAGGAGAATTTACCTCGAATGAATTTTTTGATTTTTGTGAAGAACATGGAATAAGAAGGGAATTCTCTACAGCTAGGACTCCTCAGCAAAATGGAGTAGTGGAAAGGATGAACAGAACGGTTCAACAAATGGCTCGTGCAATGCTTGATGAGTCTGGAACTCCCGCAACTTTCTGGGGTGAAGCCGCATTTGTTGCAGTTGTTATTCTCAACAAGACAAATGTCTAGGTGAACAGCACTCAAACTCCTCATGAGCTCTGGTATGGTGAGACTCCTTCGGTAAAATATTTCAAAATTTTTGGAAGCAAATGCTATATTAAAAATAATGATGAAAATCTAGGCAAGTTTGAACTTAGAGAAGATGAAGGCATTCTCCTTGGTTATTCTCCACACAACAAAGCATATAAGTGTTACAACAAAAGACTTCGAAAAATTGTTGACAGCATTGATGTAGTGGTTGATGAAGAAGGAAACATTCCTAGGCAAGTGAATTTCGAAGATTTCGAAGATGATGAGGACTATCCTTCAACATCAAATCAGAACTGTGATGAAGAAGAAGCTCAAGAGGCACTAGAAGAATAGATAAGAATAGAAGAGAAGACTCCATCCAGGTACGTTCAGAAGAATCATCCAGAATCTCAAATTTTGGGGCAGAAAGAGGCAGGTATACAAACAAGAAGAACAATTGTAGAAGCCTCAAGCTATTTGGCCTTGCTCTCCTCCACTGAACCACAAAATGTAAAATAGGCATGCAAGGACGAATGCTGGGTCAAGGCAATGGATGAAGAACTTGAGCATATCGAAAAGAATAACACTTGGGAGTTGGTTCCTAGACCAAAAGATAAGCATGTCATAGGGACAAAATGGATCTTCAAAAACAAGTTGAATGAAAATGGGGAAGTGATTAGAAACAAGGCCAGACTTGTCTGTAAAGGGTATGCTCAACAAGAAGGAATAGACTTTGAAGAAACTTTTGCTCCAGTTGCTAGACTTGAGGCCATCAGAATGTTCCTTGCTCTCTCTAGCTTTCAGAAGTTCAAAGTATTTCAAATGGACGTGAAATCAGCCTTTCTAAATGGAGACTTAGAAGAAGAAGTGTACATTGAGCAACCAGATGGTTTCATTCTTGGGAATGATCCAAATCTTGTATGCATACTAAAAAAGGCTCTCTATGGTCTTAAACAGGCTCCAAGGGCTTGGTACTACCATTTGGACAAATATCTTCATCAACAAGGTTTTTCAAAAGGATCAGCAGATAGCAATCTTTATATAAAAATTGAAAATGACAAATTGCTAATACTTGCTGTGTATGTAGATGATATTATCTTTGGCAGCAATGAAGAAGCTATGAGTCAAAGCTTTGCCTTGGTGATGCAGAAAGAATTCGAAATGTCTTTGCTTGGAGAACTGACATATTCTCTTGGATTGCAAATTCAACAAAATGAAGGCGGTATCTTTTTGTCTCAAATCAAGTATCTCAAGCAGATCTTGAAGAAATATGGCATGGAAGATGCAAAACCAGTATGTACCCCTATGGTTACAGGATGCAGCCTCAGTACAAATGATGAATCAACAGTAGTGCATCAACCAACCTATAGATCTATGATTGGAAGTCTACTTTATTTGACAGGTACCCGACCAGACATCATGCATGCAGTGGGAATAGTTGAAAGATTTCAGGCAAATCCAAAGGAAACTCATCTTCAAGCAGTGAAGAGAATTTTCAAGTATCTTGAAGGAACTCAAAACTATGGCTTATGGTATCCTATAGATACAGATCTCACTCTTCATGATTATACAGATGCATATTGGGCTAGAAGCGTGGATGACAGAAAGAGCACAAGTGGTGGTGCATTCTTTATGGGTTCCAGATTAGTATCTTGGTTCAGTAAGAAATAGAGTTCAATTTCTCTATCTACAGCTGAAGCATAATATGTGGCTGCCGCATCTTGTTGCACACAACTCCTTTGGATGATGCAAACTTTGCAGGATTTTCAAATCACTTGTACTCCACCTATCTCCATCTTATGTGATAATACAAGTGATATCAGTATCTCAAAGAATCCTGTCATGCATTCAAAGACTAAGAACATACCGATCAAGTATCATTTTCTCCAGGAACAAGTGTTGGAACAAAAGGTCAAATTTGAGTATGTTCCCTCTAAGGAACAAGTTACTGATATTCTCACCAAACCACTGCCCAGGGAAACTTTTGAATACCTTAGACAGAAGCTGGGAGTAGTTGATGCATCATCTTGTTGTTAAAACTTGTCTGTTTCAGAGAAAAATGGGTGTACGCGAGTTGCCTAAGGAGGATCTGCGTACATACGCCGGTTAATACAGAGACAGTTGCGTATATGGAGGATTTCAGTAGGGACAGGCTCTGGTTGAAGATAGTCTGATATGGGTCTGACAGAGACCATCTGGCACAGGTTCAGGAGGAGCAGATAATCTTTTAATGATGTTGGAATTATCTTAGAAGCTTTTTTTTCTAGTTCACAACTGTTGTTGGTTTCAGGTGGAACAAATGCAGAGGGAGAACAGAAGGAAATCATGGTTGTTGATCTGAATGGTGATTGACAGATGCTGCTGATATCAGTTATTGGTGACTTTCATAAGTCTTGCTCTAGATATTATCTCTCTATGTCATATATCTCTTTTATGGTGTCAAGGTAATGTAACGGCCTATTTTGGTTTCCCCACTATGCCTGGGATGAAGATGTAATGTACTTGGTTGTCATATGTAAATTTCTAATGTATCCCCACTTGGTTGGGTGGATGATCCCCACTTGGTTGGGTGAAGGACGTATGTATTGAGTCTTTTGGTGATAGGAAGGTCCTTTATGATGTATAAATCAATTTTTTTCTTGAAGAACATCTTTTTGCAGATCTTGCCTATAGTCAGGGGGAGCATGATCAACACAGCAGGGCAGAGATTTCACCATGTACTCAGGGGGAGCACAACCCTTTGCCCTTGATGACAAAGGGGGAGAATGATTTTGAGGATCTTGGGGTTGCCATCAAGTCCAAAGGGGGAGATTGCTGGCATTATGGCACAAGTTTGGAGCTATGGCTCAGGTGTTGTCCTTGATGGCAACTCACTTTGGTGACAGATCTCAGTACAGGCTCTCAGAATGAAGAAAAAGATATATACACAGGTTCACCTAGAATAAGGTGCATATAAATGTGGGTTAGACGTTACAAAGGCACGTATGCGTATACACGCACTTTCACGCAAGGAAAAGGGCATATATGTTGGAGAACTTACTTTTGGTCTGTGGTAGTTAGTCCTTGGTATTTGAACCTATGGTTTTGGACCATGGTATCTCGTCAGAAGCGTTGATCCCAAGTATTGGGTCCATGGTATTGTTTTATTATGGTTTTGGACCATGGTATTGAGAAAGGCCGAAGACTATAAAAGGGGAAGGAGATCATTTGGCAAAGGATCATCTGAATTAATTGAATATCTAATAAGTGCTAGATCTGAAATATTGGTGATTAGGGTTATGGTGCAGATCTGGATCTGAATGAAGGAGGAACCTTAGCGCAAAGAGAAGGATAAGTTCTATTGATGGGTCATAATCTTAAGGCTTGAATGATAGTATCTTTATCTGTACACAGGTTCAGTGAAGCGAAGGCGTGTATACACGCTAGTTCAGTGAATACAAACAGCGTATACGCAGGTTGGTCCAAACACAAAAGCGTATGCACGCAGGTTTCAGGTTATTGAAGTAGCGTATATCTTTTGAGTTGTGATCTAGCTGCTTCTGTTTATTGCTGCAGTGTTCTGGGTTCAAAATTTGGTGTGTGGTTACTGTTACTGTGTTTTGGGTACAACTGTCAGAGAAGTATCTACTTGATTCAGTTCTAATTGGTGAAAAGGAGATTGTTTGATGCAGAAATTCTTGATGATTGATTGATGTTCATGGATCCATTCTGAAAATTTATGAAACGTGGTCCCTGGAAGAAAGAGAAGGTTGTAGCCTTCTGTAGGCCAGCACCTACGTACTAGTATCTTGGTTAGTGCAAGAGCTAAGGGGGTTGTAGCTCCCTTCCAGGAGAAGTTGGAGAACGAGAGAGGGTTGTAGCTCTCTGCAGGTTGCAGCCTGCGTACTGGTAAAGGACTGCACCAGTACATTGTAAAAAGAAGTTTCTAATTGAAAGAAGATAGAGACGAATTGCAGCAGGTGGTTTTCACCCACATTGGGTTTCCACCTTATATCTTGTGTTCTTGTGTGTGTGATTGTCTTCAGATCTGTTTTACTATTTCTGGTTACTGTTTATTTGATCCTAATACACAGATTAATGATCAACATCAGTAAGATAAATTAAATTATAAGTCTGCATTACATACGCGGGTTTTCTTCTCTGTAGTTGCGTATATACGCGGTTTTATCTAACTGAAGTAGCGTATATGATCTGGGTTTGAAAATACTGATTCACCCCCCCTCTTAGTATTATTTCCAACAAGATCTTGGTGGGCGAGGTCATGATATTCTATCCGCTTCAACTTCATTGATAAAACAAAACTAAACAGGGAATCAATATGCAAAAGAGCGGGCCAACCTTTTTGAAAATATTTGAAATGACCACGGTAGATACAGCTGGGCGTCTTGAAAATATTTGAAATTTTGAAGTGACCGAGGGGATAGGTTGCAGCAGCATTAAAGTACATAGAGAGATGACATTCACCTAGAGTTTGGACGACTCGTCGACATACAAACGAGAAGAGATGACACAGGTATTTATGGTTGATGGAGCTATGATGAAATTTGAATGTGGTTGTTGAAATATCGATGCTATGGTATGTATGACCATCCATACCAATTTCACATCGATCTCCGAAAATTTGAAATATATACAACTCCTTAGTTATTCGAATAGGCATAAAAATAAATGCAGGTATCATTTGCACAGAGCTCAAATCCCAACATATTCATTGATTCATTGAATATCGTGTTTTAATAGGAGATCTAATTAATGTTGCATGCAGAAGTACTTGAAGGTCTGGTGGCACGCAAGTTTGACCCAATCAGGGGTTAAATTTGACGTGTCCTTGAAATTTTTCTCTGACACCTTTATTTTTAAACTACCTGGTCACATGATTTTTAAAACTCGTGTAGTTTAATAAGGTGGAGGAGTTTCCCAAAAAGTTATGGAAATTCCGGTCTTATTTAGAGAAAATCTGGCAAGGATTTTTGTAAATCTAAGTTATAGTTGTTAAGCTTCAAAATTTTAGGTGTCCTAGATGTTTTTGATGGTGCTGAATCTATTTCCACCATCAAAAACACAATTCAAACACTGGCTATAAAAGATTTTTTGAAATTTTTTACCCAGATTATGACCAGTTTTGGCTGTCCAGGCAATTCCTTCACCTCGTTAGGTAAGTACTTTAAAATTTACTTTTACTAGTTTTATCTAATTTCTGAAATTAATTTAATTAAACTGTCTAATCATGTGGAAAGATCCAGCCAAATTCTGTTCTCTCCAACATTCTCGCAAAACAACCTCTTGTAAAAATCAATAAAATTCAGGTTTGCGATAAAATTCAGATTTGTTACATATCTTATTTTGGCCGTTAACCCTTCTCCTCTATGGAAATATAAAATAGACTCTAGGGAATTTCGACCTACAGGAACCGGCTTAGAATAAATTAATCTTTTTGCATATCACATCCACATTTGGGTTGGAACGGCATCAAGTGATTTTTAACGTTATTAAAAATAAATAATGCTAATTAATCCACAACTATTTAAAAATATAGATAATGGAAAATTGGCAATTACTGTGTACCTCTTTATTAGAGAAATAATCAAAGTGATTTATCCATTGTTTCCATTGAAAGCCAACATAACCCACATGTTGAATATTTTTTTTTTATTGGATTCCACATATCGCTACGACACTCATTGTTGCAGATGCCATCGTGATACGTAACTAATTCGTTAGTTTTATGCAAGTGTATTCCTTTCACGCAATTTCATTTTTGATGCACCATGATTGCTTAACATTCCAACTTGAAAGTGACTTTTCATTATTCGAATCCAGATGAAGTTGGAGTCTAGCTCGGAAATTGCAATATTCTCCTCGACCCTGCCTCTCAATAAATACCAAAGGTTCAGTTCCACTGTAGCATTCATCACAGAAGGTTCAGTTCTACCCTGGCACCCCCTTCTACTTCATTTGAAAGGTGTAGAAGTTATGCTTACTTCGCTTTATAACTCATAACGTATAACTATGCCACGGTAAATTTTTTCTATGTTCCTAATGTTGGAGGTACTACAAACCTAGGACCTTTATTACTGGCACATGCGGACACTTAGTTAGAGCATTCACTGACATGCAAGGCTTCAACATTGGAATCTTCACCAGATTGGCGCCTTTGACTGTCTATGCATGCATGGAACTACATGCAAGATCCTTTTTGCATGATTTACTCCTTGATTTGCTCCTCCTTTCACTCCGCAACTGGCTAGTTCTCTCCGGAACTTGTTGTAGGTGTCGAGTCCTCTCATTGATCACCACTATGGTTCATTACCTTGGGATCTTCACCCAATGATGTGTATTAGTTGACTCTCAGGTAGTATATCATGAACATTGAAACCTATTTTCTATTAATCAATAATTCTTTTTGTTCTTTCGATTTTTTTTAGTGTTTTTGCTCTGCAAAGTTGTGTGTTCAACCTTTACTAGATAGATTCATCTATGAAGGTTTTCTAACACATTTACATGGTATCAGATCCCACATGTTGTTAGATAAAAGGCGCACTAGTACTTTATTTTGCAGGTATTACAACTTGGAGATCGAAGATCGACAGAAAAATGGAGTTTCCCAAAGCATCAATCCTAACACCATACAACTATCACAAATGGAAGGACCAAATGGCTCGATACCTTCATCAGAAAGGGTTGTATAGGATTACCATGGCTACAAAAGTGGAACCCACTTCAGCCATAGAGAAAACCAAGTACCTCAACGGCATGGATGAGGCCCACGGATCCATATGCATGTGTATCTTCCCAGAGTTGCAGTTTCATCTATCTGCCTACAGTACTCCCAATGAGATTTGGAAAAAGGTTGAAGAACTCTACGAGAAACAGGATGAGATGAAAGGACATATACTCGAAGTGGAGCTGCTCTCATTGGATCCACAAAACTATGACAGAATTCAAGACTTCTTCACCAAATATAATGATCTATTGTTGCAACTCAAGGGTTGTGGAATTGACAAATTCAAGGAGGAGAGTCGCCAAGTTCTCTCTATTATGTCAAAGCTCAGACCAGAATACTCTGTCTTTGTGTCTACATTTCATTCAGTAAGGCTCGCAACAGGTAAATTCTACACTATGCCTTCTCTCAAAGAGTACATGGAGTCCCTCACTTTTGAGCAAGATAAACTCATTTGAATGGGGAAAATCAAACGTCCAAAAGCGCATGCACTTATAGTGCATGATGACAGCCACAATAAAAATCACATATCTGATTCAAATCAGAAAAATTAGTAGCAAAAATAAAAGGGAAAAGCACATTCCCATCCAAAGAAGGAAGGGTACACCGAGCCCTTCAATGACTCCACTGGCTCCAGAAATGAGAAAGCAAAGAAAGGAGACAAATGCACCTACTGTCACCGAGGATTTCATCTGGAATCCTCTTGCATGAAGAAAAAAATTGGCCAACTGGCAGAAATTCTTCAGAAGCACAACCTTGGGGACCACATCCCTCATGGCGCCAAGAAGAAAACTGAGGATCCGCCACACAGGAAAGGTAACAATTTTCATGCTTTAGTTGCAATTAATTCTTCTCCTGATGCATGGATTATAGATTTTGGTGCATCACATCATATGGTTGCTGCAAAGGAAGTCTATTCATCTTTGGATGCATGCAAAGGACATCCCATCCTCATGGGAGACGACTCACCTATTGAGGTCATCGAGAAAGGTAGAGTGGAACTTTTACACGGAAGCTTAGAAGATGTGCTTCATGTTCCAAAAATTTTGGTAAACCTACTTTTAGTTTATCAGATCACTCATTCCGGTACTGGAAAGAGAGTGGAATTCACTCTAGATGCAGTGAACATATATGACCTACATAGCAGCTCCAAAATTGAAACCGATGAGGTAAACAATGGACCTAGACTGTATACATTTTATGAATTTATTGAATCTGAATCCTCCTTATTGCTTACACATGTTGATGATAGTAGTAGGCTTTGGCATGAGAGGTTTGGCCACTTAAATTACAGGTATATGCAGTAGCTAAGCAAGCATGAGATGGTGGATGGCTTGCCAAATATCATTTTCTCCAAAGGAGTTTGTGAAGGGTGTGTCCTTGGCAAACATCCTAGAGAAAAGTTTGAGACCAGCAAGACTCGCAGAGCATCCTCTCCTCTAGATCTGATCCATAGTGATCTCATGGGGCATTTTCCTCATCCTTCCATCAAAAAAGCAAGGTATGTGCTTACATTTATTGATGATTTCTCACAGTATACTTGGGTGTGTCTTCTTAGGGCCAAATCTGATGTTTT
The DNA here is from genome assembly GCA_031772625.1 of Pinus tabuliformis. Taxonomy (NCBI): domain Eukaryota; kingdom Viridiplantae; phylum Streptophyta; class Pinopsida; order Pinales; family Pinaceae; genus Pinus; species Pinus tabuliformis. The sequence continues at coordinate 1,191,077,291 of CM062811.1, read as the reverse complement.
TGCGCACTTTGAAGATTTCAAAGCACTAGTTGAGACACAGTCAGAGAGAAAGATCAAAGCCCTCCGTACAGACAATGGTGTTGAAAATAGCAACAAGAAATGCTAAAAATAGCATTCCTATAGATATCATTTCGTGATACATTCCAATTTTAATTAGTCCCTAAATTAAAATTTTGAATTAAAATTCGAATTTGAGCTCAACAGCTATTTGTAAAATAATTAATTAATTCATATTGAGTTAATTATTTAGATAAAATCAAACATGAAGTCTATGTGAAGACATGCAACAATTATCCCTTTGAATGCGGAAGTTATCCCTTAATTAAGGAGATCAAGATGAGTTGTCCTTTGAGTTGTAATTAGTTAGCTCAGTTAACTGAGTTAAGTCCAGTTAGATTAGTTCCAACAGTTTGTGGAACTGATTGTGAGTTCAATTAGTCAATGCATGCATGCATGCAACTAGTGTACTTCAGATAACTGAATATTCTCTCATAAATAACTCATGCATGTCAGTTCAGACAGAGACCCAGTTGAGATCAAAGGATGGGATAGTGTACTATTAGTTGTAGGAATATTCCCATGAGGATATCTCTTGCATGCAGAAGGAATTCTTTCCTTGAGGATTGCGCAGTTATTTCTAAGTTTGGTGAGCAGTGTGTGAGGAAATTACACACAGGTGTTAGCTTGAGGACCCAGGAGAAACTGCGTAAGGAAATAGGAAGCTTGGAGGACTGAAGGAAGGCATATGTGTTATCTATTCTGTCTATGAGTAGCATTGAGGGATTGTACTGAGAGCTGGATAGTTTGTGAGCTAAAGCTTTGTGTAACCCAGAGATATTTTCACTTGTATGATAATACAGAGATTGGGGTTTTTAGCTGAGTCTTTCCCCGGAGTATTCTTCTGTGTTCATGTGTGATTGATTTCTTCTTCATCTGTTATATGTGTTCTATTTGATCTTGCTCAAAATCGATTAAGCTTCTGCAAGTTTGTTTGTAAAAGTAGATCAAGTATTTTGCTTTAGTATATTGCATTATCAGGTGATCTACAGTAATAATTTCTACATGGTGTCGGCCAGATAAGTCGTTCTTGCGAACAAGAACGACCTCCCTAGTATCTAATGATATCTAGCGAAAAGCAAACCAAACAAATTCTATCTTTCTCAAAATATGAAATTTATAAATAAAGGCAAACAAGTGTTTTAGGCCTACCTCAGGTCCAGTGCAATTTTGTGGAAGCCACGCTCCGTTGATCCAAATGAGCTCCCTTGTAAAGAATCTGCTAACACAAACAAGCACACACATTAAATAGCACCTGAAAAGCCAATATAATAAAGCATATTTATCATGATGATCAAGGAATTCATGAAACAAACCATATAAGACAATTTATTGAGAAAAATGAATCTGATTGTATTAGCTTTAATCAAAGAAGAACTTTACAACCTTAGTGCCTTGATGCTGTACAAGCTCCTCCCAGGGTCCAGCAAGAATCTCCTCTACTTTGACAAGTTTCACTCTCTTCCTAATGAAGCCAAAAGGTATGTAATCTCTCCTCTCAAGCTTAACTAGGAAGTCTCAATTCCAACAGCATTTACCCTAAAAAATGTTCAGCTTCTAACCTCCCTAGCAACCAACCCAATGCCTTAATTCATAGTGCAATGGAGGGAAGTTACTAGGTCCACCTTCAAAGGGATAAGCTCCTCTCATCAAGGGATTAGCTCCTTTAGTTTTGGGATGCATGAACCACCTAGGAGCGAACCATCCACGTCAAGATTCCTTCTAGAATCATCTAGAATTAACCCAAAGTGAGTTTTTAAGAATAAACTTGCGCCTTTTTTACTTTCACAGGGGTCCGCACCCATTCCTTTAGAGATAGAGCGGGTAGGTCCGCACGTAACATGACCAAGGGGTGCGAGACCGCAGGTAACAGTAAGAGAAAGTGCGGAACCAGAGCTTTATTGATTTTCAAGGACTCTCTCTCATTTTGAAAGCTTGACATGAAGAGTTGAGGTTTGAGACTTGCTAAGGAGGACAGTATGAATGATGATAGACCCATACTGACTGCAAATAGTCATGGTGACGATATTTTGTGTAACAGATTGCCCCCTAAAGTGCGAAGTCTGTAGTAGATGAGGATTTAAATTATCATCTAAGAAGAGTGAAGTACTTGATCATTTTGAGGATCATCTTGTGGAGAGCCCGGTTGGAACCTGTAAAATCATTCAATACAAAATATATATATGAGATCATATCATCGCTGAGGTAGGCATTCCCATACTCAAATCAAAACTGACTAGAAAACTAACTACTGCTCTGATATAGGAATGATCTTGTAATACATCACAAGTGTAGACACAGTATGGACGCAGCCATCTACTTATGAATAGTCTACTGTATAATGAATACAAAACTCCTCACAGCCTAGATGGTGGAAACTAGATCCAGGGTCTTGATTTCTTCTTCCCGAAATAGTATGATTCTATCCATGTGAATGAATGTGTCAAAGTCGAACATGGTAGAAACCACTTGATTACTAGTCAATGATGTAAACTGTTAACAAGTGTGAGAGAAACCACCAGTAATGTCAATGGCTCTCAAAGTACTCAGTACAATCCATGAGATGTGAATAGATGTGTTGATGTCGAACATGTCATGGAATCCTTTGATCGAAGGTCAATGATGCAACCTATCGTCGAAGGCGAGAAACCTGCCATTGAGGCATGTAGATCCCAAGGTACTGACGATTTCTAGATCATCTTTCTAGATAATGAGCTGAAGTCAATAGAAAGTGATCCGTCGTAGGCAAGCCCACAACATGAAATCATAGATCAAGTTTGAAGAAATATAGTTGCAAGGACTGACTCAGGGATGGTCAAGATGGATGACAAATATTTTGCAAATGAATGGTTTATTTGCACTGACCTCTTGAACAAATAACGACACAGCAAATGGTTTGGTGACAATTGACCCAAAGTTAATACCCAAAAACCGGTTGAATACTTTCAATATGGTTTGATCAACTGTTAGGCAAAGGATTTCCCAACCCAGGTGAATAAAAAGTGTCGTGTTAAAGAGTGGTTAAATGTTTTTCTGAGACACAAAATATGACAAACAGGCTCATTTTTCTCTCTTTTCCCCAACCATTTCTGGCAAGTACCTCTTTATTTTTAACAAGCTTGAGGAGGATAACATTTGCTTGATTATAAGCTCATCCTTCAGATGAGTCCAACTTAGTTTAAATTTGAACCCTAAGAAGGAGTGGTCTATTCCTGTTTGTAATTGAACAGGTCCTTTACTGTTAAATTTTAACGAGTCCAGTATAGGAGAAACTCGGCATTTTTCAATTTTAGAGAGTCTGAAAAAACTTAAGAAAACTCCATGGTTGTCCCTTTTCGTATATTTGTGTCTCCCAAGCCCGAAAAAGTATAAAATAATACTTGAGAGAACCGCTTGATCATTACGACCAAGGAGTACTTTTCATAATTAGTGTCTCTGATCCGAAAAAGTAAAAAATCGACCAATGACACGTCGTTTTATAACCAATATCGAATTTGAAACAACAAAAATCCAGCAATCTTTTCATGTTTTTACGGTTAGAAAAGGGCTGTAAGTGGGCCATCTTTTTAGCTCCATTTTAACGAGCTTGAAAAGAAAAACTCGGCAATCTTTTCATATTTTAGGAGTCAGAAAAGAGCATAAAGGTGACTCTAATGTTTTTCGTCAAAAATGATCAATTTTGCCTGACAAATCCGTTATCCTGCACAAAAACTCAAACATTACCCATACCTGTTTAAAATAGATAAAAATGCTTCAAAAGTTACCTCTTTAAAGTGAGAAATAAACAAATTACAAACTCATTTATTCAAAAAAGCTTATAAAAAGGGCTTTTGTAAATTCATTTTTACCGTTTGACTTCAGAGTGAGAAAAGAGAGCTTTTGGTCAGAATTGCAGAAAATCTGTCCATTGGAATCGAACACCATCTCCTCCAGGTAATCCATGTCATCTTACTCTTTCATTTCATCCATTTGAAAGTTGTTTTTAGGGCTTTATTTTGTTTTTTAGGAAATTTTTAGGTTAAAAACCCGTGCGCGGGGGTCCGCAGGCATAGCATAGGAAACCTGCGGACCCCGACTTTTTCGTAAAAGGAAAAAAGTCAGGGGCCCGCACCTGCCATTAAGGTAGAGTGCGGACCCATGCACTGTCTCTAACACAGAGGGTGCGGTCCCCGCAGCAAAGGTTTTCAAACTTAAATTTTTCAAATTCCACCCAAAAATTTTGATTTTAAATATTCTAATCTGCCTTTTTATTGAATGTAGGGTATACATCATGCTTGATTAGCGGGAACGGGAGCACGAGGATGTGGATCTCGCCACGATTAATCATCAACCTTCGATTGATGCATTGAAGGCATGCGGTTTATACAAATTATGGGCCATACCTGGCATGAGGGCCCAGGTGGACTTTTTGCAGTGGTTGGTAGATAGGTGGAATATACAGGACCAGTGTTTCTTTATTGGTGGCCACCAACTCGAAATGGAGCCGGAAGACATTTACTTTTTGACTGGTTTGCCTAAGAGAGGTGAACATTTGACTCTATTCGGGACTAGGCTAGGTGGCCAGTCTGTCGATAGCCTCCAGCTAGAGTTTTGCAACGACCAAACTAGAGACAAAGGGATTGATATCAAAACCATCTCCCGTCCTGAACTCAAAGTGATTGCATTTACTGTTACCAGGCTCTGCAAAAGCACAGCACTACATGTGGCCATTGGATCCCAAATGCGGATGGCAGTAGACTATTTTTGAGGCACCATCTTCAACTGGTGCGAGGCTGTGTTGGCTAATATAAAAGGCCAACTTACTAGAGCAAAGAACGGACAACTGAAGACCTTTGGATATGGTGCTTTAGTTGTGAGCTTTGGTCTAGAGAGGGTCCCAATGTTGGTCCCATAGCATCTTACCATTGGAGCTGGACTTCCCCGAGAGCCCAAACTGATGCGTTGGGTTGCAGTTATGGCCCGTCATCCTGAGGAGGGAACAGAAGTCATTTGATTTACTCCTGAGTATTTTCACGGGTTGGAGAACCAAGTTTTTGCTATTCAGGATTTTCCTTATGTTGGGATAGATTATCGTGGTGACCCAGACATGGCTCTTCCACCAGGAGAGCAATGGGATGACTCAGGTAAAATCATTTTCAACATTTTCTAATTTAATTTTTTTTTTTTTAAACCATCCGAAAATTGATAGTAAAAAGTTTCAAATGCAGATGTAGGTCCACGGTGACCAGCCACTCTACGGCCCTATGAGAGGAAACAGCCAGCTGCAACAGCACCAGCTCCACAGGACGAATCTACAAAGACTTTGGCCGAATTGGAGAGCCATCTAGAGCATTTGATAGCAGACATTCCAGAGACCAGCATAGATGACATTCCTCTTAGGCTACATCACTATGTGATTGGGGTACCAGGACCTTTCAGGAGGTTCCTTTGTAGGGTGGCCCGTACAGTGGTTTCTTATCGTGATCATCACCGGTGATAGGATGATCGCCTGTTGTAGACTCATATGACATTTTTTTCTTTTTGTACTATCATTTTTGTCGATCATAAGGTGTTTTTCAACCTATGATCGAAGACGATGTATATTTGACACACTTCTATGCTATACTATATCACTATTACCGGCTTATCTTGTAAAACATGTTATGGAATGTTTTTAAATTTACTTGTTTGATTATTGCAAATGTCTACTTAACATTCGAGAAGCAATTGCATCTGCTAATGTATTTAAATATCTTGGAATATGCTGATATTCAATATAGTCAAATTCACATTCCAAGAGACGAACTCTCAAAAATAATCTCAATAACACTGGATTTCTAATGGCATACACTCTATTAAGCTATAATACAACGAGTTCAGAATCTAACCTAACAATCAAATCTGAATCCCAAATGAGATGGATTCAGATAATAACTCAATCACTGCACTATACTCTGCAATGTTGCTCGTTGTTTGACCGAGGCTTACCCCATGCATAGATACTAACTCATCAGAGGGCGAATAGATAACCCAAACTGCGGAAGAAATGTTCTGTGTATTACGACAAGCACCATCAGCGAAACCAATGTATGCTTGGAGAGACATCGACATCTCCAATATCAAGAGTAAAATCAAGATAAGCAGGAATAATGAAAAAAAACACTCTCTAAGCTAAGCACACTTTTTAATCTAAAACACACCAGCTAGAAAGAAAACTAACCTAACTAAAAATCTCCACACTCAGATTTAAGCATAATATCTCTTCAGGTAAAGACCATTTCTGGGTTTACCTAAAGAGACCCCGTCAAAGTCTACCAATTCATAGGCCCCTTTTGCAAGCTTTCGCTTAACAACATAAGGACCATGCCACATGGGTACGAATTTTCCAGCACCTAATTTATCATTTGCTTGATCATACAGTAAGACTAGGTCTCCTTCCGAAAAATTACGAGGTGTAACATTTCGATCATACTAACCTTTAATACGTTTGGCATGAGTTTCGATTGCTAATGCAGCATCACGTCAATTCTCATCTAGCTGAGCCAAGTACAACAAACGCTTTTCCTCTTCGGAAGTGGCTGGAAGTAATTCTATGGCCATTTGCAATGACGAGATTTTGCATTCAACGGGTAACACAGCTTCCAAACCATAAACTAGTTGGAAAGGAGTGAAACCGGTTGATGTTTTTACTGAGGTTTGATACTCCCAAAGCACTGAAAATAGCATGTTATGCCAATTCGACCTATGAATCCCAATGATTCATCAGATCATGATGACTAGAACTTTGTTGATGGCTTCAACCAGACCATTAGCCTGTGGATAATATAGAGTTGAACTATCGTGACGCAAGCCAAGTTGGTCTATAAGTTCAGTCATCATAATATTTCGAAAATGAAGCCGATGATCAGTGATAATCGCTTGTGGAACACCAAACCTAGCAATTATATGATTGAACACGAAAATCGCAGCAGTTTTGCCATCTCCCTCAAATGTAGGCATCGCCTCGGCCCACTTGGTAAAATAATCTACTGCAAGGATGATATACGCATGCCCCCCGGCCGAGTGAGTGTTACATGTAATAAAATCAATACCCCATTTCACAAAAGGACCAACGGCAATTATAGGGTGGAGAGGAGCAGGTGGAGCGCGCATCTTTCGATCAAAAATTTGGCAGTTGTGGCATTTTCGGACCGTGTTAATACAGTCTTTAAACAAAGACGGCCAGAAATAGCCAGCGCGCAATATCTTTTGGGTTGTGGCAAACCCAGACATATGACTGCCACACGCTCCAGAGTGATAGTAATTTAGAACCCTTTCAGCTTCCTCATGAGTTAAAAAATGTCGGAAAACAGAGTCCACCCCACGACAATAAAGTGTATCTCCAATAATTTTGAATTGTTGGGACTGGAATCGTATTTTTCGATGCTCTGATCTTGAAATTTATGGCCGAAAGGTTTGGGTTTGGAGATAAACTATGATATCCCCATACCATGGATCTAAAGTGCTTATTAGAAACAAGGATTCGTCCGCAATGGGCTCCTCTACCACAGTTTCCGTGTCAGCACGCGGGAAGTCACACATCAACTCCGCAAAAACTAAAGATTTCTTTAACTTAGACTTTTCAAATTCTAAGTCAAACTCCTACAAGATCACAATCCATTTGGATTACTTGCCCCCTAGCAATTGTTTAGTCAAAATATAGATCATAGGGTTGCAATCGGAAATTACTAAAGTTTTCTGTAGTAAAATGTAATGATGAAAACGTTGGACAGCTTGAACAACTACCAATGCCAATTTCTCCACATGTGAATATTTTAGCTCAGTTGGATTTAAGGTTCGACTAAGTAATATATCACATGTTCACTACCAAATTCATCTTCCTGAACTAACACCATTTCAATGGTGGAATGCAAAGCGGCGAGATATAAGAAGTAGTCCTGGTTGTAGTTGGGAGGATGCAATAATGGTGCATGGGTCAATGTGTGTTTTAGTGCATCAAAAGATTTGTCAGTTATCTCATCCCAAAAGAATGGAGTATTCTGTTTCAACAACCGGGTAAAACCCTTTGTGATCTCAGCGTAGTTAGGAATGAATCGACGTAAAAAGTTTGCTTTCCCTTGCAAACTTTGGAGTTGGTGAAGACTCAAAGGAGGAGGCAATTTGACAATAGCTTCAACCTTTAAGGGATCGACGCGAATTCCGGCTTTCGAAACAACAAACCCCAGTAACCGAACTATTTCTATACAGAAAACACACTTGTGTGGATTCAACCTGATTCAATAATGCCTACACCTCATAAAGATTGCTCGTAAATGGATGAGATGATCAGCTCGATGTAATGAATGAGTAGGTAAATCATCGAGATAGGGTTGCACAATGTGCTTGATGTCAAGAAACGCGTAAGACATGGCTCTTTGAAAAGTTGCCCCAGCGTTCTTGAGCCCAAAAGGTAATTTGCAATAAGAAAATGTCCCCCATGGACAAATGAAAGCTGTTTTTGGTTGATCAGCAGGTAGAATATTTATTTGATTGTATCCGGAAAAACCATCCATGAAGGAGAATATTTCACTACCGGCACAATCATCAATGATTTGATCGATAGAGGGAGTTGGGTAATTGTCTTTTGGACAGGCTCGATTAATATCTCTATAATCGATACATATTCTTATTGTTCCTTGCTTTTTGTTAACAGGAACAATATTCAATACCCAATCCGTTAACGGAATTGGATAAATGAAACCTGATTTTAAGTCATTTTTCAATTTCTGCTTTAATAGCAGCAGCTTTTCACGGGTGGATCTGACGCAAACGTTGCCGGACGGGTTTAGCATCCGGGTAAGTTTTGATTTCATGAACAACAATTGCTGGGTCAATTCCTGGCATTTCCTCATATGACCAGGCAAACACGTCGCGGAATTCTTGAAATAGGGCCTTATATGTTTGAATTTCATCTTCTGTACAAGAGGCACCTATATGAATGTTTTCAACAATTCCGGGCTTAACTGAAATGTCAATAGGAATAGTTCGAGAAATGTTTCCCAAATTTAACTCAGAATCAAGATTTTTCATTGGATTCTGAGGTTCCTTGACATAATCAGTCGTAAAAATAGATGAAAAATCATTTTCAAAGCGATCAATCTCAAGTAAAAACAAAGATCTATGATGAAGATCTTCCCATGGTAAATCATCAACACACAAGATTTCACGAATTTGCTCATCAATGTGAACAAGTTCGGAAAATGTTGTTAAATTTGAGTTTGATGTTGAAAGTGATTCTTCATGGACCACATTTATTAAGTCAATTTCGGTTGAAGAAGGGTCGGAAAACGACTGCACGGCCTAATACGCAATTTCATATGGACTCAAAGGCATAGCATCACCAAATGAATCTATCTCAGATTCAGAGGGTATGATCCAAGGATCATCATAAACAATAGTGTCTGATGAAATCATATGAATGGTTGTAGTAGAAGACGATGCGTTTGGAGGAGGAAAGGAAAAAGTTCCTAGTAAACTAGAATCTTTAACTAGTCCTACTCCAACATCCTTATAAGGGATAGTTGTTTTGCCAACATGCTAGATACTTTCAGAAGAGGCTGGGTCGGATGAAAAGTAAGTTAGCTGGTCTATAGTTACGATCTTTCCATTATGAGGGAAATTTATAAGCCGAAAGACTGATGAAACAACAACTGTCATAGCATAAGACCAACTACGACCCAAGAGAAGGTTGTAATCTAGAGGGGCATCAACCACCTCCACATCTAGATTAACAGTTTTGCCTTCAACTCCTATAGGTAAATCCTGTAGAATGCCAAAAGGATGGAACCCACGGCCATCAAAGGCCTTTAGAATCATTGGGGATTGATTAAGTGTAGGAGAACCAGGCGATCTCCAACACTGAATCGACATAATACACATTGAGGCTCCCTCATCAATCACAGTCCTATAGCAAGGTCTATTTTTGACTAACACTGGAATCTGGAAAGCCATTTGATGAGGTAAGTGAGGTGTACTAGTTTCTAGATCGAAAATTATAAGGTTCGAGTCCTGAATGTCAACAGATCCTATAGCCAACAATAGTAATTTACGCTGTGCTGGACATGATTGCAGCACCTCCAAAGCCGATATTGCTGAAGGTGAAATAGCCAAATCTTCAACAATGTTATAGTTCTAAGCCGCTCTCGCATGTGGATTGAAAGCTGACTTTCGAAGTATACCCTTGGTGGGCGGTTTGATTACTAAGTCTGGGTTAGGTTTCTCGATCTATAGTGGATCGGAACCGGGAGTTGAAGTTGATGGGTTCGAATTAGAAGATTCTGCTTCCTTACCACCAACAGGACTTTTACTTCCATAATCTTGCGATCGTGTCGCAATCCTAACATGGGACATCATCATTATGGGTTCTTCTGAGGCATTTGAGGAAGAACCTATCATCTTACTGTCTTGACTAGGAAAAGGATCCTTCAAAACAGTAGGTGTTTGGGAACCTTTGATGATTTTCGCAACCTCAGTGCAATGAGGGCAGTCTCTTGTAAAATGATCTTCGTCACAAATGAGACAAGGATAACGAGGTTTGTGTTTCTCATCAGTAGATTCCGTTTTTTTTGTTTTCTCTTTCGAATTTTTATCTGTATTATTTTTCTTCTTCCCTTTCTTTTTACCGCCGGATTTTGATTTGGCTGTGGATGACTCTACAACATGAATATCGGCAAAAATTTCCACGGAAGAATCTCCTATCGGGGAATCTGGTAAAGTTATGATAGGAGAAGAATTCTTGGAATATTTCTTCTTACTTTTGGTATTAACCATACCAATCATACAATCAGCAGCATGAGACCCTGAAGGAGCTGCAGTAATTTGATTTTGTTTAGGAAGGTCGGGAATTTTCTTGTGTAACGTACCTGACTGCGTATAAACTAGGTCAAGGTACTGAGCTTGAGCAATTACTTGCTCTTCAGTAACGACTCTTACCTTAGCTACATCCTCAGTGATTTTCGGTACTAAAGATTTGACAAACCATTCTGCTAAGATCTGATCCGGGATAAAAACTTTCATTAAATGTCGTCGACGTCTCCATTCATGAATGTGATTTGAAATGTAAGTGGACGTTGACTGTTTTAATGAAGTTAATAATTTCGTGCCATTGTCATATCTGACTGGCAACTGAAAATGAGTTAAAAACGAAGTAGCTAACTGACTAAAATTATAAAAAGTGGCTCATGGTAACTCAATGTACCACTTGGTTGCAAGATCAATTAGAGTGCATTGAAAAAGCCTTAAACGGATTGAATCATCTGAAATGGAGTTAGACGCACACCAAAGGTGATAAGTCATCACATGGTTCGACGGGTCCTCTCCTAATTTTCCTTCAAACTTAGGAATATCACTAGGCAACTTATTCGGCATTGGCGGCCAAAACGAAAGATAGTTAATTGGATTGTTCGTAAGGCGCGATAAGTCAAGTAAATCCAAAGTTGCAATGAATGGTAACTGATGATTAGGGTCCCTGAAACCCTGGGTCATGAGACCAGCCCCAGGAGGAGGATATCCAGGATAACTAGGAATTGGAATTGCATTTGGGATATTATATCCTCCCAGAAAACCAGGATTAATCGGACCGTACTGGGGTTGTTGAGGTTGTTGATATGTACATCCAGGGTACGGTTGATACTGATAGACTGGCTGCTGCACAACAAGACCGAATTGGTATTGTCCCTGGTACGATTGATAAGTAAATTGAGGTTGACTTGTGACAACCGTACTTGGACCAGGTTGTCCCACTGGCATTTGAGCCGAAGCCTGAATTGTGGGTCTAGACTGAGGCAAAGATGCTTGAGGATTTGATACAGGAACAGTAGAAACCGGAGCTATCGATACTCCAGAAGTAGGTGGGGTAGATTGAACAGATGTTGCAGCAGTTGCAACAGTCGTTTGAGGCGGAGTTCGAGGCGAACTAGGCCCAGGCTGAGAAACTACAGAAGGTGTAGAAGTTTGAATAGTAGACTAGACAGGTTGCTGGGTTGAACCAGAAACCAAGGGTTGTCCAGATTGAGATGACAACTGCACATTCGGTTGCAAGATCTGTTGAGATTGAGATGGATCCCACACTAAGTTCATTCCGGGGTACGGACCCATAGCAGGTTGAGCATATTGAGGACCATAACCGGGTTGAGGGTAGGGTTGATAATTCAAAGGTACATTTCCAGTTCCTTGGACAAATGATTGACCAGAAGGTGGTTGGAAACCTTGGGTTGGGTACTGACCTTGAGGTTGATAACCTTGAGGCACGTACTGATACTGGGGTTGACCTTGAGGTACATATTGATATTAGGGTTGACCTTGGGGTACATACTGAGTCTGGGGTTGACCTTGAGGAATGTACTGTCCCGTAGGTATGTATTGTCCTTGAGGTTGCCCCCCAGGCAGTAATTGGGTACCTTGAGGTTGCCCCCCAGGCAATAATTGAGGACCTTGAGGCTGCCCCCCAGGCGGTAACTGGCCACCTTGAGGTTGCGGATTTGGAATGGTACCTGACATCATAAGAATATCTTCTACACTCAACGGCTTAGTTCCGTTATTACCAGTTAATAACCCTTGTTCAATAGGTTGAGGAGATGCTCCCGAAAAAGTACCAGTAAGTGACTGATACCCAGAGGGAACAGAAGGACCGCCATATAAAAAGGTTTTTGGAGATTGAGAAAACATGGACGATTGTCTCGACATATTTAACGGAGGATAATAACCCCTAGGTGTTGGATGAAAAGGAATGCGAGGTGGTGAAAAACTTAGTCCTGGGTTTTCCAAAAAATTGGTCAATGAAAGATACCAAGCATCCCTCCTAGGTGGACTGTAAAAGATCGATTCATGCTCCCTAAGTTCTATAGCTGGTTGATTTTCAGGGATAGGTATACCTTCTTCCAGAGTAACAAGTTCTTCAATAGCAATAAGTCCAGAAGGAAGATTTTGGGTAATGACTCTTTCTACCCTGGGTGAACTAGGACCACTGGAAGTTGGAGAGGCAAATCCTGATGTTGGAGTAGCAGCAGGTTCAGTTTCAGGTTCAGATATTTCAGGTTCCTCAACTAAATCACTAGTAGAAGAAAAACTACCAGTAACTTAGGAAAGAGAAACAGGTTCTAAAATATACTCTAGTGCTTGAACTTGGTAATTAGGATGTACAACCAAAGAAGACTCTCCTTCTTCAGGTGACCCAACTCTACTGTCACTAGGAGTTACAAGGGCTCGTAGCCCTTCAAGCTGGCTCGGTGAAAACTCAGGAGGTTGGCCCCGAAGTCTACGAGACTTCCTCGGTAATTCAGCCACGATTAAATATTTTAACTACTTCACACGCAAACAAAGAAAAATCTCAATGAAAACCACCTAAAGTCTCTAAAGAACCAAACAATTTTGAATCACACGCCTAAAGAATCTAAGAGATCAAACCACACACAAATAGTAACTTTCCGTACCGAAAACACTAGTTGGTGATGAAATCCAACATCGCAGAATTCAATACAGAAATGGCGGTTGGAACAGTTACCCCGGCAACCTGCTTAATGAATAGACTGGAACAAGTTTCTCCACTAAACCGTCTCGAGTGAAGAGAACCCCCCAGAAAATCCAAGTGAGTCTAGCCGACGTCTGCTCTAGGTATAGTGGGATCTTCCCTCCACCATCACCTTAGGAAAGAATTCTATAGAAAATGGTCACTATGGTTACCAACGAAAACAAATATACCTAGGAGAACAGTCTGTGATCCGATACACACGCAAGGGCAGAGTAGCAAGCTCAATCCCCTTGAAGGCTCCTTGACATAATCCAAGGTTTACCAATAAGTGACCCCAGGCTCCTCGACAATGGTTAACCCGAGGTTTACCGTTTTTAATACGTGTATATCTAGTATTGTTCCCAATGAGGAAGGATTGATTACCCCATTGGTTCGGACACGATCTCGTGCTTGACTCCTATAAGAAGAGCTTCCCAGAGCATAGATGTAACAATTTGAATTTATCTCCTATCGCAAGTTACAGCTACTTGTTTGTTTTACTATCTTGGAGAGTTAATTACTCCCTACTCCAAGATACTAGCCTAAGTTATGTTGGTGATAAAGAGCCCTAGAAATAAAAAGATTACTAGATAGATTTTACTTTAAGCGTTATTTTTATTGGTTTCTTCTTAAGTCAAAAGGTGTGGAGATGAAACTTATGGTGTGAAGACTCGACTCCAAATCACTAAAAATGCACTTAAGATGAAAAAAATCCTTTTTCTTCAATGAATTTCTAGCTAGAGAAAGAGTTGAGAATGCAAATGCTTGTAAAAACAAATCTTTCCTTAGCAAACAAATAAAAAGAAGAACTTTTTGTCTTTTCCAATGAACTCAAAAACGAGACAACTCGTTATGCTCACGAAAATTTCCTTTTCTTTTCAAACACTCGAATACTACAAAAACAAACTTTTTCAAAATAGATTTTTTTTATTTTTATAAAACACTCAAAACTATAGAAAAATCTAATCTTGAGATCTATAAATTCTAAAAAACTATTTGAAGTAAAAGCTTACAAGATTTCTTTTCAAGGATGTTTTACTTAGTTATGAGCAAACTAAGGACTAATTTGTCCAGAATCACAAATCAGTCAAAAAACAACCAGCTTTTGTTTTCTTTTCTAAAAATGAAATCCAAAACTTTCAACACAAGTCCTTTCGAAGTTTCGCAAAGAGAAAAACAAGATGGATTCCTCAACAAAGGCAGATTTTGCAAAACGGTCAGACTCATAAGAAGGCCAACAAAAACCAAGGTGATCTGAGGTTTCTAAGGCTTCTAAGCTCTGAGTTACTACAAGACCAAACGAAAATCAAGCCTGGCACACAAAACTCCTAGGAATTTCACTTAAAACCCTAATGCCAATGGAATTAACCTAAGAAAAGTTCCTGACAAGTCACGTGCAGATTTGGGCAGAGGCTAAAAACACATAAACAAATCCTAAGCTGACTGAATGAGAAAATTTCAAGTTTTTCAAAATTTTGACAGGGTCCGCAGGCCCCAAGTATACCCAGGTGAGGTACCGCTTTGTGTGTAAAACAAAAGTGCGGGGATGTCTACACTATGTTACAAGCAGAGGGTACAGTCCTCTTCCAAAAGTACGAAAAACAAAAAATAATTCAATATGTACTGAACCTACCCAATCCCACACAAATCAAGCCAAAAACCAGAAACAAAGACACAGCTTCTCAAGTCAAAGTAAAAGCAAAGGAAAAAATCAAAAATTCAAGTCCCCAGCGGAGTCGCCATTTTGTCGGCCGGATAAGTCATTCTTGTGGACAAGACCGACCTCTCTAGTATCTAATGATATCTAGCGAAACCAAGTAAATTCTATCTTTCTCTAAATATGAAATTTATAAATAAAGGCAAACAAGTGTTTTAGGCCTACCTCAGGTCCAGTGCAAGTTTGTGGAAGCCACGCTCTGTTGATCCAAATGAGCTCCCTTGTAAAGAATCTGCAAACACAAACAAGCACACACATTAAATAGCACCTGAAAATCCAATATAATAAAGCATATTTATCATGACGATCAAGGAATTCATGAAACAAACCATGTAAGAAAATTTATTGAGAAAAATGAATCTGATTGTATTAACTTTAATCAAAGAAGAACTTTACAACCTTAGTGCCTTGATGCTGTACAAGCTCCTCCCAGGGTCCAGCAAGAATCTCCTCTACTTTGACAAGTTTCACTCTCTTCCCAATGAAGCCAAAAGGTATGTAATCTCTCCTCTCAATCTTAACTAGGAAGTCTCAATTCCAACAGCATTTACCCTAAAAAATGTTCAGCTTCTAACCTCCCTAGCAACCAACCCAATGCCTTAATTTATAGTGCAATGGAGGGAAGTTACTAGGTCCACCTTCAAAGGGATAAAGCCCTCCTTCAAAGGGATAAGCTCCTCTCATCAAGGGATTAGCTCCTTTAGTTTTGGGATGCATGAACCACCTAGGAGCGAACCATCCACGTCAAGATTCCTTCTAGAATCATCCAGAATTAACCCAAAGTGAGTTTTTAAGAATAAACTTGCGCCTTTTTTACTTTCACAGGGGTCCGCACCCATTCCTTTAGAGACAGGGTGGGCAGGTCCGCAGGTAAGATGACCAAGGGGTGCAGGACCACAGGTAACAATAAGAGAAAGTGCGGAACCAGAGCTTTATTGATTTTCAAGGACTTTCTCTCATTTTGAAAGCTTGACATGAAGAGCTGAGGTTTGAGACTTGCTAAGGAGGACAGTATGAGTGATGATAGACCCATACTAACTGCAAATAGTCATGGTGACAATATTTTGTGTAACACATGGTATCGGAGCAAAGGTGATCAAAGAGAACAGTATACAAAGGAGGGAGAAGTCCGAAGTTTGAAGTTCTTGGTTATAAAAATCGAAATCTTATCACATCTCAAATTTCACCAATGGTGTTCAATAGTTTGAGACTCGAGTATGCTCTGGATGGCAACTCAAATTATATAGCCTGGAAGGATCGCATGGAAATGGTATTAGAGGACAATGGTTTGAAGGAATTCATTGATCAGTGAGTCCCCAAGCCAGCAGCAGTGAATTCCCAAGAATTGGCAGAATGGAAGAAATGTGTGGCTAGAGCGAGGAGGATTCTTCTATAGGGAGTTCGAGATCACATTGTCTTGAGTTTCCATGGGAAGGAAACACCACTTTCAATGTGGAAAACATTGAAGGATCTATATTAGAACAACAATGATCAGAGGAAGCTGGCACTAAAAGACAAGCTTCGGAAAATCAAGTGTGGAAAGGGCAACACGATCTCTACATATCTAAACAAGCTCACCACCTGCAGGGATGAGCTTGGAAGTGTACGAATCACGACAGCCGATGATGACATGGTGAGTATTTCTCTCCTCGGTCTTGCTAAGAGCTGGCATAGCTACCAAGACTCAATAAATGGAAGAGAGAAACTGCCAGATTGGGAACGACTGTGGTCGGATCTGATGCAGGATGAAATAAGGAGAAGCACCAAAGATGGTTCTTCATCAAAGCATGATGATGAAGAAAATCTAGCCTTAGTGAGTAAGGCGAGGAAAGGGAAAGGGAAGGCTTCCCATTCTAAATCGATTTCTTCCCATGGTGGGAAGAAGATTGACAAATCTAAAGTGTGATTCTTTAATTGTCATGAGGTGGGCCATTATGCAACAAATTGTCCACAGAAGAAATCCAAGAAGGGGTCCTCGAAAGGATCAGATGGTGAGGCACTGGCCTCACAGTTCGAATTGGATTTCACCCTCATCGCATGCATGGTTTCATCGATGGTGGGTTGTGTTTGGTACTTGGACAGTGGAGCCTCATTCGACATGACCGGCAACAAGAGTTTATTCGGTACCTTGGAGGAGAAGGACCTCCAGATGCGCATAGATATGGGTGATGATGGAAAGTACCGTGTTTTAGGTGAAGGCACGGTTGTGTTTCAGAGGGAGCATGGAGCTCCTCTCACCCTGACTGATGTAAAATATGTGCCTGGACTGAAGAAGAACCTGGTATCTGTACAATGTTGGAAGACAAACGCTATGATGTAGTCTTTAGTAAAGGAAAGGCATTCCTGAGACACATCAGCATGGGGCAGACCAAGAGGATTGGGATTCGAGTGAAGAATCTCTACAAGCTGGAGGTAGATGATTGTGCTACATTGAGTTCCAAAGCATAGTTGGTGCAAAGCCAATATATTGGCGAGCTATAACATAGAAGATTGGGCCACTTGCACCATGGGGCCTTGAAGATCATGTAGCAGATTTCTACCAGACTTCCCAAGGGTCAACTTGAGCAAGTGGATACATGCAAAGGTTGTAACTTGGGTAAGTATGAAAAATCTTCCCTTCGGGATAGAGACAATCAAGCTGGAGCAATCCTAGAGGGAGTTCATATAGATGTGTGTGGACCATTCTTGACAGCCTCCACCACTAAACAAAGGTACTATGTTAATTTCATTGATGATTTTTCTCGTAGATGCTGGATCTATTTCATGCAAAAGAAGGATCAAACCTTCTCAAGGTTTTGTGAGTTCAAATCCTTGGTTGAGAAAGAATCAGGAAAGAAGATAAGGGCCTTGCGAAGCGACAATGGTGGAGAGTATGTCTCCCAAGAGTTTAAGGACTTCTGTGCAACAGAAGGAATTAAACGGGAATTGATGGCACCCCGTAACCCACAGTAGAATGGGGTGGCCGAAAGGAAGAACAGAATGATTGTCGAAGCAGCTCGGGTGATGCTACATGACCAAGGCCTACCACTTCATTTGTGGGTTGAGGCATGCAATATAGTGGTATACTTGCAGAATAGAAGCCCACATCATATACTGGGGATGAAGACTCCAGAGGAGGCTTTCTCCGGGAAGAGACCAAATGTGAGTCACTTCAGGATCTTTGGCTCATCGGTATTTTTCCATGTGACCAAAGATGCCCAAAAGAAACTTGAGCCAACAGTAGAGTTGGGGATACTTGTGGGGTACACTGATACACCCCACAACTATCGAGTGTTCTTGCCTACCAGTCAGAGGACAGTGGTACACCTAGATCTAAAGTTTGACGAGCAGAAGGCCATGCGAGTTTCCCTTGAGAGGGAGCTCAAGTTGCATGCAGAGGAGGAACTTTTGGTTCCTAAGGAGGAGGAGCCTCGGACTGATGCAGAGCAGTTGCATGCAGAGGATCCAGGAGTGGAGACATCCACTCATGCAGAGCCTTCCAGAGATGGGTAGAAATGCTCAAGGGAAGATGACAAATTGTTGATGGATGCGAGAGAGAATGTGGGACAACCATCTTCTCAGTGCAAACAGAGGAGGTCAC
Organism: Pinus tabuliformis; assembly: GCA_031772625.1. Classification (NCBI taxonomy): domain Eukaryota; kingdom Viridiplantae; phylum Streptophyta; class Pinopsida; order Pinales; family Pinaceae; genus Pinus; species Pinus tabuliformis. The sequence goes on along the minus strand of CM062811.1, from coordinate 1,191,058,412 downwards.
CTAAGCGGTACACTGGTTACATGGCCCTGGTTGGGGAATGTATAGAGACCGAACCATCTTCCTTTGAGGAAGCAGTGAAGAAACTAGTCTGGGTTGATGCTATGGTGGAGGAGCATGACTCCATAGTTCAGAATAGTGTTTGGGATGTTGTTCCAAGACCGAATAACAAGTCAGTGGTGATTTCCTGATGGCTTTACAAGGTAAAGCAAGCAACTGATGGTAGTGTGGAGAAACATAAGGCAATGTTTGTTGCCCGTGGTTTCTCACAGGTCGAGGGGATTGACTAAGATGAGACTTTTGCTCCTATAGCAAGGTACTCATCTATCAGATCGATGTTGGCACTATCAGCACAGATGGGTTGGAAGATCCATCAGATGGATGTGAAGACTACGTTCCTGAATGGCAAGATTGAGGAAGAGGTGTACATAGAGCAGCCGGAAGGATTTGAGACCTTTAATCGTGAGTCGCATGTGTGCCAACTCAAGAGAAATTTGTACGGGCTGAAGCAAGCACCTCATGCTTGGTACACCAAGATCGACAGCTATTTCAACAGGTTGAGCTTCACAAAGAGTGAAGCGGATGCGAACCTATACCACATCATGGCAGAAGGTAAGCCATTGATCATTGTTCTTTATGTTGATGATCTAATATTAACAAGTGATGATCAGTTGATCAAGTCTTGCAAGGAGGACCATGCAAGAGAGTTTGAGATGAAAGACCTGGGTCTCATGCACTACTTTCGAGGCATGGAAGTGTGGCAGAAGGATGGGGAAGTGTTTGTGTCTCAAGGCAAGTATGCCAATGAGATACTCAGGAGATTCCACATGGAGAAGTGCAAGCCCATGTAGACTCCTCTAGTAGGTAACTGGAGGAAGAAGGATGCTACTTCAGCTGAGGTAGTAGCTGCTACTGTGTATCGACAGTTTGTGGGTTCATTGATGTATTTAGTGAACACACAACCATATTTGTGCTTTGCAGTGAACCAGCTGAGTCGAGCTATGGTTCAGCCTACCAAGATGTTTTGGAAGGTAGCGAAGCATGTGCTGAGATACCTCAGAGGCACATCTCAGTATGGATTATGGTATAGACGAACAGAGTGAGTGAAGCTTCAAGGCTTCACAGATGCAGATTGGGCAGGGAGTCCATCAGATCGGAAGAGAACTTCAGGAGGAATTTTCAACCTTGGTTCAGACGCAATTTCTTGGTACAGCAGGAAACAAAGGTCAGTTGCACTTATCTCAGCAGAGGCAGAATACATGGCTGTAAGCCAGGCAACATGTGAGGCCATTTGGATGCGGAAAATTCTAGTTGGATTGTTTGATCAGAGGATGGATCCAACTGTGATCTATTGCAATAATCAGAGTTGTAACAAACTTTCTGAGAATCCAGTATTTCATGATAGGTCCAAGCACATCGATATCCGGTATCATCATCTTCGAGACTGTGTGGTGAAGAGGATCATGTTGTTGCAGTATGTTTCGACCAAGGAGCAGGATGCAGACATTTTGACTAAGGCATTGTCAAAATGAAAATTCGAGTTCCATAGAGACAGGATTGGGGTGACGGATAATCCCTTTCTTGTTGAGAGCGAGTGTTGAAAATAGCAACAAGAAATTCTAAAAATAGCATTCCTATAGATAGCATTTCGGGATACATTCCAATTTTAATTAGTCCCTAAATTAAAATTGTGAATTAAAATTCGAATTTGAGCTCAGCAGTTGTTTGTAAAATAATTAGTTAATTCATCTTGAGTTAATTAGTTAGAGAAAATCAAACATGAAGTGTATGTGAAGACATGCAACAATTATCCCTTTCATTGAGGAAGTTATCCCTTAATTAAGGAGATCAGGATGAGTTGTACTTTGAGTTGTAATTAGTTAGCTCGGCTAACTGACTTAAGTCCAATTAGATTAGTTCCAACAGTTTGTGGAACTGATTATGAGTTCAGTTAGTCAATGCATGCATTCATGCAACTAGTGTACTTCAAATAACTGAATATTCTCTCATAAATAACTCATGCATGGCAGTTCTGATAGAGACCCAGTTGAGATCAAAGGATGGGACAGTGTACTATCAGTTGCAGGAATATTCCCATGAGGATATCTCTTGCATGTAGAAGGAACTCTTTCCTTGAGGATTGCGCAGTTATTTCTGAGTTTGGTGCACAGTGTGTGAGGAAATTACACACAGGTGGCAGCTTGAGGACCCAAGAGAAACTGCGCAAGGAAATAGGAGGCTTGGAGGACTAAAAAAAGGCATATGTGTTGTCTATTCTGTCTATGAGCAGCATTGAGGGATTGTACTGAGAGTTGGATAGCTTGTGAGCTAAAGCTTTGTGTAATCCCGAGATATTTCCACTTGTATGATAATACAGAGATTAGGGTTTTTAGCTGAGGCTTTCCCCAGAGTATTCTTCTGTGTTCATGTGTGATTGATTTCTTCTTCATCTGTTATATGTGTTCTATTTGATCTTGCTCAAAATCGATTAAGCTTCTGCAAGTTTGTTTGTAGAAGTAGATCAAGTATTTTGCTTTAGTATATTGCATTATCAGGTGATCTACAGTAAGAATTTCTACAAATGGGGGGGAATATGTTAACACAGCACTTCAGAACCTTTGCCTCGAGTTTGGCATACAGTTGCAGCACACAGTTCTGTACACTCCGCAGCAGAATGGAGTTGCTGAGAGAAAGAACCGATCTCTCAAAGAGATGGCTTCCTGCATGCTGCATGCTAAGTCACTACCTCATAAGTTATGGGTTGAGCACTTAATTGTGCTAACTACATCCAGAACAGATATCCTCATAGATCTGTCAAGGATCAGACCCCCTTTGAGGCTTGGAATGTGATGGGAATTAAAATTGCACTCAGGCGAAAATCCCTTACATTAACAATTATCAGTCATGGGTCTATGGTTATTGCCCACTAATACTATTAGAAGCGTTAATTGAGGCCTTAAGCCTCTAAACCTAGAACAACACCACTTAAACGATTTTTCTTTGAAAACCAGGACCACACAACTCTATCGGAAATACACAAGAAACATGTAAAACCTGACCGAAACATATAAGTCGAACTTCAAATATTATAAACTCGCGTTCATAAATCATCGAGTCCATTTCATTATCGGAAGTGTTTAATGATGGAACCCAGCTCCGGAACACTTAGACGGGCTTCAAATAAAAATTAACCCACGTCCATAAATTCATCGGTTCTACTCGGGCCATTAACTAGCACGCACTTCTCTATGCGATCACCATCTGATCAGTTAACCGACGGACGGTCCTGTGTTAAAATTGGCAACCAGGGAAAAACTTCATGTGGGTCATCTTATTCATGGCTAATAATATTTTTATTAGATTCCTCTCGTCGAGAGGTGTAGGATTGATATAAAGATCATCCAATTCCGATAAGTATTCATGGAGATATGAATTTATTTTGATTATGGAATTATTATCAAGCCGACCTACAACTCATGTAGGCTCAGAAGCCCAACAGTCGCATCTATTCACCCACCTACGTTGTGTATAAATTTAAGAGGAATTTTCCTCATTTAGACTCACTCATCTCATCACATCTCTCTCTCTCTACTGCGCAGATATGAGTCTCTTCTCTACTGCGCTGAAATGGGTCTCTCTCTCTCACACATGTGAAGCCGGAAGCTGTTGAATTTGAAGCTGCAACTGCAAAAGTAAAGATTGAATTGCGTGGCCTAGAAGGTCTCCTCTTTGGAACTGCGCTGTAGGTTCATCTAAACCTCCTCTGAAAGCCGAAACTTTTGGTGGTGGAATGAAGTCAATCCGACGAACGGTTTGCAAGATATCGACTGCCCTAGTTTGAAGCCAGAAACTGCTGAAACTGAAGCTGCAACTGCAGAAGTAAAGATTGACTTGCGTCGCCTAGAAGATCTCCTCATCTGAACTGCATTGTAGGTTCATCTGAACCTCCTCTGGAAGCCGAAACTTTTGGTGGTGGAATGAAGTCAATCCGACTGTCGGTTTGTGAGATATGGTCTGCCCTAGTTTGATAATGAAGCCGCTAATACTGATGCTACTGATCTAGGGTTTGCTACTGCTGATATGAATCAGATTTATTGTACTATTTCTCTCTGCTGAATTATTGAAGATAAAATAAGATTTGATCAAAGGGTTTCCCCACACATTGTGGGGTTTGTCCCTGGCTAGCCGCCACATCTTGTGTCTCTTGTCTTGGCTTGTTTTATGTCGATCGTTTAATGTTCTATTTGCACTTTACTTTATGTACGTGTGATTTCTAATCTTTGGAATATAAAGTAAACTGTTATAAGCATAGAACATACCATAACTTAACATGGTATCAGAGCTGAGGTGAAGACAAAGCCCGCGCAAGAGCAAGAGCAATCATCGAAGAGAATATTGGCAAGGCTATCCTAAAAGAACTATGGGGTCCTCAACACTCTTTCCTGCTGAAGACAAGCTCCGTGAGAAAGCTGACTATCACGGATGGAAGATGTCTATCGATCTAACCCTTGAGAATCAAGGAGTGTTGGATCATGTGAGAGGCAATATTGTTGAGCCTCCATCAAATGCATCCGTTGCTGCCTCGAACAAATGAAAAAATGGAGAAGTCAAAACAATAGAAGATCATCCGAGACTCTATCAACAAGCACTTGGTGGCCTACATCTCTGAACTGGACACCTCCAAGGAAATCTACGATAGACTGGTGAGTTTATTTAAAGTTAATGATACAAATCAAGTTTTGTTTCTTAGAAATAAGCTGAAGGAAATCAAGAAGGGTAAAGATGAAAGTATGGAAGCATACTTCTTAAGAATCACCGAGATCAAGAACGATCTCCTATCTATTGGGGAAACCATTACTGACAGAGAAATGGCACTCACAACTCTCGGAGGATTGCCATCTGAATGGTATGTGTTCAGGACTACTCTTCTGAACTATAATGTAATTCCTGGTTTCGAGGAATTAATGGCTAGATGCATTCAAGAAGAAACAAGGGAAGAAGTGTAAGAAATGCCCATGCCTAAAGGTCCTCCTGCTGCCTTTTCTTTTCATGCAAAGAAAAGAAATAATTCCGGGACTAAATCAAAAGGAAAGGCTGGACCTAAGGGTAGAAGAAAATGACGATGTTACATTTGCGATAAAGCAAGTCACTATGCAAGGGAGTGCCCTGATAGAAAGGACTCACTCTAGGACGATGATCAAAATCCCTCTGATGGAAAATCAATGGAATGACAAATTCAACAGCAAAGGTAAGAGGAGAGTTGGGAATCGAGGAAGAGGACAAGCATTCAAGAAGGCCAGAAATTCCAGGATGTATTAAATGCACCTGACCTCAAAAAGAACCTAGTGTCCATCTCGGGAACGGAATACAAAGGCTACAAGGTAACCTTTAGCAATGGCAAGGAATGTATATGGAAAAATAATGTTAAAGATGCCTTTACTCTTGGGTTTAGTGATTCATTATATCAGGTCGATGGAACTCTGTTAGGTGTCATGTCTTATGACACATCTCTTCAGTCCAAACTTTGGCATTAGAGGTTTTCCCCCCTTCATTATAAAGCTATACTCGGTGTAAGACAAATGGTGATAAGGATGCCCGAATTCTGAATAGAGAATGAAGGTGTATGTCCAGGATGTGCTGAAGGAAAGCTCAAAAGGGGACCATTCCCCTCAAGCCAAAGCAAGACCTCTGATATATTACAATTGGTTCACTCAAGCATACCTGAGGTTGGCATTAAGAGGGAGACTACTACACCACATACTCCTGAGCAGAATGGTGTGGTGGGAAGGAAGAACCGCACGATGATGGAAGCTGTCTGGGCCATGCTACATGATCAAAGACTTCTGATGTTTCTATGGGCTGAAACTACAATCACCGTCGTATATGTACAAAATTGATGCCCTCATCAAGCATTGGGTTCCAAGACTCCTAAAGAAAAGTTCACCGCAAGGTGAACAATCTTTCGACTTTGAGGAGCTCTCAAGAAGCCAACACCAGGGAACCAAAAGAAAAGGATGATGAATCAATGCCTGATGTAGAAGAACCCATGGATTTGATAGATTCTCATCCACATGAGCCTTCCTCTTCTAGGAAGAGGCCTTCATGGCTTTGGGGGATACTTGATGATGCTAAAGGACATGCTGCACCTTGAGGAACCTTCCGTCAAAGTAAGAAACTTAATAGGTATCAAGGATACCTGACCATCATGAGCACGATCATACAAAATGAGCCTTCGTCATTCTCAGATGCCATCAAGCATCAAGTATGGAAGGATGCTATGACCAAAGAATATGATTCTATCATAAAGAATGATGTTTGGGAAGTAGTTCCCAGACCCCAGGACAAGACTGTTGTTACTTCCAAATGGCTTTACAAGATAAAGCATGCAGCAGATGGAAGCACGGAAAAGTATAAGGCTTGTTTTGTTGCTCGTGGTTTATCCCAGAAGGGAGGTATAGACTATGATGAGATATTTGCACCTGTTGCCAGATATACGACCATCCACTCGATCATAGCCCTTGCCGCTTCACAAGGATGGAACCTACATCAGATGGATGTCAAGACTGCGTTCTTGCATGGCTCGATCAAAGAAGAGGTCTACGTGGAGCAACCCGAAGGATTTGAGATTTATGATCGAAAATCTCATGTATGCAGGTTGAAGAAAGCTCTCTATGGGCTGAAGCAAGCACCCCGAGCATGGTATGAGAGGATCGATAGCTACTTGATGAAGCTGGGATTCACTAGGAGTGAAGCCGATCCTAACCTTTACTTTAAGGTTGAAGATGACAAGCCTCTCATACTGGTATTGTATGTTGATGACCTCTTTGTAACAGGTGCAGACCCTCTCATTCACAATTGTAAGAGGGAGCTGGCCTCTGAATTTTAAATGAAAGACCTAGGACTGATGCACTACTTCCTAGGACTTGAAGTATGGCAGAAGCCAAGGGAAATTTTCCTATCTCAAGGGAAATATGTGGTAAAGATATTGGAAAGATTTGGTATGATGGACTGCAAGCCTGTGACTACCTCGAGGATCTTAACTTTTAGAAGTTATATGGTAGTGATGTCGGACCAGATTTGGGAAATGCCTCTGAGTTTCATAAACTCATTCACATTGATGTTCTTGGTGAACCTCCGTTCGAACATATTTTTTGCAGTTAGCATTGTGAGCTCATATTTGGTTGAGCCTCACTGGATTGATGCCAGGAATCTTCTGAGATGTCTTCAGGAAACAATCTCTCATGGATTAAAATACACTGCCAGAGATGTGAGACTACTTGGATATACTGATGTTGATTGGGCAGGCAGTGTGGTGGACCGTAAGAGCACTTCCGGATACTATTTCACCTTGGGATCTGCTTCGATATCCTGGATGAGCAGGAAGCAGAAGTCGGTGGCTTTGAGCACCGCCGAAGCAGGATATATTATTGTTAGCATAACCTCGTGTGAGGTAGTCTGGTTGCGAAAGCTCTTTAGTGAGCTGTTTGGATTTACATTGGATACCACTGTGATTCTCTATAACAACCAGAGGTGGGATTTGATTATTGAGGAATCCCGTCTTCAGCAGATAGACATCATCTTGGATATGGTAAGTTGATGAGCAAGGAGGCTCCATCGCATTAAGATGATGTACAGGTTGATACACCTTGTCAAAGCCCCAAGGAAAGATCTAATCTGTGATTTTCCCAAATGACTTGGAGTCGGTAAGAAACCCTTGTACAAGGGTCCTGCATGTTGCATACATTGAGCTCTGGGAGCTCTAAGGGCTTGCGATTATTACGGGAGCAACATATGACCACAGGGTGACTCACCCTCCCCTGGTGGTGCACACTGGAACAAGATGATTCGCTTTCTTGTGGGACAAGATGATTCGCTCTCTTGTGGAATAGGATGATTCGCTCTCCTGTGTAGCAGGATGATTAGTTCTCCTGTGAGGCCTGGATTGATGTGTTCTCCATGGCAATTGTAGCAGGATTGATGTGTTCTCCTGTGAGGCCTGCATTGATGTGTTCTCCATGGCGATTGTAGCAGGATTGATGTGTTCTCCTGTGAGGCCTGGATTGATGTGTTCTCCATGGCGGCCTAGATTGATGTGTTCTCCATGGTGGCCTAGATTGATGTGTTCTCCATGGCAATTGTAGCAGTATTGATGTGTTCTCCATGGCGATTGTAGCAGGATTGATGTGTTCTCCTGTGAGGCCTGGATTGATGTGTTCTCCATGGCGGCCTAGATTGATGTGTTCTCCATGGCAATTGTAGCAGGATTGATGTGTTCTCCTGTGAGGACAGGATTGATTAGTTCTCCTGTCGAGGCATCCTACCCATGCAGTCTGGGACTCATGGGAAGTACCTCTCATCTGATCAATGAGCAGGGAAATGAAGTTAGGGACCATAGTAGTACCGATGGACGCATCGTTGTAACTACCGTACTCCCTACGCTAGGATGACCTCCATTGATCTGGGATCAATGATACTGGTCTGGGACCAGTGGTAGGAGTTGTACCATACTATGATGCTGACTTCGGGTCGGTTGAGACTGGTCTGGGATCAGTGGTACATACTCTGAGACTGACTTTGAGTCAGTGGAGGATGATATTGGTTTGGGACCATTGGAGTTGTACTCACTATGACGCTGACTTTGGGTTGGTTGAGACTGGTCTGGGACCAGTGGTACATACTCTAAGACTGACTTTGAGTCAGTATGATACATCCTCGATCATTTCTTCTTCTTCATAATTCGGAAAAAAGCAGAGTAGAACAGAACAATGCAAGAGCAGAGCAGAACAGAACAAATCAGTACAGATCAGTGCAGGGCAGAACAAGACAAAGCAGAATAGGCAAAATAGAGCACAGCAGGGCAAGGGTTAGGCTGTACAAGGCAGTGCATTTGATGGATGAATAGTAACGACCGATAGACAGATTGCAGATGAAGTTCTCCATGGTTGAGAGGGAGTGTTAAAATTGGCAACCAGGGCAAAACTTCATGTGGGTCATCTTATTCATGGCTAATAATATTTTTATTAGATTCCTCTCGTCGAGAGGTGTAGGATTGATATAAAGATCATCCAATTCCGATAAGTATTCATGGAGATATGAATTTATTTTGATTATGGAATTATTATCAAGCCGACCTACAACTCATGTAGGCTCAGAAGCCCAACAGTCGCATCTATTCACCCACCTACGTTGTGTATAAATATAAGAGGAATTTTCCTCATTTAGACTCACTCATCTCATCACATCTCTCTCTCTCTACTGCGCAGATATGAGTCTCTTCTCTACCGTGCTGAAATGGGTCTCTCTCTCTCACACACATGTGAAGCCGGAAGCTGTTGAATTTGAAGCTGCAACTGCAGAAGTAAAGATTGACTTGCGTGGCCTAGAAGATCTCCTCTTTGGAACTGCGATGTAGGTTCATCTGAACCTCCTTTGAAGGCTGAAACTTTTGGTGGTGGAATGAAGTCAATCCGACGAACGGTTTGCAAGATATTGACTGCCCTAGTTTGAAGCCGGAAACTTCTGAAACTGAAGCTGCAACTGCAAAAGTAAAGATTGACTTGCGTCACCTAGAAGATCTCCTCATCTGAACTACGTTGTAGGTTCATCTGAACCTCCTCTGGAAGCCGAAGCTTTAGGTGGTGGAATGAAGTCAATCCGACTGTCGGTTTGTGAGATATGGTCTGCCCTAGTTTGATAATGAAGCCACTAATACTGATGCTACTGATCTAGGGTTTGCTATTGCTGATATGAATCAGATTTATTGTACTATTTCTCTCTGCTGAATTATTGAAGATAAAAGAATATTTGATCAAAGGGTTTCCCCACACATTATGGAGTTTGTCCCTGGCTAGCCACCACATCTTGTGTCTCTTGTCTTGGCTTGTTTTCTGTCGATCGTTTAATGTTCTATCTGCACTTTACTTTATGTACGTGTGATTGCTAATCTTTGGAATATAAAGTAAACTGTTATAAGCATAGAACATACCATAACTTAACATCCTGATCGTTGGAACTCAACGAGGATTTAACCCCGCTGTATAACACCCATCGGGTCCGATTTGGGAATTAGCAATCACTCTTATTCACACCCAATACCCATCCGATCAATCTTTCAACGGACAGTCCGATCATCTCTGGACTTCAACTAGATTAAATCTCGGCTCATAACGTCATCGGGTCCGTCTTTGGGAATACCACTTATGGTTTTGAGGTCGCCCAATAATCCATTTACCACCTTATGAAGACTGCTTTTTCTACTTAACGCCCTCGCGTCTATGCCATGCGATGACTGTCGATCGGACGATCGACATCTATTTACTCCGCCATTTTCCTTATTAACTTGGTTTCATTCGCATTTGATGGTTTCTGTGTTAAACTGCCTTCCTCTGCCATACTCTGTTTCGACATCCATATAACAATTAACTATGATATCTTGGGTATTGTTGGATCGCCATCGATCCTACAGTGATCAATGGTCGATCAACATGCCTACAAATGGAATTTTAGTCATCTACGCATATACATATAACAGAACTTCAAAAATGGCACAATACATAGTTCCTCTACCTCTAAATTACCCACTCTCGTTCTTATTATTAAAAGAATATCAAAAATAAAACAGAGTTCTATTTCGGACCTTGATGGCCTGATTTACATTCATTTCTCCTCTCGCTCTGCTCACTCACTTTCTCTCCCGAATCCTTCCTCTCTGGCCTGATTCTTCTAATTAGTGGCCTCCGTTCCTAATCTGCCCGTAGGCTTACAATCCCCTCATGAATCCTCTCGAATCCTCTCTCCCTCAGAAAACAAAGGAAAATACATATATGCTCTATCTAACCATCTCCTTCACAATTGAAGGAATAGACTATACATTTAGAAATCAAATCCTATCCAAATCTGAACAAACTAAATTACTTGGATTGATCTCCACACAGGGAGGATTAACTTGCCACCTATTCTCTCTTTTCCTTAGTATTTTGCAACAATATAACTACTTACATACTTTGCAATTTATAGAAATTAAGTAACCAATTCTTCTTCCAAGCTTTAGCCACAACATGTGACCACACCATCACATTGTTGGCTAGGCCTAGATGCTCCTGCATCAGACTCCCAAGGTTAAAAATAATCATGATCTCCTAATCATGTGCTTCTGATTTGTGTCCTCCTAGATCCCATACTTTGTTCGATAGTCTATCCTTGGTTACTACTGTTGTTGGTTGTCATTCTCCAGGTCTCCATACTTTATGTTGTATTGCCCCATTAGCTATGCTCTCACTGTCTACTGCTATCTTTTTCATATAACTTACTGCTTTTTGCTCATCATCACAATTTATGCCAGGCTTCCACACCTTAATTTGCAATTTACCATTACCTTCACCTGTACCATTATTTCCAACCAATCTTCCTTTCTTCTTTTGTCCTCTATATATTCTATTGGAATGTTGTTGTATGAGTCTCCACAACTCATCAATTTCTCTATCCACTTCACTACTCAAATGATGAATAATATTTTTCTGCAACTGGATGTGTTCTTGCATAAGAACATCATAATCCATATGCCAATATTTTCCCATATACATTTCTAAAACGTACAAATTCTTTCTCCATTGATCTCCTACAATAATTCCAGTTCCTTCTTCTGGTTTCTCATTCATGGCTTCATCACTTCTTACTTCAATTCCCAGTATACTTGCAATTCCACAAATTTCTTGAAAACTAAGAATTCTTCCTACTTTCTTATGTACTTGGAATACCTCTTCTTCTAATAACTTAACTTCTGCACTCTTAAGGATTATGGCATCATATTTGTCTGCTTCTGAAATTTCATTTCAGTCTCTTCTTCATCGATAACTCCCTATTGCATAATAGTATTCTTGTTACTATCATCCCTTGAACTCATCTCTAGTTCAATAATTCCATACTGTAATTTCAACATCATTCCATCTTTCTGAGACATTCTAATCTCATCCTTCCTTACTTCGATCTGATCTTCAGAATCAACTCCTTGTTTCAAATTGACTTCACATTGCCTTGTTCCTGCATATAAATCTTCACCAGAATTATTCAATTCATTAAACACAAATACTTTACCCTATTTCCTCATTATGCCAACATTTCTGACAACTTCTTTTCCATATTTGTCATCCATGACAACTTCTTCATTCTCATTCAGTTCTGGTTGTACAGTCTGATCACTTATTCTTTGAGTTTCTTGCTCTTCTCCAAAAGACTTGACTCATGCCACAAATCTTCCATCTCATTTGGAATTTCTCCCAAGAGCTCTGCACGATCTTTACTAACTTCATTGTCTGCAACATCTGTCTTTAGTCCTTCTCTACTTTGGCTTTCTTCAAGGTCAATAATCTTCAATAACTGTTTAACATCTACCAAGTCTTTTGTATCAACCTTCAGTAGCTACTTTCCTTTGGCTTCAGTCCTCAATAGTTGTCCAATATCTGCATAATTCGCTACAACTATGTTTAACAACTGCTCTTTCCTCTGCATCACAAGATTATGTGAATTTCCTTCTTCTAACTTCTGAAAAATCATATCTTTACTTTTCCTTTCCCTTATGACAACATTAAACAGTTGCCTTACTTCAGTGTATCCTGCATTTACACACAAAATATTAGTTTCAAAACTATGAGACACCAAGGTCTCCTCAAATAATTTCATCATCAATTCTTCCAGTTGACTCCCACTTCCTGAATACACCATAAGATTCTCCATTTGGTTTGTATTAGCTTCATCAATTTTCCTGAGAAAACTCTTTGTTCCATATTCATATGAATGGATCTCTTCCTTTCCAAACACTTCTTTGATCTCAATAATTCCTTTGCCATCCTCCTTTTGACTTATCCTTTGGATGTCATCTGACTGGACATCTTCCTTCACTTGACTGTAACTTTTCTCTTTATTCTTCATATGACTGTGGGTAGTCATCTTTTCACCTGTTGATATGACAGTTTCCAATAACTGCTTGTTTTCCCTCAAGTTTACATGACCTGCAAGCACACAACAATTATCAGTTTTCAAAATACAAGATCCTTCATCCTCTTTTGATGCTTCAAGCACCAATCTTCCATCATAGATCTTTTGGATTTCAGCAGATCCTCTTTGTTGTGACTCCATTTCTTTGAGTCTCTCCTTCTCTAACAAATAAATTTAATTTGTTCAAGTTCCCTGAACTCGTTTATCAACTTTCCATTCCACCTCTATTGCAATAGCTTCCACTTGACCTGTTTCTTCGTTCTCCATTTGTATCTTCGGTCTTCATTTGTCTTTCTTTGTAGGCCCTCTGTTATTATATTTACTTCTGCTCTCATTACTGCCAGACTAATCTCTTGTTCTTCATTCTGCTGCCAGTTGCTATACTCCTGCAATCTAATGCCTTCCTCAAATTCACTCTCATGTAGCTGATCATCTCTTTTAAATTGTTGGGTTCTTCCATCTTTATCCTACTGGATTAATACTCCTATTTCCTTCATGTCTCTAAGGGTATAACTTTCTTGTTGCTCCTAATCTTCCATCTCACCTTCAAATAATCTCTGCTCAATTTCTTTGATTTCAGCATCATATTTATTAATGTTGTCCTCCGTACCTACAGTCACATCATTAACTGAAAAGCCTAAACAATTACTTAACTCTATAAATGTTTGAGACATTTCATCCTTATCATGCTTGGTAACCATAATCACTTCTTTATCATGTTTTGAAAGCTTCGTTTCTCCTTCAAGTTCCTTGAGCAATCTTTCCAAGAACTCTTATTTCCATGTGAAATATTCCCAGCATTTCATCACAACTTTCATTCTCAGCTTCATCCTTTTCTTGGAAATCCTCCTGAGTTACCCTGTTTTCTGTACTATCATATTGCAAAGTTCTTTCATCAATTCCATCAGACAAATTCATTTTTTTACCTTCTTGGAATACCACTATGGAATTTTCATTAGGCTTCTGGTCCATATCAACTTCATCTGACTATCTCACACCAAACAGAAATTGATCTATGAACTCTTTCTGCTGCAATAAATCAGCGCCTTCTTCCTCTAAAAAGAATTCTTCATCATACTTCACCTCAAGAGCTTCATTCCTGTTTGTGACAGTTTGACCAAACTGTCCATCATCCTCTGCATATCCTGCAAACATACACAAACTATGAGAATTAAAATCACAAGGCTTCATTGCCTCATCTGCCTCCCTTGTCAACATATCTCCTAATTGTTATCTATTCCAATAGTTCATGAGATCTTCAACGGACCTCTCACTATCCTCTTCACCCAGAATTTCACCCTGTTCTGGTCTACAAATGGAAACTTCCATTTATGCTTCTGCTTCTCTGAGGTTTTCCATCAACCCCTTTACCTGTCTTTGTTGTAGCCTTTTTTGCAACTTAGGCCACTTCATTGGCTTCTTCTTTAAGGCCCAACCCTATCTTTGGCTCTCCTCTAGCAACATTACTAACGCATCGAGTTCTTCTCTTATCTCAGCTATTTTCTTGTCAAGCTTTGCTTGACTCATCCGTTTCTTACGGATTGTTTGAGCACCCTTCTCCTTCATCTTGTAGCCTTCTTCTGAACCTTCTAGATGACTTAGCCATCTTCTCTTTTGTGTGAAATGATACTCCTACAACCAATCAACTTCCTTCTAAGTTGATCTTCTCACCAAGCTTCTCCTCTGCCTGGTCTCCAAGTCCTCTTTCCTTAGAACTTGCACTGAGCAATCTTGCTCTCTCTCTGGTTGCTACACTCACTATTCTGAAGGACTCCTCTGTCCCTGTCTATTCCAAGCCTCAGCTGGAATGAGGTTCTGCTACAATCTATAAGAACTTCCCAAAAGTTCTTCTTACAGTCTTACCGCTGTAGTCATGTGCCAAACATTGCATTCATTCAACTACTGTGAACTTCATACCTTTTTAGTCATAATCTTCATAAGCAAGGCAACCTGGCTATGATACCACTTGATGGGAATTAAAATCGCACTCAAGCGATAATCCCTTACTTTAACAATTATCAGTCATGGGTCTATGGTTATGGCCCACTAATACTATCGAAAGCGTTAATTGAGGCCTTAAGCCTTTAAACCTGGAACAACACCACTTAAACGATTTTGCTTTGAAAATCGAGACCACACCACTCTATCGAAAATACACAGGAAACATGGAAAACCCGACCGAAACATATAAGCCGGACTTCAAATATTATAAACTCGCGTTCATAAATCGTCGGGTCCATTTCATTATCGGAAGCATTTAATGATGGAACCCCGCTCCGAAACACTTAACCAGACTTCAAATAAAAATTAACCTGTGCCCATAAATTCACTGGTTCCGCTCAGGCCATTAACCAGCACACACTTCTCTACGCGATCACCGTCTAATCAGTCAACCGACGGACGGTCCTGATCGCTGGAACTCAACGAGGATTTAACCCCGCTGTATAACACCCCATCGGGTCCGATTTGGGGATTAACAATCACACTTATTCACACCCGATACCCATCCGATCAGTCTTTCAACGGACAATCCGATCATCTCCGGACTTCAACTAGATTAAATCTCGGGTCATAACGTCATCGGGTCCATCTTTGGGAATACTACTTATGGTTTTGAGGCCGCCCGATAATCCGTTTACCACCTTATGAAGACCGCTTTCGCTACTTAATGCCCTCGCATCTATGCCATGTGATGACCATCGATCTGTTGATCTACTGATTGGATGATCGACATCTATTTACTCCACCATTTTCCTCATTAACTTGGTTTCATTCGTATTTGATTATTTCTGTGTTAAACTGCCATACTCTGTTTCGACATCCATATAACGATTAACTATGATATCTTGGGTATTGTTGGATCGCCATCGATCCTATAGTGATCGATGGTTGATCAACATGCCTACAGATGGAATTTTAGTCATCTACACATATACATATAACAGAACTTCGAAAATGGCACAATACACAGTTCCTCTGCCTCTAAATTACCCACTCTTGTTCCTGTTATTAAAAGAATATCAAAAATAAAACAGAGTTCTGTTTCGGACCTTGATGGCCTGATTTACATTCATTTCTTCTCTCGCTCTTCTCACCCACTTTCTCTCTCAAATCCTTCCTCTCTAGCCTGATTCTTCTCATTAGTGGTCTCCGTTCCTAATCTGCCCATAGGCTTACAATCCCCTCATGAATCCTCTCAAATCCTCTCTCCCTCAGAAAACAAAGGAAAATACATATATGCTCTATCTAACCATCTCCTTCACAATTGAAGGAATAGACTATACATTTAGAAATCAAATCCTATCCAAATCTAAACAAACTAAATTACTTGGCTTGATCTCCACGCAGGGAGGATCAACTTGCCACCTATTCTCTTTTCCTTAGTATTTGGCAACAATATAACTACTTACATACTTTGCAATTTATAGAAATTAAGTAACCAATTATTCTTCCAAGCTCTTGTTAGCGACAACATGTGACCACACCATCACATTGCTGGCTAGGCCTAGATGCTCCTGCATCAGAGTGGCACTAAACTGGAGGTCACCCCCTTCCGTGTTTTTGGCTCCCAAGCATGGGCCTGGATCCCCTCTGAAAAAAGGAAAGCTCTTGATCCACAAAGCATTAAGTGCATCTTTGTTGGATACCCTGATGATGTGAAGGGATATCGACTCCTGATTTCCTCTATGGACAAGCTCATCATTGAGCGAAGTGTCCAATTTGAGGAAAGTCTCTCGCATGCACCTCAATTTCCGCAGCATATACCTTTTATCTACCTCATGACCGAGTTGATGACTCAATACACTCAGATGCAGATACAGAGCATGTAGATGCCAAGGTAGAGTATGCAGATGCAGATACTGAGTCTTCAGATACAAATCTAGTGCATGCATATGATGATCCACATCCAAGCCCAGATCGGGTTTCCAACAGTGAATCAACTTCCCCTGTCAGAAATCAGAGAACAATGAGCTTAAGTGAGATATATGCACAAGACCACCCAACTGCTAGAAATGGTCTTGTGGGGGATAATTCTGATCCACGGAGGACTAGCTCAGAGTTTATTGAACCTCCTCTTGCCCTCACTGCCACTGAACCAACACTATCCTGGCATTGTCATTTGGTTCAGTCTTCTAATCCGCAGTCTTATGCTGAGGCCGCTAAGCATCCCTCTTGGGAGTCCACCATGGAGGAGGAGTACAACTCCCTCCTCAAGAACCAGACCTGGGATCTGGTCCCCCTTCCTTCAGGAAGGAAACTTGTCCGATGCAAATGGATCTACAGGACCAAGAGTGCTGCAAATGGGAAAATCACCAGACAGAAAGCCAAGCTAGTAGCCAAAGGCTTCCAGCAAGTGCATGGCATTGATTATGATGAAACCTTTGCTCCAATAGCGATGATGGATTCCATACACCTTGCACTTGCCATTGTCGTTGCCCAGGGGTGGGAAGTACATGGATGTGAAGAATGCCTTTCTTCACGGAGACCTATCTGAGGAGATCTACATGGAGCAGCCTCTTGGTTTCATTCAGGATTCATCTTTGGTCTGCAGACTGAAGAAGTCTCTCTATGGCCTTAAGCATGCCCGGAGAGCTTGGTATGCGAAGATGGACTCTTTTCTCTTATCACAAAACTTCAAAATATGTAAGTCTGATCCGAATGTTAACATGCTTAGGACACATGACTCTCTTCTTATCTTAGTTTTGTATGTGGATGATCTCCTGATCACCAGCAGCTCTGCTTCAGCCATTGTTGCAGTCAACAGGACCTTGCATGATAGGTTCTTGATGACGGACATGGGTCCATTACACTTCTTTCTTGGTCTTGAGATCAGCCAGGCTGCCACAGGCATCCAACTCTCTCAGGGTAAGTATGCATGGGATCTCCTCGAGATATTTCACATGACTGACTGCAAGCTAGCACTGACTCCTTTTCTGTCTGGGGTCAGCCTTGAGGAGGGAGGTGACACTCCATTAGTTGACAGTACTCTCTACCGAAAACTAGTGGGGAGCTTACTGTACCTCACCCACTCCAGACCAGATCTCTCTAATGCAGTAGGGGCAGTTTCCAGATACATGCAGGAGCTACATGAGCTACACTAAAAATTTGCCAAGCGCATCCTCCGATATGTATAAGGCACCATCACCTTCAAGATTCACTATGCAGCAGGCACTACATTGAATCTCCTTGGCTTCACAGATTTTGACTGGGCGAGCGACAACATTGATCGCAAGTCCACCTCTGGATATTCACTCAGTCTAGGGCCTGGCCCTATCTATTGGTCGAGCAAGAAGTAGGCTGCTATTGCTCTCTCTTCATCTGAGGCCGAGTACAGAGGAGTAGTCAACATCACCATTCAGGATCTGTGGTTACAACACTTCCTCACTGAGTTGGGCGTCCAGTTCTACCAGCCCACTGTCATCTGGTGTGACAACTAGAGCACTCTCAAATTTTGTAGGGATTCAGTACAGCGGCAGCAGACGAAGCACATAGAGATCCATATGCACTACACTAGAGACTTAGTACATAATTGGGTCATTGATTAGCAATTCTGTCCTTCAGCGGAACAAACTACAGACATCTTCACCAAGACATTCACTGAGCAGAAGTTTTACTCTCTACGCAATCGTCTTGGAGTGAAGGACACATTTACACCTAAAGACCCAATCATATGATAGGGAAAAAAATGGTAAGACACTTATTTTAGGACTCAGTGACAGTAAAACAGGTAAATTTCTTCTATCATATTATATGTTCCAAAAGATCCATTCAATCATGTGATATGAGACAAAACACAAAGTAAAGAATGGTGGTGGCTTATAAAGAGAATCCAAAGTTGAAAATTGATATATGTATGTAATCATCAGTTCAAAGTTTCCATTGATGATAAAACGTGGAAGAAGGCAAGCTTAAGAAAAAGGAATATGCCATGTTCTTCCCGTCTTCAGCATTCAAGGAAACACAAGCCTGCCTAATGCCAGCTTTACATGTAAAGGAACATGGAAAGTATAAATTTATTAATATTTTATCAACATTAACATTTAAATTATTCTCTGACAAAGTTTGGTATTAAGATTCTAAGAAACTCTCTCAAAATACTAACTCCTTGATTTGCATCCTCAGGCTTGGGAGGCGAAGTCCATTGATCATCTTTAGAATCCATGATAACAGATGCAGGGCTAACTCCCTTTACAATGTATATTATGAAAGAACAAACCATCTCTGTGACTAACTGAATCATCGGCCTTGGAGTTCTTGCTTTCTATGTATCTCTGTGGTGTTGAGCGCTCCTATGAAGTTTTCTTAAAGATAGTTCAAAATTTTGTTTCCGCGCTTGCATAAAATCAAGGAGTTCGAAAAATAATTGCTTTCTTACTTGACATAATGATTCAATGAGAGAACTCTTAAATTGTGTTGGATGGGACTGGGGAGTGGGACTCGGGAGTGGGACTATTGCCATTTTGCGTGGTCCGTGGCATATTTGAATCAAACGCAACGAAAGCCTGCTCAAGCGTACATGGGGCTGCAACACTATTAATAAAATACATATATATAATATATATAAAATTTGAAACTTGTAATTTTAGGAGGAGTTGTCTTTAAAGAGATTTTCCGGTGGGTTTTTCCAGTTAAAATCTGGCAGCAATTTATTGAAATGGCAAGTTTGATAGCTAATTTCTGCACAATCAAAGCGTCCCGAGGTTTTTCAGGGTGCTAAATCCAAATATACAGTTAAAAAACCATTTTAAATAATACAAATCAAGATTTAACTTCAAGTTTTTCCGCCAAATATGCCAATCATTATGACATATTTTAAAATTATTAACCACTTAACATTGACGTGTTTATTTGGAAATACACTGTACGGCGAACAGTAAAAACGTGTAAACGGGTTTTAATTTTAAAGCCTCTTATCACACCGCATGTTTTATGCAATGCATCGCATTATATAGGCAGAATATTTTTAGGCATGGTATTATATAGGTTTGGGACGATTGTGAAAAGATTTATTTTTGAATGGTTTTTTTTGGTTTAGTATGGAAGAGATCACTAGTTATGTTATATAAATATTTTGATTTGGTTAAATATTATAAAAATAATATTAATATTAATATTAGTTATTAATTAAAACATTTTGATTGTGTTAAATTATATTAAAAAATAATTTTAATTATAAATATAATAAATAAGTAAATTAGGCTAGATTAATATTAACTCTGAATCTATCAAGTGTTTAGAGGGATCAATTCTCTTCAGGTGCAAACATTTTTTAGGGTGAAAATAAATTAGTTTTCTTGAGGTGCAAATATTTTTTTAGACTGAAAAGAAATTAGTTCTCTTGAGGTGCAAACAGTTTTTCAGAGTGAAAAGAAATTTGATAAGTGTCTAGAGGGATCAGTTCTCTTGAGGTGCAAACATTTTTTTAGAGTGAAAAGAAATTAGTTCTCTTGAGGTGCAAACATTGAAAAGAAATTAGTTCTCTTGAGGTGTAAACATTTTTTTAGAGAGAAAAGAAATTTGATCCTTCTCATCCTTTGGCAAATCTTGAATAAACATAAATCTAAGCTAGTAATATTGAAATTGTTATGAAATTAGTGTAGTTATATAAATTCAATGGTTGATAAAAGTTGATATATATTAAAACACTTATTTTATAATACATATTAAATTATCAAAATTATAAAAATCATAAAAATGAATTAAATTGAAAATTATTAATTTTGGATAAAATTAAATGTTTTAGGATTTATATTTATTTTGTTAATTATTACTGAAATTTGGTTATAAATTAAATATTTTGTGTTTATTTTTTTCCATATATTTTAAATTAATTTAAACTATTTGATGTTTTGGTTTCTTAGGCTGGAATTTAATAATACAATTTTGAGCAAGATTGCAACTTTTTATTCTTGTGAACACAGTTTTGAAAGTATAAATGGGTTTACATACTGAAAAACCATTGACTATGCAATCCTACAACTCAAGCTTATAATTCCATCAAATTCCTTTTAGATTTAGGGTAAAATGGTTCAAGAAATATGCCAAGGAAAAGACCAAAATATTGAAGAGTTAGACTATCCCCGTTGATATAAGTTTCTAGGTAAATTTTGTGTGTGAGTTTATTGATGTCCTACTTTTCCAGTAATTTTCCAATAGCCTCCCCACCCATCATCAGTGACTCAGCTAAAGTAGACTATGCTTTTTTATATAAAAGAAATTCTACAAATCGAGTCAAAATTTGTTAGACAAATAGATTTCAACTGTTAAATTTGTATAGACTAAGTCCTTGATAGTAGACTCGAATTGCTAAATATTTTTCAAGATTTTAAATTTGTTTATGTATTTAAAAATGCATTTCAAGAAATAAAAAAATATGCCAAGGCCAAAATTTTAAAGAAATATTGTTTTTATAAAAAATAAAAATAAAAAAAATTATAAAAATCAAACCAAAATTTTAAAGAAATATTGTTTTTATATAAAAAATATATATATATATTATAAAAATCAAACCAAAATTTATTGAAATGGTAGATTTAAGTTGTTAAATTTAAATAAACTAAATCTTTAATAATAAATTTAAATAATTAAATTGGTAAATTTTTCGAGATTCTAAATTTGTCTATATATTTTAAATAATAAAAAATATGAATATCATTCAAAAGTTTATTACTCATTATAACTTAAAAACTAAAACATAAAACAATTAATAAGATTTTCTATTTCTAAATTCATATTATTTATTATAAAAATAAATTTAACATTAAAAAAAATCTTATTACATCCCGTTTGTATAATCTTAATAACTACTCTTTAAAATTCCAATTACTATATACATTTTAATTAAATAGAAGATAAAAATAATTGAAAAAAATAACTAACAAAATTTCAAATACTAAAATGGTAAGAATTTTTTTTAAATAAAATAAGGTATTGACAAATTAGTATTTTTTTCTTAAAAATATTTGAATACTTTTAGATGATTTATGATTATTCATAATTTGAATAAGTATATTTTATTTTTATATAATAATAATAATCTATTTTCAAAATCATAGTTAATTTAGACATTAAATTGATATAAACTATTTCTTCTTTTATGAAATAAGAAACACTTATTTTTATTTAGATGTATCTTCTTCATATTATCTCAATATCCCCATGTGTGGAGATGTTTTGAGTTGGTAGCTTGAGTGGGTGGGAATATAGTTTCTTCTTCTATTCATCTAAGCTTACTTCCAAGTGACATATTTGGCCCTGTGTGATTCCAATCATAAGTTATTGGTATATTTGATTGACTCTAGGTCTCACCTAGATTACTCTAACGTAGATTCATCATGGTCTAAACAAACATGGAGGTAGACATATTCTACCCCTTTGAAGTGTCATATAAATTAAATGGTTAATAAACTTGGATATGTATCAATCTATGATAATCATCAAAATACCTACTTCATGACAGGTCTCCCATTGCTAAAAATAAAAAAATCATAAAAAATAACTAAATCATAACTTTGTTTTAAATTATTATTATTAATTTAAAAAGAATTAACATATAAGTTAAACATATTTCAAAAAATATGTAACAAGATTCTTAACCATAAAGATTCACCCCCACTTTACCATGGAGATTCTT
Source organism: Pinus tabuliformis (assembly GCA_031772625.1). Taxonomy (NCBI): domain Eukaryota; kingdom Viridiplantae; phylum Streptophyta; class Pinopsida; order Pinales; family Pinaceae; genus Pinus; species Pinus tabuliformis. Next base: position 1,191,035,788 of record CM062811.1, on the reverse strand, counting down.
AATGTGTAAATAGGCTTTGTCACAATACCATGGGTTATCAATATCACATGCCTTAAAAATCATAACACATAATATATTTTTAATTAATAAATTTAATGAAAAGGGCAAAAAGGTCATAACAATTTTGGAGATAAATCTCAACCTTTGATTGTGAATACTGCCAAGTATATTCCATGGAGGTTAAATCCTTACCATTCACCTATAAATTATTGATAATTAAATTAAAATTTTTGAAGCCCTATTTTAAAATAGACACACCTATGGGATAATTATTAATTATAAAAAAATAACAAACATATATACATTTTAAAGTAATAAGATTCTTAACTATGAAGATTCATCCCCCACTATATCATGGAGATTCTTAACTTATAAATAGGATTTGTTACAATATCATGGGACTATACCATGGCTTACTAATAAAGCATGCCCAAAAAATCATAACTCATGTTCATACGACAATATTTTAATTAATTAATTTAATTGAAAGGGGAAAAAGAGAAAAAACTACTTTTGAGATAAATCTATTCATGTAATTAAAAAAAAATAGCCAGCAAAATTTCAAATATTAATATGTTTAAAATATGGTTTTAAGCATAAGATATGGCATAAACAAATTGTTATCCTCCTTAAAATATTTAAATACTTCTTTATGATTTATGATTATTCATACTCTGCAAAGTTATATTTTATTCTATTATAGAAAGAAAGAAAGAAAATTATTTTCATCCAGGAGGCTAAAGATAGCCTATGGGACAGATTGCTTCTTCATTTAGTTGATGTATTCGACCATTTTCCTGTGAAGCCTCACAATAAACGCTTTCAGCTTTTCGACAAACCCCTCGCTAAATAGATTTTCCCAAGAGCTAGCTGCCAGAATATATGCATTTCATGTTGTCTTTGAAGGCCTCGCAATCTAAAATGAAATGCTTTTCTGGAAGAACAAAAATACATACACTTTCCTCAGACACTTCTTTTGGCCTTTTCCAGTGCCCTGTTTCACAATGGAGTTGATGAGAATTAGTCCTTAAGTGAGAAATAAGAAGTTTGGCTCTCCAAGAAATATTGGCCTCTATGTACGCTTTTTGCCTCTATGTACGATTTTTGTTGATGACTCTGAGTGGGATTAAACACTTCAATATAGTATTTTTCTTTCTCCCCAACTCCTTATCCCAAGTAAGCTTGTGGAACTAATACATAACAAAAGTTTTTATCTCTTTAATGTTTATGGGACAGGTGTTCAAGAAAATACCCCATTTACTAAACCATTTGTTATTTTGCTGCATCCAAGTCTTTTTTCTTTTGCACAATATGTCGTTAAAGACAACCTTAGGCCATTTGCCCTCTTCCATTTGCTCATTTTTTTTAAATGCCTTATGACTTGCATCATAGCAATTGGTTCAATAGGAGAAACTCATGTTTCACTTAACAAGATAGCATAAGGAACTGCACTTTTAATTTTGAGTTTGCAATCAAACGCTTTTGAATTTTCTCAATTTGTTTCCACTGCATGTCAGATGTACTATTGGCCCACAATTCAAAACCATAGAGAATCACCAGAAACACTAGAAGCCCAAAAAGAGTTATAACTCTGTCCCTCTACACCTATTTTGAAAAGCATAAAATGTTTTCCAACCCCCAAAGTTCTTTTCTTTCTACAACCATCCCAGCTTAGATTTTTGTTGAGGTCAATTCCAATGTATATGTAATCCGCTACTTCTTCCAGAATGTTGCCTTCAAAGTAGAAATTATGTTGGTTATGTTTTCTATTTTTAGAGAAAACCGCTACTTTTATTTTGCTAATATTGACTTGCATCCCCACCCTTCTACAAAAATGCTCAAGGGATAGTAAGTGCTCTTGCAAACCAAGAGCAAATTTAGCAATCAGAATAAGGTCATATACATACAAAAGAAGCCTTATAACAAACTTGACCAAATAGATACCATCACCCCCTTGCGAATTTAACCACTCCTCAAGCTTGTCGATATATAAACCAAAAAGGGCAGGAGACAATGGGCAACCTTGCTTGACCCCGATATCGCTTCTAAAACTTTCATAAATGTCTGCTGAAGTTCTAATTTTTTACTTTCACCTCTTCATACAACCTATGCATAGTTGCTCTCAATTGTTTAGGAACCCAAGTTCCTCCATTCCGTGCCAAATTTATATGTATAATAGTCATCTATTGTAAAGTTATAATCAATTTAGACATCTAATTAGCATAAAAGATTTCTTTGGTTGTGATAGAAATGACTTATTTCTATAGATATTTTATGGAGATGTATTCTCCATTTGTAATCTCTACATTCCCCCATACATGTGTGTGTGTGTGTGTCTCGGGTTGGTAGCTTGAGTGGGTGGGAGTACAGTGGCATGTTTGCCCCTATGTGACTCCACCCACGTGATTGCTAAGTCATAAGTTATTGGTATATTTGATTGATCCTAGGCCTCATAGGTGGATTTCAACTCTTAGAGGTTAGACATTTAGAGATTGAATATAAGACATTTCACTCATATTTACAACCCATACAAATTAGGCATACATTTACATTACATTTTTTACCACTACCTCAAGCTATCCCTATGGCACCACTTTAGGCCTCATTGTAATTAAACCTTACAAAATGATTAAAACTAATGTTGCTAACATTAGCATTGGGATAAAATCGGCAAGGGTCCGGAAAGCTAAAAAATTGTAAAAAAATGGGAAAATATCAGTGAATATTGGCAAATGTCGGCAAAATTAAGATACCATCAAAATATCTTTAAAAATTGACAAACATCGGCTAGGCCAAAAAATTATGATTTCGAAATAAAATCGAGATGTTGCAACATTGATTAAAATTGCTCTGTTTTCACCATTAAATTTAATCTTTTTGAATAAACATATATATATAGTTTAAATTATTAAATTATTAATTATTAAATTATTAATAAAACGGGGAAGAGATAAGATATATGGGATATCGATATTTGCGACAACCATTCCATCCAAATGTCAAGCATGTGGAAACGTGGCAAAACGCGTGAAAGACGTGGAATGCTAAACATTGTGGAAAATGCATGTGAAAGTCATTCAATTGGCATGAGCTCTTCCCAGGTCAACGAGGGAATTATAATTGGCTCATAATTTAAACGGAGTCGTTGCCAAACTTGATCCTGAATCCTCGTTTTGCGCGTAGTCTAATAATGAGGGGAATTTTATATTTTTAAATGAATCATTGTTTTGGGAATGTTTTTTAATGTATCATTATTTTGGTCATCGTTCGAGACGTTTAAAAAAAACTGTATATTTTATTATCTAAATAGTATTTTTAATTTAAACTGTATTTTAAATATAAAAATAAATTTATTATATTAAACATTTTATGAGATTTAGTATAGTTTAGATTTATCTATTTAATTTTATTTTTTTAATGACAAGTATACTGATATGATTTAAGAATAATTTACTAAATTTATAGATTTTATGAAGATTTTTTTCAAACTATCAATTTTTATTTTATTTTATTTTAGTGATAAAATTTTATTATACAATATTTTTTTTAAATATTTTAATTATTTTAAAAGAAATTATTAAATAAAAAGATATTTTATTAAAAATAAAATAAATTTAGTAAAATATTTAAATTTATTGGTGTTGAGAGCTTTTTCTGGAATATTTAAATTTATTATTTATTATTTCAATTTTTTATAATAATTATATCTAGGAATGTTTATTTTAGAATAGGATATTTAAAATTTTAATTTAATTATTAATAATTATTAAGTGAATGATAAGTATTTGGATGTAAGCAATACATGCTTCGGAGGTGATGGATGGCGATCGCAGCAGGGAGGTTTCGGCAGCTGGCACAGAGCCGGATCTAGGCCCGTAGGGCCGAGGATAGGGCCCATCAACAATGGACGGGGTGCAGGCAGCAACAGTTTTTCGCACCGGTGAAAGCTAGGTAGGAGATCGGCAGGTGGAGGTTTTTGTATGCCAAGAACAGACACCTGGAGGACACAGCAAACTGTTAATCGAGAAGGAATTACCTCAAGGGAAAACAGGAATAGGAATTTTCGGTCAATGACTCCTTAGCCCTCGACAAACCGACAACGAACTGCGACCAGCAAAGTAACCATGGTTAATCCAGATGAGGGTATTGACCTAGACCCAACTATGGAGGATATTCTCTCTGTCTGGGGGAAAGATCCAACTGCACAGAACGTTGAACGTTACTTTGAAATGATGGAAGCCCTAGCCTCTCCTCCGTTTTGTCCGGAACCAGAAAGATCTGCCCATACCCTCTCTAATACGGTCAAGGAATTGCAAGGGACGGCAGCAGTGCATCAGGGAGGAAAGCTTCAGCATCAGCTTCAAAGATCGAGCAAGGGAAACCCTCAGACAAGCCCGACCAACCCACATTTTGGGAGCAAAGGGAAACTAGGGTTTGCAGGACCGATTCTCTCCGGCGGACTGGAAGACGTAGTTAACCTCGGAACAAAGCTAGGGCAAAACCCTGTAGGAGACGCGGGAAGATCTGCAACCATCACAAGGGTTTCAATTGCAAAGAGCAGGAACAGCCCAAAGGAGATTGGGTGGCCGGATCAGGGCTCCGAAGAATTCCAGGAACCAAGGGGGGAAGACGGGCGTACACATCAGGGGTTTCAGGTAATTAATCAACCTCTGTTGGAATCTTTAAATCTTCCTCCAAATCTTTCGAAGGAGACCTGTCCGGAGTCAAGTCCTTTTCCCCAGATCTCCGGCCCAAGCTCTCACAGAGGGCAGCAGGAGAATGAAGCCCTAAGAGACACATCCAGAGGAACAAAATCCACAGAAGGGCAAAGGAAAAAACAGAGACTAATTAAATCTCAAGGGGTAGAAGGAAATCTGGTGTTGGGGATGGACGTTCAAATTGAGGAAGTGCTGGAGGTAGCAGAAAGCACCCTGGTTGGCAGAGCAAGAGGGAAGAAATTCTCATCCGACTACATTCAATCTTGGGGGAAGCAGAATTGGCAAACGGACCTAATTAGAGATTTTCGGGTTTTGACATTAGCAAAAGGATGGTTCTCGGTCCGTTTCGAAAACAAAGAGGCAGCAGAGTGGGTACTGAAGAGGAATTGGTCACTTGGGAACATTCCGGTGCTGTTCAAAAAATGGAGTCCCATGTTCGATGCAGCCCATGAAAAAGCCGATGTTTTCCCGGTGTGGGTAAGAATGCCAGGGTTTCCATCGTTCCTCTGGGTTGAATCGGTGTTCAAGGCGATCGGGAACAGGCTGGGTACTTACTTGGAGGCAGACATGTCATTCCAGGAAACTCACAACAGGGCAATGGCTCGGATTTTGGTAAGCCTTAGTCCAAGCAGAGGATTGGCAGAGAAGATCAACCTTCAATACAAGGAATATGTATTTGAACAAATCTTGGATTATGAATACTTGTCGTTCCGCTGCCACGAGTATGGGCACTTGGCTAAGGAATGTCCCTTAGGAAGATGGTGGAGGAGGTTCCAGAGAACGAGGGAGAGGCCGGGAAAGTACAATAAGCGCCCCCAGATTCAAAAAAACAAGGAGATTTCAATAGCTCAGGAAGACGAATCAATGGACGTAGACATGCTGCAGGGGAGCCAAGAACAGAGAGCAGACCTTCAGGCACCTACGAAGGAATCGACAGAAGACGGACTGGGCCTAGGGGAAGCAAAGGAGAATGCAGAGGATGTTCCACCGAGCCCAACTCCGAGCCCAGCCGAGGATCCAAAGGGTATGATCTTGAATCCAAAACATTCTTCTCTTCCTAACTTTGAAAATAAAGACGAATGCTTGGATGAATGTATAGCTGCTGATCCGCTCAATAATATTTCCCCTTCTGATTTAAATGTTAAAAATGTAAAGATGGTCGATGGCATTTTGGAAAACTGTATTGAAAGCTTATCAGCCGCTATACCCTCCATGGATCTGAATTGTGACGGGTGCTGCCTTGAATCCTCCTCTCAGGCCCAGCAACCTCTATGCCCCTATAACCTCCGCTCCCTGGTAAACAAACCTGTGTCTATGTCTTCTGTGGGGGGCATCGATCCTTCCTCATCCCAGAGCCAGCCCGGGAAAAAAAGGGGTAGAAAATCCAAGCTCTCTGTGGCCCAAGTCCAAGCTATTTTCGATGTGGCAGATGGGAAGCAACAATCTATCACAGGGGCACTTAGAGCAGTGCAAAGCCCTGTCTCCGCCTTAAAATGATCATAACCTCATGGAATTGTAGGGGTTTAGCCAGCAAACCCAAAAAACTGGCTCTTAGGGAGTTAGTATTGAACTCTAAGGCGGATGTTCTCCTTCTTCAGGAGACCCTGGGGAAAGGGGAGGACATTGAATCAATGCTTAATGCACTTCTCCCAAGATGGAAATTTACAGCCATGGATTCTGACGGCCACTCAGGAGGTTTGGCTGTAGGATTCAGAGAAGGTAGAATTAAGATCTGGAATCAATGGGGTATGAAGCAGGTGATGGGGATAGAGTGTCAGTCAACAGATTTCGGATTTCCTTTAACTATCCTAAATATTTATGGGCCGTGTCAAGGAAGGATACCTTTTTGGAACAGTTTGATGGAGAGCTCGCTTGTGAAGAATAATTACATGGTGATGGGAGGAGATCTAAACTTCTCCTTAGGGAGAGCGGAAGCCTGGGGCCTAGCTGCAAGAGAGGACCCGCAATCTGATTTCTTTCTGAACCTATTAGCCTCAAACAATCTCATAGAAGCAAACCTCATCAAGCTTAAACCAACTTGGAGGAACAGAAGAGTAGGAGAAGCTAGGGTGGCGAAGAGACTAGACCGCTTCTTAATCAACGAAGCTTTATCTGCTGTGATTCCTTTATTCAGGCAGTGGGTAGAAGAAGGGGGTCCATCGGACCACTTCCCGATATATCTTGAGCTATCCAAAGTCCCCCCCAAACCTCCTACCCCTTTCAAATTCAATGCCTCCTGGCTTCAAGAAGAATCCTACAATAAACTTTTTAAAGAAATATGGACACATCCTGACAGAGGATCACAAGAGAATAAAGGATCTTTATTCATGGAAAATCTCAAAAGATTGAAAAAGGCAACAATCTTATGGGCAAAGGACAGAAAAGCAAAGCAGACTGAGGACTTAACCAGGATAAACGAGGAACTCCAAAAGCTTGAAAGCATAGAGGTGGATGGCTATGCGACACAAGAGTCTAAGGAGAAAATTGTAGCCCTGGAGAAGCACAAGAATCAAATCCTGCTGGCGAAGGAGGAAGAATGGAGGCTCAAGAGTAGAGCAATTTGGCTCAAAGCAGGGGATGATAATACTAGCTTCTTTCATAACTACGCAAAAGGGAGGAAGAATGCCAATACTATTTGGCACTTAAAGGACGAAGAAGGAAGGGAGGCTAAGACTTTTGAAGCTATGTCAACCCTTGGGGTGAATCACTTCCAATCCTTATTCAAAGACAATGGTGCGATCACCATTGCGGAAGTCATCCAAACAGCGCAATGTTTCCAAAGATATGTGGAGGAGGAAGAAGCGGACCATCTAATGGATCCTGTCTCGAAGGAGGAGGTGGAAAGTGTTATTAAATCTATGGCAAAAGAGAAAAGTCCCGGACCGGATGGTTGGTCAATAGAGTTATTCCTACACTTTTTTGAGCAGATAGGAGAAGAAATCACAGAAGTAGTAGAGGAGTCAAGAATGAAGGGAGAAATTTACAGTCCTCTCAATGCAACCTTCATAGCTCTCATTCCAAAAAAGGAAGCTCCGGAATCCTTCGAGGACTTCAGACCTATCTCCTTATGCAATAGTATCTACAAAATAATTGCAAAAGTGATAGCCCTCAGGATCAAACCAATTCTATCAAGGCATATCTCACCTGAACAATTTGGGTTCCTGAATGGAAGACAAATTCATGAAGCAATTTGTAGGAATTTACAGGGTAAGTTCCTCAGAAAGAACACCAAAAGGACACCGCTCACAACCAAATCACAGATCAATACACCAGTATTTTTGACGTGGTTAAAACCCTCAAAGAGGGAAACAGTCCACGGCCTGCGCCAACGTGGCTACTACATGCAATTTATTAATCAAAGAATGAAAATTTACATAAGCTTCTCTCATGCACGGATTACCCTACAAATGACCCTCCATGCGCTTTAAATAGAATTCATGGACCAATCGGGTGTCAAGCCACGGATCAAGTGTCGGTAATACCGAGGAGAGAATGAACCGTCGGATCACTACATATCGTGACCGTCGGATTGTAAGTTACAAAATGTACAACGGTAAAGAAATACACTTTACCTAACTCTATACTAGACCAAGTTGAACTTAACTATTTCCTATGTGTCGGAATATCCTAACATCCCCCCTTAAGAACAACTTGGGATAGGATTGAAGGATTTACAAATATGACACAATAGGAGAAGGAAGGAGGCACTAGAGCCTATCCCCCCTTAGTGACAACTTCCTGAACTCCAAGCATATATCGAAGTTTAGTGAACTTCGCCTCTGTGAGAGCCTTTGTGAAGATGTCTGCAACCTGATCATCTGTTGAACAATATTGCACTTCAAGAACATGGTCATGAATGAGCTTTCTGATGAAGTGCATGTGTAGTTCAATGTGTTTGCTGCGCTGATGCTAGACTGGATCTTTGCATAGCTGAATGGCACTTTGATTATCACACCAAAGTGTGGTTGGATACTGCTGCTCAAAGCCAAACTCTGATAGGATCTGACGAAGCCACAAGGCTTCCTTACTAGCTTCCACGGCACCACGATACTCTGCTTCTGCTGACGAAAGAGAAATGGCAGCCTGTTTCTTACAAGCCCATGTAATAGGTCCTGAACCAAGAGTGAAGACATAACCGGCAGTAGACTTCCGATCATCAGGGTCACCAGCCCAATCAGAATCAGTGAAACCAACTAATAGAGGAGCTGCTTTGGCACTGTAATGAATCCCAAACTGTACTGTACCTCGAACATAACGAAGTATTCTTTTAGCTGCTTTCCAATGACTTTCACGGGGGTTTTGCATAAAACGAGCAACAAGGCCAACAACAAAGGAAAGGTCAGGACGAGTATGGGTTAAATACAAGAGTTTTCCTACAAGTTGACGGTATAAGGTAGCATCAACTTCAGGAGAAGTACAAGAGACTGAAAGTTTGACTCCAGACTGAAAGGGAGAAGGGGCTGGCTTACAGTCTTCCATGTGAAAATGACGAAGAATATCACAAGCATACTTGGACTGGGAAAGGGAAATACCCTCCTTGGATTGCAAGACTTGAAGACCGAGAAAATAGTGTAAGTGTCCTAAGTCTATCATTTCAAATTTCTTTTTAAGGCTGGACTTCACATGGTTTATAAGGTTGGGATCACTACCAGTAAGAATAAGATCATCAACATAAAGAACAAGGATGATAAGAGAGTTGCCCACTTTCTTGGTGTAGACAGTATTGTCAGAATAACACCTAGAAAAGCCAGATTCTAAAAGAAAGCTATCCATTTTGGCATACCAAACCCGAGGAGCTTGCTTGAGACCATAAAGAGATTTCTTAAGTCGACATACAAGGCTGGAGTCTATTTGGATGAAGCCAATGGGTTGTTCCATATAGATTTCTTCATGCAAGTCCCCATGCAAGAAGGCAGATTTAACATCCATCTGATGGACTTCCCATTTTAAAGAGGCAGCAAGGGAAAGAACAAGGCGGATAGAGTTCATTTTGGCAACAGGGGAGAAGGTTTCAGTGTAGTCAATGCCTTCAACCTGTGAAAATCCCTTAGCAACAAGACGAGCTTTATGTTTATCAACTTTCCCATCTGGTCCATACTTGGTTCTGTAAACCCATTTACATCTAACAAGTTTGCGTCCCTTTGGTAGAGGAACAAGATCCCATGTATCATTTGCCAACAATGAATGATATTCTTCATTCATAGCTGCTTCCCAATGTGGATGGCCTGAAGCTTCTGCAAAAGTGTCAGGATCATGATTTACTGGAGCTTGAGCCAGTAAAGAAGAGGCTCTTTCAAACTGAGAACGTGTACGTCGCTGATCTGTAGGATCACCGGCAAGATCACCTGCTGCATCCCGAGTAGCACGGACCCATCTTGGAAGTTGAGGATCCTGAGAAGGTGGGGGAGGATTATCATCCTCACTTTCATCATCTGAAGAAGAAATGTTTTCAAAAGTAGAAGAGATAGGAAGAGGTGGCACATCCGCCGGACTAGGCTCGCAGGCCGATTTATTTTCATCAAATTTTACATCTCTTCTAATGATAACATTTTTGGACTTAAATGGAATAAGTCTATAACCTTTTACATCTTCAGAATATCCAACAAAAGTACATTTCTCACTCTTAGGTTCTAAAGCTTTATGCTTTTCATCTGGAATATGGGCCCATGCTTCACTTCCAAAAACACGAAAGTGACTTACATCTGGTTTAATGGAACTCCAAGCTTCTTCTGGAGTGATATTCTTTAGAACCTTAGTAGGAGTGCAATTGATTATATAATTTGCACAATTAATTGCTTCGGCCCAAAAACTAAGACTGAGTCCTTTAGATTGCAGCATACAATTAGCCATTTCCTTTAAGGTGCGATTTTTCCTTTCAGCTACACCATTTTGTTGTGGAGTGTATGGAACAGTATGTTGCATTTGAATTCCATTTTCGGTGCAAAAGTTGATGAATGTGTTTTTAACATATTCTCCACCATTATCAGTTCTTAGCTTAAGAATTTGATGTCCAGATTGTTTTTCAACAAAGGCTTTGAAGGCCAAAAAAGTGTTAAAGACTTCGCTCTTGAGTTTTAAGAAGTATACCCAAGTGCGTCTGGAGAAATCATCAATGAAAGTTAAGAAATACTTGCAGCCAGAGAATGAAGCAACAGGAAGTGGACCACATAAATCACTGTGCACAAGCTGTAAAGGGGCTGAGGCGTGCCAAGAGGCACGTTTTTCAAAACTGTCCCGATGATGTTTTCCGAGTACACATCCGGAACAAACACCATCTCTGCAAGATACCATAGGAAGACCTGTCACCATATTTTCTTTACATAGATGCTGAAGGGAGCGATAGTTTAAGTGACCAAATCGCTCATGCCAAAGTTTGCTCACTTCATCATTATGAGCAACAAATACTGAGGGAAGATTTGATGACCCAAAGTTGTGAAACTTATACAACCTTGTGGAATCATCAGCAATACTAGTAGCTAGAATCTGTTTAGGATCTCTCAGATCCTTGATTACAACATCATGAGGTGAAAATTCAACAATTTTACCTTCACCTGAATGAGTTATCTGATATACAGATAGAAGGTTGCAGGATAAGGTTGGAACACATAATACATCATTAAACTGACCATTATCTAGATGAACAGTTCCAGTCCCTACAACATTAAGAGATCTATCATCACCAACATATATATTTTTGGTGTTACAATCATTTAAAGAAGAAAACATGGCTTGGTTTTTGGCCATGTGTTAAGAGGCTCCAGAATCAATGAGCCACTCATGAGAATGAGAAGAAGAAGATACATTTAAAGCATAACCAGACTGAGATGATTGACAACGACATGCAGAAAGTGCCATTCCTGAAGATGAAGTTGAAGTTGAAGTTGAAGAATGCTCCACATGGATGTTATGTTTCTTCATTGCGGCTTCCAAGGCTTCCATCTTCTTAAAGCATTTAGATTCTAAGTGGCCATCTCGATTACAAAAGTTACAATGTCTATCAGTCTTCTTCCATTTATTTTTATTGGTCTTATCATTTTGCTGAAATGATCTTTCATTTTGAGGCTGAGTTTGCTTAGGACCCTTGTTTGGTTTAGGACCATTCTTTTTAGAATAGGACTTCTTAGGATTCTTTGAATTTGGTTGCTGCTGGGCGGCTAACGCTTTCTTGGAAGAGTTTCCAAGATTAAGAAGACCAAGGTGTAAAAGTTTTTCTTGTTCTCTTATTAAAGAATCACAAAAAGAGTCAAAGGAAGGGGCCTTGTAGTCTTTTCCTTGACAAATGAAAGCTTCCCTTGTAGAATGGAAAGTGGAAACAAATACAGAGTAGGCTGGTCCCAACTTAGTAAGGATGGAATAAATAAGGTTACTATCTTCTTTCTTAACCTTAACACCTTCCAAGAGATATCTAAGGGTCTTGAATTTGGACAAGAAATCTTCAATGCAAGAAAAATTATTAGGATCCAATGTAAGCAACTCATTTTCAAGTTGATGGGCTCTAATTTCATTTTTAATCCCAAAAACTTTAGTGATTTGTTCCAATGCTTCATGAGGAGTATCAAGTTCTGCAATATGGAATCTAAGATCAGGCGAAATAGACATCCCTATCAAACCACGTGCTTGATCTTGTCTATTTTCCCATTTTGCAGCCTTGTCTTCATCTTTTGGTTTCTTCTCTTGGCCTGTGGCTATTCTGTAGAGACCTTTACTTCTAAGTAAATCTTCCATGTAGGATATCCATTGGAAGTAGTTAGTGCTGTCAAGAATGACTTGGCATGGACTTTCCATTTTTAAAAAAAACTGAAGCTGAAGATGCTGAAAGTAAGTGTTCCAATGGATAGATCTCGAAAAATTAGGCGGTTTTAAAAAAAACGGCTCTGAAAAAGGCTTCCGGATGAAGAAGTTATGGCTTTTTAAAAAAAAATTGTTGAAGTTGCCGGCAAAGTGCGCGAATGTGCGGGAATGAAAAAATCCGCCCCCACAAAATGGAGACTTGAACCCAAGACCTCTACTCTCTTAAAATAGCTTTGAACCAATTGATCTATACAAAAAATTTGAGAGAGAGAGAGGGGGGGGGGGGCTTGGTTTGCGTGCTTGCCTTGAGAAAGCTCTTTTTCCCTACAAAACACAAAACACAAAAACCAACACGGACATGCAAAGAAAACGAACCTTATGGCTCGAAGTTAGCTTTAGCCGAAAAACTAGATATTTTCAAAAATGAACCTTGCGGCACAAAGTTAGCTTTGGCCGGAAACTAAATATTTTTCTCAATGTTTCTGATTTTCCGAGATCACCCTAAGGTGCAGGGAAAAGAGCATACGCATGAGAAAAATCCTTCCTTTCTGTTTCTGATTTGCCCAGATCGCACAGAGTCGCAGGGCAAAGAGCATACGCAGAAATGAAAGGTATAGATCCGGTTAGAAAAAAAAGCTAAATAAACAGAAACCGAAATAAGCAGAGAGAAAATAACAGTAAACTGCAAATAAAGACTGTATACCTCCAGATCTAAAAAATGACGCAGCTAGGGCTACCGGAAACCTTTTCGCGTGAAACGAAAGGGGTTCCTCACTGGAACAGATGCTCCGAACACAACAGAGCAGTCCTCTTGGCCCGAAAGCAGTCAGAAACAGCAGATCTAGGAAACGGCAGTCGGATGCAGTTCTACCAGCTTCAGATTTGGATCACCAACGGACGCGGCCCTCAACTTGGCTCTGATACCATGTAGGAATTTACAGGGTAAGTTCCTCAGAAAGAACACCAAAAGGACACCGCTCACAACCAGATCATAGATCAATACACCAGTATTTTTGACGTGGTTAAAACCCTCAAAGAGGGAAACAGTCCACGGCCTGCGCCAACGTGGCTACTACAGGCAATTTATTAATCAAAGAATGAAAATTTACATAAGCTTCTCTCATGCACGGATTACCCTACAAATGACCCTCCATGCGCTTTAAATAGAATTCATGGACCAATCGGGTGTCAAGCCACGGATCAAGTGTCGGTAATACCGAGGAGAGAATGAACCGTCGGATCACTACATATCGTGACCGTCGGATTGTAAGTTACAAAATGTAAAACGGTAAAGAAACACACTTTACCTAACTCTATACCTAACTCTATACTAGACCAAGTTGAACTTAACTATTTCCTATGTGTCGGAATATCCTAACGAAGCAATTGGTGTGGCTCAGGAGGTCCTTCATAGTGTTAAGGTGAAAAATAAGAAGGGAGCAGTAATCAAAATCGACTTATCAAAGGCCTACGACAGGATAAACTGGACATATATTCGTTTGCTCCTAACGCATCTTGGATTCAAAGTGGACTTCATCAGATGGATCATGGGGTGTATCACAGATGTTAGCTATGCAATACTCATCAATGGAGCTGCTACCCCTTTCTTCAAAGGACAGAGAGGGTTGAGGCAAGGCTGCCCTCTGTCCCCTTTGTTATTTCTCCTTGTGGCTGAAGGTCTAAGCCAGCTGATTCAAAAAAGCAAAAGGGAAGGTAAGATAAAAGGTATAGAGGCAGCAGTAAATTTGTTCATATCTCACCTTCTCTTTGTAGATGATATTCTGGTTTTTACTAATGGTTCCTCAAATGAACTCAAGGAGTTAAAAAATATCTTTGAACTCTTTTTGAAAGCTACCGGAATGCAGATCAACCCCAGGAAATCCCAGATCATAGAGGAAGGCCTAAACAGACAAGAAAAGGAGCAGTTCAGCTCTTATTTTCCATATGAAATGTGCAACATGGTCTCACCGTTCAAGTATCTGGGATTCTGGTTAAAGCCAAATGATTATAGGAAGGAGGACTGGTCTTGGCTAATTGCAAAGATAGAAGCAAGAATCAGCCACTAGAGTTTCAAATGGCTTTCCAGAGCAGGGAGACTGACCCTAATAAAATCTGTGTTACTAGCCATCCCAGTTTACTGGACAGCTTTAACATGGGTCCCAAAAGGTGTCTTGGAGAAAATTAGGAGAATCTGCAGTAGATTTTTGTGGGCACGATCAAAAGAAAATAGGGTTCTCCCTTGGGTTGCCTGGGAGAAAGTGGCGAGACCTAAAGACTGGGGCGGTTGGGGGATAAAAAGCCTGCCTGACTTTAGACTTTCATTGGCAGCCAAATCAGGGTGGCGACTTATTAAGATGGAAAACCTCTGGACAAGAACGGTAAAAAGAAAATATATAGATCCAACTCCTCTGGAAGAATGGATCAGGAACCCAGTCAAGATCCAAAAGAATGTTTCTGCAATTTGGAAAGCAACTTTGGAGTCTTTTAAGGTGATCGAGCAAGGATTAGCATGGAAGATCGGGAATGGTGAAAAGGTAAAGATCGGGAAGGATCCCTGGGTAGGCTGTAATAGAAATTATGCCCTCTCCCCTGGCCTGGTTCAGCAGTTAGAGGAAAAAGGTCTCCTTTTCCTAAGCCAAGTGGAGAAACCGGGCTCTTCATCCATCTGGGGACAAGCTTGGAAGAATGGAGAAGACTTGGAGTTGGAGCAAAGATGGTGGAACGAATGGAGAGTTTTTACCCAGGAACTCTTCAGATCCAATGTTAGGTTGAGCGACAGACATGATGAATTAATTTGGGCACATGCAGACTCCGGGGATTATGCTCCAAAGAGCGGCTATAATTTCCTTATGTCAAGGAAAGGATGGGGAGATCCGGAGTGGTGGTCGAAATAGCTATGGAAACTTAAGAGCCCTCCAAAGTCAAAAATCCTTTTCTGGTGCATTTTAAAAAGCAAAATTCCAACTTGGGACATCCTGCAGACCAGATTCATGCACGGGCCTGGGAGATGCACTTTATGCAAATCAGAAGCAGAATCCATAAACCACCTTTTTCTAAAGTGCCCAGAATCTCTTAAGATATGGGGCGAGGCAGGAAATATTCTGAACAAAAAGCTTGAATGGGAAGGTAACAATATGCAAGAAGCTTGGCAGAAGTGGTGGCACTCACATCCAAATGGGAACTTGCGCAACCTTCCTCTAATCATCAGCTGGGGAGTTTGGATAGCCAGGAACAGGAGCATCTTCCAGGACAAGGAAACCCCCGTAGCTATCACAGCAACTCAGAGCATTGCCATCTTTTCCAGTATTCCCGAACCTAAGGATGCCCACCCCCAAAGAAATGTCCCAGAAGTGCAGATAACAGAGGGAATCCCTTGGGCTTTCTTCGACGGTGCATCTCAAAACAATAAAGCAGGAGCAGGACTAGTCATCCAAGAAAATCCATCTCACATCCTAAAAGCTTCTGTGGGAATAGGAACAGGCTCTAATAACTTTGCAGAACTGCTTGCCTTAAAACTTCTCTTATGCTGGCTCATTCAAAGGCACACCCTCACAATTCAAATCTTTGGGGATTCTCAAAATGTGATCAGATGGGTAAATGGTCAAAGTACATGCAGCAATCAAGTCCTAAAACAAATCCTGGGAGAAATTCAGAGACTAAAATCATTCTTTAACAGTTTCTCTCTATGTCACATTTTCAGGGAAAGGAATGACACAGCGGACAAGCTTTCTAAAGACGGTCTACAGCAGGATTTGGGTAGCTGGAAAATTATAGAAGATGATCAAGGCCAAATCAGAAGGACCGATCAGCCGCCTTATAATCAATTTTTCTGATACTCTGGCAGTTTTTTTGTTCCATCCTCTTTTTCAAAATTTTTCTCACATAAAAACACAAAATTTCTATCAGCTACGGCATTTCGGTTTTCTATAAACTCGATGTACAGGTGACGGGTTGTTTTCCTCTATGTTGAGGAGACCCGGTCTTGCTGGTAAATATTTTTGAATAGTCCATATTTTTTTGTTTAAGCTTAACGGCTTAAAAGAATTTCAGTTCTGGGTACATCAGAGACAGTTTTGGCTCTTTAAAGGAAACTAGTCACAGGCAAAAGGCAGCAAATTTTGTAAATCAGACATGATAGTCACACAGGATGACAGGTGATGCATCAGCATATGCAATGTAAACTTTTTATAAACTTAATAAAAAGTTTCGTTTTTTCCTTTGGAAAAAAAAAAAGTGAATGATAAGTATTTAGTCTCCACTTAATATTTTAGAATATTCTTGGTATAATTACATATGAAAGGTTGAGATTTATTTAAAAAGTAGTTATACTTATACCTTATTTACTCTTTTGATTAAATTGATTAATTAAAGAAAATACCATATGAATATGAGTTATGTGTTGTTATTGTATATGAGTTATGTGTTGTTATTGTACCAGTTATTAATCTCTTGCCAGAGTTAGAATAATCAAAGGCGATTAGTCCATGTGGCCAAATACGTAGGGAACGGTGAACCCAATGTCCAACAATTTCCCCCAAGGCAAGAAGAGTGAATTTCATACTTGAGACTTGTCACTTTGATATACCACATTTACGGTGAACCCAATGTCCAACAATTTCCCCCAGGGCAAGCAGAGTGAGTATCATACGTGAGACCTGTCACTCTGATACCACATTTATTTTGGAATCACATTGTCGTTAGACCAAAACCAACAGGCATTAGTCTCTACTACAAGAGCCAGAGTTAGGATCCACAAGAGGTGGATAATCCTTGTCATGAAACACATGGGGAGTGCTAAACCCAATGTCCAACATTATATAGATTTAGGTATGTTGTATTAGTGAGGCATAGTATTCACCCATGTAATGTAACAAAGCCTATTCACATGTTAAAAATCTTCGTGGTAAAAGTGGAGGTGAATCTTCATAGTTCAAAAGTGTGTTGCATGATTCTTAAAATGTATATATATTTAATTCTAATATTAATTTTTTTATAATTAATAATAATAATGATTTAAAATAAAGTTATAAAATTATTTTTGTTTGTTTACTTGTTTGTTTTTGTAATATGAGATATATCATAAGATAAGTGTTTTGAGGTTTATTAGATTTTATTAGTCATTTAATCTATATAGTTAAGTTAAATTAATAATCTAATATCAAGATCACTATTAAAGGAAACAATAAATCTATGTGTAATACCGCTTGTTTATGGGATACGATATCAACCTCAAAATACATACACTTAACCATCAAACCTATTAAAATTGTATAAATATAAAAATTATAAATTTACGTAGTTAAAAATTAAAACATTTATTAAATTTATAAAAAAATTTATAGGAAAAATATGACTTTTAACCTTAATTTCACTATATGTTCTCAATGCATTAAGATTAACATTAATTTTACCATTCATATTTCTCAATGAAATTGAGATATCATATTTTTAATCTTAATTTGACTATACATGTTCCTCAATCCATTGAGATTAACGTTAATTTCACCATTCATATTTCTCAATGGAATTGGGATATCATATTTTTAATCTTAATTTCACTATCCATGTTCCTCAATCCATTGAGATTAACGTTAATTTCACCATTCAGCTTTCTCAATGGAATTGGGATATCATATTTTTATATTAACATATTAATGTTTTTCTAGCTATTTTCATGAAAATAATTCCAAAAAACAACTATGATGATGATGATGGAAATGGAAATTGAAATTGAATAATGATAATTTCCAAACTAATTTCCTGCACTGATGTATAATAATGTATACAAATATAAAAAGTATTGTATGTATCATTGTTGTTGAAAATTACATAATGCATTTATAAGAACTGAATAATGAAGTGCAACTGAAATTTGCCAAATCCCTCGTAGCAAGGCATTTCGTACCAACTATATTTCCAAATTAACTTAACCTAAATACTAGGAAATAGATTCAATTCGCATGACCATGCGTTGAATTTTCCAAAAGGAAAGATAAGTTCAGAGATAAAAGAAAAATTCCATTTTGTACTGATCATGCTCATGTATCAGGGGTTACTTTGTGCTTATTAAGAATCTTGTTTTTGTTGTGGGTTGAGAGAACTGTTTATAATGAACTTGAAGATAAAGACATTGTTCATATCATCAACTTTTAAATATTGAAATGGTTACTTATGTATTAAATGGGACTGTTTTATAAAAAATCTGGTTTATTAGTGAATTATGTTATTTATCCAGGAATCTGAAATTTTTTTATGGTGAGAATATAATTATTTGGATTTTTTTTAATATAATTTTGTTTAAAATTTAATAAATATTTTTAAGAGTTATAAGTTTTAAGTTATTTATTTAATTTATGAAATTCTAATTTATATATTCAAAAATGCATTTTAAATAATAAAAAAATCATAATTTTGCTTAACATTATATGCGAAAGAAAAAGAAAAAAAAAAAAAAAAAAACAAACTCATCCGCAATACAACTTCTATTCAAAGTGATTAAAAATAATCATAATTTACATACTCAAAATTTGAATTTGAAATGATATTGCTTAAAAAACACTCCAAATCATTAACCCCAGTCTAAATCGTAAAAGCTCATTAAATCCCCATGTGATATGAATAAAAGACAAACCTAACCTGAATAATTAATTGGCAAACCAACCCTGAAGACAAATCACTAACTACTCCCTAAACAGTTCATTAAATCCGTGTGTAACACGAATAAAGTAAAAGACAAACTTAACCTGAATAAATGGCTAACCCTGCCATGAAGACAAATCACTAACCCCTCCCTGGACAGTAAAAGATCGTTAAATCCATTTGGGTAACATGAATAAAAGACAGACTCAACATGAATAAATGGCAACCCTACCATGAAGAAAAGATAGATCCTAACCATATGAAAAGTTTCAGCCTTGTTTTTACAGTTTACTTGATATGTCTCACGTTCAAAGTACAGATGAATCTTACGCGTGAATGAGAAATGGCTCTTACACAGGTAATTTGTTCGTCAAAGCAAGATTGAAGAGCTTTCAAGAAAGTTCCTTGAGTGCCTTGAAAAATGAGGAGCAGAATTTTCAAGATAAGATCAACCATTGGATGACGTTGGAAGCAACCAATCTTGGTCAGAAGTGTTTGTTTTCGAGATCACATCAAGCATTTGATGACGTTGGTAGCAACCAATCTTGGTTAGAAGGGTTTGGAAATCGGAGTAAACGCTGGAGATATTAAATTTGCACCATACAACTTGATGTGGTTTTTTGGGCTACACAGGTGTTACTTTTAAACATCAGTAGCCACTTATCCAAAAGAACATGATTAGGGGGCTCATAACCGGAGCAAGTCACACTACAAAAGGAGCAAATAGTCGATCATGCTCAAGCAGGTCCAAACAGAGAAGACTTCTTTGTAATTGTGCAGATGACTAAAATAAAAAGCCCCACGATTTCTTCTACCATCTTTTACCCTCTCATTCCATTCCTTGAGGGAATTATATTCAAAAGGTAACATAAGAACCTTGGTAAACTCAAACCAGCAACACAGCATAGAACTCCAACCAAACATTAGCTAACACACTGATGTGCAGAAAATAAACACATCCTATTCAGCACTATTTACTAAAAGACAAAGTAGCTACAGAAAATAAGAGAGTTTTAAATGACCATGGGCACAACCAAATGCTATCTAGGGCATAGTAGCCCTCTACCAAGGATTCCTCAAAACCATGAACTCTATGCTCTCACAAGCACATTTGCTCGATATATATACTCAAGGCAAAGACCATAGTTCTTTGGATTCAAGGTGTTCGTGACCTGTTGAATGCATTTGGATCCCCAATAGTATGTATTTCCCTTTCTTGTAAGGCATAGTAACCCTCTAGCAAAGATTCCTCACAACCTTGAAACTCTCTACTCTCACAAGCACATTTGTTGGATATACATATACTCCATACAAAGACCATCGTTCTTTCGATTCAAAGTGTTTGCCGCATGTTGAATGTCCATAGTTGAACGCCTTTGGATCCCTAATAGTAATGTATTTCTCTTAAGGTTGTTACAGCTCCATGTCTGCAGGGATTTGTGGAGGAATTGCTTGGATGTTGCCTCTCAATTCTTATGACAACAAACTTCAACGTGGCTCATACATTTTCTATATATCAAGGAGAATGTGGGAGCTCCTTCAAATTTGCACATGCAAAGGAGGTCACCTGAGAGGTGCACTTGCTACATGGCTCTAATGACTGAGCTAGTAGAGACTGAGCCATCCTCTTTTGAGGAAGCAGTGGAGAAACCAATTTCGGTTGATGCAATGGTTGAAGAATATGAATCCGTTGTGAAGAATAGTGTTTGGGAAGTGGTCCCAAGACTGGCAGATAAATCAATTGTGGGTTCGAGATGGATCTTCAAGGTTAAGCATGCAACAAACAGGAGCATAGAGAAGTATAAGGCTAGATTTGTGGCCAAAGGATTCTCTCAGGTTGAGCGAACTGAATATGAGGAAACCTTTGCTCCTATAGCAAGGTATTCATCCATTAGATCAATTCTTGCATTGGTTGCATAGATGGAGTGGAAGATCCACTAGATGGATGTAAAAATAACATTCATCAATGGGGTTATTGCGTAGGAAGTGTACATCGAGCAACTAGAAGGTTTTGAGACATTTGATCAGGAGTCTAATGTGTGCAGACTCAAGCAAGCATTGTACGGTCTCAAACAAGCACCCCGTGCTTGGTACACCATAATCGACAGTTATCTCACAAGATTGGGCTTCACCAAAAGTGAAGCGGATGTGAACCTCTATCATATTTTGGTAGAAGGTAAATTGCTTATCATTGTTTTATATGTCGATGATTTAATATTAACTGGTGATGAGCAGTTGATCAGCTCTTGCAAGGAGGATCTTTATAAGGGAATTTGAGATGAAATACATGGGTCTCATGCACTAGTTCCTTGGGCTAGAAGTATGGAAAGGCGATGGAGAATTGTTTGTGTCTCAACGAAAGTATGCAAATGAGATACTGTAGATATTCCGCATGGAGAGTTGTAAGCCCATGGAGACACCTCTAGCGACCAACTTGAGGAAGGAGACTGTCACTTTAGGTGAAGAAGTGGATGCTACCATTTACCGGAAGTTAATGGGTTCACTGATGTATCTTGTGAACACACGACCATATATGTGCTATGCATTCAACCAACTGAGTCAAGTTATGGTTAGTCCAATAAAATTGTTTTGGAAGGAAGCAAAGCATGTTTTACAGTACCTCAGTGGCACTACCCAATATAGATTATGGTACACAGACATAGGGAGTGAAGTTGTGTGGCTTCACAGATACATATTGGGAAGGGGGACCATTTGACTGAAAGAGTACATCAGTTGGAATTTTCAGTGTTGGGTTCACAGCAATGTCGTGGTACAACAGGAAGAAAAAATATATGGCACTCATCTCGGAAAAACCAGAATACATGGTTGCAAGTCAAGCAACATGTGAGGTGATCTTGAAGAGAAAGATACTTGTGGCACTGCTTGGTCAAATGATGGATCCAACCATGATCTACTTTGAAAATAGAGTTTCATTAAGCTCTCTAAGAATCCATTATTTCACGATCGATCCAAGCATATATATATCTAGTATCATCATTTACGGCACTGTGTGCAGAGGCAGATAATGTTTCTACACTACATTCCAACAGAGGAACAATATGCTAACATTTTGACAAAGTCCTCGTCAAGAGGAAATTTTGAGTTACATAGGTGTAGGATAAGGGTGGTTGATAACCGCTTTCTTACTGAGAGGGAGTATTGAGAAATGCAATAAGAAAGTCTCAATTTGATTTTGTCTTGGACAAATTGAGAAAAATCGAATTTCCACATCAACAGACAAATTGGATACAGTTACCTTGTGTCACATGGCTTGCATCACTTAGTTTACTCAGTAAATTCGAGTTAGAGGGCTTGGAGTTCAGTTAAGCATGTGTGATTGCTAATTTGTAGAAATCAAGGTCAGTTATTTCAAGTTGTTTTTAGTTAAACTAGTTCTAAATATTGATAAAACTAGTAGAAGGTGAGTTATGCAGTGGGACAATAGTCTAACTCGGTGATCATCCAGTTACCTTATCAATCAGCCTAAAAATAGCTAGTGCATGCATAAAATTCAAGTTCCCCCAGCTGTGGTGGGGATTACAAGGCAGTGTAACATCAGTTGTAGACTATTCTTGAGTGTACAGGTGTTGCATGCAACCATATGATCAACCTTGGGATTGTGCAATCAATTGGAGGAAAAATCCTAAATAATAGGAGCCTAATTCTTCCGAAATTGTGCAAGGAAATAGGGGCTTAAGCCGAGGCCGAATTCAATTAAGTCTAGTTTATGTCTTCTCATTGAACACAGAGATATGTTATGCACTTGTAGGTTGTGCTCAGAGCGAGAAAGAAATTGTAATACATCCCTATTCATCTCATTAATGCAACCAGGCTTAAGGGTTTTTAGCAGTTTCTTTCCCCTGGAAAAATATTGTGCATGTGTGTTATTCCATATTGCATGTATGAGATTGTTGCTCTAAATTGTGAATTAATGTCCGCAAAATTGTAGAGTAGAGTTGTGTCTCTTGATTTAGATTAAAATTTCTTGAGTAGTTGCAATTCTACATCATATTTCTATAAAACGGGTCGGCAACTAGAACTGTTAATGAAGTCAATGGTGATTTCCATGAGCTCCAATTTGAGATAGAGAGGACCACGGTTTCCAAAATGAATTAATGAAGCTTGGCTCAAACAAAAATAGGTCTCTTTTAATCTTCCATGAACGCTATGAAGAATCAAATGGAATAGATTGTTGGGAGCATAAGATCTAATTACAGATCAGGTATGCCATGCATAAAGTACATGTTGAGTCTGCAATAAATTAATGAGAAGAATGGAGCGCCTTGATAAAGTGTACAGTTTTGACTGAGAATTAATTCTTAGTAGGGAGAAATTATCATAAGCCCATTCTTAGTGTTTAATGTTGTTGCAATGGCCAAGTAATTTCGATGCAACAACAGAATGGAGAACCTTTTTGCAGTTATGAGATTGATCAGGAAGACCCATCCTATGAAGTATGAGAAGCCATGTAGGAGTGTGCAGTTAGGAAGCATGAACGATAATGGAGATTGCATCGTTCCTTGTTCAACAGTGGAACAAAACCAAGGATTGTTGTTGTGCAATTGGGGGGAATGCAGCATAGTTGAGAGAGTTTAGTGGAGAGCTCTGTTGGTGAGTGCTACTAAGGAGATAGGCCAAGAGTGTCGATGCTACTGTGACAGAATGAGAGAGCCTGTGGAAAGAAGGGGTCGACAATTGAGTATATGTTCCTGAGAGAAGAGGGTCATGAGTTGAATGTATGATGTTGTAGAGTGAGCAAATTGGATAGAGTGATGCAAAAAGGGTTGAGAATGAGTGAGGATCGTTGAGCAGAATAGAGGGTCGAATGAAAAAGAGAACAAAGGGTTGAATTTAGAGGAGAATTGAGAGTCAAGTGGATGAAGGTAGAGCTAAAAACAGACATAGTGGATGCCAATTACAGTGAGCAGTAAGTTCCTTATTAAGTGTGGCTTGGAGCTTGCATACAAGAAGTTGGTGCTTCCATCTCAATGGATGTATGAGTAGAGATTGGGCATTGGTACCCCCTACAAGTTGGTGCTTGCATAAATCCAATGAGATGAAAGTTGGTGCTTGCAACAAATCCATGAAGTTGGTGCTTCTAGTAAGCTAATCAGGTGTCTGCATAAGTAGGGAGTTGGTGCTTCCTACTAGTGGGTGCTAGCAAACAATCTAAGGGAATTGGTGTTTCTTGTGAGTGGTGTCTCACAAACAAACATTGATGTAATAGAGTAGGTGCTCATATTTACATCAAATTAAAACAAGATTTTATGGTTTTTCTCTCGGAGGGTTTCCATGTTAAATCCTTTGTTTCATGTCTTGTTTCTCATGGTTTCCTCAAATTTGCACATGCAAAGGAGGTCACCTGAGAGGTGCACTTGCTACATGGCTCTAATGACTGAGCTAGTAGAGACTGAGCCATCCTCTTTTGAGGAAGCAGTGGAGAAACCAATTTCGGTTGATGCAATGGTTGAAGAATATGAATCCGTTGTGAAGAATAGTGTTTGGGAAGTGGTCCCAAGACTGGTAGATAAATCAATTGTGGGTTCGAGATGGATCTTCAAGGTTAAGCATGCAACAAACAGGGGCATAGAGAAGTATAAGGCTAGATTTGTGGCCAAAGGATTCTCTCAGGTTGAGCGAACTGAATATGAGGAAACCTTTGCTCCTATAGCAAGGTATTCATCCATTAGATCAATTCTTGCATTGGTTGCATAGATGGAGTGGAAGATCCACTAGATGGATGTAAAAATAACATTCATCAATGGGGTTATTGCGTAGGAAGTGTACATCGAGCAACTAGAAGGTTTTGAGACATTTGATCAGGAGTCTAATGTGTGCAGACTCAAGCAAGCATTGTACGGTCTCAAACAAGCACCCCGTGCTTGGTACACCATAATCGACAGTTATCTCACAAGATTGGGCTTCACCAAAAGTGAAGCGGATGTGAACCTCTATCATATTTTGGTAGAAGGTAAATTGCTTATCATTGTTTTATATGTCGATGATTTAATATTAACTGGTGATGAGCAGTTGATCAGCTCTTGCAAGGAGGATCTTTATAAGGGAATTTGAGATGAAATACATGGGTCTCATGCACTAGTTCCTTGGGCTAGAAGTATGGAAAGGCGATGGAGAATTGTTTGTGTCTCAACGAAAGTATGCAAATGAGATACTGTAGATATTCCGCATGGAGAGTTGTAAGCCCATGGAGACACCTCTAGCGACCAACTTGAGGAAGGAGACTGTCACTTTAGGTGAAGAAGTGGATGCTACCATTTACCGGAAGTTAATGGGTTCACTAATGTATCTTGTGAACACACGACCATATATGCGCTATGCATTCAACCAACTGAGTCAAGTTATGGTTAGTCCAATAAAATTGTTTTGGAAGGAAGCAAAGCATGTTTTACAGTACCTCAGTGGCACTACCCAATATAGATTATGGTACACAGACATAGGGAGTGAAGTTGTGTGGCTTCACAGATACATATTGGGAAGGGGGACCATTTGACTGAAAGAGTACATCAGTTGGAATTTTCAGTGTTGGGTTCACAGCAATGTCGTGGTACAACAGGAAGAAAAAATATATGGCACTCATCTCGGAAAAACCAGAATACATGGTTGCAAGTCAAGCAACATGTGAGGTGATCTTGAAGAGAAAGATACTTGTGGCACTGCTTGGTCAAATGATGGATCCAACCATGATCTACTTTGAAAATAGAGTTTCATTAAGCTCTCTAAGAATCCATTATTTCACGATCGATCCAAGCATATATATATCTAGTATCATCATTTACGGCACTGTGTGCAGAGGTAGATAATGTTTCTACACTACATTCCAACAGAGGAACAATATGCTAACATTTTGACAAAGTCCTCGTCAAGAGGAAATTTTGAGTTACATAGGTGTAGGATAAGGGTGGTTGATAACCGCTTTCTTACTGAGAGGGAGTATTGAGAAATGCAATAAGAAAGTCTCAATTTGATTTTGTCTTGGACAAATTGAGAAAAATCGAATTTCCACATCAACAGACAAATTGGATACAGTTACCTTGTGTCACATGGCTTGCATCACTTAGTTTACTCAGTAAATTCGAGTTAGAGGGCTTGGAGTTCAGTTAAGCATGTGTGATTGCTAATTTGTAGAAATCAAGGTCAGTTATTTCAAGTTGTTTTTAGTTAAACTAGTTCTAAATATTGATAGAACTAGTAGAAGGTGAGTTATGCAGTGGGACAATAGTCTAACTCGGTGATCATCCAGTTACCTTATCAATTAGCCTAAAAATAGCTAGTGCATGCATAAAATTCAAGTTCCCCCAGCTGTGGTGGGGATTACAAGGCAGTGTAACATCAGTTGTAGACTATTCTTGAGTGTACAGGTGTTGCATGCAACCATATGATC
The DNA here is from genome assembly GCA_031772625.1 of Pinus tabuliformis. Taxonomy (NCBI): domain Eukaryota; kingdom Viridiplantae; phylum Streptophyta; class Pinopsida; order Pinales; family Pinaceae; genus Pinus; species Pinus tabuliformis. The sequence continues at coordinate 1,191,009,238 of CM062811.1, read as the reverse complement.
AACCTTGGGATTGTGCAATCAATTGGAGGAAAAATCCTAAATAATAGGAGCCTAATTCTTCCGAAATTGTGCAAGGAAATAGGGGCTTAAGCTGAGGCCGAATTCAATTAAGTCTAGTTTATGTCTTCTCATTGAACACAGAGATATGTTATGCACTTGTAGGTTGTGCTCAGAGCGAGAAAGAAATTGTAATACATCCCTATTCATCTCATTAATGCAACCAGGCTTAAGGGTTTTTAGCAGTTTCTTTCCCCTGGAAAAATATTGTGAATGTGTGTTATTCCATATTGCATGTATGAGATTGTTGCTCTAAATTGTGAATTAATGTCCGCAAAATTGTAGAGTAGAGTTGTGTCTCTTGATTTAGATTAAAATTTCTTGAGTAGTTGCAATTCTACATCATATTTCTATAAAACGGGTCGGCAACTAGAACTGTTAATGAAGTCAATGGTGATTTCCATGAGCTCCAATTTGAGATAGAGAGGACCACGGTCTCCAAAATGAATTAATGAAGCTTGGCTCAAACAAAAATAGGTCTCTTTTAATCTTCCATGAACGCTATGAAGAATCAAATGGAATAGATTGTTGGGAGCATAAGATCTAATTACAGATCAGGTATGCCATGCATAAAGTACATGTTGAGTCTGCAATAAATTAATGAGAAGAATGGAGCGCCTTGATAAAGTGTACAGTTTTGACTGAGAATTAATTCTTAGTAGGGAGAAATTATCATAAGCCCATTCTTAGTGTTTAATGTTGTTGCAATGGCCAAGTAATTTCGATGCAACAACAGAATGGAGAACCTTTTTGCAGTTATGAGATTGATCAGGAAGACCCATCCTATGAAGTATGGGAAGCCATGTAGGAGTGTGCAGTTAGGAAGCATGAACGATAATGGAGATTGCATCGTTCCTTGTTCAACAGTGGAACAAAACCAAGGATTGTTGTTGTGCAATTGGGGGGAATGCAGCATAGTTGAGAGAGTTTAGTGGAGAGCTCTGTTGGTGAGTGCTACTAAGGAGATAGGCCAAGAGTGTCGATGCTACTGTGACAGAATGAGAGAGCCTGTGGAAAGAAGGGGTCGACAACTGAGTATATGTTCCTGAGAGAAGAGGGTCATGAGTTGAATGTATGATGTTGTAGAGTGAGCAAATTGGATAGAGTGATGCAAAAAGGGTTGAGAATGAGTGAGGATCGTTGAGCAGAATAGAGGGTCGAATGAAAAAGAGAACAAAGGGTTGAATTTAGAGGAGAATTGAGAGTCAAGTGGATGAAGGTAGAGCTGAAAACAGACATAGTGGATGCCAATTACAGTGAGCAGTAAGTTCCTTATTAAGTGTGGCTTGGAGCTTGCATACAAGAAGTTGGTGCTTCCATCTCAATGGATGTATGAGTAGAGATTGGGCATTGGTACCCCCTACAAGTTGGTGCTTGCATAAGTCCAATGAGATGAAAGTTGGTGCTTGCAACAAATCCATGAAGTTGGTGCTTCTAGTAAGCTAATCAGGTGTCTGCATAAGTAGGGAGTTGGTGCTTCCTACTAGTGGGTGCTAGCAAACAATCTAAGGGAATTGGTGTTTCTTGTGAGTGGTGTCTCACAAACAAACATTGATGTAATAGAGTAGGTGCTCATATTTACATCAAATTAAAACAAGATTTTATGGTTTTTCTCTCGGAGGGTTTCCATGTTAAATCCTTTGTTTCATGTCTTGTTTCTCATGGTGTATGCGTTTATGTGTTGATTTTATATTGTCGGAATATGATATGTTGTTAATGATTATATGGATGGTTTCCAAGTTTGAATGTTGAATACAAATTGGCAGAAAAGTAAAATTAGCCTTAATATTGATTCACCCCCGTCCTCTTAGTATTAACATTGTTTCCAACATGTTTGGGCTTATTGTGCAATGACATTGAAGAGGCAAATTCATTTTGAGGAGGAAGATTTGTTGAAGCTAAGTATACAAGAGATTTTGAAGGAGAAAAGTAGAGACATTGGAGAAGCAAGATCTTTGTGGGAAAGGGTGGCAAAGGACTTGCCAGGTACACCAAGATCAAGAGGATAGAAAGGGATGTAAGTATTGGTCACATATAACAAGTAACTCATTGAATTTGTACCTTATTGTTTGGGTAGATTGAGGATCATAAGTTGTTGACTTCAAGCCCTAATTTTTCCTTGTGTTAGGGATAAGATCCCTAGTAAAGGAGCCCTATGTTTGTTGTATTAAATTTGTAATATAAACAAGTTTTGGGTCTGTAAAATTCTTGTGTAAATTGTTGATTCACTGTTGTTACATTGCTTTTATGTAAAGTGCTTGGAGTTATGTGTATTTTAGTGTGCTTATGATCGCGATTAGACATCGACCTAATTCTGAAGTACTAGGAAAAATCAACAGTTTGATCGAGAAACCAATGTTTATGATTGGGGAGATTGGCCTAATAAACATCAAAGCATGGATTTCTCCCTTAGTCATGGGGTTTGACTTGGAAGTCATGGAATTTGGCTAGGGAGATTGGCTCATTAAGAATTCAAGCTTGGATTGCTCCCTTAGTCATGGGGTTTGACCTGGAAGCCATGGAGTTTGGTTGGGGAGATTGCCTCATTAAGCATCCAAGCCTGGATTGCTCCCTTGATCATGGGGTTTAACCTAGAAGCCATAGAGTTTGGTTGGGGAGATTGCATCATTAAGCATCAAGGCCTGGATTGCTCCCTCGATCATGGATTTTGACCATATTGCCATGGGGTTTAGCTAGTAGGTTGAGCTTGTGTGTCTTAGCATCGAGAATGTATTTAACATTCAATGACTTGTGATGACATGTGGGAACGGTAATTGGGCCCCAGGTTCACCTTGAGTGAGGTGGGGTTCATGACATGTCTCTAAGTGACGGCTTGTTGAGTTGGTGACCCTAGGACTAGTGGGTGGCTAGTTCATTTATTCGATGTTGATGTGGGGATGCTTTCCACATGTAGTGGATAGATTCATCAACATAGTCGAGTTGATTCAACATTTTCTTGGAATAGAGAAATTTTCAATAAGAGAACATTTGATAAAGTCATTATGAATACCTCCCTAGCTAGGAGGGAGTGTTGGAATTTTTGTACCTATGGTCGGTCTCATTAATTGTCTTAGCCCTCCAAACTAGAAAGAAAAGATAAATATATATGTGGATTCCAAGTCGGCTTCAAAAGAAGAAAAAATTAATTTTCAAATTGTGAATTTGGCCTCCAAAATGTAAGGTCAACTTCAATTCGTCCCCAGTGAAGTGACATACCAATTTGGCTCATTCAACAACTATATAGTGGCATTTCTCCTCTCCATTTGGGCATCCAATTTGGATCACTTATGTTCACACATGGGAGTTATCTAAGGAATAATAAGGATGAATTTAAGGCTTGAAGAAGGATGAATTTAAGGCCTGATCTGAGGCTTGAAAGAAGGATGAACTCTTTGAGGCGGAAGGCTGAAATTTTAGAAGAGTGAAATTTCAGGAGGGAAAATTTTTATCTTTGGTTGACTAGGTTTGACATAGGTTTGATTACTGGTCAATTTCACTTTACCTTGATTAATATTCAAAATGCATTTCTTGTTGAATTGGACAAACTTCTCTACAAAAAGTTGTTGGGTTTTTCCCCTGGTTGGGGTTTTCCCAGGATAAATTTTGTGTCTCTTGTGTTTGACTGTCTCTATTGTCATTATTGTTTTATTGTTGATGATTTTCTTGTATAATTTCTTAATGATGAATGCAATATAAGATGAATTGGTTTAAGAATCATTGGAAGTAATTATCAGTTAAGGAAATCACTAAAAATCAATAGTTATGTCTCCATGTCCATAATTTTATGGAGATTGATCACTTCACCCATAACCAATTGGTCTCTTCAATTTTGCATTTGAAATGTTTCTAGTTCCTCTTGTGCTTTTCCAAGCCACCTAAGCCTAGTATCTCTCTCCTAATGTTCAATTTCTCCATGGGTGAAATGTCGTGCATCGAATTTCCTGAAAGGTGTCTTCTAATAAAATTCCCAACCTAGTGTAAATATAAATTTTCTTCTTGGTGCAGTTTAAGATAAAATTTCGTTCCAATCATGAGATTTCCCTCATCATTAAGTTGGGTGGAGTTGTGAGACCAATTATAATCATGAATTGCTTCCTCTAAGTCATATGAGAGGATGTATATGATTGAATCCATCCATAATCCAGTTCTGTGCAAACCATTAGATTCCTTTATGTCGACATCATTTGACTCTCTAATAAATTTATGAGGTGAATCCCCTATCTTATATCCAATATCTCTAATAATTGAACCTACAATTTCCAAAGTTTCTTCCTCTAATAATCATTATTCTCACCACTTGGAAATAATTACAAAAAATCTTCAAAAAACTTCAATAACATCTATATATTAATCCTCAAAAAAATCTTCATTTAATTCCCAAGCTTTTTACCATAGCCATAAAAATAATAACTAAAATATCCAAATTCTACCAAAACTCCAAAACCTAACCAAAAAAAATAACCTAAAATATCCAAATTCTACCAAAACTCCAAAACCTAACCACAAAAAATAACCAAACTCCAAACGCTAATGACAAAACAAAACCATAACCCAAACATTTACACTTATAACCTATACCAAACAAATAATGACTAATATATCCAAATTCTATTTAACCAAAACTCCAAAACCTAACCACAAAGAATAACCAAACTCCAAACCCTAATGACAAAACAAAACTATAACCCAAACATTTATAACATATACGAAACAAACAATTGGACATCGTAAACTGTAATCTAAAATTTAAATTTAACTGGAATAATAAAAAGAATATGATTTTCTATTTTGACTTCCTAACCATGTCTAAGAAACTATGCATTCTATAATGTAATATAAGGTTGAATTGGTCTTGAATTATGGGAGGAATATGCTTGTAGCATAATGCATTGGATACTGCTGCTCCTCTAGTTATGCGAATATGCATAGAAATCAATGCAGTTATCATTTGCGCAGAGCTCAAATCCCAACACATGCATTGACTCATTCAATACCGTGTTTTAATAATAGTTGTGATATTACATGTAATTAATGTTTTTGGTAGAAGTAATTGAAGGTCCGGTGGCACGCAAGTTTGACCCGATTATTTTGTGCATGGTATTACACAGGTCATTAATTGATTCATTAATACCATGTTTGTAAGGGAGCACACGGAGTTTATGTTTGTAAGGGAGCACACGGAGTTTACGGAAAGGAATTGTTTGGATGGTTAAAAGTGTGTGAGTTTATTGATGGCTTATGGGTGAAATGGGTAAGAAATATGTAGTCAAAATATTGAAGAGTTACACTGTGTTTGTTGATATAAGTTTTTAGATAAATGTTGTGTGTGAGTTTAGTGACGTTTTATTGTGTCACCACCCATCATTAATATCATGTTTGTAATGGAGCACACTGAGTTTACGGAAAGGAATTGTTTGGATGGTTAAAAGTGTGTGAGTTCACTGATGTTTTACTGGTGAAATGGGTAAGAAATATGTGGTCAAAATATTGAAGAGTTAGACTGTGCTTGTTGATATAAGTTGTCAAATAAATGTTGTGTGTGAGTTTACTGATGTCTTACTGTCTCACCACCCATCATTAGGTACTCAACTAAAGTAGACTTTGTTTTTATATATAAAATTTCAAATCTGGTCAAAATTTGTTGGAATAATATATTTGAGTTGTTAAATTTGTATAGACTAAGTCCTTGATAGTAGACTTGGGTTGTTAAATTTCAATATTTTTTAAGATTCTAAATTTGTTTATGTATTTAAAAATGCATTTAAAGCAATGAAGAAATATGCCAAGGAAAAGGCCAAAATGTTGAAGAGTTTTTTTTTTTTTAGAGGGAAAAAAACATGATATTATATTCTGGAAAATGTTTGAGTGGATACATATGCATATGAGGCTGGCCGGCAAGACAGGCCAAAGTAAATTAGCAATACATATAACCCTAAGGGTGGTGACTATGAGGCTGGCCGGCAAGATAGGCCAAAGTAAATTAGCAATACATATAACCCTAAGGGTGGTGACCGAACAGTCCGGCCGCAAAGCAGCATAAGAAGATGGCCGAGAGGCGCATTAACAGCATGAAACCATACATAAAAGACATGAGCTGACCGACAGGCGGATCATGGAGACGATAGCAGAGACCGAACCATTATGATTCATGTAGAGGCATAGATCAACCTGTGACCAGGACATTAAAACATAGAGAAGTAAACCAAGGGAAAGGACATAGAAACAGAGAAAAGATTGAACAATTGAACAAAACAGCAGGATGAGGAAGGATCAATCAGGAAGAATCGATCATGGCAGAGATATGGATCAAAGTGGAGGAGAGAGGAGTCCTGTGATCCTGGAAGATGCAGGTATTCCGCCATTTCCACAAGGTCCAGCATGTGAAAATGAAAAGGGATCTCCATGCGAGCTGCTGTTCCGACCACCAACTGAAAGCATCCAGAACAGAAGAAAAAGACTGCAGGGGAAAGCCATATGAGGAGGAGAGTTCAAACCATATTTGAGTCGAAGCCGGGCATTGAAAAAACATATGGAAATTTGTCTCGAGCGCTTGACAACACATGCAGCATCTTCCGGGGCCCGTCCAGCCTTTCCTTTGGAGAACCTCCCATGTCAGGTTCCTATTATAGAAGACTAGCCAGGAGAAAAGAACAACCTTGAGCTGGACTGTTGATTTCCATAATTTGTTAGGAAAAAGGGGTCCGGGCAGCGACGGGAGAGATGAGGAAATAGCATAATATATATCTTTGACTCTTGCAGGCTGGGTGGTGTTCCCCATCGACCAAATAAGCTCATCTTTATGTCCAGATTGAGAGATACCAATGCTCTGGAAACAGTGAATGACAGCATCCCATGAGGGCCGCATAGGAAGGGGAAAACCGAGGTCTTCGCCGTCCTTCCAGATCGGTGAAGAAGAAGACCAGGAGCGGATGACTTTGTCCCAGGTGAAAAGCCCCTTCGAGTGGAGAAAAGCTAAGAGCTGAGGGGTGAGCAAGGATTCTAGACCATGAACAGTGGGGTCGATACCAAGTAGGATGCCTGAACCAGTGTGTAAGGACCATTTTAGGAAGGACATAAAGAGCGTCTGTATCTTTCTAAGGCTACGCCATATGGCGGATCCTCGTTTTGTTCCAAGGGATTGTCTCCTGAACCAAATTTGTTGGAATAGTAGATTTGAGTTGTTAAATTTGTATAAACTAAGCCTTTGATAGTAAGTTAGAATTATTAAATTTGTAAATTTTTCAAGATTCTAAATTTGTTTATATATTTAAAAATGAATTTTAAATAACAAAAAATATTGATCTCATCCAAAACTTTATTACTAGTTCTAACTTAAAAAACTAAAACATAAAACAATTAATAAAATTTTCCATTTGTAAATTCATACTATTTATTATAAAAATAAATTCAAACATCTTAAAAAAATCTTATTCCATCCCATTGGTATAATCTTAATACTTACGATTTAAAATTTCAATTATTATATACATTTTAATTAAATATAAAATAACTAGCACAACCACATTTATATTAATATAAATGTAGTTGATAAACACGTTGAATATTATTAATATTAATATTAATAATATCAATATTATTATTATTTATAATAATAATAATAATAATATAATATTATATAATAATAAATAAATATAAATTAATGAATAACCATTTAAAATAGTTTTAAAAATAAAGAATACCACACCTAATCAAACATTATAAAAAAAATATTAAATTGTTAAATAAAAAAGTAAATAAAAATATTTAAATATGATAGAAAAATCAAAATCAAGTAAAAGAATATTAATAAAAATTAATAACCTAAATATATAACATTATTCATCAAAATATAATAATAATGTTAATTGAAAATATTAATAAATAGAAATAGAAAGGAAAACCTAATAGTGTTAATTGAAAATATTTTTTTTTTGGACAATAACGGTTAGATTAAAATGGGCGGTAAACCAGCTACCGCATGCTTTTACAATTCTGAAGAATCCAAAACAGAGAACAGGGGAATGCATAGGATTGCTGATCAAATCCGAGAGAAATGCTGATCAAATCGATGTTCTGAAATAAAGAAATAATCTGCTTCGGCATAGTGATGGCTGTAGATACAACGGCGCACAATGCAAAGGGCCTCAAGCGGGGCTTGAGCTTACTGTGCCTCAGAACTTCGCTTCAGATGGACTGCCTGCGGATCTTTGAAATGCTGTTCCAAAGGACATCATTGGCATAGGAAACTGAATGACCGTAGAAAGAGGAGGAGTCTTCATCAACTAGAAGCACCATCACAAGATTTGGGAGTAGCCGCAAATGCTGCTTCCCGGAGAAGATCGGCTCTGAGATTTCTGAACCAAACCTTCAGAATAGAGAGATTGGAGAGAAGCGAAACTGAACTGGGATGCGCCCTTGAGGATCCTTTAAAGTCGCTTGGGAAACAGGAACAAATCAAAAAACAGTGATCAAACTCGGAGTCTGAGATCAGTCTTGAATTGCCAGAATACTTAAATTGATTGAACAGAGGTCCCGAGGAGCAGGGGAGAGAAGGGAAAAGGGAGCCCTTATTTCAGGAAGGAAAGGAGGGTCGAGCTGGAGATTTAAGGAATGGAACAAGTGGATTCTGTTAAGTTAATTACCATGGATCTCCGAGAACAGAGGACACCAAGGTTGGCCTCAGTATCAGCTAGGGAGTTGAGGTTCCTTAAGATATGAAAGAAAGATATTTTATTGAATTTGGGCAGCAATAGTCTGATTTTCTTGATGATGGTGGATAACTGAACCTGGTGAGAGTTCTTAGGACAAAGCATGGCCTGGATGATGAGTCTTGAGTCTCCAAAGACTGAGATAGAAAGGATATTTCTTTTAATCGCCTGTGTCAGCCCTTGCCACAATGCCAGAGCCTCCGCTCTGTTGTTTGTTTCAGTTCCCAGACCCCAATGAAATCTCAGTTTCGGAAAACCACCAGGGCTCAATAGAACTCCCCCGCTGCCAGCAACTCCAGGGTTTCCTTTAGAGGCCCCATCGAAGAATAAACAGTGATCTTCCAAGGCCGATCTCCACTTGATGAATTCTTGTTCTTCCAGCCTAATCTCCCAACTGGCATGAACGGGAATAGGAAGAGAGGGCCTTTCCTTCAGATTTGGAACCAATTCTTTGAACCAATTCTCCTCTTCTATGAGCAGACTCGTTTCGTTCCTTGATGAAGTATTGGCTTCCAGTGCCTCGCCCAACAATGCTTTTATTTTAGAGATAACCATAGTTTCCAGCAAATAAATTTAGGGATCCACATCCAGCTGGTTTTAAGAAGACTTTTATTTTTAAGGCAGAAGGGAGATAAGATGGCCCAAGTTCTGAACATGGCAGGAATGTTGTCTGGAAGAGCAAGGTTAGAGGGCTCTAACAGCAGCACTCCCCTCCAGACTTCTTGAGCAAAGGGGCAAAGCAGCAACATGTGATTGGTAGTTTCTTCATCAGACCTACAGAGAGGACATCTGGAAGGTCCTTCCATCCCTCTTCTTTTCAAGTTATCTCTGGTGAGGATGCTTTGGTGTGCCACGGTCCAACAGAAGAAGTCTATTTTTGGGAGAGCTGGGAAATCCCATATAAATTTCCATTGGGCCGGGTTTGGTGGAGCATAAGGAACAGCCATAATTCTCTTATAACCTTCGGAAACAGTATAATGGCCAGAGATGAACCCCCAGCCTCTTTTGTCTTTAGCAGTGGCCTTTGAAGGAGATTTACCTTGGAGCATATCTAGAAGTAAAGAGGCTTCCTCCTGCAGCATTATGGGGACCTCCCCCAGATTCCACCCATCCCAGGTTCTATCAGGAGCTTCTTTCCAGTTCGAAATGTCCCACAATGTGTGCAGATTGCAAGACTGAAGCCAATCTTTGATGTTTGCAAGACCATCCACATGCTTCATTGGCTGGTCCCCCAAGATCAAATCATCCCAGATATTGATTTTCCTTCCATTACCAGGGATCCAATATAGGTGTTGGCTGAATTGCTCCCTAGCAGCATTGCAAAGATTGAATATTGGAGAACCTTTTAGAGTTCTTGGAGGCTTATCCAGGCATCTCAAACGCTGCCCTTGGAAGTATTTCTTCCAAATGACTCTTTTACTCCAGCTAGTTTTTCCAGAGACTAAATTCCATAGAATCTTGGATCCCAAAGCAAGATTTTGGGCAGCCAAATTGCGCAGCTGGAGGCCTCCTTCCTGAAAAGGTCTCTTGAGGATTTCCCAGCTCACTAAATGGATTCTTCTATCATTGTTATTCCCACCTTCCCACAGAAATCTTCTCAACAGGCTATCTAACTTACTAAGAAAGGTTTTTGGGGCAAGGAGGATTGAGTTTTGGAATAGAGGCATGCTTATTAGGACCGATTTCATGAGGATGACTTTCCCTGCATTGTTCAGCCATGAGGCACCCCAGGCTTGGATTTTGTTCTTTATTTTATCAAGCAGAGGCAGCCAGTGAGCAACTTTAGGCTTAGATTTGAAGATTGGGATCCCGAGGTATTTAAATGACTCCCAATTTCGGATTCCATCCATTTCTAAAAGTCTTGCTATGTCAGACAGTTCTTTAGTCGAGCAATTCCAGCCATAGATAGAGCATTTTCTATAATTGATTTTGCTGCCCGAGATCAACCTGTAAATGTCCAGTTCCCTCTTGAAATGCCTGGCTGAGATCAAGCTGGCTCCTCCAAGCAGCAGAGTGTCGTCGGCGAATTGGGCATGATTAATGTCTTTCACCTTGTGAGTAGTTCTGAGGCCAGGCAAAGTATGAATTTGATGGTTATGATCTAGTTGGAAACTTAGCACCGAGGCTTGGACAACATATAGGAGCGGAGACAATGGGCATCCCTGTCTCAGGCCCCTAGAAGCTTGGAAGAAATCAGTAGAACGGCCGTTAACCAAAGGCGCAATCCAAGGCGAGGCAATACAGGCTTTCACCTAGTTGATGAAATTTGATGAGAAGCCTAGCTTCTTCATCACAGCAAACAAAAAATCATGTCTCACCCTGTCAAATGCATTAGCCGAGTCGAGCTTAATCACCATGCCTTTCTCCTTTCTTTGGCAACTAGCGTGGACAACTAGCGTGGACTGCTTCTTGGACCAGCACAATGTTATCCAAAATCTTTCTACCTTTTATGAATCCACCTTGATTTTCAGGGATGATGTCTGGCAAGATGTTTTTCAGCCTGTTGGCTATTATTTTGGAGACCAACTTATAACTGGAATTGCACAAAGATATTGGCCTAAATCTACTAAATTCAGAGGCGCCTTTCTCTTTTGGGATCAGAGCTAGAAAGGCTGAGTTGATGCCACCGCCTATCTTTACACAATTCTGGGATTTTCTGACCATCCTCAGTAGATCTTTTTTTATTATTGGCCAGCAAGTCAAAAGGAACCTGACGGAAAACCCATCTGGCCCTGGGGCTTTATCAGGCTCCATGTTGTTCAATACCTCCTCAAGCTCTTCCATACTAATCGGGGCTGTTAGCATATCGTTGTCCGAGTCCTTGACACATTTGGGTATTAAATTGATCGGATAGGAGTGGGGATCAATAGCTGGTTCTTCAGGAGTCGAATAAAGATCTTGGTAGAAGGAGTATGCGGCTCTCTTGATGCCTTCGAAATCCTTAATCACAGTATTTTGATATTGAATCTCTGAGACTGATTTGAAATTCTTTCGGGCTTCTGCTTGCTTATGAAAAAAGCTGGTGTTCTTATCTCCGGATTTCAGCCAGAGAATCCTAGACTTCTACCGCCAAAATTCTTCCTCCTCCCTGCTAGATCTATGAACCTCTTTTTGGAGCTCGACTTCTTTTAGTAGCATACTTTGAGAAACAGGATTATGCTCCATTTCTAGTTGATGAGCAGCAAGCCTATTTATATTATCTTTTCTTTTGGCTGTGGGGGTTTGCAGTCTTTTAGCCCAATCTTTAAGATTTCTTTTTAGAACCCTAATTTTCTCTTCCCACACAAAGAAAGGAGAGCCATGGACGGGCCTATTCCAAGAGTCGGAGACCACTTCTTGAAAGCCTTCTTGCTGGATCCACAGAGGACTGAACCGAAAAGGGATGGGGCCAAGATTGCAATCTAGGGAAAGCTCGAGAAGAATGGGTTTATGATCAGAGGTGAGATTTGGGAGAATTTTAGAGGATGCCATAAGACCGCAGGTTAGGAAAGAAGAGTGGACAAGGAATCTATCCAGCCGGGCAGCAATGTGGTTGGGGACTGATCTTTTATTGGACCAAGTGAATTTTCCTGAAGAAGGTTTAATATCCTCCAGGTCCCAGCCCAGCATTATGTCTTCAACCCATTCTCTGGCAGGATCCCTGACAATGGAACCTCCCTTTTTCTCATCAATATCAAGGGTGACATTCAGGTCACCTGCAATTATGATATTCTCGGGGTTTTGCTCTAGAAGAAATGAATGAAGCGAATCCCAACAGATTTTTTTCTCACTTGGAAAAACAGGAGCATAAACGTTAAACATACTTACTTGCTGACCAGAATCCTTGTGGAGTAGCTGAGTGAAGAGTCAGTGAGGGCTGCTTTTTTCTTGAATAAAGTCATATATGGTGCTGTTCCAGAAGGTGGCTATTCCACCAGAGGCACCTCTTGCACTAACCGCTCTTCCATGGCCTTTGTTCCAAAAAACTTTACTGGATTGGAGGAGAGAAAGATCCTCCAGCTTTGTCTCTTGGATGAGGAGGATTTCAGGCGAGTATATTCTCACTATATCTTTCAGGGCTTCCTCTTTCGACCTGCTGCCTAAACCTCTGCAGTTCCAGGAGACGTATTTCATTATTTACTTTTGTGGGGAGAGGAGGCTCCAATTGGAGCCTTGTTGCTCTTGCGCCCAGATCTGGTATTCATCATTGATTTGAGGGTTTTTTGGGAGCCTTGGAGGACATCTTTGTAAGTTTCTTCCTCTCTCTGTTTCTTCTTGGATTTCTGCCCTCTAGTCGTCTTGATTGGAGTGGCTAACGAGTTGTCAGATTCAGAATCTCTCTCTTCTGAATCTCCTTCAGAGTCTGAGGCTAGACTAATGTGTTCTTCATTGCCTTCATTTCCCCTCTGACACTCCTCGGGTGATGGATCTGTTGATGCTACTTCATTTATTTTCCCTTGTTTCTCCATATTTCCGGTTTCTTCTTGGTTCTCCTTATCATCCATCTTTTCTCCAGAAGGAGATCCATCTTTAGAAGCAGCAGCGGCTTTTGGGTTGATGTGAGGCTTTCCCAATGGGGCGGAGGTTTTCTGTCCGGGAGGCTTTGGAATAGCCTTTCCCTTTCTGATTTCTTTCCATCCTTCTTCTTCAACTGTGTTCCCTGTTGGGGCTTTTGGGCAGTTTCTCTGGAAGTGTCCATGCTCATGACAGGTTCGACATTTGAAAGGCAGCTGCTCGTAGTCCAACTTCTGGTAGTGCTGCCATTCTCCAACTTTGAGTTTAATCGCTTCTGGTAGCCCGACTTCCAGGTCGACTTCTACGCAGATTCTAGCACATGTGTATTGGCCCTTGTGATCAGCTTTGTCAATGAAACGACCCAGCCCATTACCAATCTTCTGCAGAGATTGATAGCTCCAACAGTGAAGAGGGAGATTGGGTAAACGAACCCAGACCGGCGCCTCCTTGGGGACATCAATGGAAGGGTCAAAATCAGGACTCCATTTATTGAGATACAATCCCTGATTTCCCATAAAATACGGCCCGTTTCTAAAAACCAGGTCGCGATCTTCCTTGGTGGTAAATTCAAAGATGAAATAGCCTCGCCCTACAGCATAACAAATCACATTATTTTCCAGCTACGGTCTCCAGTTTCGTTGGATCCAATCGTCCGTGGTTTTAGTGGACGGCCATCGGCCCATAAACTGCCCTACCAGGCCTCTGTCAGACAACGCAAGAGCGATTTTAATCGATTGTTCCTCTGGAAGTGCTATCTCTAGTATTTCGTCGAGCTTTTTAATGAATTTCGGCACTTCAACGTGCTGATGCTTCTTCCCTTTCTGCGTTAACAGTCTTCTGAAGGCCTCTGCGGAGGATAATGGAGGGGTGGGAGCGGACTCCCCACCCCCGGGACCGCTCATGGCAGCGTCCAAGAGCTTGGCGGCGGCAAACCTACAGTCTGCTCAGAGCAGCAGCGCGCGTTCGATGATCCATTAAAATTTTGTTAATTGAAAATATTAATTGAATAAAAATTTGTTAAATATTGCAATATTAATTTAATAATAATTGTTTAAAATAGAAATAGAAATAGAAATAAAAATTAATTAGTAAAATAAATTAAGAATATTATTAATAATGTTATTTTATCAATCATAATAAACAAAAACATTAATAATAATAATAATAAGAAGAATAAGAATTAGAATAAGAATAAATGATTATGCTTAATAATAATAAATAATAAGATTAATTATTAGCATCAATAATAATATAATATTAATGATAAAAAAAGCAACATCAAATATTGCTAATTAACAATGTAAATTAATAAAAAATAATATTATTATCATTAACAATTCATACTGTTAATAATAATACTATTAGTTACTACAAAAAATATTATTATTGAGAATATTATTAATATAATAAAAAAATATTAATACTTAAAAGGAAAAACAATCTAAATATACAAATTAAATTTTTAATATAATTATGGGAAAAATAATCTTACAAAAATTTAAAAAACAATATAAATAAAAATATTCTAGAGTAAGTATAACCATAAAAAAAAGTAAATGCATTGAAGAGAACATAAATTTCTGCATGATCAACAATTGTTGTGAATCACTAACAATCGTTGATGATGGTTAACAAAGGACGATTCTGACAATCTCTGTCGCAATGCGACAAAAAAATGAAAACAAATTTTAAACATTACAGGACCAATGACAAGAACACAAAATTTACTAACATTGAAAGAAATAAAAAACATATTTTTAATGAGGTATATTTTATTTCTAACAATAACAACACATTGCACAACAAAATCCAACTTTTAACACTCGACTAGAACACAATTATTTGATGCTAGCACACCCAGAGCAGTGGCAAAAGCAACACCAATTCAAATCCATAGGGTAATGATCACGATACTTCACACTTTCAAGCTAGTCCCTTTTCGTTTTCCTCCCTCATTATCTTTTGTGAAAATGATATAAAGTTTCAACATTTGATTTCATTCCATTCAAAACATGGATATGCTCATCGAAAAATCAGGATGGAAGCCATGTCTTCTATCAAACCTTGCGCGAATAAAGGTAACAAAACTAATGGTTTCCACAATAGATTTAATCTCTTTGATGTAATATAGACCATCATTGTTCTCCATATCTGCGAATCATTGACAAAAAGATACAATTAAAATTAGTACATTCAAACAAATCAAATAAAAATAAATGAAACTATTGATTTGTGACTTTGGTTCTTTCATATTCAAACATAAATGTAACAGGATTCAAAAGGAGTGAAAAAAAAGGAAACAACACCACAAAAAAAATTATTAGTGCATGCAATTGCTCCGAAACAGTCAATTTACTTACTTGACCAATCAACAAACCTATTGAAATCAACAACAAGCAAAATAGAGAACTTATCAAGGTGCATACAAATAATTGTAAAAAATAACAACAACTAGAGAGAAGTAATCTTCTTTTTTTCTTAAAGACATGCATACAAATAATTGCAAGAAACAACAATGAACACAAAAAAGAATTCATGAATAGTAAATTGTATTCAAGACAAATACCCCAAAAATGATAATGACTTCAATCATTCCTTCTCTTTCTTTCTAAGTGTAGTATATGCACTGTCTTGTATTTTTGCTTAACGTTGAAAAGAAAAAAGTCGTGAAATCCGCAAAGCATATATTGATTTCACTCTTGAAATAGCTATAAATGTCAAACCCTGCCTCTCTCTGTCTCCAATATCTACAGTGTCTTATTGCAAATTCATCCCTTGTGATTTGTGTATTGTCAACACCTGTGTCATTTTCAAAGGCATTTGTCTCGTATTCCCCTTAACAACAGGAGGAATGGGAACAAGAATTGGATATTCCATATAAAATGGAACACCACATTACTTTTCAAACATAATTGTAACAAATTGTGGAAGTTGGGGCTGCTTTGAACCAGACACAAAGAAAATATTTTCAACATATCCAAGTGCACCATTAACTAGGCCAGATTCAAACCACAAATTACACGTTAACATCATGTGCTCTCCACAACATAATATTTCTTCATGCTCCAACACATCATCATCTCTATCACTTGTTTTTGTTCTTCTATTACATTCTGCAACACATATTCTAATAGGAGAATTTAATGGTTTAATCATTTTTCGATTGTGAAAATTGACAACATTATTCATCGCAAACAAGTGAATAGAAGAATCAAACAAATCCCTTTCCTATCGATCCAAGCAACTATCAACACACATCATAAGAAGATCCCAACTAGCAAGAAAAGGCTCTGTATTTCTAATATTCATTAAAATATTTCAAAAAACACTTGTCTCGGATCATCTCCTTGCTGCCTATAAATTTTGTCCAGAGTCACAATAATTTTGAAGCTTTCCCAAAAAAATTTCCAAGTTTTTCTACCTACATGCAAGGGTTTATCCCTAACAGGAGGAAGTTGGGCAAGGTCACCCACAACGGTGATGGACCTACCACCAAAAGGACAATCCTTTTTTTCAGGAAAGGCTTCTTGCAAATGAGAATATATTTGTATGAATAGCCTTGGACCTATAAAGCTCATCTCATCAATCAATATACATCGAACGTGCCTCATTTCTTCTTGAAACACTACCAAAGCCTGCCCACACAGTGGCTTCATATATTTTATAGCAATTTTTAAAGCAGAGTGTTTGTTTTGCCACATATGTTAAAAGCAGCAATACCAGTTGGAGCAAGAAATAACAAAGGATTTTTACGATCCGTTCATGAATTAGAAAGAGCATGAGAAATAAAATCAATGAGAGAAGACTTCCCAGTTCTAGTGATTCCTGGAGTAATAATTTTCAAAGCACCATAATTTCCATCATTAACAAAGTGTCGAAAAACAATTTCGAAAGCAACAAGTTGTTTTTCTTATAGAGAAGAATGTGACATATATGTCTCCCTAATGAAGTTGCAATTCATAACACCTACAGATTGTGCATCTTTTATAAAATTGATCCCTTGTTCTACAAAATCATTTGAGGCCATCATTTCCTTCCAATGATAATCAATATCAAATTCCATTCTACCAAGATTATCAAGATCTGAAATGTTAACATAGCTTGGAGGAACTAACCGCAAAAAAATATCCCACTCCTCTAAATCTCGATCAACATTTTCCTTGTGTATAAGCAGCTTCACATCCTCTTCATTGCCTTAATTTGGCAAAGGGCATCGATCAACATGACATGCACAATATCTCCAATTCCTCCAATTCTTAACAATACTTCAATAGACAACCCAATATTTGAACCGGTGTCACGAAATGGCTTGTATAAAAGCAACTCACTCCAACAAAACATTTCAAACTCTTCTGACCCTTCATCAGGAACAACATAAAATTGTGTCCAAACATGAACAATAGTATGGTTATCTTGTGGCCTCCATTTCTCCTTCCTACCCTTCACCTCAAAACTTCACGATCTTGTTGTTTCAGATAAAATGTGAACAGAATTGAAAAGAAGGAGATGTAGCTCATAGGTGTGGCCTGCACCTGGAGACTACACTCACAAAATAGAGAGATCACTCTTGTACACTCTATTACCATCAATGAAAATATTACATCATTAAATACAACTCTGGAAATCAGGAAGTTGCAACCACACTCCTAAACTCTAGGAACAAATCCTAAACTAAGGAGATACATTACAACTATGTAACCATTTCTCCATTAATACAAAATAATATTAATTATTTTCAACTCCCCCCCTTAATGGAGAAAGGGTTCTCCTGAACTCCTAACATCCCTCTAAACAATTCAAATTTCACTCGTGCAAGAGGCTTTGTAAAAATATCAGCCATATTGTCACAAGTTTTACAATATTCAATAACAATCTCTTTTGACTGTACTTTCTCTCTGATAAAATGGAGATGAGTGTCTATATGTTTGGTGTTTTTATGGAACACTGGATTGTGTGCCAATTTAATGGTGCTCTGGTTGTTGCTTTTGATGGAAGTAGAATTCTTCTGTTCTTTTCCTGTATCATTAAGAAGCCTTCTCAACCAGATCGCTTCACACGTCGCTGCACACAATGCTTGATACTCAGCTTCACACGATGACAAGGCTACAGTACTTTGCTTCTTACTGCTCCATGCTATGACCCCGGATCCTATGTTGAATGCGTAACCTGTGATGGACCTCCGATCATCCAAGTTACCTGCCCAGTCTGAGTCTGAAAAACCTGCTAGAGTAACATCAGATGCGTCAGTGTATAAAATACCATAATTAACAGTACCACAAAGATACCTCAACACGCTTTTTGCTGCTACCCAGTGACTTTCAAGCGGTTTCGACATGAATTGGCTCAACACACTAACAGAGTATGCCAAGTCAGGTCTGGTTGTTGTAAGATATATCAAGCTGCCAACCAGCTGTCTGTACATTGTAGCATCAACCTCTTTAGTGCCATCGTCACTGCTCAACTTCAGATTCTGCTGCAAAGGTGTCGCTGCTGATCTACATTGATCCATACCAAACTTTTCCAACAGATTTCTGGCATACTTCCCTTGGGTAAGAAAAGTTTGCCTAGTATCTCTGCATACTTCTAATTCCAGACAGTAATGAAGGCTTCCGAGATCTTTCATCTCAAAAACTTGTGCCATAAGCCTTTTGATTCCTCTGATTAAATCATTTGCATCTCCTGTTATAATCATGTCATCCACATACAAAGAAATCAAAATAATCTGCCCTTGATTATTGTACTTGGTATACAAATTTGGGTCATTTAAACTTCTATGAAAGCCATGCTCTAAAAAGAAAGAATCAACCTTTTCGTACCAAGACCTGGGTGCTTGCTTTAAACCATATAAAGCCTTTTTCAATCTACAAACAAGATGTTCCTGCCCCTGCTTTACAAATCCTTCTGGCTGTACTAAGTAAATTTCCTCTTTTAAATCACCATTTAAAAATGCAGATTTAACATCAAGCTGGTGTAATTCCCAATTACATTTAGTAGCTAAAGCAATAAGCATTCTGATTGTATTTAACTTTGCTACAGGTGCAAAAGTATCATCAAAATCTATACCTTCCTGCTGTGAATATCCTTTTGCAACCAGCCTAGCTTTTAATTTCTCTATACTTCCGTCTGCATTCATTTTTGGTTTAAACAGCCATTTACATCATATGAGTGTTTTATTCTTAGGCAGATCAACTAAATCCCAAGTATCATTTCTAAGAATTGATTCCATCTCTTCATTCATTGCAGCTCTCCATTCCTTAAATTGACTAGCTTCTTTGTAATTAGAGGGCTCTACAATGTTCAAAACATTTGACATCAAAGCATAGTCTCTCAATTTTAATGGCTTTTGAGTCTTCCTACCTGATCTCCTTGGTAGGGGACTTACCTCAAATTTGTTTTCTTCTGCTATAATTGGGCTTGCATTATCACCTTCTTGTTGTTCTTCTTTTTTCTCTTCTTTCTGCTCCTGCTCTCTTTCATCCTCGCTGCTTTCCTCCAACAACAATGGAATGTGCCAATCATCACCAATGTCATCTTTCCCTTCCTGTACCTGTTCATGAAACACTACATCCCTGCTTGCAAATGTCTTATGAGACTCAGGATTGAATAATTTATATGCTTTAAATTCTGTGCCATAACCAACAAAGATGCATCTAACTGCTTTAGGGTCTAATTTCTTCCTATCAGCTTTGGGTATATGGGAAAATGCTTTTGACCCAAATACTCTTAGATGGTTTACTGCTGGTTTAAATCCATATAGAGCTTCAAAAGGGGTTTTGAAGCGAAGATACCTGGTAGGACTCCTGTTCTTCAAATATACAGCAGTGTTAATAGCCTTGTTAGCCTCTCTCATAAAACAATAATAAATCCAAAAATAAATAAATTAATTAAATATTCCAAGTTAGGAATTTGTGCCTAACTCTTAGGTTGTTCCTCTAAGATAGGAGTTAGTTTAGGTAACTCCCATATTGGTGTGTGTCTGGTGAGAAATTATCTCAACCAAAGGAGAAATTATCTCAACCAAAAGTGTCTAAGATAGCACGCACTATCTTGAGAACACTATCTCTCATCTATTTATTTGTAACACTATATTCAATTATTTGAAAGGAATGAGAATGAGAGTGAGAATACCTGAGGAAGCACGAGGCTGAAGCCTTTTCCGCCATTATTTGGTGTCTGGTTTTTATGTGTGATTTATCTATTTGTTTGAGTTAATTTCATTTTTCAATATGTGGTATCGGAGCGAGAGTTTTGTTGACTTTGTAATACAGTTATGAGTGAGTGGGAGTCTGCGTTATTGGACTCTTATTAAGGATTCAATTAGACAGACCCTTACCTTGTAACATGCTCCTTGCGCACTCCACCAAGGTTCTGTTTTTGCGCTCTGCAACTCCATTCTGTTGTGGTGTGTGTGGCACTGCATACTGCTGAACAATCCTGTGAGATTTGCAGAATTTCATGAATTCCCTTAGCTTGTATTCTCCCCCTTGATCAGATCGGAGAATTTTTATACTCTTACCAAACCGTTTTTCCACCAAGGTTTTAAATTCTATAAAGCACTAGAAATTTTGACTTTTCTTATTCAAAAAATAAAGCCATGAATATCTAGTGCAGTCATCAGTAAATAACAGAAAATAATATGCTCCTCCTAGCGACCTTGTCTGCATAGGTCCGCATACATTAGTGTGCACTAGTTCTAAAATATCTGTTTCCTTCCTCCTATCATGCACAGGAAACTGTTCTCTATGCATTTTTCCTAAGGCACAACCATCACAATTTAACTGAATATTACGAAAGATAGGGAGCCCCTCAACCATACCTTTCTTCTGCAATAACATGAGGTCCTGCAAATTCAACTGATCGAACCTCTGATGCCAGAGTTGTTCGGCTGTCGATCCTCCTGCAACCATGGCTTGCTTTGGTATACTTTTTGCATCCAGTCTGTATAGGCTTCCAACTTGCATGCCTATTGCAACTATTTCATTCCTGCAATCCTTTATCACACAATGAGTCTTAAAGAACTCGACTTGCATATCTTGATCAACCATCATGGATACAGATATCGGATTTTTCTTAATTCCAGGTACATATAAAACAATTTTAAGGTGACTTATTTTTCCATTTGGTAACTTGACTGAAATCACCCCATAACCTTTAATCTCATATCCACTATCATCTCCTAGATATATTTTTGATCCATTTATACTTTCTTCAAGACTATCCAAAAATTCCTTTTTACCTATCATGTGAGAGGATGCTCCAGAATCGACATACCAAATATCGTCCTCATTAGATGTTGAAAGGGCACAATCGACTGTGAACAGTTGAAATTCATGACTGAAGTCTTTATCTTCTTCTTCAACAAAGTATCCTCTGTGCTTTGCATTTGCCTGCTTCCTCTTTGCATCATCAGCCTGCTTCTTATAACATTCACTCTGTATATGACCCTTCTTTCCACAATAATAACATTTCTTTTCAGAATGATTTGCAAGCATATCTTTATGTGAATGTGAATTATTATGTGATGTTCCTCCTTTATGCTTTGATTGCTGTTGTGACTGCTTTCCTTTGAATGATCGTCGTTTATCCATCAGCGCAAGATCATCATTCTGGGGGTTCTGGTTCTGCCGCCCCTCCTCCTCTTGCAACAAGATCCCTGTCAGATCTTCAAATGTGGGTGCTTTCTCCCTTGCCGTCAATCCAGTAACAAACATTTTAAATTCATCACGCATCCCGCTTAGTGTGATTGAGACGAGATCAGAGTCAGACACTGTCTCTCCGATGGCCCCCAATCCGTCTTTCACATCTTTAATTCACGCAACAAGGGCTAGCAGTCTCCCTTTCGTCCATCCTCATTGAAAATAACTTGCTTTTAAGCGCCATAATTCAATTGGTGTTTTGGGTCTGATACAAGCTTTTGATGGTCGTCCAGATCTCCGCGGACGTTTTACAGTCTCTGATGTGGGGGATAACACTGTCCTTCACGGACATCTTCAACAAGACTTTGGCCTTGATCTCTCGTTTTTCCCAATCTTGCTCCTGTGGCCCTGCGTTCGGCCTCTGTTCATCGCCTGTAACTATGGACCAAGCATTCGCACTATGGACCAAGCATTCGCACCTTCAAGCAAGGTCTGGATCTTAAACTTCCAATTCATCAAGTTAG
This sequence comes from Pinus tabuliformis, assembly GCA_031772625.1. Classification (NCBI taxonomy): domain Eukaryota; kingdom Viridiplantae; phylum Streptophyta; class Pinopsida; order Pinales; family Pinaceae; genus Pinus; species Pinus tabuliformis. The sequence continues at coordinate 1,190,986,819 of CM062811.1, read as the reverse complement.
ATCCATCAAGTTTACCAGACTCGTGAAGGTAAGATTCCATCGTATTACTCATTCTGATCAGATCTACAAAACGAATCTACCCAACAACAAAAAATGATACCTGTCAGATCGATCTGTCACCTCGGCCACCGATCTACAGTGTCTGGCAATCCTGCTCCGATGAGCAAATTCGGCGTTTTCAATACAGCCGAAGAATTGATTTGATAAAAAATTGATCCGATCTACCTCTCCCAGATAGATCTGCAACTTCGCCGATCTGCACCCCTTGTAAATCACCAAACAAAGATGAGGCTTCCCGCAGATCCCTTGAAGGTAGATTGGCGCGTCCCCGTGCGTATTGGCGCGTTCCCGAGCTAAAAAACCACGCCAAGGAAAAATCGCTTAGAGTAAAATTTGCTGGCGCGATTAATCCGTGAAATTCCGCGCCAATCGGGTGTTCTGGCGCTCTGGCGCGATTAATCCCCAAACAGTCGTGCCAATTCCGCCTCCTGGCGCTACTGTCAGTGTGAAAAGCGCGCCAATTCCCTTCTACTCAGGGAAAAAAAAAATTCCGAGTCCGAGCCAGGTGTTCTGCAGTCCACCTGCTCAATTGAGCACAGAGCTCTTGTGTACACGCGACCATAGAGGCACTTCAAGCCACACAGGAAATTCTACCACACAGGCAAGCTAGCTACAAAGGCACTTCAGCCACAAAGGTGATAAAAGATCAGGCTTACCCAATCTGAGCTCTGATACCAAGATAAAATGTGAACATAATTGAAAAGAAGGAGATGTAGCTCACAGGTGTGGTCTGCACCTGGAGACTACACTCACAAAACAGAGAGATCACTCTCGTACACTCTATTACCATCGATGAAAATATTACATCATTAAATACAACTCTGGAAATCAGGAAGTTGCAACCACACTCCTAAACTCTAGGAACAAATCCTAAACTAAGGAGATACGTTACAACTATGTAACCATTTCTCCATTAATACAAAATAGTATTAATTATTTTCAACTGTTTCTATCAAGCACAAATGTTCCAAAAAATGGGCTGACTTTGATAAACCTGAATGAAATTGTTTCAACACAAAACTTCATCAGAATGCAACAAAAGCCTTTGGCACACTTTCTTCCCAACATTCAACGAGAAGAATTTGCGACTACAGACAACAAGAGGCAGCTTTAGCAACAAATGACACATTTCTTGAGCTCCAATGTCATGCTCAATAGGCATTTTAGCAAGGAACCTTCTATACACAGATAATGTAAGAGCCTCATAACCACTCCCACTAACAACTCTGGTCAAAATTTTGTGATAACTTTATGATCTTCTCTCTCCCTTTCAAGCATCTTTTGCAATATACTTCAAAACTTGATGTCGAGGAAGAACTGGTCAATAATCAACATTTTCTCTCCATATTGTTAAAACATCAACATTGTCGGAACATTTAAATGGTCATCATTTTGTGTCGGTTCATATTTTGTTTCCCTTTTTCATCTATGCACAATGTTGAATTCGCACAAACCTCCCATGGAGCATGATAGTGACATGAAAGGACAAACACATTTTCCCATAAATAAGAATCAACATTGTATTTCGTATTCCTTTGGAGATGGTTCACTAAATGCTCATAATCTTCTTCGGGATTGCAAGAAAAAAATTGTTGAGTATTCAAAAGACATGGACCATCATTTAGAGTTTGAGGGATCATGACATTTTGATGATGTACATCACGCAGAGTCCACGGTGTAACATATTTGTCAAAGTAGCACTTTGTTGTGTCAACAACAGTGGTTTTAAAGTCTTAGACCAATCCAATGTTTCCATACCCAGTGCTTTAGGCAACCACAAGAATCCGTGGATGTGAGTTGAACCTCTATGCTGCCACTCGTACCTGAAAAAATTCAAAACATGCAGTTAACATATAATAACCAACCATAAAAACATACCTTTTGCTTCAAATCATTAAAAAATCGTTGAAAAGGAACAACAACAAACCTATACCAAAAGTATTTAGCACCAAGATATCTCTACAAGAATATGTCACAGAAAACATTGAATCTTTGGTGCATATACATGGCAACTATATGCGGGTACTGAATAACATTTTGAATCCTTTTGGCATGCTCACTTTGTCGCTTAGAATTTTTTTTGAAGGCATAACACTTTGCAAATCAGGCCACTTTGTGTTAGTCGAACTTAATGTAAAAAACAAAGTAGGGAACCCCAACTAGTTGATCATGTTAGTCAGTTTAGAATGATACTTTGTCCAATAAGCCCTCGTACCGCTAAGACAAGATCCAAAATGCATTAATTTCTTAGCCAAATTATTATTTAGCAGATCTGAAAGTTGTCGACGTAGCTCTCGAATAGTTGTAGGCGCATTTTCATTAATATTTTTCTTCAAGAAGAAAGAAGTTGTTCCCTGACTACGATGCCACATAATCATATTCAAAAAGAAATATTGAAACCAATGATGGCTTCCAAGTCTTTGATCATAAAATTTTAATAGATGCAAACCATATTCATGCATCTCAATATTGCAAATATGAGGATGCAACCAATCAACATCACCTATAGGGAATAAAGTGGGGAATTCCATATCTAGCAGTTCTTCAGTGTTATATTCATTAATGGGAGATGTATCAATATTTGGCCAATCTATTGGTTCAACATATGTATTATTTGCATTCTCAATAAATCTTCTTATAGGATCAAATTCCCTCAATTCATTAGGCAAGCGAGAAAGAAAGGATGACGGGTGACAATGCAAACAATTAGACCCATACGTTTCAATCTCTGCATCCATCCTAGTTATTTCATTGATCCAAGTGGCTCCAGAAATGCTTAGAAATCAAAGAGGGCTTAAGAAAGTTTAAAAATTAAAAGTTCCCAAATCTCAACAATAATGGAACTAGGATGTAGTGTTAGTCATTATGAACCCAATGACACAAACAACACCTCAATGGGAGATCGTATGACCATTCTATCACTATCAGAATTTTGCAAGTCGTAAAGAGATGTGAGACCCACTATGCTTATGTGACAACTGATTTTCCAATAAGCCGTTGACACATGGCACTCAAACATTGGCTTCCTGCACAAAATACAAAAACAAAAATATTAAAAACAAATAATAATAATATAATAACCCTAAAAAAGTTATTATATTAACAAAATGGTTATAATAAATATATATAACCATACCTATATTAAACCTTTGGTTTTTTTTAAAAATAACTATACAAATAATAACCAAAAAAAGAGAAAAAAAGTTATTATATTAACAGAATGGTTATAATAAATATATATAACAATACATATATTGAACCTTTGGTTTTATTTTAAAATAACTATACAAAACCTATGGCTATGAACTATTGAAAATTAATGATATGCATGGTTAAAGCCATATTTAATGGCTTGACAAATATTTTGGTTATGATCGAAATTGGCATATGGGTCAATAACTATTATAAAGGGTCGGTTATAAACCATATATTAACATATCACACTGAGGTGAATAATAAAGAGTTTTGTAACCCCATATATATATGGTTAATGCACCATTGGATGGGCTAATCAAAACGATAGGTCATAACAAACCATGTAACCATATATGATAGGTTATATTAACAAACACATGACAACTGATGGATTTGTTTGTAATGAAAAATGGTGTGCGGGACTATGGAAACCACGACTCGTCACATCAAACAAGCTTATTATGTCATCTGTCAACTGGGAATCCAACGAACCGACTTGGTAAACTCGCCGACAGATTTTATATAAACAATACATTTCCATACAAAGGGGGAGCGCCGAGCACAGGTGACAGAACGAAGGCGGAATGGAGAGAATATGGAACCGTGCATAGGTACATTTTTTGAGAGTAATTCGCTGAGAATATTCCTATGCAGAATTTTGTGGAGGAACCTTTCATATTTTTTGGGGTGAAATTTTTAGGTTCAAATTTTTATAGTGTAAAATTCATGTCAATTTTATACTCAAACGAATTATAATTTCACTAAGTAACTTGAGGGCACGATTGGTTTTTTGATCTACGTAGTGGAATTTTAGTCAACCTATAGGAAAAAATCTTTATCGTATGTTATCTTTGAGATTTTCTAGGGGGCTGAAATTGACAGTTTAACCAAAGCAACTTTATACTCATATTTCTCAGTTTTTTGCTAGGAAGATGATAATGTGATTAGATTCTTCATCTGAGCCACTGAATTTCATCCAACCCGTGAGAAGGAATCTTTCAGAGTCCTGGGGGCCAGGTTTTGACCGAAGCAAAAGGGGTCAAGTTTACAGTCATTTTTCACGATTTTTCACCAGGAATTCAATGTTGTAATAGATTTCTTCAACAAAAGTGTGCATTTTCAGGCCATCCCAGAAAGTGGAGGTATAAGGTGTCTTTTGTACATGCATGTAATTTGATTTCGTTGAATATTAATGAAAAAGGCCTCCCCAGATTGAGCAAGTCCCAGAGACATAACCCAAATTGGGTGAAGTTTGTTATCAACTTGTTCATGTCTTTCCTTCTCATGGTTGTCGTTTATTTATGCTTCTTTTATGTGTGTGCATGTTATGGTCACATGCCTTTTTAAATGCAATTAGGTATGCGTCTTTGAAGTGAAAAGATATGGATCAAGTTTGGTATAAGAGTGGGTCTTCTGTTTATGTGAATTGCAAATGTTTGATAACCAAGGTAAAGCCCCAAAGAGGTGAATGGAAACTTAAGTCCTTTTTATCTAGAAGCGGGGTGTGCAGCACAAAGAAAGAAAATGGCAGATGAAGATGCTCGGTTGGAGGAAGAGCGAAATTATCGCAAAGCTTTCTATGCCATGACAGAAAAAGTGGAAAAATTATTTGCAGAGTATGAGAAGACAATGGCAAATCCAAAAAAGAAGAAAGGGCCATATGATCATGCCTCAGTGAATCATGAAGGAGGAAGGGAAGAGCCTCCTAAACCTCCCTCTCCATATTCTAGTGAAAGTTTTTTTCTTCCTCTTTTCGTAATTTTAGAGGTAGAAAAACTCATAGAAAGCCTTTTTCAAGTTGGATGTCAAGTTTGATTTACCTGTGTTTAGTGGTGAATCTAATGCAGAAAAGCTAGATAACTGGATTAGATAGGTTGAAGTATATTATTACATACAACAAATCAAAGAGGATGAACCCAAGACCAAGCTAGCATCTCTTCGATTAAGTGGCATTGCTCTCATTTGGTGGGAAGGAAATCTGCAGAAAGGTGGGAAGAGTAGTCGTAAACTTATTTCATCTTGGTATGAGTATGTTTCTACTTTAAGAGGATAGTTATACCCATTGGGTTACAAATGGAAGACTATGATAGAATGGAAATATTTGCAACAAAGTAAAGGTCAAAATGTTCATAATTTTACAGAGGAGTTTAGGAAACAAGCATTAGCATTGAATGTTCCACTAGACTCTCCTAAGACATTGATGAAATATATTGGCTCTTTGCATAGTTATTTGTGTCATTCATTGTTATTATTTAAACCTTAAAATCTTGATGAAGCAAGTGTGAAGGTTGTACATCTTGAAAGCAGGGGAAATATGAGCAAGATAACCGCCCAAAGAGGACAACAACAACTAAGAGAAAGGAAGTAAATCCCTCTTGTACTCATTGTGAGAAAGAAGGGCATGATGAGGAACATTGCTTGAAATTGCATCCCTAATTGAGACCAAAGAGGAATGGTGGGAGGGAGAAGCAGAAAAATTGCAATTGTGCAATAACACCAAGAATCTGAATCAAAGGATGACGAGAAGAAAAAAACCACAAGATTTGCAGGTGTTGGACCAATTAAACTCGGATCGGACTTAGTGATGAAATGAAGATCACAGCTCTTGGGATTGCAAAAGATGGACCTATTGACTTGGTTTTGATTTAGGCGATGAGGCAAATATTTCAATAGATGTTGTGCCAAAAATGAGGAGGGAACAAAATATTGCATGGCTCCAAGAGCTCGAAGAGATCAACCAAAGAATTTAGGCGGCGAATGTTGAACTAAGGAGACTCCTACAAAAACCAGAGGAAGAAAAACAAAGGTTGCAGCATTAGTTACAAGTCAAGGAGGAGGCCTTGGAAAAGTTGCAACATAACAAGCTTGAGGTAAAAAGTGATTCTTCAATTTCATGTTCTTTTTATGATGATTATTTTTCTTCTTTTGAGAAACATACTACAGGAATTAGATCAAAATTGTTAAAGAATATGGGGTATCAAGGGAAGGTCCTCAACATTAATGGCCAGGGCATTGTGAATCCCATTAGTGGATGAATTGCCTCGTTATGTAGGACTTGGGTATGTTAGAAAAGAGGTTGGAGAATGCTCCAAGATGACTAGTGACCAATCAATGATGAGTGATGGGAGAACCTCACCACCTTCCAATGATAGTGAGGAGTCCATGGCCACTTATCAAAGGTGCACAAGTAATACGCATTCAAGACGGTCTAGAAAGTTTGGAGGAGAAAGAATCATTGTAGTCATTCCAACAAGGATGGGCATTAGAGAGCCACATGTTAGATACTTCATGACCAAAAAGAAACTATGAAGGAACCAACTGGTGAAGATTTTTAACAAGCGAATCAGCTGCAGGGAGATGACCTATTCACTTTATTGAGTGAGATATGGTTTTATTAGATATAGTAGCTTGTCTTGGCCATATTATTGTAAATCATATGTCGTGACATGGTTGTAAAAGTGAAGAAGTGTTTTCCATCACTTATGTAAGAAACATGATGATGTTTTTGGCCGTTTTAGCTGGGGTACTAATCCAGGTGGATATTGGTGGCCACCCGCTAGTTCCACCTAGACCCCATAGTCAGTTTCATCTATTCTTTGTTCATTTCAACATTTACTATTTTTAGCAGTTTTTCGGGTCCTAAACTTCTAAAGTAGTTTTGACCCCCCTAAACGAATTTTTTGGGGGCCTGCGGTATTCCCCCAACCATAGGTAGGGTCATATGGCGAAACATGTAGTACTCGAAGAGACCTTTCCAACAAGGTGTCATATGCGCCAAACGGAGATAATATGACCAAGTTACAACCCCGGGAAGTTGGTTGCGCAACTAACCCCAACGGGGCCCACAAACTCTTAGTGTTACATCTCTTGGGGTTAGGGTTTTGTTTGTTTAGGGTTTTATCATTTTTCCAATAATAAATAGGCCCTTGAGCCTCATTGTAACGCAATTTAGAAGCATGTAGCTGCCACATTTCTTCTCATAGATAAGCTACCATTGCTCAAGCTATCTTATTTCCATTCTCTTTGTAAGCATAGTTTAGTATTTTTTTTATCAATGAAATGAAGTGTTTTTCTGCTGCATCTCTATGTTTATGATTACAACTGTAAGTTTTTTTGTTCATGTTTAAGTTCGGATAAGTGGTATTAGATCATTCTGCTATTTCTCTGTTTTTCTTTGCATGTCCCTAATGAGGTCAGGGTATAAGGAGTTAGGGTTTGATCTGGTTGAACCATTGCAAGGTCAGCGTCGCAAAACTCAGCGACCTCCCATGGAAGAAGAAAAGAAAGATGAGGGGGTAGGAGATCCTTTCAAAATTTTGCTCGAGGAAGCCCTCGAGCGACAGAGGGACACGATGATGAATAACCTTGCCTAGGTCCTTTGATGGCTACCCATAGGCGATACATATTCATCCAACAGCCACTTTGGAGGCGCCACTCCTGAGTTAAATCCATTGGAAGGATATTTTTCAATTCATGACTTTTCCAATCGAGAAAAGATTACTTTTGCACTTCTCAAAGCCACCCCACACGTCAAGCACTGGTGGGAAACCTACTATGAATAAAAGGACGAGAGTGAACCCTCGTTGTTTTCAGCTGCACCCACTTGGAATTCTTTCTGATATGCCATCAAGGAACAATATTACCTTGTCGGGAGCTATGAAGACAAATACATAAAGTCGACCATGATACAGTTGGGAATGGACCACGATGTGCCAAAGTTCACAAATATTTTCCATACCCTCACACAAAGATGGGTATCAAGGATACTAAGTGGAATTTGGTGCTCAAATACCTCGATTGTCTACACAAGTACATCTAGGACGAGATGGAGTTCTTGGGCATTTCCTCGCTTGGCATGGCATATCGGTATGCTGTCAAGATTGAGCATAAGTTTAAACAAAAGAAGAGTGACTTTGGATCTACGAATCCAAAGCTAGGAAAAGGCGCCCCCAAACCATTCAACAAAGGACCAAGCCAAGGCGGGGCTACCTAGGACAGCCTGTCGAAGCCGCAAGCAAAAAAAAATACCATGAAGATGAAGAAGGACATGAGAAAATTATGTGAGTTTCATAAGAGGTCCACTCACAATACAAGTGAGTGTCAGGCCAAGCAGTTACCGGTGGTTGGCCTGAAGGATTTCAAATCAAACACAGGTTCCGACTCTGAATCATAACCCAATGAGGGCACTGACAAAGGGAAGCAAATCGTTGATGTGGAGCCCAATGCCACCATGGTCACCACCAAGATCCAGAAGATTGAGCCTGAAGATCTAGAGGTGGGGAATGCCTCTTGTACTCATAGATGTGGTTGAAGGGTTCTCCGTTGCAGTTCATTGTTGACAGCGGGATCCAAAAGAACCTCATTTCAATAGAGGTCGTGAAGTGGTTGGGCCTAAAGTTTACAACTCATCCATAACCATACATCATCAGGTGGCTTCATCAAGGACGAGATATTCAGGTCATCCAACAGTGTCGCCTTCCCTACAACATCAAGCCCTTCACAGATGAGGTACTCTGTGACGTTTCTCCTCTTGAAGATTGTGATGTAATGTTAGGACAACCATACTTGTGGAAGAGACATCTTGTACATGAGTCTATACCTCGCTCTGTGATTATTAATTTGGCTAATAAGTTGTACAGGATACTGGAGGTAGCCCCACCTACCGCCATCTCTTTGATCACTGCAAAGCAATGTAGTAAGATCATTTCCCAGACCAAGAAATTTGTTTTCCTTATGATTTTCCCCCAGGGCAAGAAGAAGGTTGTGGCCATGGCCTCTAGGTAGGGCTCCTCTGCAGAGCAGCAATAAATGGACAAGGTTGTAGAGGAGTACAGGGATATTTTCGTCTCACCCACAAGGGTACCTCTGCACTGTTAGGTCAAGAACTCCATCGATCTGACCCCGAGCACGCTGCTACCCAATGGACTGATCTATCAATGCTCTGTTCTATAAAACGATGAGATCAAGAGGCAGATTTAGGAACTATTGCAGAAAGGGCACATCAGGCCAAGCTCATCACCTTGTGGGAGCCCTATTGTATTGGTACAGAAGAAGGATGGAACCTGGAGGTTCTGTATTGACTATCGGGTGCTGAATAAGATCATTGTCTGGAATACGTACCCAATCCCACAGATTGATGACCTTTTGAACCAGCTCAAGGAGGCCAAATATTTCAGCGAGATTAACTTGAAGTCAGGTTATCACCAGGTGCCTATCGAACCCTCCGATGTGTGTAAGACTGTCTTCTAATCCAAGGAGGGCCATTTAGAGTGGTTGGTCATGCCGTTCGGATTTACAAACGCCCCTGCAACCTTCATGAGACTAATGGACGACATCTTGTGACCCTTCACCAATGTATTCGTGGTGGTGTTCAACCAGAGTTGGGAAGAGCACCTCCACCATATTTGACATGTCCTTCAAACCTTGCGACAACACATGTTTTGTGCTAACGTGGATAAATGCACCTTTGGCCTGAACCAGGTTCAACATCTGGGGTACATCATTGATGAGAAGGGAATATACATGGACCCATCCAATATACAAGTCATCCAGGATTGGCCATCCCTAACCACTCTAACATATCTCCACAAATTTTTGGGTCTTTCCAATTTCTACTGTAGGTTCATGTTGGAGTTCTCTCATATCATTTGGCCTTTAAGTCAAGTCATCGAGGGTAAAGAGAAAGAAAAGTTTTTTTGGTCAGAATCCCAACAACAAGTGTTCTCTGAGTTGAAGAATCGCCTCTGTTCTCCTGTGGTCACATTACCAGACCTACAACAACCATTTGAGATTGAGACATATGCCTCTAAATATGCTATTTGTGCATTTCTTACTCAGCATGGGCATCTAGTGGCTTACCATAGTGAGACACTTTCAGACATTGTTCGAAAGTACCCCACTAACGAAAAAGAAATGTATTCCATTGTGCATGTCTGCTACCAATGGAAGCATTACATTATGGAGAAGGAAACGACCATCCACATAGACAACCGACCTCTACAGTTCATACAGACACAAGGGAAGTTATAGAACAATCACCATCAGAAATAGTCCACCTATCTGCTACAGTTCCATTTGAACATCAAGTATAAAAAGAGCAGAACCAATAATGTCATTGATTGCCTCAACTGGCCACCAGTCATGGCACTGATCACTATGCTCGACTCCTATGGGCACGAGATATCGGGGTGGCCGCATCTTTACAAGAGCGATCCAGAATTCGACAACATATACCAGACACTCCTAGAAGGGAAGAAAGTTCCAATTTTCACCTTCAGGATGCACTGTTATACAACTTGGGACACATATGTGTTCCTTCAAGTGAGTGTCACGGGGGCTTCACTGGGGGAGCAATACCATACCACGTGGGTTCATATTGGGGGATATTTGTTTTAGGCAAAAATGACATAATATATCAGGGGATATATAGGGGGTAAATGGTTTTTATATAGGAAGGTATAAAAAATGGATCCCAAAGTTAATGAAAACATATAAAGGGGTATCATAAATGTTAATGAAAAAAATGGAAACCTACAATATCTAGTTAAAGTAGGGGCTTTTAACGGACATCGCTCATATCGCGCAGATTTCCTGCACGAACGATATATGACTGAGGGCATGCGAGAAAAGCAGTTTTACTATGCTACGTGTCGCCTGTTGAATGGAATCACGTGCTTTGGGTTCATTACCTCTTACAACCTTTCACCCGCCCGATATACCATTTACTGCTTGGTCGATACTGCCTACGCGCTTTATTCGGATTTAAGTGAAAAGGCGATTTATAAAGGTTTAACGCTTTAACAAAGGTTTTTACGCTTTAGGCCAAATTTAACCTTTTTTCTTTACCTTGGTTCTTGACTGCGGTAAATGTGGCCATCATGGTGGCCTTCAAGAAGAGTATCACAGTAGAGGCCACTGCTAAGCTCTTCTTTGAGTGAGTGTGGGTACACTTTGGAATTCCACAGTCCATTGTCTCATAGTGGGACAACAGATTCCTTAGTGCATTTTGGCCAAGTCTTTGGTCGATGTTGGATACAAAACTTACCAAGTCCACAACTTTCCATCCCCAAACTGATGGCCAAATATATATTGTCAACATGATGATCGTACACTTTTTGTGCATGTACAACTTAAAGCATCCACGCATGTGGGATGAAAGTCTCCCCTATGTCCAACACAACTACAACAGAGTTCTCCACAGCTCAACATGCCACAACCCCTTTCAGGTAGGGCTAGGAATTCAACATGATTATGCCCCATTGATGTGGTCATACCATTTGCAGCCACTCAGGTAGATTCAGCTCACATTCAATCTGAAGCTGAAAGGGCTAACAACTTCATTGAACGTATTCAACACATCCTCTAGTAGGTCCATGATATATTTGACAGGGCCAATGCTAAGTACAAGAAGTGCCATGATCAACATCGAGTGCCACACAAGTTCCAAGTGGGAAACAAAGTCTGGCTACATTTGTAGGAGTGCCTTGTTGGACCCCACTGCAAGCTTTGCTTGCTCTAATACGGGCCATACACCATCACCAAGGGCATTGGTGACTATGCCTTTGAGCTCAAAATCCCACCATTCCTTGGTCTGCACCCAATGTTCAACGTAGACCGCCTTCGGCCATACTTTCCACAATTGTTGGACACATTTGACATTACAGAACAACTCACACCAATAGAGCTGAACCCGGACTACATGGAATAATCCACAATTGATCATATCATGACATAGATCAAGAACATTCTCCAACAGGGTATAAAGTTTTATCAAGTTGTCAAAGAAGGCCAACTCCTTCACCAGGGACAAAGTTCAATAAGAACTTCCTCACCTCATGGAGGCTCTGCACGTAATGGGGACCACTGGTTCCTAAGGGGGGAGGAATGGTCCAGGTGGATATTAGTGGTACCACGCCTATTCCACCTAGATCCCCAAGTCAGTTTCATCCGTTTCCTTGTTCATTTCAACATTTACTATTTTTAGCAGTTTTTCGGGTCCTAAACTTCTGAAGCAGTTTTGACCTCCTATTACACATTAATTTTTCACACCTCTTGCACTTCCCTGTGATATACCTCGGAGTGCCCAAACATTGACAACTTTGCAGTATACCCATCCTGATATGCAGTCCAGATCCTCCCTGAAGAACTAATGAAAACATGCCTTGAGCCTTCCCTAAGGAAATGAGCTCAACACCCTAATTTCAGGACCAACGCGACTGTGACACTGCCTACTCATGCTGATGGTAGGTTGCACTATATTGGCCTCATGCTGCTAGCGCGGATTTGACTTGGATACTCATGGTAATCCCTAAAAGGGAAGTTTTCCCAAAGAGGAAAAGAAGCTTCGTGATCTAGAGGCTGCCAAAATGACGAGCTGGATGTTTTTCGTTGTGGATGTGGTCGAATTATCCCAAGATTACCCTTTGATCTTATCCCTATGAGCTTCCTCCTTGAGATGAGGACCATCCCCTATCTTTGGTGAGATCATAACTCCCTCTCCTTTCCTATATATTCATCCTCTTCCATTCCCAAATGGCTGGTCTCTGATAATTTGCACCCTTATGCTGAGATAGTGCCTACATTCTATTATTTTGACTTGGAGAAGGAGTGCTTGGAGATCTTGAGCTTGGACGTGGACATTCACTCAAGGAGGGATATTAACATCAAGGCCTAGGTTGTATGCTTCCTCTTTTGTTCATTAATATATACAATTGCTGGTTCACTTTCCATAAATGTTTGTGCCAATGCTTCATTTATCTTAATGCTCATTGATTTGTAAAGTACATTACATTCGATTATTCTTGTAGCACTTGTATGCTTTGTTGTGTCTTTTTCCTCTTGTGCAGGTATTCAAACACTTGAGTAGTAAGGATCTTCCCTAAGGAGAGAGCGATCAAGATATTCAACAAAGGAGTGTGTTATAGCATCAAAACAAGGTAGGTCTTTTTCCTCTTCTTTCATTTCGATTGTAATTTAGGAAAGTGTCTTCTAGATTGTCTCATTTATTGTTAGACCCACTCATTAGGCTAGATGGATCATCTTTATCTGCAGAGAGAATTTACATAGACAACAAAATGGTCACTCCGCTGGGGAAGCTATAACCTTTCCATCCATTCCTTCAAACAAATCCTCTGATTAATTTGACCAACCATCAATTTCTCCGCTTGTGTACATCACTATGAGTTTATACAGTCACTATTTTTTGCTTGGGAGAGTTGAGTTTGGCTTGCTTTTGAAAATTTTGTTTTTTCCTTATTTTGCTCACCTAGTGCATTTATGTTCTTACAGAAGTGTTGCCAACACTGACTTTGAATTTATAGTCGCATTGCTCTGCCTTTCATCTCTACTTTTCCTTTAACATGCACATTGATCCTAGAGGCTAGAAGAAAATTAGGGTTTCTTCTTATTTTCAGTGGATCTCAACCTCTGTGAGTGTTTTTCCAGTGTGATCACAATGTGTTTACCTTGATTGTTGTCCTTTAATGATTTCATTTGTCTCTTAGTTTCTGTTGATGTGTGATTGAAGTTGGATTGTCTTCTAGGGTTTCTAGGTCTAGGTCACCCTTCACTCATCACTTGGCTTGTCTCTATGAGATTGATTGCCTCCATTTAGGAGTTTTACTATGATGAGGATACCATTTTCAAGTTTCTTTCGGCTCATATTTGTGAAGTTGTCTTCATTAGTATTGGATCACAATTGTACTTTGAAAATTGCTTTTGCTCCATTGTAAAACATAAATTACAATTGTTTTCTTTGGTGGAACTAAAAGTGTATGCTTGTTTTGATTTCATTGTTTCGAAAGGAAAAGTGAAAGGATCTCTTAATTTAAGTATTTTTGAAATGTTTTTTGTTCGAAACCGAAGTGAATGAAATTTTCATTTTAGTTGTTTTGAATTCCATTTTTCCTATGCTTATGCATTAGTTTGCATTTTGAATCAAAGTGAAAGAAAAAGAACAAAAGGATTAGTGCATCTTAGTGAAAGAAAAGTGATTTCTGTTTCTAATAAGATTGCAATTTGAAAAGTTAGGGAGATATGTTTTGATTCATTTTTCTTTATTGATGCATTGTTTGGTTGTATCTCTTCCCTCATTAGTTTAACCTTCATCGAATGAAAAGATTTCATTTTTCTCATTTAATTGCATTATCGGAATTCAGGTGACATCGTTGAGCCATAAAATTGAAACCTAATTCAAGATAAGCATTAAAATTTACCTCGATTAAACTAAGGAGCATTTGGAACTTAATGCAAATATCTAGAGGTCTAGGATAAAGACATGTTTTGTCATCTTTAAACATAGCAGTTGTTGTTAACTGACTGCATTGTATCTCGAGGTGGAAATCATGTTCCATTACGGAAGTATATCGAAGGTTCTCCAATACTTTCGGGTATATAGGAGGTACTTCAGTATGGCAAGTATATCGGAATGCTCTCACCAAATGGTTATGCATTAGAAAACACTAACACAGACTTTTGCTTCCCGTATTGTCGAGTATATATTGGATACCCTACTAGGTTGCTAACTTTTAGCCACAGGTAACCGAGACAGCCACCTTGTAAATATGATACACCGAACACAGCATTCGGGGAAATTGGCTACCGTATGTTAAGTCCTTGGTTTCGGCTAAGGTATATATAGTGGTTCATTGATACTTGGTAAACCCTCTTTCCTAGATTACCCCTCTTTTATTTTGTTTTGTTAATTTCTAAAATCAATTAATTCACCACGGAACAGTATCCTTCCTATGGAAATACTCCTTAGTAGATCTTATGTTGATACCAATGGCAACATTTCTCGAGTCTACCAACTAAAGAAACCCCCCTAACGGGAATCGTATTCCTTTTCCTTCTTTTGGAAATATTGGTGCTCCCTATATGGCAACGTTGTCCCTTCCTGGATTGACCATCGGTCTTCCAGTTTGGTTATTTTCGACCTCGGTGATTTCGAGTGTCCAAACTTCTTTTCAACTGAGTTCTCCTCTACTTGAATAACATCAACATCACGTTGATCCTAAAATTGACCCCTCGTCTTCTTTGCCTATTTATTCACCTCGTTCTTCCTCTTCGCCTGGTGAAAGTCTAGATTCTAGTAACCGGGAAGCTAAGAAGAAGAAGAAGAGGACGAAGAAGAAGAAGAAAAATAAGTTAGGGGGCAACCAAGCAGCCATTTCTATGGATGCAACTGATGTATTAAAATCTTCCAATCAGCCCAAGAAAGTAAAATTCCCTTGCATGTTATGTAAGGGTGACCACCTTATTCGAATTTTTCATGGTATTCCCAAGGTCTTAGAAGTGTGGTCCACATCCTCACATCAGCCTTTGTCATCAGGCTCTAGAGATCATGTTGATGACAAGCCTTCAACTAGTAATAATAAGGTTGGACGGGAAAAAGGGAAAATGTAATTTTCCCTGTAAGTTGTGTGAAGGTAATCATCACATTCACCTTTGTCCTCTTATGGATGAAGCTTCCAAAGAGTTGAAAAACCTTACAAATTTTCAGCCTCATCTTCCGGCTAGTTATCAAAAGCTTTCCCTTGATCCTTCACTAGTTGATCTAGTGATTGATAAAAATCCATATTTGATCAACCCTGCTCTCTTAAAAATGAGTTTCATGTGTTCATTCTCGACCAGCCATTGGTTGAGAAAATGGTAGACTTGGCTCTAGCTTCAGTTAACCATACCTTTGCGGTAGAGAGTGAACCTTGTACTGCTCAGGTTCTTCTGGTCTCTTCATTTTTGAATGAACTAGAGGGAAATCCTCCCATTCTCGAGGTGCATGAGAGTAGTTCTCCTATTCCTATAGAGAATGAGGGTAGCTCTCACGCTCCTACGACACCCCCTCTGAATAGTTTAGACACTCCTTTTGATTAGAGTCGATTGGCAGGATATCATCTTCCATATTATGTGCCTTTCCAAATTATAGTACAGGCTTACCATATGGTTGTACCTAGCACAATCATAGATGAGGGAAAATATGTTAGAACTATGTCTTCAACTGCTTGGCAAGCTTTAGATTCTCCTCAGCTTGTCCCCGTCACCCAGAATTTGTTAGCTTTTAATAGAGGAATAAGTCAATGGTTATGGATCCTTCCTAAGTTACCTATTACTTTGGGAGGAAAGACTGTCTATATATACATGATGGTTGTCTAAGGCTCGTTGAATTTTAATCTACCCCTCGATCGTGACTGTCTATGTCATGGGAGCTCTTGTCTCCTCCCTCTTTCGAGTGATGTGCTCCCGCATGAAGGAAACATTATGATCATTGATCATCTTACATTCATTAGTCCTGAATCAACTCCCAATCAACCATCATCCCTCAATGGTTCTTATGTGCAAGTGGTATCACCCCTGCCACAGGTTAATTACATGGCTACCTATTCCATACCTACATCTACTGATGATCTAGTAGGTGATGTGGTACGTCATGTATTGGGGGCATTCGAGCCCGATTTTTCAATTGGATCCCTCAACATGTATTCCTTCAAGAGTGTTGTTCTCCCATCTGATGAAAACCTCTTGGAAGCCATGGTCTCTTTTGGTTTGTGATCCAAGGTTTGGAGCAGAGTTCCTTGTCTTGTGTCAAGCTCGCTAAAAAATGAAACAAGGACCATGTGGATAGTTCTTTTACTATGTCAACCTCGTTAAAAAATGAAATAGGTCTCCATGAGCAGAATTCTTTTACTTGTGTCAAGATCGTTAAAAAATGAAACAAGGTGTCATGAGCATGGTTCTTTTCTTGTGTCAAGCTCGTTAAAAATGAAACAAATCCCTTTCAAATTCAAGTCTTTGATTAGATCTCGTAAAATCCTACTCGAGTCTTTCACTTGATCTCGTAAGTGAACCTTCATTCCATCCAACTCTTAGTAGCCAGTAGTCTACTTAGGTGAATGAAATGAAGCTTTGGGGGCATGTACCTCGAATTGATTCATGCAAACTCATCTCAAGCATAGTTTATCTTTGTTTCAAGCTTGTGTAAAAATGAAACCAACCCAATCATAGTTTTTTTCCGTTTCAAGCTTGTGTAAAAATGAAACCAAATCCAAGAATAGTTTTTCCCATGTTTCAGGCTTGTGAAAAAATGAAACCATCTTCAAGTATACTCAAGCATAGTTTCCCATGTTTCAAGCTTGTGTAAAAATGAAACCATTTCTCTTTTTACGTCTCGTGATTGCCATTTTTATCAACCGATTTTTTCTAGATGATCCTTTGTTGTTTCATTCCATCACCACCATCTCTTTGGTCGATCATTCACTTTCACTTGGTTGTTTTACCCTTTCCTGAGGAACATCTGCAATGAGTGGTCTTATTAGCCAGCCTCTTGACCTTTACATGCTTTGAGTAGTTCCATCATCACTGGAACCAGTTTCTATCTTTTTATACCACTCGTTCCTCCAGGAGGAGTCATATTTCAACTCTTTTCCGACTCTCGAAATATGAAAAGATTGTTGAGTACTTGTCATTTCAAACTCGTTAAATTAAATGAATTGATGTAATCTCAGTATACGTTTACCCCTTTTTCGGGCTGGGATTGACTATTTAAGAAAAAGGAACACCTTAGTCGAACACAGTTAGGAGGTTCTCTCGAACATTGTTTTCTAAATTTTCAAGTTCGAGAGACAAATTACAAAAAGGGACTTTATGGAGTTTTATTTTTGTCTCTTTTTCAGACTCTCTAAATATTAAAAAGATACCAAGTTACTCTTTCATCAAACTCGTAAAAAATTAAAAAATTAAGTGACGAAAGACTTGTCACAATGATGAGACCAAGTTTCTCCTTCCTAGGACTTGTAAAACTTACTAGGATGGATTCATTCAAAGAATGAAATTATACGACAAGCATATGTTATCCCCTTCAATTTTTTGATTAAAAATACTTGGGTTACTCACTATAAATAGTGGGGAAAAAGTGAAAGTGAAACATCTCTTGTATAGGCAATATGTCTCTCTTGAACATGACACTCATTTGTTTCTCGAGTTGAGTTTGGGATATCCTCATGTAGTCACTTGTCCTTCTAGGTTTGGGTGATCCATTTTGCCTCTCATCGGATTATTCCACTTTGTAGGTTTTAACCCCGTACAGAAATTACCTGCATACGAATTCTAAAACACAAAAAATAAACAATGTGAGAGCATAACACATAAAACACATATACACAGAGATTTTCCCCTTGATCCCAAAACCGAGACTATCAGCTTGATTTTTCATTATGTTCCTTTCAATGTTATAATACATATTTATACATGCCGAAGCATCCAATACCATGGACCGAAAACCATCGCGTCCAATACCATGGACCAAAAACCATCGCATCCAAAAAACATGTGCGAAAATCATGCACAAAACCATAGGTGGGTCCGCCCAACCTAACATAGGGTCCAAAACCAAAATTTTTTGGGGCTTTGCCCCGGACCCCATAAAGTGGGGTTATGGGTACACCTCAAACACCCTGTGACCCCCCCTTCTAATCCCCGGTTAACTACGTGGGCTAGTCGTGGAAAGAATATAACACAACCCAACATTCTCCCACTTGTTGTTTTCTTTCCACAGGGGGCCACAAGAGAGCTTAGTCATTTTTCCATCCCTGAAATGCCCATTGTCTCTCTACACCAAGAGAACTTCTCAGAGCTCATAGATTTTGTCAATGCATCTACTGTATTCTTCAAAGTGTCCACCTTTACTAGCAACACCTTTTTGTCTTCTATCATATCCCTCACAAAGTGATACTTAACATCAATGTGCTTTGTCTTTGAATGATATGCAGGGTTCTTTGCCAAGAAAATTGCACTTTGGCTGTCACAGTCTATCCTTATAGCTCCCTGTACTAACTCCATATTTGAACACAATCTTTGCAACCAAACTGCTTCCTTGCTTGCATGAGTGGCTACCATGTATTCTGCCTTTGTAGTGGATAGTGCCACTACAGATTGTTTCTTACTCGTCCAACTGACTGCACCTCCAAATAGGTTAAACACATACCCACTTGTAGATCTTCTCTGATCCAGATCTCCAACCCAGTCAGCATCAACAAAGCCATGAATATCCAACACTCTGTCCAATCCTGGTCTTCCTTGATAGCACAAATCATAATCACTAGTGCCACGCAAATACCTAAAAACTCGCTTCGCTATTGTCCAATGCTCCTTCCCTGGTTTTGACATAAACCTGCTCAATACTCCCTCTACATGTGCAATGTCTGGTCTAGTAGAGACTATTGCATACATCAAGCTACCGATTGCACTTGCATATGGAACACGGGACATGTCCTCTTCCCCTTCTTGTGTCTTAGGACACTGTTCAGCAGATAACCTCACACCTACAAGAATAGGAACCTTCACTGGTTTACTATCCTGCATATTAAACCTCTGCAGTATTGTCTCAACATACTTCCTCTGGTTTAACCAAAGCTTCCTCTTTTGCCAATCTCTTTTAATTTCCATGCCCAAAATATAGTTTTCAGCACCAAGATATTTCATGTCGAATTTGGAGGACAAGTGGGTCTTCAAATCCTGAATAATTTCTTTGTCATTTCCAACCAGCAACATATCATCCACATACAAGACCAGATAAATAACACGATCACCAATTAATTTAAAATACACAGTGATCTGCTTTGCTTCTGGTGAAGCCAAGTCCTCGTATAAATGTATCAAATTTTTGATACCACATCCTTGGTGACTCTTTGAACCCATACAGAGACTTCTTTAACTTGCATACCAGTTCTTTCTTACCCTTCACCGCAAAGCCTTCAGATTGCTTCATGTATATTTCCTCTTCCAGATCCCCGTGAAGAAATGTTGTCTTCACATCCATCTGTTCTACCTCAAAATCAAAAGCAACAACAATAGAAAAAAGTAATCTAATAGAAGTTACCTTGGCAACAGGAGAAAAAATATCACCAAAATCAATTCCTGACACCTGGGAATAACCTTTAGCTACCAACCAAGCTTTGTATTTCTCCACCTTTCCTTCTTCATTTGTCTTCTTCTTGAACACCCATTTGCTGCCAATGGGTTTCCTTCTAGCTGGAAACTCCACCAGATCCCAAGCCTCATTTTTGTGCAAAGATGCCATTTCATCAACCATGGCCTCTTTCCAGAGTTTTCCATCCTCTGAATCTACTGCTTCCTTCATAGTTCTGGGATCATCGTCAGTAATAGATAAAGAAAAATTTAAACAGAAAGCAGATGGACTATACCTTTCTGGCTGCCTTCTTTCTCGAACTGATCTTCTCACACCGGGAGTTTGTGGCTCTTCATCTTCTGATTCCTCCTCTGCTGTAGAGTCTGATTCTTCCTCCTTAAGCTCAAACTCTATCTTCTCAGGTTCCTTCGGTTGGACTTCATGTTTAATAACATCTTTTACCTCTCTGAACACCACATCTTGGTTGTACACAACCTTCCGTGTGACTGGGTTCCAAAGCTTATAACCCTTTAAACTAACCTTATACCCAATAAAGATGCACTTTTCAGATTTACTATCCAACTTGGTTTCGTTTCTCCTTTAGAACATGTACATATGCATCACATCCAAATACCCTCAGATGTGAAAGAGAGGGTTTCTTACCATTCCATACCTCTTGTGGAGTCTTATCCTCCAACGTTGATGAAGGTGACCTATTGACTAGGTAACATGCAGTATCCACCGCCTCTACCCAGAATTCTTGTCCTAACCCAGCACCACTGAGCATGCTTCTTGCCCTTTCCATCAACGTCTTATTCATTCTTTCTGCAACTCCATATTTCTGAGGTGTATATGGAGTAGTCTTCTGCCGTGATATACCAAACTTCTTATAGAATTCTTCAAATTCCTTACTGCAAAACTCTCCACCATTATCTGTCCTTAGCACCTTTATCTTCTTCTTTGTCTGGTTTTCCATCAGAGCCTTGAATTATTTAAACCTGTCAAAGACTTCAGATTTCTTCCTAAGGAAATATATCCATGTATTCCTTGAGAAGTCATCTATAAATGATACATAGTACACAGACTTACCCAGTGATGGAACCTTCACAGGTCCAAACACATCACTGTGCACAAGCTCTAATATATGTTTTTCCCTCTTACTATAAGAGGGGAAAATCACCTGATTTTGCTTCTTGTATACTCAATTTTCACAAAAATCAAAATCCAGAGAGCTATTACTCATACCTTCTACCATACCTTTACCATGAAGTATTCGAAGTCCCTTCTCTCCAATATGTCCAAGCCTTTGATGCCACAACATGGTCTTCTCTCCATAGGCCACTAGATTTTTTGGTCCACTTTCAGGAACCACAGAACTGTTGCACCCATCAATAACAGTGCTACCTTGTAGCTTGTACAGAGTTCCAATTCAAACTCCCCGCATCAATACCAGTGCTCCCAGAACCATTTTGCAGGTATCCTTCTCGAACACTATTTTTACACCTGCATCATCCAGCTTGCTTACAGAAATCAGATTTCTGGCTAATGCGGGAATATGTAGAACACCCAGAAGTGTTCTAACCCTTCCACCTTGCAAATTCAACTTTACTTTTCCGCAACCAACGATTCTAGCCTTCCTGTCATCCCCCAAGAAGACATCACCACCATCAGAGTTCTCATACTCGCAGAACCACTCTTTATGGGGAGTGAAGTGAAAGGATGCACTTGAGTCAATCAACCATGCCTCATGATCTACATGTGTACTTGAAGAAGCCAAGTACACATCCCCACCTTCATCTGAGGTGGTTTCGCCTCAGCAAAAGGAGCATCATCAAATCTCTTTCCTTTATCAAGAGCTTTATATTTACAATCCCTTTTGTAGTGTCCTTCCTTTCCGCATATCCAGCACACCACCTTTATCGGTTTTCCTAGAGACTTAGATCTCCCTCTAGATTTAGATCTCCCACTTGATGACTTAATTTTGTTTCTGTTCTGGGACTGTCCTCATACAGACAATGCATCACCATTCGGGCTCTCCATATTTTTCCGCCTCATCTCCTCCATCAGCAAGGATGAGACTATTTCATCAAACTGCAAGGCAGTTGCATTGCTACCTATTGCAATAACTAGACTATCCCACGAATCTGGTAGTGAACACAACAAACTGATGCACTTATCTTCATCAGAAATTTTAATATCAATAGATGCTAACTGACTTACCACAGTATTAAATGTGTTCAGATGCTTTGTCATCGAGTCTCCATCTTTCATCCTCAGGTTATACAGCTTTTTCTGCAGGAACAATTTATTCACCATAGACTTAGATTGGTATACAGTCCCTAACTTGTGCCACAAAGCCTTCGCCGCAGCTTCCCCTGATACATTAAGCAATACTGAATCTGAGACACACAATCGTATTGTGCTCTTTGCCTTCCGATCCAACTTCTTCCATTCTTCATAGGACACTCCCGTTGGTTTAGTACCCAAATCTACCGTGATCCACTGATCGTTATCCACCAACAGATCCTCCATTTTGAGTTTCCACAACTCAAAACTTTGACCGTTAAATTTCTTGATCTCTATCTTTTCACTGCTCGTCATCTTCTTTCACCACTAGAATCGATTTCGTAGATCTCCCACTGAACAGGGTCTACCACAAGCTTGAGCGAAACCCCTCAGCAACAAAGGCATCCCCTTGAAGCTTAAAAAACTCTGATACCAAATGTAGGTTTTAACCCCGTACAGGAATTACCTGCATACGAATTCTAAGACATAGAAAATAAACAATGCGAGAGCATAACACATAAAACACATATACACAGAGATTTTCCCCTTGATCCCAAAACTGGGACTACCAGCTTGATTTTTCATTATGCTCCTTTTAATGTTATAATACATATTTATACATGCTGAAGCATCCAATACCATGGACCAAAAACTATCGCGTCCAATACCTTGGACCAAAAACCATCGCGTCCAAAAAACATGTGTGAAAATCATGCACAAAACCATAGGTGGGTCTGCCCAACCTAACATAGGGTCCAAAACCAAATATTTCTGGGGCGCTGCCCCGGACCCCATAAAGTGGGGTTATGGGTACACCTTCTAACCCTCGGTTAACTACGTGGGCTAGTCGTGGAAAGAATATAACACAACCCAACACACGTCATCGTCATGACCCTTAGTCTTATGTTGATTCAAAATGATGACACACTTCAGAGTCGTGTCGCTGATATGTTCAAGAGAAGCCCTTTCCGCAGTTTACTACCTATACATTTTCTGACATTTTTCCACAGTCCTGGATCATACTCATTTATTCCACTTTATTCCTTGTTTTGTGTCGATGATGAGGGAATAATTATGGCCCTCCTTCAATGGGTCATTTATGTTTGACTTCTGCTCATTATCCAGGAAGATGACTTAAAAAATCTCTTTCAATACCTTAGAGTTTGCATGCCTTAATGGAAAGTTCTTCGCATTCGATGACAGGTTTTCATCATTGGCCTTCGATCGAATGATTCCACGAGTGTTCGACTTCAACTTCATTTTCATATTCACAGATTGTACTATTGTACCTTGAGAGCCATTTTCATTATTGGTGGTTTCTCTTGTGCCTGTTAATGGTTCACATCATTGGCCAGTAATCAGGTGGTTTTCTAGAATGTTCGACTTTGACACATTTGTTCACATGTTAGAATTCATACTTTGATCAGGTTAGGATGGAGTGTAAGAACCTGAGTTTTTTCTAATATAACTCAGGCTGCATGGAGTTATGTATTATTCATGATTTTATACATGTTTCCTCTATACAGATGGTTGTGATCACACCGTGGGACCTTATATCTATGATGATGATGATCCTTCTATATCGGGTGGTTGCGTTTGTACTGTGGATCTTAGATTTCTAGACGATCCTTTTCATTCGAATGGCTGCACCCATACTGTGGATCTTTTTGCATGGTACTTTCTATCCGGATAGTTGCGTCCATATCGTGGATTCATGTTTTGATATATATGATAGAGATATTAGAATACGCGTCCTTGATTTGCAGGTCTCTTGATGGTGTTTGTTCTAGTCCTTGCAATAGCTCGTAAAGAATCTTAGCCATCACTCCATGTTTTGACTTCATGCTTTACGGGGCATCTGTTACACATCATTATGTCACACCTCTTGCACTTCCCTGTGATATACCCTAGAGTGCCCAAAACTTGACAACTATGCAGTATACCCATCCTGATATGCAGTCTAGATCCTCCCTGAAGAACTAATGAAAACATGCCTCGAGCCTTCCCTAAGGAAATGAGCTCAACACCTTAATTTAGGACCAGCACAACTGTGACACTACCTACTAGTGTTGATGGAAGGTTGCACTATATTGGCCTCGCGCTGCTAGCACGGATTTGACTTAGATAATCGTGTTAATCCCTAAAAGGAAATTTTTCCTAAAGAGGACAAGAAGCTTCATGAACTAGAGGCTTCCAGAATGACGAGCTGGGTGTTGTTCATTGTCGATGTGGTCAAATTATCCCACGATTACCCTTTGATATTATCCCTATGAGATTCCTCCTTGAGATGAGTACCTTCCCCTATCTTTGGTGAGATCTTAACTCCATATCACTACCTATATATTAATCCTCTTCCATTCCAAACGGGTTGGTCTCTAATTATTTTCACCCTTACGCTGAGATAGTGCCTACATGCTATTCATTTTGGCTTGGAGAATGAGTGTTTGGAGAGCTTCAACTTGGACTAGGACATTCACTCAAGGATGGATACTAACATCAAGGACTAGGTTATATTCTTCCTCCTTTTTTCATTAATATATACAACTGTTGGTTCACTTTCCATAAATGCTTATCTCAATGCTTCATTTATTTTAATGCTCCTTGATCTGTTAAGTGGATATCATTCGATTATGTTTGTTGCACTTGTATGCTTTGTTGTGTCATTGGCCTCTTGTACACGTATTCAAATGTTGTGAGCAGTAAGGATTGTTACAGGTCTATTTTGGCACATCACTCCCGACGGTCAAATTAGTGTAAACAAGGTCTATCAAACTCTAATTCAGTTTCTACATGCCCTAGACATGCCACCTCATTGAGTGCTTTCATCCATGAGACTTTCTTGACTTCAAACCCTACTGAAGTACTTCCTTGGGTCACTAGCGCACCCTTGGTCAGGGGTAAGTGCTATGCAGAATAGGTAGCCCCATTCAAGGTTGCATTGCAGAGCACCTAAATCCACTCAAGCCTGCACTGGGCGAGAATCCTCGAAATTTTCATTGGATCCTGAGTATATTTCTCCTTTCTAGAGCCTTCCAGAAGGAACCCAGCTCATATCCTATCAAGATGATATCGACTTAAGATAGCCTTGGATCATCTAATCCTCTATCCTCTCATCCATTTGAACATGGAAACTAATCATCCAATTATGGAAAACCATTCAATTCCATATTAATGACAAAACTAGCTGCATTCATCTATAAATTGGCCTCCCATCATAGAGCCAAAGAGCTTGGATATTATAGAGAAATATTGTTGGTTTAGAGACTTGAAATCACTGTCAAAGTAATGTTATGCTACTGGATTGATGTTGCTATTAGTGTGATGAGGGCTTGGACTAAGTTAGATGAGTACCACGAGATCGAACCACATTGGGTGTAACTTCTCCTTCTATCAATCAATAAAGTTGTTTGTTCCTTTTCCAATACTTTTTTCTATATCTATGATGAATGTATGTTCAAATGTTGTTGATTCCATTTGGTTACAATAAATAGATCATATTCTTTGATTTTTGTCATCTTTTGTTTATGTTGGCAGGTACCAATTGAGTGAATTCAGTGTGAGCGGGAGCAACGAGAGCAACTCAAAGGAGATCAAAGGAAGCAAAGGATCACAAGTAGCTTCTTTTATCTTATCTGTTTATCATAGGAAAAGGTTAAAAATCTTTACTTCAATTGTTCTAAGTGTAACTACCCACTTAGGGAAGATATACTTATTCGTAGGTATAAATTCCGTATAACAAATTAGTGACCATACTAGGGATTGAACATCCGATCTATTATTTGAGTCGTAATCTCAATGATACTGAAGTTAAGTCATCGAATCAATAATGGAACCATCAATTCCGGATGAGACTTTGTTTCTGATCTCGTCATCTAACCCTTGGTATGGAGATATACTGATCTATCACCAAACCCAAACTTTCCGGTCTGATTTTTTAAAATCGCAACAAGAAATGCTAAAAATAGAAATGCAAAAAATAACATTGCTATAAATATCATTTCAGGATATACTCCAACTCTGTTGGAGATAGCAAAAAATAGAAATGCTAAAAATAGCATTGCAGGATAGATTCCAATTTTAATTAGTCCCTGAATTAAAATTGAGAATTAAAATTTGAATTTAGTCTCACTAGCTGTTTGAAAAATAATTAATTAATTCATCTTGAGTTATTTAGTTGCAGAAAATCAAACATGAAGTCTATGTGAAGACATGCAACAATTATTCCTTTGATTGAGGAAGTTATCCCTTAATTAAGGAGATAAGGATGAGTTGTAATTAGTTAGCTCAGTTAACTGAGTTAAGTCCAGTTAAATTAGTTCCAAGCAGTTGGAGAAACTAATTGTGAGTTCAATCAGTTAATGCATGCATTCATGCAACTAGTGTTCTCCAGATAATTGAATATTGTATCATAAATAACTCATGCATGTTAGTTCAGACAGAGACCCAGTTGAGATTAAAGACAGGGACATTGTACTATTAGTTGGAGGAATTTTCCTATATAGGAAACTCATCCATGCAAAAGGAATTATCTACTTCAGTATTGCGCAGTTATTTTAGAGGTCAGTGTTGTGTGTGAGGTGAGAATCACAAAGGTTGCAGCTGGAGGACCCAGGAGAAACTGTGCAAGGAAATAGGAGGCTTGGAGGGCAGTAGGAGAAGTTTTGTAAGAAGCCTTTGACTATCTATGATCAGCAGTGAGGGATTTCACTGAGAGCTGGATAGCCTGAGAGCTAAAGCTTTGTGTAATCATAAGATATTTCCACTTGTATGATAATACAGATAGCGGGGTTTTTAGCTGAGGCTTTCCCCAGAGTATTCTTCTGTGTTTCATGTGTGATTGAATCTTCTTCTTTGTTATATGTGTTCTGGTTGATCTTGCTCAAATTGATTAAGCTTCTGCAAAGTTTGATAGTAGAAGTAGATCAAGTATTTTGCTTTAGTACATTGCATAATCAGTTTAATCTACAGTTTCTCTACAAGATGTGTAGAGTGCAGAATTTCTACATGGTATCAAAGTGAGGTTTTGTAGAAAAAGTTCTACATGGTATCGTAGCAAAGGTTATCATAGTTGTGAACATTTTACTGAGAAGAATTCGAAGTTTGAAGTTTGGGGTTGTAGGTGTAGACCGAATTCACAAGATGGGACATTATGCAACTAATTGTCCATTGAAGAAATCCAAGAAGGGATCCAAGGAAGAATCTGAAGGTGAGGTATTGGCCTCTTAGTTCGAATTGGATTTTACCCTCTTCACATTCATGGTTTCATCGATGATGGGTTGTGGTTGGTTTCTTGACAGTGGAGCCTCATTCCACATGACCGACCATAAGATTCTGTTCAGTACCTTGGAGGAGAAAGACCTCAAGATACTCATAGTGATGGGTAATGATGAAAAGTATAGTGTTTCATGTGTGGGCATGGTTTCTTTTCAGAGGGAGCATGGAGCTCGCATTACCTTGACAGATGTGAAGTATGTGCCGAGACTGAATAAGAACTTGGTACCGATCGCGATGCTGGAGGAAAAAGGCTATGATGTAGTCTTCAGTAAGGGAAAGGTTTTCCTTAGACACCTCACCATGAGACAGGTGAAGCAGATTGGTTCACGAGTCAAGAACCTGTATGCTCTTGAGGTTCAAGATGCATGCAAAGCCTTGAGGAGCAAGGCAATTGTTGGAGACTTGGTGGTTGAGAGGGAGAGTACATTACCTCTCAACATGCAGCACTAGAAGAAGTCTCAGACAATTGTGGAGGAGCCACAATTGGTGAAGCAGCTTTAGGAGGTTGTGGAGCAGCCACAACTGGAGAAGCCGAGAGGAGATTGAGTGGAGGCATCCACTCATGTAGAGACCTCCAGTAGGGGGAAATTTCGAGCCAAGTGGGCAGAGAGATCACGTGCATCCATACCTCTAGGTGGGAGGTGGGGCGATGTGGAGTGATAGTCCCAAGAAGGCTGAAATAGGGGTAGGATCCTTGAGGTACCCAACCTCTTTGATTAGACATTGCTATGGGAGCCTCGACGAGGAGTAGCAAGACTGGCTAAGTGGGTAGAGACAGATGCGAATGGAGTGACAGAGGAAGCTTCAACATCAGAGGATGTTTCTAGCCCAACAGGGAGGTCAGTCAGGAGATCAGTTACTTACTTCTCAGTAACTGAGTTGCAGTGTAGCAGTGGGCAGTACAATGCAACATGATGAGAGGAGGTGCAATGCAAATGCAGTTCTAGGAGATAGGACTAGTAGCAGCAGGAGGAATCAATGTGATTGATGCAGTCAGAGACCAAAGTGTCAAAGGCTAGAGCAGTCAGATACTGAAGGGCACAACGGTGCAGATTTTTCAGTCGAAAGAGGCAATAACAGTTAGAGACTTTGATGACAGAGGCATCATTTTGATTCAGGTTGGATATTTTTTGTGTTCCTAGAGTTGTTGGAGCAACAACACTTGAGAGAAGTGTTGCATGCAAAACATTCCAAAGGTTTAGGATCGGGTTCGAGTTGGATGCCTTTCTTGTTGAGAGGGAGTGTTGAAAATAGCAACAAGAAATGTTAAAAATAGCATTGCTATAAATAGCATTTCAGGATATACTCCAACTCTGTTGGAGATAGCAAAAATAGAAATGCTAAAAATAGCATTGATATAAATAGAATTTCAGGATAGATTCGAATTTTAATTAGTCCCTGAATTAAAATTCGGATTTTGTCTCACTAGCTGTTTGAAAAATAATTAATTAATTCATCTTGAGTTAATTAGTTGGAGAAAATCAAACATGAAGTCTATGTGAAGACATGCAACAATTATTCCTTTGATTGAGGAAGTTATCCCTTAATTAAGGAGATAAAGATGAGTTGTATTTGAGTTGTAATTAGTTAGCTCACTTAACAGAGTTAAGTCCTTCCTGTTGACACCTAATCATCAGGATTGGGTGAATATAATGTAAATAAATAATAAGTAATATGAACAGTCATCGGGAGATGAAGTGAACAGTCTCTTCCTCATGTATATAATAAAGACCAACCTGAAATAATATAATATATGAATCAATTTTGCTTTGAGGAGTTACTTCCTGGCCTGACAGGTATCAAAGCCAGCTCCCAAACATAGTTGTAACTCCCTTCTGCCTACTGCCCTCTCTGTCCACTGCACTTGTGCGCTCTGTCTATCATAAGTGATTCTGACCCATTCTGCGCCCACTGCATAATTATGTTGCTTCATAATTGTTTTGCGCCCACTGCATAATTGTATTCTGAGCGGACTGAAGGCAATCTCTGTCGTGCATCAGGATGGAGTGTTGAACCATTGATCATTCCACACTGCTGCATTGAGAGCATTACTGCGTTGAGTGCATGAATCATCTCCATGACCAAGTTTACCGCGTGAAACACTGTTGGTGCGTGAATCAAAGCCTTTGAAGATCTATGAGGGTATGTTGCATTCACTTTTATTCGGGGAGCTCGATGAGAATATTGCCATTATGCTTTCAACAATCAATCCATAATAACTAATTTCGATATTCAGCTGTGTGTTAAATTTTTTGAAGGGCTTCATATAATGTTACGTCTTCTAGTTAATTTCTATGTGGTCTATGGCTATCAGAGGCATCTGAAGTAATGACATGATTTGATGTATATATTATTGATAAGTTTTAGTCTCAAAAATCTGAATTAGTTTGAGCCATAGCTTGCTCCTTCAGATGGTTTGGTTGTTTACGTTTCACTCCAGACACATCAAGGAAGGCAGTACAGTGACTGTCATGGGTGTTGTTCAGTGGCATGAGAGTGTTTTGATGAAAAAGTATCCACTGACTGTCAATTGAGAAAATTTCTCCTCGTGAACGAGTATCCATTGATTGTCAATTAAGCAAATTACTCTTGCCAGAAAATGTTGAAGGATTGATTATTGCATGTAATGAGACCACAAGGTTTGATGGAATACTGCTTTGATAATGGAGTGCTAGGAAACGTTGCAGTGTTCATTAATACATTGTCTTTTGCCTTTGCAATTTTAAAATGTTTTGAAGGGCTGCATTGGGTGATCAATGTAAAAAGAAACCGATATATATTTTGAATAGTGCGTATATCTCTTGGGTATTGACATTTGCTGTCAATTTGAGTTTGTTGTCCAGTCATATCATAACTATATTTTTTTTCCCATTAAGAGTAAAAGTTTTGCAGCAGAAGTTTTTTTGTTACAGTATGCATTCAATCATATCCATCGTGGGAATAGTTCTCACTAGCAAAGAGAACTATCCTGAGTGGTCCCGGATGATAAAACACACGCTCATTTTCAATGAGTTGTGGAAAGGAGTGTGTGTTGGAGACGGAGACAAAGAGCCAGAACAACCTACCTCAGACAAAGAGCTCGTCATTTGGGAAAACAAGAATAGCAAAGCTTATGCATTAATTGCAGCATCTGTAAATGAAGAGGTGAGTCACCATATTTTGACATTTTCAACTGCTTTTGAAGCCTTACAAAAGCTGAAAGAACTCTATGACTCACATTCTGCACTTGAAGTTGTTAAACTCATGATTAAACTCTTCACTCTTGAATTGCAAAATAATGATCCTCTTTCTCTTGCATCTGAAGTAAATTTTATAATGTATGATATCAAATCCACTAAGATTGAATTAGATATTCCTCTTATCGCTTTTCTCAAGGCACTTTATCCTACTTACTCCAATTATCTTAAGTCATTGCAATCAAATGGAAATCTCAAATATATCACCTTTGACTCTCTTGTGAAAAAGTTTGTTGAAAGAGAGAAAGCTTTTGGAAAGAAAACAGCCCCTGAATCTTATGAAGAGGCTGTGTGCCTTGCTCATAAAGAAAAGAATATTGCTCAAGATTCTTCCAGAGGAAGAGGTGGTCGAAGAGGAAGAGGAAGATATTTCAGAGGCAGGGGGGGCAAACACTCTCAAGGAGAAAAGGCAGATTTGCACTGCATACGCTGCAAGAGAAATGGATCACATGATGCCTCTACATGAAATTTACCATGGGACAAAATTGAGCAGCAAAGAAACCAACAGAAGGGTAAAACTGATGATATAGACAAAGGAAAAGCACCTGAATCCGCTCACTATGTTGTGGCACAATGTAATATTGGTGTAAATGAAGATTTATTTAATGCTTCACTTACTTCTTGGAAAAATGATTGGTTGCTTGATTCAGGAGCAACCTGCCACATGACTCATAGAAAAGATTTTTTTGAAGAATTTACTAACAATGTTGATGGAGCAGTATAATTTGCAAACCAATAAAAAATCAAGCCATTAGGGCTTGGCAAAATCAGGCTTAAACTGCCTCGTCTTCTAGACTTTCTTCTGCATCATGTTCTATATCTCCCACAGCTCAAAAGAAACTTGCTTTCCTTGGTCCACATCCGCTAGCAAGGTCACTCCATGCATATGTTTGATGGCAAGCTTGAGGTAATAAAAGTATTTGACCACTCACTTGTCATGAGGGGAATAAAAGAAGAAAGGCTTCTCAAGCTACAAGTAACCTCTGCTCGTGCACAACATTTCTCATACAATTCTCATTATGAAGAAGGTGCACTTCCATCACGTTTATTATGGCATGCTAGATTTGGACATTTGAACTATGACAGCCTCTGCTTGTTGAAGAAAAATGGTGTTGCTGGTTTGCCTACAATTCCTAGGAAACTTAAGCAAAGTGATGCTTGCATTCTCGGAAAACATAGCAAACAGTCTTTTCATGATTCACATTCAAGAGCACATAGAAAACTTGAACTCATTCATTCAGATTTATGTGGTCCAATGCATGTTCCTTCTGCAAATGGAAACAAATATATGATGACATTTATTGATGACTACACCAGAATGTGTTGGGTTTATTTATTGAAGAACAAATCTGATGGTTTTCAAACATTCAAGAACTTTCATAAATGGATTGAAAATGATGCGCAATCTCATATTGGGTCTATTCGCACTGATAATGGAAAAGAATACACATCAAATGAATTTGAAAACTATCTTTGCCAACATGGGATCAAACATCAAATAACTATGCCTTATAATCCCCAACAAAATGGTGTAGCTAAAAGAATGAATAGGAAAATATTAAATATGGTACGATCCATGCTCTTCTTCAAAAATGTAAAGATAATGTTTTGGGATGATGCTGTTTTATGTGCTGCATATATAAAGAATAGATGTCCATCTAATGCTATTAGAAACAAGACTCCATATGAAATGTGGTATGGACATGTTCCTTTGGTAAAGCATCTCAGGGTCTTTGGTTCCACCTGTTATGCCTTGATACCAAAGGTACATAGAAAAAAACTTAGTGCTAGAAGTCGTAAATGTATCTTCTTGGGGTATTCAAACACCTCCAAAGAATATCGTCTCTATGATGAAGTAAATAAAAAGTTTGTTGTATCTAGAGATGTCATTTTTCTTGAATCATCCAGAACTAACAATGTTGTTGAGCGACAACTTGACCGCTTGGATAGATTTGCAAAAGCAAAATCATTTCAAGAATTTGATAATCAGATTCCACATCTTGAAGGGGGGATTCCTATACTAGATCAACATGTGGAATCTTCTTCTGAAGAACACTCTCCCCTGCATGAAACTCCAACAACGGATGATGCTTTAAGTGATGTGATTGACAAAATTGGGAGACTCAACCTTGATTCAGTCCCAACTCAATCAACCGAGCATCCTGGACCATCTAAGAAAGGTCCCCCAAAGTGGCTGACAAAGACACTTAAAAGTGTTCATCCTGATGAGGTTGGAAAGATAGGAACTAGAAATTAAAACCGGCAAAATGGAGGTGATGTAGATGACTCTAATTCACCTGTTGATATGGATGTTTCAAACAGTTGGAGAAACTAATTGTGAGTTCAGTCAGTTAATGCATGCATGCGTGCAACTAGTGTTCTCCAGATAATTGAATATTCTCTCATAAATAACACATGCATGTCAGTTCAGACAGAGACCCAATTGAGATTAAAGATAGGGATATTGTACTATTAGTTGGAGGAATTTTCCTATATAGGAAACTCATCCATGTAGAAGGAATTATCTCCTTCATGATTGCACAATTATTTCAGAGGTCAGTGTTGTGTGTGAGGTGAGAATCACACAGGTTGCAGCTGGAGGACACAGGAGAAACTGGGCAAGGAAATAGGAGGCATGGAGGGCAAAGAAGAAGATTTGTGAGAAGCCTTTGACTGTCTATGAGCAGTAGTGAGGGATTGTACTGAGAGCTGGATAGCTTGAGAGCTAAATCTTTGTGTAATCCTAAGATATTTCCACTTGTATGATAATACAGATAGTGGGGTTTTTAGCTGAGGCTTTCCCAAGAGTATTCTTCTGTGTTTCATGTGTGATTGCATCTTCTTCTCTGTTATATGTGTTCTATTTGATCTTGCTCAAATTGATTAAGCTTCTGCAAATTTTTATAGTAGAAGTAGATCAATTATATTGCTTTAGTACGTTGCATAATTAGTTTAATCTATAGTTTCTCTACAAGATATGTAGAGAGCATAATTTCTACACCGATACCTCTCACTTGCAACAACGACGTATTCGATATCAAGATAGATTATCTGATCATTGGCGACACCCTTTACCATCACGGTATTGATACGATTTTTCGTAGGCGCCTCACACATGAGGAAGCCAAGAAAGTTCTAAATGATTGGCATTATGGTGCTTGTGGTGGACATTTATCTGGTTATGCTACCACACAAAAAATTATTTGTGTTGGTTACTTTTGGCCTACCATATTTAACGACTTCATTACTGTTGTCAGAAGTTTTCATGCGTGCCAGATTTTTTTACTGTAAAACTCGATTACCATCTACACCACTGCATCCTGTTGTCATTGTTGGACCATTTGCAAAATGGGGCATTGATTTCATGACATGTAACCCTCACTTGGCTGGGGGGCATGGGTATATTATTGTCGTCATTGACTATTTTACGAAATGGGCCAAGGCGATATCTACATTAAACAACAGTGGTGAGATAGATGTACTTTTGTTCTTCAACCATGTGGTTGCACGATTTGGTGTACCACAAGTTGTAGTTACAGATCATGGTTCACATTTTCGCAATCACATGATGACTGAATTAACTGCCAAGTTAGGACTCTCACATGATAGTTCTACTCCTTATTATCCACAGGCTAATGGACAAGTTGAAGCCATCAACAAAGTCCTTAAGTGAATGCTTCAATGAATGATAGGAGTTCACAAATGAAACTAGCATTTGATCCTATACTCAGCTTTGTGGGCTTACTGAACCTCAGTAAGAAATGCAACTGGATTCACAACTTTCCAATTGGTGTATGGTCTTGAGGAAATCTTGCCAATACAATGTGAGATTTCATCACTAAAACTCGCAATTGACTTGTTACCTGACACTTTTGATGAGGAAGCACATTTCTTAGAACTCATCCATCTAGATGAAACATGTCGTGAAGCCGCATTGGCCAACGAAGCACATAAGAAACAAATTAAGGCACAATATGATGCAATGTGAAGCCTCGCATATTCTCATAAGGAGACCTGGTCTTGCGTTATGATTAGGAAGCCGATAAATTAGGAACAGGAAAACTTGAACCACTATGGATGGTACCCTACATTGTCAAGCGTGTTTTGGCAAAAGGCGCTTACGAGTTGGTTGATTATGATGGAATTCCATTGTTGCAGCCCCAAAACGGGTTGTATCTTAAACATCACTATGCTTGATTATGCGTAGTAAAATCACTGTATATATGCTTTGATTGCGTGTGTGTGTCATAGTGTGACTTTATAGTTTTTATGTGGTTAGTAATCCACTTTGCATTTGTTGCAGATGTTGGAATCTTTGGAACCATTTGTTGGTTATGCCAATGGTGTTAGTTGTACTACGCAGAACCTATCCTGTCCAGCATGGGCCATATTCTCTCCAAGTGGCGAGTTAGTGAGTTTTCAAGGGATTTGTATCGGTTGTTCTACAAACAATATCACTAAGTATAGTGCATTTATCGAACTCCTATCTGATTCGATTTCACTTGGCATTCACTGAATCATCATTAGGCTAGACTCACAAATTGTTGTACTACAACTTATGAATGTTTATACCATCTTAAATACAACTATTCATCGTATATTCCTTAGAGTTCGTCTCTTGGAAAGACATTTTGATTACATTAAATATCAACATATTTCCAGAAACTTTAACACATTGACTGAGTCTTTAGCGAATTACGTATTAAATAGACATTTACGACATATGTAAAGAGTAAATTTTCAATTCACATCAATAGTTGAATAGGATTACACATAACCATACAAAAACACTGAAAGTAAAATAGATAGATGTTCAAAGTTTTTACAAAAATTTGTGTCCAAGACATGTTGGTCATCTGACCTCAAAACCTCAAAATGCATACAGTAAATCATCCTAAGTAGATCTAATGATGCTCATGATAATAGGTCACTGCCTGAGCTATCATGCACAATAGCCTCATCCAATGGCTAGGTACACTAATAGTATGGCGTTGTAGTCTCATCGGTAACTCCTCGATTTGAACATTCGGTATATTGAGGGTTAACCCCTCTATATGATGTTGCAACTCCGCCAGTGTCTCAATCAGATCTAAATCCTAGAGAACTGCTCTTCCGACATTTCTCCCCACTGGTTCACCTGCCTCCTATTGATGACCCATTGGTCGAATAGTGCCAACATCTGTATACATGAGAACTTTTTTAGTTTAGTCTTGGAAACATAAAAAAACACAAAAACATGTAAAAAGTCAAAAAGTCAAAAATACATGGTCAAAACAATTTACCTATAGCACCCCATTAAGCACCCACTTGTAATCTCAAATCTGGATTTCTATAGAAATCCATCCCTGCATATGGATGATCCTCTATGAAAATATGTTTTCGATGGAGCCAACTGAAGAATGTAGTAGAAAATGAGATTGATGATTGACCAGCATGTCTAGCCATCAACTCTACCCATCTCTGCATTCGTGGATCTCTAGGACCAACTGAACTCAGTGTCACATGCTCAGGTTGCATCAATGGAATTCTCTCCAAGGTAAAAGCAATCAAGATCGATCCATAGCTAAAATTTTTCGTCTTACCGCTTTTTTACTTTAGTCAGCTTATCTTTCATCAAAGAGAATATTGCCTCACACCAGTTGAACATAGTTGGCTTGAGACACTCGAGCGCATACTGCATGTATGATCTATTCGTGACATGAAGTGTCACTCTACCCACCAACTTTGTGATAGTAAAGAGGATTGTTCGCAAGGGCATATCATGAACATCCCTGATGTTTATCTTTCGATATTTGCTAGGCTATGTACCTAGCTGACAGAATTGTTGAATGTAGTCCCTCATTGATTCACCCCCATGGGCAGAACCTGAAATAGAAATGGGGGAACCACTTCTCAACAATCCTGTGAGAAAGTAAATATCATCGATCAATATAGGGAGAACTTTGTCCCCTATGTGAAAAACATGTTCCGTTGGATCCCATGAATGAACCAAGAACTGCAATATTTCTAACTTTTGCCTCATCCTGGATAACCTGAAATATTTGAGTAACCCACAATCTCTGAGGGCCTCAACTTCACCAGGATCATTTAGGGCAACCATATCCTGTTCTTCATGTTCTCTTTCACGCCATGTGATAGCCATTCTGTTAGGCCCCTATACTACTAGTGTAACCCCTTATTGTTATTAGTACAACCCAATTATTATATCATTGTACCCATGTAGTGCCCATATTGTTACTATTGTGCCCCATAGAAGCCCACTATTGTTATTATTGTGCCCTTACATTATTATTGTTATGTCGGCTCTGATTATGTTATGACCCCTTAGACTCCTATATATAGAAAGGAGGTCTTTTCATTTGTATCATTGAAGAATTGTTCATTTATGTAATGTAAAGGAGGTTGCCCCCTCGA
Source organism: Pinus tabuliformis (assembly GCA_031772625.1). Classification (NCBI taxonomy): domain Eukaryota; kingdom Viridiplantae; phylum Streptophyta; class Pinopsida; order Pinales; family Pinaceae; genus Pinus; species Pinus tabuliformis. The sequence goes on along the minus strand of CM062811.1, from coordinate 1,190,949,454 downwards.
AGAGGCTGAATTCTAAGGCGTTGATCTATATTTTCTATCTTTTCTTGAGCTGGTTTCATAACATTTGGTATGAGAGCTTTGGATTTTAGGGTTTTGCTGCTCCAAACAGGTCATCGTGGCATTTTCGCTATAAATTTTTTTTTGTGACGTTTCAGAAGTCGTAAAAAAAAACCCATTTGAGAAGAAATCGCGCTGAACCTTGGGTCCGAATTTCAGATCTTTTCGTGCAATATTTACGGAGGTATGATCTGAGGAAGTTGGTCTTTTTGCAGACTCCTGAATTACATTCAAAACAGGTGATCTGGGGAAAATCGTCATAACTTTTTCTCTGGGGATCGGATTGAAGTTTCGTAAGAAGTTACAGAAAGAGGACGGACTGTAGTTTCTTGTATATCTTTTTCAGAGCCAAAGGTTGAAAAATTGACACGTGGCACTTCATACAAGTTTGCTCTTCTGGAAAGGTCTATAATCAGGTCATCTTGGGAGATTGTGCATAACTCTTTCTTGGAGAATCCAATTTGGATCAGACTAGTGGTATTGGAAAGAGAACACAGAGGGCTACTACAGGTAGCAATTTTAGAACTTAAATATCCGAAGGTACAACGTTACAGTCGTTTCAATATCGAGGTCCTAAAATCAAGAAAAAGCAAGATGAGGAAGTTTGATGGCAAGGATCCGGTAAATTGGATACTTCAGATGGAGCAATATTTTGATCTACATGGTGTACCACTATTACAAAAGGTATGTATTGTATCTTCTTATTTAGAACCAGATCAATTTTTATGGTATAAAGGGCTTTGTTCTCGTAAACAACTTGTTACGTGGTCAATTCTCACGGAGTAAATGATAGCACATTATGAGGATACAAAGAGCAACACCTTCTTTACAGCAACATCACAACAATTGGAAAGAGTAAAAGGGCTTTGTGACATATTGGAAAGTAAAATTATGGCAACAAGGAAGTCTTCCCCTCACAACTATAAAGATGGAAGTATTGTTTCTCCTAGCCTTCCACAACCTACAAGGGTTACACCACAACAATTGGAAGAAAAAAGAGAAAAAGGGCTTTGTTACAATTGTGATAGAAAATGCACTAAAGGTCATAAGTGTGCTGAGAAGAAATTATTTTACATAGAGTATGAAGAGGAGGAAGAAAAGGATCAAGAAACATCAAAAGAAGAGGATATATGCCAGGACCCAAACCCAGAGAAAGAAGAAATGAATCAGACCATATCTTGTAAACTATTGGCAAGAATGACCACTTCTCAAACTCTCAAGATAGAAGGACATATCAAGAAGAAAAAGGTGCAAGAAGTGAAAGATCACATCAAGAAAGAAGAAATGAATCCAACCATATCTTGTAATTCATTGGTCGGAATTACCACTCCTCAAACTATCAAGATAGAAGGACATATCCAGAAGAAAAATGTTCAAGAAGTGAAAGATCACATCAAGCGTCAAGAAATGAATCTGACCATATCTTGTAAAGGATTGGAAGAAATTACCACTCCTCAAAATCTAAAGATAGAAGGACATATCAAGAAGAAAAAGGTTCAAGCAGTGAAATATCACATTGAGCATCAATAACAAGTTCTCCAACTTTTAAAGGATAACGCCACTTTGGTGCAAAATCCAATGAAACAACAGGTAGATCAACATCATAGTGAAAAATGTTTTGATGTAGGTGATTGGGAATTTTTACTAATACATCCAAAGTAAGCTATTTATGAGAAGGAAATGTTGGCAATAATACATGCACTTAAAAAATTGCGACCTTACCGAATGGGAAGACTCTTCAAGGATGAGGATGTGGAAGCATTGTTTTGTGCTATTTCTATTATCCAACCAGATTGGATAAACAAAGCAAGGGATGAATGGAAGAAGGACAAAGAAGTATGGCCACTTATTCAAAAGTTGCAAAAGATCCCAATTCAAACAATATTGCTAGAAATTGAAGAGGAAGGAAAAATCATATTGGAACCTGGAGTAGTCACAGAAACAAGAACCCGACAGCTACGAAATCGATCTATTTCAGAGTATCTCATCAAGTGGAAGAACTTACCTACTGAAGATTCCACATGGGAGGACAAGAATTTTATACAGAAGCATCAGGAACTACTCAAGCGTTGAGGACAATGCTTTTTGAAGGAGAGGGGCATGTTAGTGTAACCCCTTATTGTTATTAGTACAACCCACTTATTATATCATTGTACCCATGTAGTGCCCATATTGTTACTATTGTGCCCCATAGAAGCCCACTATTGTTATTATTGTGCCCTTACATTATTATTGTTATGTCGGCTCTGATTATGTTATGACCCCTTAGACTCCTATATATAGAAAGGAGGTCTTTTCATTTGTATCATCGAAGAATTGTTCATTTATGTAATGTAAAGGAGGTTTCCCCCTCGAAGAGGCTGAATTCTAAGGCGTTGATCTATCTTTTCTATCTTTTCTTGAGCTGGTTTCATAACACATTCTGATCTAATAAAAGTTTTAAATCACACCATAAGCTTAGTTATGATCCATTTCATGCAAAAGACTGAAGAGATTTTGGGTAGAAATCATGAATCAAATTTCTAAATTGTGCCCAACGCACCCTTGATCTTTAGACAATGTGATGCAGAGTAGTTTCCCTTCTATTTGACTGCTCTGTAACGCACTTTTTGATGCATAAGGGTGCATTGATCCTAGGGCGTGATATATTTACCCCAGTGACCCAAAAACCCTAAAAATTTTGTCTGAAATTGAAAAAGACCAACCTTAAATGAAAGAGAACACGTAGATCTCCTACTTGGTCTTGACAACATGAAAAATGATCCACAAAATCTCCTGCAATCAGCCACTGAAGTTTGAGGTAAAAAACTGGTTTAGAGCACAAAACTGAATGGTGAATGTCAATTGGTAAAATGACTTGGTAAATTCTTGTTTTATGGTTATTTCATGTTCATTAAATGAGTAAAATATAGTTTTTACCTATTTTTACCAATGAAACATGTATGTTTAATCTGTTTGGTGGTTCTTTGAGCAGGTTTACAACTGACATAATGAATTTGACGTGCATGATCGTAAAATGTACTTTTGACCATAGAGCATACTTTTATCTCTTTTTCAAGCTTTGTTAAACATCAAAAAAGGAACCCCCCTAGAGTCCTCTTTCAGCTCTTTTAAGACTCTCAAAATATGAAAAGATTGTTGGGCACTTGTCTTTTTCAGCTCATAAATGGATTGGAAACGACATCTACTCAGTATAAGTCTAACCCTTTTCTGGACTAAGATAGATTACTTACGAAAAAGGAATACATTGATCAAACATGGTCAATAGGTTCTCTCTTGTATTATTTTACGCTTTTTCGGACTTGAGAGACAAATTTATGAAAAATAACTTGTGGAGTTTTCTTTTTGTCCCTTTTCAAACTCTCTAAATATGAAAAGGACCAAGTTCTCATTGTCGTTAAATTCATTAAAGCATAAAATATTGACAAAATTGTCCATCATGACAAGATTGAGTTTCACCTTCGCTAGACTCGTTAAAACATCACATAGCGACGGATTCACTCAAAGGGTAGAATTATAAATCAAGCATATGTTATCCTCCCCAAGATTGTTAAAAAAATAAAGAGGTACTGGTCAACAATGACTGGGGAAAATGGAAAAAGGGATAAATCACTTTATGGTAGCAAGTCACTCTTGAACATGACACTTTCACTTCATCTCTATGACTATTTGGGTTGGGTTATCTGCTTGATGGTTATCATACCTATGGTATATCACACCATCCATCACTTTGGTTTTGGGTCAATGCTGCCAATTCATTTAATGTCGCCGACATGTTCAAGAGAAGTGACTCAATAAAATTCATCCTTTGCAATACTCATAAACCTTCATTTTCATGACCGCCATTCCTGAACATTATGTCATCAGTCACATTCTGTCTTCAAAATCATTACACTCGTTTCGTGTCGTTGATGGGGGATACATCAAGGCCCTCCTGCGACGAGTCGCTTCTTGTCGACATCAACACATTATCCAGGAAGTTGACTTAGAAACACCTTTCTAGTACTTTGAGACTTGCATACATCAATGGAAAGTTTCTCCCTTCCAGCGACAGGTTGACATCATAGGTCTTCGACCAAAAGACTTTGTATGGTGTTTGACATCAAAACATCTATTCACACCATGTAGAATGTACTGTAGTACCTTGAGAATCATTATTATTATTGGTGATTTCTTTCGCGTCTGTTAACAACTTACATCATTGGCTGGTAATCAGACGGTGTCTTCCCATGTTCGACTTCATATCACATTTTCACATGGTTAGACTCATATTTGAGCAAATGATTAGACGAGATAGAGGACCCCAGATCTAGTTTCATCTATCCGAGCTGCGATTTTAGGAGAGTACTAAATCATCTATAAGATGGCTTTACAAAGATGGCCATCTTATCATGGGTCTATATCTGTAGACAACTATCTGATTTATGTACATGTAATTAAAAGTTTATATGCTAAGCATGGGTATGCCTTCCCTCATAAATTCATGAAAAATTCAAAGATATCATGATATTATGTATTGTAATTGATGCAGGTCACCGTCTGCTTCAGATCCTCCTCATCACATCATAAAGAATATCACTCAACATTATCATTTTTGACTTCATGCTTTAAGGGGCAGCTATTACAGGTCTATTTGGGCACATCAATCCCGGCGATAAAATCAATGTAAATAGGGTCTATCAAACTCTAATTCAGTTGCTACGTGTCCTAGACATGCCACCTCATTGAGTGCTTTCATCCATGAGAGTTTCCTGACTTCAAACCCTGTTGAAGTGCTTCCTTGGGTCACCAGCGCACCCCTGGTAAGGGGTAAGTGCTCTGCAGAGTAGGTAGCCCCATTCAAGGCTTCGTTGCAAAGCACCTAAGCCAACAAGCCTGTTTTGGGTGAGAATCCTCGAAATTTTCATTGGATCCCGAGTATATTCCTCCTTTATAGAGCCTTCCAGAAGGAACCCAACTCCTATCCTATCAAGATGAGCTCGACTTAAGATAGCCTTGGATCATCTAATCCTCTATCCTCTCATCCCTTTTAACCTAGAAACTAATCATCCAATTATGGAAAACCATTCAATTCCATATTAATGACAAAATCACTTGCATTCATCTTTAAATTGGCCTCCCATCATAGAGCCAAGGAGCTTGGATATTATAGAGAAATATTGTTGGTTTAGAGACTTGAAATCATTGTCAAAGTAATGTTATGCTGCTGGATTGATGTTGCTATTGGTTTGATGAGGGCTAGGACTAAGCTGGATGAGTGACACGAGATCGAACCACATTGGGTATAACTTCTCCTTCTATCAATCAATAAAGTTATTTGTTCCTTTTCCAATACTTTTGTCTATATCTATGATGAATGTATGTTCAAATGTTGTCGATTCCATTTTCTTACAATAAATAGTTCATATGCTTTGATTTTTGTCGTCTTATGTTTTTGTTGGTAGGTACAAATTAAGCAAATTCAGTTTGAGCGGGAGCGACGGGAGCAACTCAAAGGAGATCAAAGGAAGTGAAGGATCACAAGTAGTTTATTTTATCTTATCTATTTATTGTAGGAAAAGGTTAAACATCTTTATTTCAGTTGTTCTAAGTGTAAGTACCCACTTAGGGAAGATATACTTATCTGTAGGTATAAATTCCATATAAAAATGATCTTCCCCGAGGAACAAGCAATCAAGATATTCAACAAAGGATTGTGTTATAACATCAGGATGAGGTAGGTCTCATTCTTTTTCTTTCATTTCGATTGTAATTTAGGAAAGTGTCTTGTAGATTGTCTTGTTTAGTGCTAGACCCACTAATTGGGCAAGAGGGATTGTCTCTATCCGCAGAGACGATTTACCTAGACAACACCCCCTAAACGACATTCTTTTGGGGTCCGCAGGAGACCCGTAGCCGTAGGCAGGGGCCTACAGTGAAACATGTAGTACTCCGAGAGAACTTTCCAACAAGATATTATATGTGCCAAACAAAGATAATATGACCAAGTTACACCCCCGAGAAGTTGGCTGCACAACTAACCCCAATGGGGCCCACAAAATCTTGGTGTTACATCTCCTGGGGTTAGGGTTTTGGTTGTTTAGAGTTTTCTCATGTTTTCCAATAATAAATATGCCCTTGAGCCTTAATGTAACACAGTTCAGAGGCATGTAGCTGCCACATCTCTTCTAAGAGATAAGCTACCATTTCCCAAGCTATTTTATTTCCATTATGTTTGTAAGCATAGTTCAATATTTTTTTTATTAATGAAATGAAGTGTTTTTCTGCTGCATCTTTGTGTTTATGATTATATTTATAAGTTGTTGCATTCTTGTTTAAGTTCGGATCAAGTACCGGTCTCTATTATGATGTTGATGTAAACTTGACCAAAGAGTGTGTTATAAACTCTTGGCAAGTATAGGGATTGCTTGGGTCATGATAGGTCTTGTAGAGAATATGTATTTTGCAAATATTGTACCACGGGTTTGCTTCTAAGAACAAAGGAAGTATGGTGTGTCAGGGCACTTGTTGTGCAGACAATAGAGTACTGCAAATTGCAAATAGTGTTCATTATTTTGGAGGACCAAAAGCTCCTCGGTGGGGAAGAATGATCTAGGTGGCTCCAAAAATACTCATAAATTAAAAAGTGCTAAGGAAATGATAAAAAATAGAAGTTCTCATATCTCAGCAATAATGGAACTAAGATGTAGTGTTAGTCATTACGAACCCAATGACGCAAACGACACCTCAATTGGAGATCGTATGACCATTCTATCTCTATCAGAAATTTACAAGTCGTAAGGAGATGTAGGACCCACTATGCTTATGTGGTGATTAATTGGATACTAAGCCACTGACATGTGGCACTCCAACATTGGCCTCCTAACCCTATAATATTAACAAAAAGGTTATAATAAATATATATAACCATATATATATATTAAAATTTTGGTTTTCTAAAAAATAACTATACAAAACCTATTGCTACTAACCACTAAAAATAATGATATGTATGCAAAGCCATATTTAATGGCATGACAAATATTTTGTTTATGATCAAAATTGGAATATGGTTCAATAACTATTATAATGATATGTATGCAAATCCATATCTAATGGCATGACAAATATTTTGGTTATGACCGAAATTGGAATATGGGTCAATAACTATTATAAGGGGTTACTTATAAATGATATATTAGCATATCACATGGAGGTGGATAATAAAGAGTTTTGTAACCATATATATATTATCGTTAATGGGTCACTTATAGACGATATATTAACATATCACATGGAGGTGGATAATAAAGAGTTTTGTAACCATATTAACATATTACCATTAATGCACCATCAGTAATCAAAACGGCGGGGTCATATCAAACTATGTAATCATATAACCTACGGTTACAAACACACGACAACTAATGGATTTGTTTGTAATGAAAAATGGTGTGCAGTAGTATGGAACCCACAGCCCGTCATGTCAAACAAGCTTAAAACATCAGCCACCAACCGAGAATCCAACTAACCAACTTGGTGAGCTCCTTGAATGGCGTGGTAAAGATGTCAGGCTCGGTTACTCTTTTCAATTCAACAGGATCCATTTAGATGACCCATCTTTTAATGAAATCATCACAAGCAAATGGAAGGAACTCCTGGAATCGGAGATGGCTCCATTCATGACATTTCGAGAAAAGATGGGATCCCTGAGGTCTGTGGCAAAGGATTGGCAAATTCGAAAGAAAAGGATGGAAAAAAAAGAGTTAAATGATATACAAAAGGAACTGGATTCCCTTTTAGATACAGTAGATCTGAATAGCCTGTCTCTAGATCTGAAAAGCATGATAAGAAAATTGGAGAAAAGGAAACAATTGATTTTGTTAAAGGAGGAGGCTACATGGAGACTTAAGAGCAGAGCCATCTAGCTCAAAGAGGGGGACAGGAATACGAGGTTTTTTCACAATTATGCAAATGCAAGAAGAGAGAAAAATTCTATTTGGAGGATCAGAGATGACAAGGGAAATGCTCTCCAATCTCAGCATGAAATCTCGGCGGAGGTAACAAGATTTTTCCAGAATCAATACAGAAGAAGGGAAGTAATCTTTGAAGATGCTCTATGGGGCATTGAACTGGTTCCAGAAATGTTTGATGACACAGAAAATGAAAGTTTCATCAAGCCGATCTCTGAAGAAGAACTCCTGAGAGCCATCAAAGCTTTCAAAAAGGATAAAAGCCCTGGGCTGGATGGATGGCCAATCGAATTTTTCTCTCACTTCTTCAACCTTTTGAAAGTGGATCTGTTACGGATGGTGGATGCATCCCGGATGTCGGGAAGCATTCATAGTGCTATCTCCTCTACCTTTATTGCTTTAATTCCTAAAAAGGAAAGCTCTGATTCCTTCCATGATTTTAGGCCTATCTCGCTCTGCAATATCATGTTCAAAATTATCTCAAAAATTATTGCGGAAAGGATGAAGCCCATTCTAAAATCCTTCATCTCTAGGGACCAGCATGCGTTCTTAAAGGGCCGTATCATCTTGGATGCTATTGCCATGACCTAGGAAAGTCTGTACTCAATGCTGTCAAAAAATTTGGACGCGGTTATTCTCAAGATTGATCTGCAAAAAGCCTATGATTGTGTAGACTGGGGCTTCTTAAGAATCATGTTGGTCAAAATAGGATTGAAAACTCAGAGCATCAACTGGGTGATGTCTTGCGTTGAGAATGTTAGATATTCAGTCATTGTAAATGGAATTCCTTCATATTTCTTTCAAGCAGAGAGAGGTCTCCGACAGGGATGTCCCCTCTCTCCACTACTTTTCATCCTAGTAATGAACTCTCTCAGTCTACAGATAAATAAAGCAGTTCAGGACAAGAGATGTTGCTCGGTTAAGATATGCAAGGACATTTCCCTTTCTCACAATCTCTTTGTAGATGATGTCCTCATCTTTGCTATGCTTTGTAGGGCTTCTTGGGCTTGCCTAAATGATATCCTTGCAAACTTTCAGAAAGCAATAGGTCTGTTTATCAATAAGGAAAAATCGTCCTTGTTTCACAATGATTCTAACATGGAAATCGTTCTTTGGATTTCTGAGTTGATGGGCATTGCTCCTTTTTCGATCAAGGAAGGGATTAAATATTTGGGTTTCAACCTAAAGGCTAAAGGCAATTCCAAGAAGGATTGGAAATGGTTATTGGACCATTTTTATAAAAAGATCTCAGGCTGGGAGTTAAAATTTCTTTCTTTAGCTGGTAGATTCATTTTAGTGTAGGCTGTTCTATCTCAACTAGCAGTTTATTGGGCTCACATCTTCTTTCTCCCTGCTAGTATTATTAACCGAATGAACAATCTGGCAGCCAATTTCCTCTAGGGAGGTCAAGCTATTCAGAGCAAATTCCATTTAGTCAAGATGGCTTCTATATCAAAACCAAGAAAGGCGGGGGGTTGAGGCCTTTTAGACATGCGCTCTTTCGGGAAAGCACTTCTCTGCAAATCTCTCTATAGAGGCATTTTTGGCGAAGGGCCATGGAGCAAGGTTATAAGGGCGAAATATTTAAAAGGCAGAAGCTTAGAGTTCTGGTATAGAAGGTGCTCCATTGGCATTAGAAAGGGATCGACTATCTGGCAAAGCCTCAGGAAAGTCCATCCTTTCTTCATGGAAAATCTTTGATGGATTCTCTGCTCGGGATCTAGTATGCTTATTGGTTTTGACTCTATTTCATGTGGTTTGGACTTCTCTTTCCCTTCTCCGCTGGTATGCTTTCTTCATAGACAGGGATGTTTCACATGGGACAAATGGATCAAATCTTGGTCAGGCTCAATCCCTTTCTGGAAGGATGGGGAGGATCTGCTTTTGCCTCAATCGCTGATCCCTCTCTGGATCTCTGTTAAAGAGAGACTAAATAGCCTGGGGATTTTTCGAGCAGGAACAAGGGATGTCTTGGTTTGGTCTCTTCCTAAAGCAAAACTCCCTGTTCGCGTAAAGGATATCTATGCTGGAATGATCTCGGTTCTCGCTGGGAGTCCTGGTCTGCTCTTCCCTCCTTGCCTTTGGGAGGCGACATGTCCTCTTAAAATGGTTATATTTTATTGGCTAGTTTTTGGGAACAGGAATATTACATGGGAGGTTCTTCAAAGGAAAAACTGGCAGGGTCCCAGTAGATGTGCCATGTGCCACAATGTAGAGGAATCAAACAAGCATATGTTTTTTCAATGCACCTCGTCCCTCCATATCTGGTATGAAATTTCTTTAGTTTTTGGTTTTCCTTACCTTATCTTTCCTTCTGTACAGGATGGTTATAAGTGGTGGAGTGGGCAATGTCTATCCTGGAGATCATTGTTCATCATTGCTGTTTGGTTCTTATGGAAATGGAAAAATGCACAAATTTTTCAAGAATCAAAGGAGCCCCTTCATGCAACTCTTCAGCGTATTATGGCATGCCATGACTCTTTACATCAAGTCGACTCTCAGCCAAAAAAAGCCTGCAAAAGGGAGCTGGGAATATTTTCCTATCAGCCCCCTGCCGCGTTCTTCGATGGAGCTGAATGCAACCATCGTTGTGGCTGCGGGGTTGTCATCGTTATAAGTGACAGCCTTCACTATTCTTTATCTTAGAATGGCGGTTTTGGCTCAAATTCTCTGGCGGAGGCTAGGGCTCTCTCAGGGTTGCTTGCTTTCTGTGTCTTCTTGGGAATTCAGTCTATATCAATCTTTGGAGACTCAAAATCGCTCATTGATCATGTTAATGGTCTGGGTCTTATAAACTGTCCACATCTCCTTGGATGGTTAAGCCGCATCAACTTCTTTCAGAACTTAATTAACCGGATTACGTTTCAGCATATTCCCCGTTCCTGGAATGCTCAGGCTGATATCCTCTCAAAGGATGGTCTTAGCATGCAGCCTGGTCTGTGCTCATTATCAGTCATGCTTGATGGTAGCTCATTCCTCATTCAGGATTTTAGCATTAATGGAATGTGACTCTCATCCATGCAAAGGCCGCAAGCTCTCTATGAATGTGTTTTATCATGAAATCTTTTGCTGGTTCTATTTCTTCTGCGATAGAATGATTTTTGTATCATGTTCGGATAATGCAGGTTATGTATATGTTTCTGTCATAAGTTTTGGATGATCCTGAAAATCTGGCCCTTTATTTAGTATCAGCATCTGGGCTTTCTTTTGCCCCCAAATCTTGTTATGTAATGCAGATCTTTATATTTTCTTAATATAAATGTATGATGGTTTTTTTCCTCTGAATTTTTTTTTTATATAAACAAGAGATTTATGTACAAAGGGAGAACATCTAGTACGGGTGACAGAATGGAGGTAGAACCGAGAGCAAATGACACTGTGCATATGCACGTTTTTCAAGAGCATTTTTCTGAGAATATTCTCATGCAAAATTTTGTGAAAGAATTTTTGAGATTCTTTTAAGGTCAAATTTTCAGTGTTAGATTTATGTCAAGTTTATACTCAAACAAATCAGGTTTTCATCAAGAGTCTCATGGCACAATCCATTCTCTTATTAGAGTAGCGGAATTTCAGTGAACCTGCAGAATATAATATTTATGGAATTTTAAGGAATCTTTGAGATTCCCTAGGGGGGCCGAAGTTGACAGTTTCATAACCAAGTTGAATTTATACTCATTTTTCTTAGTTTTTCTCTAGGAATGCGACGATGTGATCAGATTCTTCATCTGAGCAGCAGAATTTCACCCAACCCGGGAGAAAGAATCTTTGAGATTCCCGAGGGACCAAATTTTGAACAAAGCGGAAATGGTCGAGTTTACAGTCATTTTTCATGATTTTTCACTAGGAATTCAACGGTGTAGTCCATTATTCAACATATGTGTGCATTTTCTGTCCATCCCTAAAAGTAGAGGTATAAGGCGTCTTTTTTACATGCATGTAATTTGATTTCGTTGAAGATTAATGAAAGAGGCCTCCACACATTAAATAGGGCCCAGAGACATAACCCACATTGGGTGAACTCCATTATCAACTTGTTCGTCTCTTTTCTTCTCATGGTTGTCGTTTATTTCCACTTCTTTTATGTGTATGTATCTTATGGTTACATGCCCTTTTAAATAAAATTTTGTATGCTTCTTTGAATTGAAAATATTTGGATCGTCAACATCACTATCAACATATTGTAACTTGCTAGAATCATCAATAGCTCTTTCCAGGAAAGCAACAATTGAATCCATGCAATTTCAACATCCCTGTAGTACTTGCCCATTTCAATTTTATAACACAATGCATCCATCACATGTTCTCTCCTCACATAGCATTCACAGTATTCAGATTGATCACCTTGCCTTCTCACAATCAAGAAATCTAGTTTTTCAACACGTCATGGAAGCTTCTTTGCAATCGAAGAAAGATCTTGTGGAAAAATTATCGTGTGGCCGCTATATTTATATTGACCGCCACGAGCATGCATCACTTGCAATATTGGATTTACCCGCACTATTAGCATCTCTTCAACTTGTGTCAAAATTCTTAGAACCTCAAGGTGCTCACTTGGATCCATGTTGTAAAAGTGAGAAAACCGATGAGCACCTTTCTTGCACTTACATCTTTTAGAAATGGGTCATTCATGCAATCTGACAACTTGTATACACGAATAACATTCATTGCAAACATGGCACATATGCATAGCAAAAAAACTATTAATCCTCGACCGAAAGTGTTTATGCACATCAACCATATCTCTGCTAAAATGATAAAGACCACTTTCATTTTCTATATCACACACCATTATAGCTTGGCGATGATATGAAACAACTCATGGAACTGGAGTATTGGTTGTATCATTTATTTCCATAAAATAATGGCAATTCATTCTTCTACATTCATTACACCTGAGCAAATTCTGCTTGCAAGAAAGAAAATAACCTTTGTAAGAACAAAATATCTACAAAACAAGTTAAATTTGTTAATCAAACAAAAACAATTTACATTTGTTTCATTGGTGCATCGTCCATGTGCAAGTCCGGGAACTAATATTTCTTGCTTTGTTTGCAATTTTGTTTCTAGACCATTATTCGCTAGAGCAACTTTCTGCCAAAAAACATCAAAAAACAGATGTGTAAAAGAATATAAATTTAAGATTCAAAAGCACAAAAGCTTTCAAAATAAATATCCATTAAGCACCTGTGTTGCGCCAAGAGGAAAAGCGTCCTCGCATTCTTTGGATTCAACAATATTCTCTCTAGAGCTACGTTAACAAATAATGGTTCCAACATTTCGAATAGAGTGACCCAATTTATCAATCATTCTAGCAAGTGTATTGTTATCACCAAACAAATCATATGCAACAAGTTGTTCAAAGGAATCAGATTCCTTATCTTCCATTATAGCATGTCTTCCACCATTTCCAAGGCCCCCAAGGTCCTCACTTATATCAAGCATCCCTATGTAAACACAATGTTCCAAAACATACAACATTTGAGGAAATGTATGGAATGCAAGAAAAATTTGCAAACAATCAACAACAAAGAAAATAAACATGCCAATGAAATGTTCTCCTACCTAAAGACGGAAGGTTCTAAACTTATGGTTAGTCAGTTCATACATTTCATCATTTCGTGAAGTTTGACAAGGTGATCGTCGACCCTCGAATTTAGGAACAAATAAAGGCTGCACTACTTATGAATCTATTTGTCGGTTACTGATCAATACGGGGAAAAAAATACAACATTAAAAACTTCACATGAAGAAGAAAAAAAAAGAATGCAAAAGAAAAAACTTGAACTCCCTACGTTGTTGCAAAAGACACATTACATACAGATTCAATAGGTGTAACAACCCTAGTAAAAAATCCATGTAATGAAAGTTAATAAAGGAAAAATAATAACCACAGTTAATGGGACACATATTCCAAGTTGAATGTTAGGCAAAATCATAGTGATGGGGATCACTAGTGATTTATTAATGTCTATGGAAATTGGCAAAGGCTTTGGAAAGGCAAAGTGGAATTTTGGCACATTTATTTATGAAAATAATGGTTTTAGGAGGAAAGGGAGGTGAAAGGTCATAGGTTTCATGTGAGGAGGGAAATGAAGGAAAATAATGGAAAATGAAGAAAATGGAGGCCTCATTAATAAAAATGATTTTTAGGATCAGTTCATAGACTTTTGTCATTTTAATTTTGGAGCTCTCTCTATATTCTCTCGCTCATACTCTTGGACACATAGACTTTTCTTGGAGCACTCTTGGAGAGTGTGGCATACTTGAAGTTTTGGAGTAATAAGACAAAGGAAGAGAAGGGAAGCACAAGAGGACATCAGAATCAACAACTACAATGGGTTTTTCTTGCACGTACTAAGTTGCATGTATGTTTTCCTCACTAGTTTTGGCATGTGTGGCATATGCATATGGTTTATTGGTCATGATCTGTCATTGGCATGGAAAATTGCATGGATTGAAAGTGGATTTTCCTAGCCTTTCCATTTTCTGGATAGCCATGGTGTTGTGGTTTTCTTTCTTTATTTTTCTGGTTGGTTCTCACATTTTTTTTAGCTTTGGTTGAGTTACTAGTTACTGGAAGCCCTAGTTGGATAATCACTTTGGAAGCCCTATAACGGCTTTAGTTGAGTTACTAGTCCTGGAAGCCCTGGTTGGACAAACACTATTGAAGCCTGACAACAGTTGTGGGTTAAGTTACTAGTCCTGGAAGCCTTGGTTGGAACAAACTCTCTAGAACCCTAGAAGGCTTGGGTAGAGACCAATTTTATGATGGTTCTGTGATGTTCGACTATGAGGTGGAATCATTGTTTGATGGGTTGAGGTGGTTTTGCCTCTGGAATCCCTGGATGGTTTTGATTGATATGTTTTATGAGATCCCACGTTCATGCTTGGAATATGGCACGGGGGTGACTGGATGAAATAGAGATTTTACTCATCCATGTATATGGTTAGGTGGTTCGTGGAAGTCCCACAACTGGTTGGCCTTTGCATCATTAATATGAGGTTATTTCTCCTTGTTATTTCATGAGTATTATATTGGTTTATATGTGGATGATATGGTTTTGATTTCCTTGGTATTTATGTTTCTATTATGTTGGTTATGAATATGTATTATGACAGTGGCTATGTATGGCTCTCATCATGTTTTTACTTGTAAATGAATGAATAATGTATCTATGGCCTAATGGATGAAACTGCAGCTAATGTGTTGAGGCATCAATACTTCTTAGTGATTCTCGTATGAGTATGAGACCCCTATGCTCATATTTGTTGTTTAAACATGTAGATTACATAATTGTGACATGTTTGACGAAAATTATGTCATGGCTAGTAGAGGTCTAGTCACATCCTTGTTCAAGTAATTGCATTTGTATGATTATTCCATTGCTATATTTCAATTCTGAGGTGTCATTGAGTTCTGGGCAATGACTTGGGCTCTCGGCCTGAAAAAGTGGCTCAAATCCCAGAGACACAGGAACAACACTGGGCAGAAAATTCCCTAAACACATGCATACCCATGTTACGGGAGCGTATGGAGCCTCCTGGACACATGTTTATCCATCTCAAGGGAGTGTCCGGGGGTTTAACTGTCTAAAAACTCAATGGGACCCAGGGGCTGGTTACCTGAGTGGTTGGAATGGTTCTTGGGAGTCTTTTTGATGATGTGGAAGGTCTATATGTTGTGTTTCCATTGGTTCCACTTCCTTAAGGTGACTTAGGAGGTCAAATCATATCATAGTAACTTCTCGTCACATGTTTACCCCAGTTGGATGGTTACTTGGGTAGATGTGGGAGGAGGGTGTTATAAAGTGGTATCAAAGCATGGTTCTTCCCTCGGACTGGATCGGATGTTTGTTGGTAATGCATTCATGTCGGTTGCATATGTGTTTCTTGTGTTATAAGACCATGTGCTTGTTGCATTTGTATGGTATGGGTTATGGTTGCGGTGAGGTCACCATGGGAAGTTGATGGTGTTATTGTAGAGTGTGTTGTCATGAGAGTATAATTGATTATGCATCACTTATGCATGTTAGTGTTCATATGTGGTCAAGTGTATAGTGATGTGGTGGTTGTTTTCAAGCATGAGGTCACAATATGTGTAGTTCATATGGTCATGCATTGGTGACTAGACTCTAGCTAAAATGATGGGTATATGGTTATATTCTTATATGTTATATTTTTATATGTTGTCCTGATTATGTTATACATGTATTAGGCTGATTTGTTGATCATGAAGACGAGGTATCCTCCCAGAATTATGCTAAGGTACGTTGGTTTACTGTGATTTGGTTTAGCTGACATGATATACCTTGCAGGAAGAATATCAAATATGACTAGCAAGATGGTAGATTACAGTTCTTGAGACTATCCCTATGGATCAAATGAGCAGCATGGTGTTGGGAACTCTTCAGATTTGGTAGACACAATGAGAAGCTTAAAGGCAAAAATAAGGATTTATAAGGCAGACAATGACATAATCATACATGCATAGGAGAAACAAGTAGAGGTAAATGCAATGATGCTTCAGAGTTTGTTAGAATTGCAGCGACAGGGACCACTGGATCAACCATGAACTAATGGGGCATATTGTAGTAGGTCTCATGGTGGTCATAGGCCATAGAGATGACACAGCGAGAGATGGCAGATTGTTTGATACTCCATATAGGAGAGGTGATTGACACATGTACTACTTTAGTTCTGGTTTTGATAGGCATTATGGTCATCATCATTATCATCATTAGAGGAGTGATAGGGGATACTTGCTAGATGAATTTAATAAAGAAAATCCACCTACATTTGATGGAGAGATGAAGAAGTCACAGGATGCAGAAGCATGGTTTCTTGGTATGAGGAAGCTCTTCAGGTTGCATGATTGTTCAGAGAACATGAAAGCCAATATAGCTGCATTCAATATTAAAGGTAAAGAAAATATTTGGTGGGAAGATGTGAATAATGTCAGAGGTATTCATGAGAAGGACTTGAATTGGGTGAGTTCGAAAGACTATTCAAGAAGAAGTACCCATCAGAGAGATAATTTGATGACAGGGCAAAAGAATTCTATGAGTTGAAGATGGGATCAATGATAGATGAGGAGTACACTAGCATGTTCTTGGAGATGTTGAGGTATGTGCCTTATCTCAAGGAGGAGAAGGAAAAGATTCAAAGATTCATCAATGGATTACTAATTGCATTCAAAGACAACATTGAGTTCGATGATCCTAGATCATTGGAGGAGGCCATCTGAAAGATAAATCATTTCTATAAGCAATTGAAGTGCAGATATGAGACTAAGGCAGACGGGAAAGGTAATGTAAAGAGAAAAGGAAAATGTGACAAGAAGTGAGAAAGACCTCACGATGCAAGTAATAAAGATAATGTGGCATAGTTTAATAAGTTCAATGCATCTAACAGAGAATAGGGAATTCAATCTAAGGAGAAGAACAAGGATGCATGCTGGAATCCTATGGAGTGTTGGACTTGTGGCAAAGATCATCACAGGAGAGATTGTCCACAACATCAGTGTGGTAGACTGCAAATCTACAGTGCTCAGGAGGTATAGACAGTGGGAGATGTTGGGTAGAGTGTTCCTAGGATCTATGCAGCGTTGGATAACAAACAGGCAGATCACCAGGCATCTATTATCGAGATGGATGGTAAGATTTGTGATCAAGTTGTTTCTATTTTGAATGACCCTGGATATATTTATAGTTATGTTAATCCTAACCTGGTGGATAAGTGTGTCTTGAATAAAGTAGCACATGCAAAATATTGGTTAGTGCAGTTGGCTATAGGTACAAAGAAGCGAGTTCATCATTGGGTAAGAGCTTGTACATTTTATTTGGATGGTATGCCTTCCTCATCACATTTGAATGTATTATTGTTAGGATCATACAATATGTTTTTGGGAATGGATTGGTAGTACCTTCATAAAACCAAGGTGGATTGTTATGACAAAGCCATTGAGTTCTTGGATGACAATGGGGAACAAAGAGTTTTACAGGGAAAGAAGAAAGCAACATTAGTTAGAATGGTGATAGTTATGCAGGCCAAGCATAGTCACAAGAAAGGGTATATGTTATTTGCAGTTCACATTTATAGTGACAAAGGTAAGGAAGTCGACGATGTAGATGTTTTGAGCAGGTACCCAGTTCTAGAGCAGTTTTAGAATGTATTTGTTGCAAATATTTTCGAGTTTCCACCTCACATGGAAGTGGACTTTTCTATTGAGTCAGTGGTAGGGGTAGCTCTAGCATCAAAGGCACCTTATAGGATGAGTACACCTGACTTAGTAGAGTTGAAGTTTCAAATGAAGGAAATGCTTGACAAGGGCAAGGGGTACATTAGGCCAAGTGTATCACCCTGGAGCGCACTAATACTATTTGTGAAGAAGAAGGATGGTACTCTCAGGCTATGCATTGACTACAAGAAGTTGAACAAAGTGACCATCAAGAACGGGTATTTTTATCAAGGGTTGATGACTTGTTTGATCAGTCGAAGTGAGTAGTAGTTTTCTCGAAGATTGATCTGAGATTGGATATCATCAGATACGCATTAAAGAAGAGGACATCTACAAGACAGCCCTCCGGACCAAGTATGGGCATTATGAGTTTGTTGTAGTTCCATTTGGTTTAACTAATGCTCCAGCTACCTTTATGTTCTTGATGAATAGTGTGTTGCGTCAGTATTTGGATAAGTTTGTTATTGTGTTCATTGATGATATATTGGTATATTCTAAAAATGAAGAAGAGCATGCCGAGAATTTAGTAGCAGTGCTAATATTGTTGAGAGAGAATCATTTGTATGCTAAGATCAACAAGTGTAGTTTCTTTCAGACTGAGGTACACTACTTGGGATGTGGTTTCCAAGGATGGTATAGCAGTGGACCCAGAAAAAGTAAGAGTTATCATGGAGTGGGAAGCTCCTAGGAATGTGGATGAGGTGAGATATTTCATGGGGTTATCCGATTACTATAGGTTTTTCATCAAGAACTTCTTATAGATTGTTTATCCTATCACATCATTACAAAGGGAAGGTAAGAAGTTTTAATGGACAGAAGAGTGTTCGTTCAGTTTTGAATAGCTCAAGCAGTTGTTGACACATGCGCTAGTGTTAAATATTTTAGATTTGGAAAAAGAGTTTGTAGTATGTACAAATGCTTGCAAGAGAGGACTTGATGGAGCCCTTATGAAGGATGGACAAGTGGTATGCTATGAGTCACAGAAACTAAATGAGCACGAGAATAACTATCCGACACATTATCTTGAGTTGGAAGTGATCATACATGCATTGAAGATGTAGAGGCACTATATTCTTGCCAGGAGCTTTGTATTGATGAGTGATCACAGTGGTTTACGGTATCTATTTGACCAACCAATTCTAAATGGTAGGCAGGCTCGATGGTTGGCCACGATTAGTGAGTTAAACTTTAAGATAAGGTATTTCAAAGGTAAAGAGAACATGGTGGAAAATTCTCCTAGTAGGCAGATACAAGTAAATCACATAGAAGCTATGAGATCCTATGGGACATATTTACAAGATAGGATATTGCAGGCAGGTCAGCCGTATGATAGGTATATGGAGATTGTGCATAGGTTGCAACAGAGTACAAGTACAGGTAAAGGTAGTGGTACAGGTATAGGTATAAGTGTTGGTACAGGTATAGGTACGGATGTAGGTGCACGAGATGTGAACTATCATCTCACGACAGACGGATTTGTTAGGTTTAGGGATAGGATATATGTATCAGATGACAATGATCTCAAGAAGGTGATCTTGAGGGAGTTTCATGCGAAATTGTATATAGGTCACCTAGGTTATTAGAAGACATTGACAACAATAAAGAAATTATATTATTGGCCGAATTTGAGGAGAGACGTAGCAGAGTTTGTGGCTAGGTTCTTGGACTATCAGCAAGTGAAGGCAAATTGTAAGCATCCAGGTGGACTGCTACAGCCGATTCTGATTCCAAAGTGGAAATGGGAGGTCATTTCCATGGAATTTATCACAGGATTGCTGAGGATAGTGAGACAACATGATTCCATCATGGTAGTGGTGGACAGGTTGATAAAGGTATTGCACGTCATTCCAGTGAACTCTACATTCTCAACAAGGGATATAGAATAGGTCTTGATTAGGGACATGGTCAGATTACATGGAGTTTAGAAGAAAATTATGTTAGACATGGATGTGAAGTTCACTTCCAAGTTTTGGAAGGATTTATTTGTAGGTTTGGGCACAAAGTTGACCTGCAATACAACTTATCATTTGCAGGCAGATGGACAGACAGAGAGGGTCAACAAGATATTGGAGGATATGTTGAGGATGTATGTGACACATCAGCAATGGAAACGGGAAGAGTACCTTCCACTGGTAGAGTTCGCTTACAACAATGCATACTAGGAGTCACTGAGGATGAGTCTGTTTGAGGAATTGTATGGGCAGAGTTTTAATCCTCCCATCAGTTGGAGTGATACATTTAACATGATGTTGATTGGACCAGACATGTTGGTAGACATGGAGCGGGAAATGCAAGTAATCAAGAAGAATTTGAAAACAACATAGGATAGACAAAAAAGTTGTGCATATGAGGATAGGTTGTTCAAGGAGTTCCAGTTTGGGGAAAATTTGTACTTGTGAATCAAACTGAAGAATAAATCCTTGCGGATTAGATCATGTGCTAAGTTGGTACCCCAGTTTTGTGGACCTTTCAAGAGCATTAAGAGGATTGGCCAAGTAACCTGTCAATTTGTACTTCCTCTGATAGTAAAATTCCATGATGTTTTCCATGTGTCATTGCTTAAGAAGTATGTTAAAGATGTTGATCATGTGATTGATTGGTTTGTATTGCACGTGGATCCAGAAGGTGAATTCCATCCGGAACCGCTGTGCATTTTGCAGAGAAAGATGCTCATGCTCTAGAACCAAGAAATCAAGTAGGTTAAAGTGCAATGGAAGCACTTTGGGCCTAATGAAGCTACATGGGAGATGGTGGTTCAGATGAGAGCTATGTATCCTTATTCACTGGTTGAGCAGATGTTTTGGTAAATGTCTTTGGTATATGTTTTTGGTACATGCTTTAGTGATGTTTGGTATACGCAAATATGTATATGGATGTAAATGCCACCATGAGCTATGTTATAAATCTCCAATAAGCGGTATGGGTGTCATGTCATTATGTTGTTATACTTGTTATGTTGTCATGTTGGTTTGCTTTTCAGGAGGATGATCATTGTAAATATTGCAACGAACTAAGTTATAAAGCTCCATGGGCAGTATGTTTTGCTTACAACAGCCTTGTTGGTTGTAGGTGTTGTTGAACACCAAGGACGGTGTTCCCCCAAGGGGAAGGGTTTTGTAACAGCCTTGGTTAAAATTCCATTTAATAAAATTTAATAAAGGCAAAATAATAACCACGGTTGATGGGAGACATATTCCAAGATGAATGTTGGGCAAAAGCATAGTGATGGGGATCACTGGTGATTGATTAATGGCTATGGAAATTGGCAAAGGCAATGGAAAAGGCTTTGGAAAGTGACAAAGTGGAATTTTGGAACATTTATTTATGAAAATAATGGAAGTTAGGAGAAAAGGGAGGTGAAAGGTCATAGGTTGCATGTGAGGAGGAAAATGAAGGAAAATAATGGAAAATGAAGAAAATAGAGGCCTCATTAATAAAAAGGATTTTGAGGATCATTTCACAGACTTTTGTTAGTTCAGTTTTGGAGCTCTCTTTCTATTCTCTCTCTCATACTCTTTGACACTTAGATTTTTCTTGGAGCACTTTTGGAGAGTGTGGCATACTTTGAGTTTTGGAGCAAGAAGGCAAAGGAAGAGTAGTAAAGAACAAGAGTACATTGGGATCAGCAACTACAACGAGATTTGCTTGCAAGTACCGAGTTGCATGTATGTTTTCCTCACTATTTTTGGCATGCATGGCAAATGCAAGTGGTTTATTGGTCATGATATGTCGTTGGCATAAAGGATTTCCTAGATTGACAGTGGATTTTCATACCCTTTCCATTTCTTGGATAGACATGGTGTTGTGGTTTCAATTCTTTGTTTTTCTAGATGGTTCTCATGTTTCCTTTAGCTTGGGTTGAGTTACTAGTTCTTGGAAGCCCTAGTTGGATAGGAAGCCCTGTAACAACTTGGGTTGAGTTACTAGTCCTAGAAGCCCTGGTTGGAAAAATTATGTGGAAGCCCTTGGTGGGTGGAGTTACTAGTCTTGGAAGCCCTAGTTGGACAAATTCTTTGGAAGCCCAATGGTAGTTGTGGGTTGATCTACTAGTCCTAGAAGCCTTGGTTAGAACAAACGCTATGGAGCCCTGGAAGGTTTGCATAGAGACTGGTCTGATGATGGTTTTGTGATGTCCAACTGTGAGGTGGAATAATTGTTTGATGGGTTGAGATGGTTTGGCCTCTGGAAGCCCTAGATGCTTTTGGTTGACGTGTTTTATGAGATCCCACATTCATGCTTGGAATATGGCACGGGGGTGATTGCTTGAAGAGATATTTGGCTCAACCATGTCTACAGTTGGATAGTCCATGGAAGTCCCATAACTAGTTGGCCTTTGCATCATTAATATGAGGTTATTTCTCCTTGTTATTTCATGAGTATTATATTGGTTTATATGTGTATGATGTGGTAGTGATTTCCTTGGTATTTCTGTTGCTATTATGATGGTTATGAATATGTATTATGACAGTGGATATGTGTGGCTCTCATCATGTTTTTACTTGTAAATGAATGAACAATGTATCTATGGCCTAATGGATGAAACTGCAGCTAATGTGTTGAGGCATCAACACTTCTTAGAGATTTTCATATGAGTATGAGACCCCTGTGCTCATATTTGTTGTTTAAACCTACAAATTACTTAACTGTGACATGTTTGACGAAATTCATGTCATGGCTAGTAGGGGTCTAGTCAAGTCCTTGTTCAATTAATTGCACTTGTATCCTTATTCTGTTGTTATCTTTCGGTTCTAAAAGTGTCATTGAGTTCTAGGCAATGACCTCGGCTCTGGGCCTAAAAATGTGGCTCAAATCTTGGAGACGTAGGCACAACACTCAGAAGAAAATTTCCTAGATACATGCATACCCATGTTGTGTGAGCGTCTAGAGCCTCCCGGATGCATTCTTGTCCATATTCAGGGAGCATCCAAGTGTTTAATGGTTTAAAAACTCAGTGGGATCTAGGGGTTGGTTACCTTAGTGGTTGGGATGGTTCCTGGGAGTCCTATTATTGATGTGGAAGGTATGTATGGTGTGTTTCCATGGGTTCCACTTCCTTAAGGTGACTTAGAGGTTGAATCATATCATATTAACTTCTCGTCACATGTTTATCTTGTTTGGCCGGTTAATTGGGTAGATGTGGGAGGAGGGTGTTACAACAGGGCTAGCTATATTAATGATATAGTTTCTACTAAGAAATCCCTGACCTTATTCGCCAACACAATCTCCCAAATTTTCAATCATTTCGGGGAATTGTTCATTGCTACCATTGTCATCAACACCCAAAATTGCATTTCTTTCAATGTTTTCACACAAAATACCATCATCATTCATATTAAGACTCTATTTTCAAACACAATGGTCCAAAAGAAGACGAAAGTTAGTAAAGATTGAAAAAATATAATTTCTTTCACATCATAAACATCCAGGAAAACAACCATCAAAACAAAATTTCCGCTGCTCTAAACCACTCCTCTTTTCATACTTACGATTTACAACTCCTTCTTGATTTGCTAAAGCTCTTTTTTTGCGTTGGTAGACATCTCTTCTCTGTGATTTAATGACTTCCTTATTCTGCTGATACCACTATCGTTGGTATTCATTTGATCGTTTTCATGTAGCAGCAAAGCGAGGTATTTTTGCACCACTCTCACTTCTTAGTTCACTCAACATTTCTATGATAAAGTTAAAGTCAGTTCAAAATTCGTTTTGCAATTGCCTTGGATATTAATACCTACTCTTCAATCTTCAAAAAACTAAATACTAACAAATACACCTTCAAATTTCAAGGATATACACATAAGAAATATTTGAAAATTTATCTTTCCCACCACAAATTTCGAACACATGGAACAATGATCCCCTTATAGATAATCGAAGAGGTCACAAAAACAAATTGTATATCAACATGCACAAAACCAAACACTTGCAAGGATTTTAACCAATACAATATAACTTCAAAATGTGAATTACAATGATCTTACAAAAATGTTTAAAAACATTAAACATACATAGGGTCTTCAAAAATATTAAAAAACAAGCATGTTCAAGCCTCAAAGGCTAATAAATTACATCCACAAATAGTGGAGGTATGTCAACAATAGAATCTACATTTTAAATAAGCGAAAAAACATTTCCATTTTCAATCACACCATCAAAATCTTCAACCATTTGTAGATAGAAGCTTGATGCTTCAAGCACGGACAACCCTTCAACAATTGTTGTTTTGCTAAGTCCAGTCACTAAATCATACACGTTTAACTGCACTTCGAACCAACCCAACATAAGGAATTTTTCTTCAACTATAAGATATGTAACCTAAACATTTACTATTTATATCCACATAGACAAATTCAAGCAATGACCATCTGTACCCCCAATCATCTTCAAAATATCCAAACTTTGCTCTTTCAAGTTTCGACCAAATTCAAAATTCTTTATCTCTTCAAGTGACCAAACAGAGGTGGAACCATTATTAACAACACAAATAAGTTGATTTTTGTATAACCCTAATGACATACATTATATGTCAACAATAGGAACAAATGAATAACCCCAATTGTTTCTATTCAAATCGAACCAATAGATAGTGTAACCATAAGTAGGGTAATCTTCATAATCTCTATCTAGATATACCCAATAAAACTTTTCTTTAAATAAGACAACCTCCTTTGGTGGTGTTACACCACCATATGGAAGATTCGTCTTGTTCCAAGCATTGGCAACACTACTACAGATGAGAAAATGTGAATCCATGGTTTTAGAAACATCTTTCAAGG
The DNA here is from genome assembly GCA_031772625.1 of Pinus tabuliformis. Taxonomy (NCBI): domain Eukaryota; kingdom Viridiplantae; phylum Streptophyta; class Pinopsida; order Pinales; family Pinaceae; genus Pinus; species Pinus tabuliformis. Next base: position 1,190,924,432 of record CM062811.1, on the reverse strand, counting down.
ACAACCATTCATATTTTCGTGGACAACATTTTTGCAACAAAGAGAATAATTCTCACTCCCCAAGACTAAGAACTCCAACATTTCTAAATGTCTTCGTAAAAGGGTTGACAATGAAATAACTTTTTGTATGCAAATAACTTCTAGGCGTGCTAAACAAAATCATTGATCCCACTGTACATTCACATTTGTATGCAAAATGAAGAAAAGGAAAAACCATGGTAGGCAAGCGACCTCTATTGTTAAGGTATGATGCTATGAGGCAATCATCGGCAAAACGAGCAGGGAAAGAAATAAACCCTAACTCTTTCTCACGAAATCCATCACAACTCGTGAGGAAAAACGACTTTTCCAAAACAATACACCATTGTCTACAAACCAATTTAAATTATCAACACCGATAAAGGAAGCCAATGAAACATAAGCTGAATAATCTCAAAGGGGAGAAATTTCTAAATGACAGGATCCAGACCAAAAGCGGCAACTTTTGCTGGGAACAAAGAAAATCTTCCCTTGTCTACTGCAAAGAGAAACAAAAAATGTATCAATCACAATAGCCACAACATTCATTCATTATTTTAATGTCAAAATTGATTAGGAAAACAATCCATTTTCATCATTACTTGGTTGCTATAGACTTCAATATTAGAGTAAATAAATTAAATAATGCAACTTAAAACTTCATAATTGAAAAAAACATTCTAGTAAAAATTTCAAATTTGTCTAATAAAACTCAAATTTAAAATTCATAAAACTTTAAATTGAAAATTGATAAAATTTTAAATTCTTATAACAATTAAGCTCTAAACTATTCATATATTCCACAAACAATATACAATGTGACAAATTTATATTTCACAAACTAAAAGAAAAAAAAAAGACTTATAAAACATCCATTCATATATTTAAAATTTTTGTAATAAAATTGTATGATAGCAACTCAATAAAATAGTAACAAAGGGAACAAGAAACAATATTATGTTTGATATTATTTTTGTTTCTTTTACTATAATATACATCTTCAACAATTATTTTGTTTCAAAAATGCATCTCAATCCCTTAACAAACTTTAAATATTTATTTTTAAAATTAAAAAAAAAAAATTACATACTTACTATCATTTCATATCATATATTTAAAATTTCTGTAATAAAATTATTCAATAGCAACTCAATAAAATAGTAACAAATGGAACAAGAAACATTATTATGTTTGATATTATTTTTGTTTCTTTTACTATAATATACATCTTCAACAATTATTTTGTTTCAAAAATGTGTCTCAATCCCTTAACCAACTTTAAATGTTTATTTTTTAAATTAAAAAAAAAAAAAAGAAATTACATACTTACTATTACTTCATATCTAGAGGCTTCTAAGCTCACACTCTCATGCATAAGAGGACTCACACAATACATGGATTCTTTGCATGCAATTAAAACTATCTTAGGACAGTCATACAACTGGATTTGCTAACTATAGTTATACCCAATAACCATTACAATCAATATTCTATTATTAATACCATATTCCAAAAAAATGTTATATTCTTTGTTCATCATCACAATATAAAATATTAAAAATCAAAATTTATTAAAAAAAAAAAAAAAAAACCGTAATTACAACCAAAAATTAGAAAAGAATAATAACTGAACACTAATCTTTAAAATTAGAAATATTGATTTTAATATCATTAAATATTAATTTTTAAAAACAAAATTGTTAGGAACTTATAGTTTTTTGGAATGCCGTTCCCAATCCAAATTCCAAATAAAATTTTAGATATTTTAATTAATAAAATATTTAAATTTGAATTTTACATCATTTATACTTAAAATTTTAGATATTTTAATTAATAAAATATTTAAATTTGAATTTTACATCATTTATACTTAATAAAACATTTAAAGTATACCTTCTAAATATTTCAATGTAATTTTATATTTTAAAATGAATGAGTTTACTTTCGTGTAAAAAGTTTCTTGTTATACTCAAAAACACGAAACAAATCTTCTCTCGTATAAAAGAGTGGTTAATATCATATGTGAAATATATGTCCAAATTTTTACTATATACTTGTTAATGATGCAAATCTTATATTTTTCATGTGTAAGGCTCGTTAACCACATATTTCAAAAAAACTCAATTGGTTGTTTTTCCTAAATCACTGTGTTTGATGATGATGATGATGATGATGATGATGATGATGATGATGATGATGATGATGATGATGATGATGATGATGATGATGATGATGATGATGATGATGATGATGATGATGATGATGATGATGATGATGATGATGATGATGATGATGATGATGATGATGATGATGATGATGATGATGATGATACCAAACATTGGTCTAACCTAAAGAAACAAATTATTTATTTTGATTTAAGATTTTATTCCTATGCTCAAAAAGTTTGGAGAGAAGCCTCCCGAGCTCACTATAATTTTGACATTGTAAAAGGCTAGGAAGGTTAGTATTGTAACAAAGATTGTGAAACTGGGATCCAATGTGGTTGTACACGGGGCACTCTAAGAGGAAGTGGTTTTCATCCTCGATGTTCCTATTCTCACATATATGGCAGATCCTTTCCATCCATGGCGTTTTAGGAACTGCCCAGCGACCTGTTTCACTATGGAGCTCATGAGAATTCGTTCTAATCTTTGCTATATTAATTTTCTTCTTTGAGCTAGTTAAAATAGAGAGATACTTTTGATCTTCTAGGGTGGGATTGATGACTTTCTTATAATAACTTAATTTTCTTTTAGCCGCTAAATATTTCTCACACCACATTTTTTCTTTGAACTTAGAAGTAACAATATCTTTAATGTTATTTATGTTTTTCAATGCATCATTCTCGTTGATCTCCCAATAGTTTAACCAGGCCCTTGTGTCTTTATGCCACCCTCGATTGAGCCTTAGGTGGTTTTGGCTGGAATTTAAAGCTAGCTTAGGAAGTCTATGATCATCTATGTTATTGAGTTTGTGCTTGTACAGCAGAAACCTAATCATAGCTAGGCTCTCAATAGCAGAAATACCTGCTTCTATAAGGAGAATAGGATATGGTGTATTACTTTTAATTTTCAGGTTATAAGTTATAAAACGCTTCTGGATTTGCTCAATCTTTCTCCATGATTCTCTAGAGATGCTGCAACCCCAAACCTCACAACCATATAAGATAATAGAAGTGACTAAAGTTTCAAAGAGGAACTTCTTTTTATCCCACATTATAATATATAGACATTCTTAAAATACAAACGCATTACATTAAATTTAAAACTTTTTATATAATTAAAAAAATATCAATTTAATTGTGTAAATAATAGTTTTACAAAATTTGGAATAAAAAACATTTTGGGTACTTTATTCAATATCTCTATTTGAAAGATTTTTTTAATAAAATACCTATTTCATTACAAACACTTATTCAATCCCTATTTGATAAATTATTAAATAAAATACCCTATTTAATTACAAACATTTAATTATAGATTACAATAATATAAATTGTTTAATAAATTAATATTTTATTACAAACACTTATTCAATATCTCTATTTGATAGATTATTTCAATAAAATATCCTATTTTTATTTGATAGATTTTTTAAATAAAATACCCTATTTCATTACAAACATTTGATTATGGATTACAATAATATAAATTGTTTAATAAATTGATATTTTATTACAAACACTAATTCAATAATTCAATATTCCTATTTGATAGATTATTTAAATAAAATATCCTATTTGATTACAAACATACAAACATTTGATTATAGATTACAATAATAATATAAATTGTTTAGTAAATTAATATTTTGTTTTTTACCTTTCTTGTTTTAAAATATATATAAACATTTGATTATAGATTACAATAATAATATAAATTGTTTAATAAATTAATATTTTGTTTTTTACCTTTGTTGTTTTATGTTATCTATATATATAATTTTTAATGTGTTTCTTAAAGAAATACATTTTCATATATATATATATATATATTTCATTTTTTTATCATGTATTTGCTCAATTTTGAAAAAACTATATAATCCATTACTACAAGAACTTGACATCTAAAATAAATTATATATATGTCTGCTCTATTCACACTTTTCTTGCACAAACCGAAAGGAGGAATTATAAATTTATAAAGTATATATATATATATATATATATATATATATATATATATATATATATATATATATATATATACTTTGAAATACATTATCATAACATACTTCATTCATGACTTTTATGGGCCTGAGAGAAATATTCACGACGGCCCACGAGATGTGACTACAAAACTTTGCAACGGGAAGTTGAAAGGGAGATGTAGGTTGGGTGTAGACATATGTTGTTAAAAAATAGAATGGGATACTTTATTTAGATGATGTGGCATTTTCTTCAGCTCCAAGAGTGTTTTAGTTGGTTTGGATATGTAAGATTTAGTTGTGTCAAGCCAAGAGGTAACTCCTCGAAGTGAATTGTGATTTTTCATTGATATTAATCATGGATATATACATGGAGGGAGAGCCTCTTATGTTTCATCTCCCAGTGTCTCTTCATCTTCTACTTCTCCTTATTTTCTTATTTACAACATTTAAATGGATTCACTGAATCCCAAAGATTAGGTGTCAACATTCCACCCCTTAATCTGAATGGATGTTGGTGAGTCGAAGCATCATTCTGAATCTTACAAACTTTTCTTCCAAGTGCTTTGGTGAAGGTATCTACAATCTGCTCTTTTGTGGAACAATGCCATAGATGGATTGTCTTGGCCTCAACATGATGTTGAATCAGATTGTATTTTGTATTGATGTGTTTTGTTCGATCATGGAACTTTGGGTTCTTGGCCAACTTTATTGCAGAAGTGTTGTCAATCATGATAGGAGTTGAATGCACTTGTTTCTCCTGCAAATCTTCCAGAATTTTCCTAAGCCACACAATTTCCTTTGTTGCTTCAACTTCTACCACATATTCTGCCTCAGTTGTGAAATCTATTGGGATTGATTGTTTGCATGAATTTCAGGAGATAGGTCCCAATCCAAGACTCATAACATAACCTGAAGTAGGTACCCCTAGTTTCTTTATCTCCATCGAAGTCTGAATCAAGTATCCAATCAACCTAAAGTCGCTCGCCTGTGTATACTTTAGTCCAAAGTCTTCAGTTCCCTTCAATTACTTTAGAACTCTTTTCGCAGCAGACCAATGTCCCTCACAAGGCTTTCACATAAACTTGGAGAGGATTCCAACAACAAATGAAATGTATGGTCTGGTACTAGTCATGTAGTTGAGACTTTATACGAGTTTTCTATACTTTCTTTCATCCTCAAATTATTTTCCTTCAGTGGACGTGAGCTTTAAATTCTATTCCATTGGAGTAGTTAAAGGATTACACTCAACCATGCTAAACTTGTTCAACAGATCTCCAATGTACTTATTCTGAGAGAGGAATATAAACTTCAGATGTTGAGTTACTTCAATACCAAGATAGTAATGAACAAAGCCTAAGTCTTTCATTTCAAAACCTTTCCTCGATTCCTTATTTATGGATGCAATGTAGCTCTCATTGTTCCTTTTCATCAAAATATCATCTACATACACCACAAGGTATACACTTGTTTTTCCAAATTTGTTGACAAACAAAATTTCAAGAATATAATGTTTGAAGTTGAGTTTTAGAATATGCTCAGTTAACTTCTCATACCAAGCTCACGGTGCTTTCTTGAGGCCATGAAAGGATTTTACAAGCTTGCATACTTTGTGTTCTTGACCCTTCACAACAAATCCTTTTGGTTGGGACATAAAAACGTTCTCTTTCAAATCTTCATTCAAGAAAGTAGTTTTTACATCCATTTGATGGACTTTCCAACCATTTTGATCTACCAAGGAAAAGAGTGTTTGGAGGGTAGTCCATTTTGTTGGGGGGGAAAAGTCTCTTCATAGTCGAACTCTTTCTTCTATGCAAAAAATTTTGCCATAAGCCTAGCTTTATGCTTGTCAAGTGAGCCATCTTTTTTATACTTGTTCTTGTAGACCTGCTTGCAGCCTATTGGTTTGGTTCCCAATGGAGGATCAACTAGCATCCAGGTGCCATTATTTATCAAGGAATCATATTCTTTATGCATCTCTTCTTTCCATTCATCATGAGAAGCGAATTCTTTGAAGGAAGTTGGTTCAAAATATGTGGACAAATTCAGTTCACAATCATAAGAAACACCCATATCAACAGGTGAATCAAAATCATCTACATAACCTCCATTTTTTCTGGTTGAGCTTCTTGTTCCTGTATTTCCAACCTCATAAGGACGTATATTTTCAAGTGTCTTTGTTGGCCATTTTGGAGGACCTTTCTGAGATGGCCCAAGCTGAGCAGTTGACTGAGTTGGGGCCGAATCAAGATTTAGTCTCCCAATTTTTTTAATCACATCACTCAAAGTGTCATCAGTGGTTGAAGCTTCATGTGGGAGAGAGAGTGCTTTAGAAGAAGATTCCACATATTGCTCGAGTATAGGAATCCCCCTTTCAAGATGTGGAATTTCATTATCAAATTCTAGAAAATATTTTACATGTTTGAATCTATCCAAGCGATCAAGCTACCTCTCAACAACATTGTCAATCTTGGAAGATTCAAGAAAGACCACATCTCTAGATATTATAAATTTCTTATTAACTTCATCATAGAGATGGTATGCTTTGGAGGTATTTGAGTACCCCGAGAAGATACACTTGTGAATCCTTGCACCGAGTTTGTTTCTTTGTTCCTTAGGTATCAAGGCATAACAGGTGGAACCAAAGACCCTGAGATGCCTCACTGAAGGAATGTGGCCATACCACATTTCATAGTGAGTCTTATTTTTTATAGCATTATATGGACACCTATTATTTCTATACATAACACATAGAACAACATCATCCCAAAACATTAGTTTAACATTCTTAAAAAACAGTATGGAACGTACCATATTTAAGATTGTCCTATTCATTCTTTTAGCTACTCTGTTTTGTTGGGGATTATAAGGCACAATTGTTTGATTCTTGATCCCATGCTGGCAAAGATAGTTTTCAAATTCATTTGAAGTGTATTCTTTTCCATTATTAGTGTGAATGGAGCCAATATGAGATTGTGCATCATTTTCAATCCATGCATGAAAATTCTTGAATGTTTCAAAAGCGTCAGACTTGTTATTCAATAAATAAACCCAAAACATTCTGGTGTAGTAATCAATAAATGTTATCATATATTTATTACCATTTGCAGAAGGAATAGGCATTGGCCCACATAAATTTGAATGAATGAGTTCAAGTTTTCTATGTGCTCTGGAATGTGAATCATGAAAGGACTATTTGTTGCACTTCCTAAGATACAAGCATCACATTTCTTAAGTTTCCTAGGAATTTTGGGCAAACCAGTAACACCATTTTTGTTCCACAAACGAAGGATGTCATAGTTCAAGTGTCCAAATCTAGAATCCCATAAAAGACTTGATGGAAATGTACCTTCATCATAGTGAGAATTGTATGAAATTTTTTTTGCACGAGCAGAGGTACCTTGCAACTTTAGAAGTCTTTATTCTTCCACTCCCGTCATGAAAAGTGGGTGATTTGATGCTTTTATGACCTCAACCTTGCCATCAAACATATGAATGGAGTGTCCTTGATGGCGGATGTGGAACAAAGACAAAAAGTTTCTCCTCAGCTCCGGGAGGTATATAAAATCATGTAGAATAAAGTCTGAAAGACCAGACAGTTTGAGCCTAATGGTGCCAAGCCCTAAAGGCTTGATTTTTGACTTGTCTATAAAATATACTACTCCATCAAAATTGTCAGTGAATGCTTAAAAAAAATCTCTCATAAAATTCATGTGGCAAGTTTCTCTTGAATAAAGCAACCAATCATCTTTCCAAGAAGCAAGTGAAGCATTAAACAAGTCTTCAATTACTCAAGTATTACAATGTGCCACAACATAGTGAGTAGATTTGGGTGCTTTACCTTTCCCTGTCATTGGTTTTACCTTTTCCTTCATTTCTTTCCTGCTCAATTTTGTCCTAAGGAAACTTACTTGTGGATGCATCTGTCCATCTCCATTGCAACATATGCAATTAATATCATACTTTTATCTTTGGAACAGTCTTCCCCCCTCCCTCTAAAATTCCTCCTTACTCTTCCTCTTCATCCACCTCTTCCCCTAGAAGAATCTTGTGCATGATTCTTCTCCTTTTGTGTAAGGCATAAAACTTCTTTAGTAGACCAAGGAGCTATCTTCTTCCCAAAATCCTTCTCTTTCTCAGCAAACTTATTTTCAAGGGAGTCAAAGGTAATCTCCTTAATATTTCCATTGGCTTGCAATGACTCAAGATAATGTGAATAGGTGGGATATAGTGCATTGAAATAAGCTATGAGAAGAATATCTATCTGAACATCAGTGGCATTTATATCATGAATAATGAACCTTACTTATGATGCTAAGGCAAGAGGGTCATCATTTCTCAACTCACGACTAAACAACTTAATCATCCATTGAACAACTTCAAGTTCAGAGTGTGAGTCATACAATTCCTTCAATTTCCTTAAAGCTTCAAAGGCATTTGAAAAAGGAAAATTATGACGACTCACCTCTTCATTTACTGATGTTGCAATCAAAGCATAGGCCTTGTTATTCTTTTTTTCCCAAATGGAAAGCTCCTTATCTGAAGCAGGCTTTACAAGTGCATTGTCTCCTTCTCCGACATAGACTCCTTTCCACAACTCATTGAAAATGCGAGTGTGTTTTATCTTCCATGACCATTCAGTATATTTCTCTTTTCCAGAGAGAACCACTCCAATAATTGATATCAATGAATGCATTTTAAGGAATAAAATATGTGTACTATGTAAAAAAAATCACTATGTTGGAAATATACTGTAAAAATTATACTTTTGGTGGAAAAACAAAATGCACTTTTGGTTGCAAACTTTGTATGGTGGGGTGTTTAAATTTGGAAAATAGTGAGGGGTTATATTAAAGTTATTACTGGGGGAGGGGTTATATGGGTGAGGTGTTGTATGATGGAGGGGATATATGGGGGAGTTGATATATGGTAGAGTCAACGTAATGGAAGGAGGTGTTACCAGTGGAAGAGGTAACACGATATATATATTACATCGTTATATAGTACTGTTGGGTGCAGGGATTGCACTTAAGTAAACTCCTCAACACTTAATTGTCAACCCGGGGGTTTCATAAGCTTAGAGACGAAGCACAGGTGATGCCAGAAGTGGTATGAACTTTTCCTATTCCTAATCCTACTTCTTAAGGGAAATGCTTTGCAAAATCATACAGAAAACAATTGTAAAGGTAATTGACACCAAAGCAACTCTAGTGTTGGAATGTAAAAGAACACTTTGCAAGTAAATCAAGTAAAGGAGTTTTCACACAACTGAAACAATCTTAAATGCTGGAAATAAATGTTATGTTCATCTTCAGATAGATAGTTAACAGTCTGACAAGTGGGCCCTTGCAGAGATCTGTTTTCCTCTTGATCTTCCTTCTACACAAACAACTTGTTCTTTCATTGTTGCAATCTGCTTGCACTAGTGCATGTATAGTGTTTCGTGTAAAAGTATATTTTACCTCTCTTACTAAAGATTTATGTCTTTGTGTAGATGCTCTAAGCTTCAGGGCTTAGAGAACTCGGTTTCTGTGACAAGAGACCAGCTCTTGTACCGAGGTAGAGTTTCCTTCACCAAGTTTCTAATTACTTTCAAAAATACTTAAAGATGTCTTGAAAAGGAATTGCAACTGCAAATGAAATCCTGAAATAAATTGTTAATGGAAAGGAAATGCTTTAATTAATTAAATATTGCAGAGGAAATAAACTTCATGAAATGAAAGCAACTCAAATTAATCAAAGAAGTAGTTTAAGTGATTTGCACGAGTCAACTAACTTTGGAAATCCGCTCAAAGTATTTTTGTTCCTTGTTCATAATACATAAAATGCAAGTATAACATGTTTATGATAAATTCATGCAACTGTTCTCAGTTCCTTTAGAAATATGCCTTTAATGTCGAAGACAATTACTGAAGTTAACAGTTCATTTGCTTGCAAAATAATTGGAAATGATATGTAGGAAAGAAATTCAATGTTTGCTGTAAAATAAATAATTGAACCAGAGTGCAGGAAGTCGCATGCACTGGTACAAGAAAAGGGCTTCCTACATGATCCAAGCGAGAGTGAATTGAGACAAGGATTGCGAGTAAAGGAATGCGAGAAAGGAATTCCAGAAAAGAAATAAATTCAACTAACTCCCAAGCCACGGATCTGTTTCACACTTTAACTACCAAATAGATTCAAATAAGAATTTTAGAAATAAATATTAGAACTTCTCACACCACGCAACTGCAAAAATAAATATTGACACCGTCTTTCTAAATATCGGAATCACAAGGGGTAAATGAGCTGGGTTGGCTGGGCCCTAGCCAACCAGCTCATTTCCCGTTTAAGAAACGAAAAGGTTCAACACTCAAATATGCATCAAAGATAAATTAAACACAGTGTATGAAAATCATGGAAAATTCCTTGTATTACTTAATCAGCAAATGTACATAGCAGTGCAAGTCCAGCCCAGAGCCAAAGGTGATATCCAAATTACATAAAAAATGAAATTACAATGGATGGATCGCTAGCTAGTTCTACCTATGATCTATATTTTATACATCCTTTTGGCCTTAATCATATTCCACTAATTACATATATTTTCTTATTCAGGCCTTTCGGCCGAATAGACTAACAACCAAAACTACAAAATTGTCCAATAGTTATAAAGGAACATGTATCTCTCTTGGTCGTAAACCATCTTTGGAAAAAATTCTTGATTGTGCGCCACTGATATCCTTCTTCAGTTCATCAGCAACTAAACTTAGAGTCAAGGATCAAATCCATCCGCATGGAAATATTTAGCTCACGGAAATCTCGGACAGTCCTCGTGGCGGTGCAGGAATCTGCCTGCACTGATCATACTCAATCATAATTAATACTAAGTTCATCAATTACTTCTAGGAAATTAACATAAGTTACAAGAGGTACTTAATAGGCATGAAATCCATATAAAAATGATTAATAAATCACTTTAATAAATCTTAATGTAAAATACAAAGCATGTGTAGGAATAGGTAGTTATCTTGGACTAGTGCAGGAAAGAGAGGTTTATGTTGAGATAAAACAGAGGTTAATGTTTATAGAAATGGGGTAAAAATAGGGCAATTTGGGACACCAACATCCTCCCATCCCTAAGCTATTGTGTGTCCTCACACAAACTTTTACCTCTGCAAAAAATCCTCAAAAATGAATGGCTAGCTCCTCAATCCTGAACTTCAATGTTTATTCCTGCTTTAGCTATCTTCGGCTTTTTGTCTCAAGTTCTTCGCAGCTGCTTAGTCACCTTCTTGACGTGTTTATAGCATTTGGAAGCCCAATACTTCCATACCTTTACTTTTTTCTTCTACCTTTTTACCTCTACAAGTATCTCCACCTCGCTCTGCTTCTGCCAACTCTCCTCCTTCATGACCTGGTTCAAAGCCTCCAGGTCATGAACTTGCTGCTTCAAATCTACTATTCGGCTGTTGAGGTAGAGAGTGGAGGGTGTTGTGCTAAGATGTTTAGGGGTGAATGTCTTCTCTACAACAGATTCGAAACGGGTTCCGTCGTCGTCAAGATCAAGGCCATCAAATGTATGCATTATGATGTCGTCGACGGTTTCTGCACTCGGGGTTTTCTTGTTGATAACCCTCCACAACCTTCGTGCTTTTTGAACTCAATTCCTTAGGGTTTTCCATGCCCTATTCATTCAGTTCCTTGGAGGATTCAGTACCCCGTCCATTTAAATCAACAATAGGGCCTTCAGTACCATGTCCTTCTAAAACTACAGGGGCTTCAGTACCCTGTCTTTCTAAAACAATAGGGGCTTCAGTACCCCGTTCCTCGAAATCATTGAGGGTTTCCATGTCTGGTTCATTGAAATTGTCGAGGGTCTCGACATGTTGTTCCTCTTCATCCTCATGATGCTCTATTTTGACTTCACCAATACTTGGTGTCGTCTTCCTCTTCCTTAATTTGCTGACAAAAGTAGACAACAAGAAGTCGTCTTCTGCATTCTCTTCATCTTCCACAGTGTGTGCTGCTGCATCTGCAAGCATTGAGAAATTATGAATTGTAGGGGAAACTTGGGGTGATTCATCGATTATGATCATAGAACTCGACTGGTTCGTCCCTTGGGAGACAACCTTCCTCCTCACCGAGGTTCTAGTCTTTCTCTTCTTAGCCACGGGTGGAGAATTTTCAAAAATCTTCTTCTCTGCTTGCACTGGTGTACTTTCATCTTGCTGCTTGGCAGGAGACGATGTCTTTGCTTTCCTATTCTTACTTGTACTCGTGCTAGCAGAATTCTCTGCACCCCTCGCTCGAAACTCTTTCAGGAATGTTTCCCAAGTTACTCCTTTTTCTTCCATCTTCTTCTTGACCAGAATCGTGATAAGCCCATGATGGTAGAGGTTGGTTGCAACTTGGCTTGCGTTTCCACTCTGCATGCCTTTCACCATCTTCTCAAGACTTTTGAGTAGGAAGTAAGGAAAATTAATCAATTTTCCCAACTCGAAGTGCAGCAACAACCGAAGGTGATATACGAACCAATGTATAACGTCCCTCCCCAGTTATGAATTTCTGTAGTATAAACAATAGGTCTTGCCACTTCTCGACCATGGCACTCTGTGGAAGTCCCTTCCTCCATTCAACCTTAATCTTCTTGTCAACCATGAACCGTTGCCATCGTTTCTTCGTTAGCCTCTCCTTTTTAAACTAGTGTTCTCCTGTAAGTGTCAAGCATGTGGCTTGTGCAATAGACTCCTCTATAACTTTTAACTTCAATGATCCGACCCTGACTCGGCCTCCTTTGAATGTCCTTGCGAACTCCATTACCACAGCCATGTTGAACCCATCTTCTTGCAATACTGCAAGATTGTTCCTATACTCTGCGGTTTGCTCAATCGCCTGCAAAGAGCTCACTCTCCTGCGGGTGCCATTTTGAATTGCACTTCCCTTTTCTGATCACACCCTCGAAATAATTTCTGCAAGTGACTCCAACATTTTTCGAGAGCTTTATGCTGGAGGTTCGTCACCCTCCGTCTTTTCAGACTCACTCACCCGGTCATGATGGAACAACCCTTCATATCAGGTACAGATTCGTGTTAGCCCACTACGGGTGAATCATAATGATTGGGTGCAGTGGAGGTGTAGATAGCGGTGGCGCAACGGTTACAAAGATCGGTTTACGGGCAAGGTAATAATGGACAATTAATGCAGAATTATTACAAGGAGGGTGAATATAAGCTATTGAACAACAGTACTATCCCACAGTCAGCACCAGAATTTAACCAAGATGTACTTCAACGCTTATTAAAAATATTAGATTTCAAAACCCTATACATCTTGCACTTTAAAGATTTTTCCTAGGTTAGTAAATAATGAAACAAAGTATCAATTAAAACATGCAATGCTATGATATATCAGTACACATGTATAGGAAAGTAAAGATCCATAAATATCCTTGATAAAACACTCTTGGACTGTGTGAATTTTACTTAATTTCATAGTTAGTTGTGTTCCTACACTAAACCTGCTTGCATTGCGTTGTGCTTGCATTGTGCATCTTGCACCAGGGACTTTTACGAAAACAGAGAATCTGATAGAACATAATTCTGTAGTTGGACTTAAATTTTCTTTCCTCAATATACAAGAAAAATTTATTCGCCATCCTTTTGTGTTTCACGAGCATGTCTTTTGGATTGACTGCATCAAATTATGCAATCAATTTATGAGGGAATAAAGAAGTGGGAAGGGGGTAAAAAAAAATTAGAATTGGATGGAATATTATAGCAAGGATTCTAGAAACAATATCACCAAGAGGGATAAATGAAATGGGATGTGGGAAAAAATTCAAGGGAAAAGAGGGATTTTACAAAATCGGGCAAGGGTGGTTTCTTAGAAGAAAGAGGAAGGTAATTCATTAGGGACTTTAGAAAAGAAACTAGTGGGAATTTTGGAAATGGGAAATGGAAGAAAGGAAAAAGTTTTTACCTTGAAATCTGCCTGCATTGGTGCAGGAAAAAAATAACTGCAGCAGGAAATAAGCGTTTCCTTGGATAAAAATGTCCATGCTAGTTACTACAAAATTTGGTAAGTGCTCAGTTTCGTGAACCTGCTTCTTCTTGGTGGCAGCCAGCATATCTAAAAATCAAGTAACATTCCCTTTCTATTAAAATTTCGATCTTCTTGTCAGCATGCTGGTTTTCAGGTCGATCCTTCTGCAATCATGTCGGCCAATTAATTTTCATAATTAAAGGATTTTTTAGTACTTTTTGTTTTTTTCATTTTTGTTATTTTTATTTTTTATTTTTTAATAAGGACAAGAAGGAATCAAACCTTTGATAGGTTGGTGTTACCACCTACCAACTCCTTTTTCAATGGGTGTTGGACTTGCTGCATAAAATCTCCTTTAGTAAGGGGTTGAAAATATACCTTCAATATATGCCCATTTACCATGAACACAGAATTCCATCCATCAATATTTTGATTTCTACTGCTCAATTTCGAACACTTTGACCACCTCATAAGGTCCCATCCAGCGTGTATGGAATTTTCATTTAAAATATTTGAATCTAGAATCGTAAAGGAGTACCCAATCACCTGGTTGGAACTACTTCTTTTGAATGGACTTGTCATGCCACTTCTTGCGCTGTTGTTGAACCAAGATGTTCTTCTTAACAGCATCCCTTCAGAATTCATCTAACTCATTTAACTGTAGAAGACGTTGTTGCTGTGCTTCAGAGATATCTAGCCCCAATTGGACTGTAGTCCTAAAAGTCTTGATCTGGAATTCTATCGGCAAGAGGAATTGTTTTCTGTACACTAGCTCATATGGTGTCTGTCATGTGTTGTTTCTCCAAGTGGTTCGGTAGGCCCACAAGGTTTCTTGAAATTTGTCAGCCCAATCCTTTCTCTGCATATTTATCATCTTTGTGAGGATGGACTCAATCACCTTATTCGTGAACTCCACCTGACCATTTTCCTACGGGTGATACGGTGTAGATTTCCTATGCCATATTTTGTACTGCTCCATCACACCCTGCACCAAATTAGAAATAAACTGCGGTCCATTGTTAGAAACAATTTATCTAGGCACACCAAATCTAGTAAAGATTTTAGTAAAAAGAAAATCAACAACAACTCTTTCAATAGAAAAGGAAACAAATTTAGCTTCTACTCATTTCGTAACAAAATTTGTACAAACCAAAATATGTTTTTTATTTGATGATGCTGGATTTATTGGTCCTACGAAATCAATGGCCTATTTTTCAAAAGGCTCAATCATAACCTAAGGACACAAAGGCATTTCATTGGTTTGATTAGGCTAGCCAATTCGCTGGCAGCTATCACACCACTTAACATATTGTTTGGCATCCTTGAATAAAGAAGGCCAAAAATAGCCAGCTCGTAGCACTTTGTATGCAGTCCACTTATCAGCGAAGTGACCCCCGCAAGGTTCATGATGTGCAGATTTTAAAATATCAAACACTTCTTCCTCTCTTACACATCTACGGATAATGAGATTTTCTCCAGCATAAAAGAGGTCTCCTTGGATGATCTAAAATCAGGGTTTGATAACTTGTTATTATTACAAGAACCTCCCACTCAAAGCTTGACAAATAAATGATCTAGCTTATGTATGACATTCACGGAATTAAATACTTCAAACAGGTGTATGTTGTTTGTTTTTAACTGTTTAAGTGCTTTAAGTCCATTTGTTTCTGCTGATATTAAACACATATAACAACCATATAAAGCAGCAAATAAACATCAACACATAACAACAAATTTAATCTAGGAGTTCACTCGAATATCGTGGGCTACGTCTCCTTGAGCTTTTGTCATCTTGACTTGGCTCTTTGGGATTATGGAAAAGTTTCTTTTACAAGCTACACACTTAAATCCAAAGGTTACCGAACTAAACCAATGGGCTTAGAATACCATCTCATCCTTGTCATGGCTGTCATCACTCTGCAAATAGATCTAAGCTCCCTTAGACTTAATTCCTTCAATTAGTGCTTTGAGCTACCCTGAGATTCTTGATGGCACTAATTCCTTCAAAATTATTTAACTGTCATTGAAACCTCTTCTACTATCTCTAGAACATATCAAACACCAACAATAGATTGATCATTTGCTCAAAATGAGCACTACATCCCCAAACTAGGCCTTCCTCCACGGTTGGCACTAGGCTACTTGAAACTTCCTTGTAGCATCTCGGCCTTTAGAAGTCTCCAAATGCTTTTGAAAATCCATGCAATGGATTCAAAAGGATCATTACAGTCAGGAATGACTATTGGTTTGTTGAGAATGAGTACCGGTAGCTCCAACAACTGCCTCCGACCCCTGGTGGCCCTAAGCTCCAAAATATCCCTGGATGAAAATCTCTATGAAGATGACTTCCTCAACTTCTTTGGACTATTCCATTGGCTTCAAAAGGCTCCAATTAGCCTATCTATCCTCTTGTTTCACTCTCTCTAGTCGAAAACTTCTCCTTGAGTGCATTTTGTCAATATCCCCTAGGGATACTCCACCAAATTTAGTGAACTGCACTTAACTCCAGTTAAATTTAGCATATCTGTCTTTTTGTCTACTTCGCCAAGCCGGACTGTTTGAGGTAGCCGTTAACATAACTTTTTGGGTGCGCATGTGAGGCGGTATAATCCCGGTGGTTAGGGATAATCCTCCGTAGCGCTGGCAGTCATGCAACCGCGTGTCAACCGTTTGCAACTGGCAGTTACGTATACATCGGAAGCATTTCAAATTGCGAAATCTCCACCGTTGATCTATCCCACTTGATCCAATGGATATCGTGTTGTCTGCTGACCAACTAACCCATACGATCTCCAATGTCGATGTGACATGTCCAATCGAACGGCTGTAAAGAAATCTCGCATGAAATCTTGCACGACCGATATCAGACCGAAAGTGCACGAGAAAAGTGGTTTCTCGTGCTACGTGTAGGCCGCTAAGGTTGATCGTGTGAAATCGTAGAATACCATTTACAACTTTTTGTCCGCGTGAGATACTGTTTCCCACTTTTCGAATACTGCCCACGTGCTCTATACGGAACTTAAAGAAAGATGTTTAAGGAAAGGTTTAGTGCTTACCCCAAAATGGAATATTCCAAGGTATATTCCTTGGAATATAATTTTTTTTAATATTTTCAAAAACCAAATTAATCTTGGTCAAATGTCCATAAATTGCAGTGTTCCTGGACTTTTCAAATTGCGATAACTCCTTCATACGGTGTCATTTTTTTGAACCGTGTGCAGCGCTGGAATCAGGAAGACAAGATCTATTCGGTCACTCAGGTTCGACACTCTCGAACACTTTGAAATTTGAGCTATCACTAAGGTCCTTGATCAATATCTGACCACTCCTCCCCATTAGGAATATTTTGGACCCCAAAAGATTGATGTATTGATATGTATAGTAGATGAGAGTACAACACCCTCTTCTTTTAGCCTCCATACACTTGCCTTGCATGGCTAGTGCATTTTAACCAAAACTCAAAGGTAGTCAACACTTCCCTTCCTGGATGCGCTTGTCCTCCTGTTAAGAATTGTCTTCCTTGAACTCATTCACAATTTTTATTGAGAAGTTTACAGAAGGTAGTTGAACATCGCTTCCTTGATCATCGATCCAAGGTGGCTCAAACAAACGTGAGATTACATCACAAATATATGCATACTTAGCTAAAATTTGCATATGTACCAATGAAAGTATGTTTTGTTGTGTCAAGAAGTCAAACCACTTCTATGGCGACTTTTGCTGCTGCAAATCTTCTTCTGACATCTTGTCAAAAACAACATAATGCATGGAATAACTTGGCGACATAAATTCACATCATGTGAATCATCATCATGTCTCTTACATCTTGTGTACAATGATCGACTAAATCACAAGCCAACAAAAACATACCCTTTCAAAGAACTAACTCTCCAAGTCAAACATGTACAAAAAGAACTTGATGATTATTTTTCAAAGTAGAAAGAATTCCACTTGTTGTGAAACACTTCATCATTATCTCCCTTTTTCAATCTTGGAGACAAAATCAAATTTTCCAAGTCAACATGAAATTGCATGCATGTTTAAACAAAGCAATCGACCATCAAGTCAATTACACATACATGTTCAAATACAATGAAATCATCAACATTCCTTTGTTCATACATACCATCCTCATTCATGTATGTATTCCATTCTTCAACTTTCTCTCAAGCACAATCATAAGTACAAGATCCTCAATCATATCTAAATGTACTTACAAAGCTAAAATGAACATAATTTTGCTGCAATAAAGCGAGTCTCATACTCAACTTTTTCATTCACCTTTTTGGTAAAACCTTGCAACTTGCATTCGATTGGAAAACAAATACATCAAATCAAAAGACATGTAACTTTAATTGGATAAAAATTCTAATCATTTCTTACCAATCCACATCAAAGGCACTTCCTTTAACTACACATCGACATCAACATGTGAATCATCCTGAAACACATCAATTATGGAAACTTCCTTTCCATTCTTGCCATTCTCTTTTTCCACTTTCTTCAAATTTCATGGAAGCATTGTTGGATTCAAAATCCAACACTTTTCAGCAATATGTCCTTGCTTATGGCAATAAGTGCAACACATGTTCATCCTCTTTACATAACAATTTGTCTTGTCCAATGGACCTTTGGCTTCTTGCCTCATTTTCTTCAAAAGTTTCCTATATGTGGCCATTTTCTTCCAACATCTAGAAACACTATAGTTAACCAAACCACAAAAGGAACATGCAATTTCTTTCCAATGCTTATGTGGAAATTTACCATGATTAACATGATCAAAAGAAATGTGATTGAAATCAGATTTATACCTTCCTTTTTCACCTTTAGTTCCTTCATGAGAAGGTGAATTGAATGAAGAGGTGGCTCCTTTCGGAACACCATCAATCTCTTCAAAGATTTTAGAGCTTTCACAACTCCCTTGTTCAAGTGCATGCTTATGAACACCTTCTTCTTGCAAAGTATGTTTCAAGCTATTGCATTCCCCATGAATGCAATCTTTAGAAACTTGAGGTAGAGAACCTAAAATGAAAGTCCTTCTAGGAACTGTTTCAATTGCCTTCATGGCTGCTTTGGAACTTTCTCCACAAGATTGTCCATAGCTAAGACCTAAATACTTAGGCCTTTCCTCAACCATTGGCTCAACAATGCCCTGTGCATGTTTGCCCAATAATTTTCCTTCATAGCCCATTTTTGACATCAACTTGGACCCTATGCCTCTTGTATGTTTTTCAAAAGAACCAACATAAACATTCTCAAAGGAAATTGAAGAAAAACTAGGATTGTTTACCTCTTCTTCAAATTGATGCTTAACTAAGGCTTCTTTGGCAACAAGGAGTTGTGTCTCCATCTCATGCATCCTTTCTAGGTTCATATTTGCAATATGAAGTTGGCTCTCCATTTCCTGAAATTTGTCAAAAAGAAACTGCTTCTCTTCCTTCATGGAATTCAACTCCTCTCGAAGTTTGGTGTTCTTCCTTTCATCTTCATACATTTGTTTCACCATATCCATCATGATGAACAAGTCTCGCTCCATGTCTTCATCAAAGAATCTTGCGAATGAGGAGGATTTTGAAAACACACTTGTGGAAGTTGTCATTATAGAAATGAACAAAATAACTTCAACAAAATTCACAAAGCTTTCAAAATATATTGACAAAACTTTTGAACTAAATGGCTGTAGAGTCAAACTCTTATTCAAGCAGACTTTTGCAAACAAACCCTCTTGTGCTTCAAGGGTTGCCTTGAGGTCCTTTGGGTAAGGAGAATTCCTTCGTCCCTTCTTCCGTTTTGTCCTCCCCTAGACTTAGCTATCATTAGCTTCCCCTTCACCTTCGCAAATTCAAACAACAGTTAGTTTACAAACAATCAAATTCCTTGTATAGTTTATACACTTTTCAAGTCAAACAAGCAACCTATTGCTCTGTAAATCAAGCAACCATGCTGTGATACCACCTGATCTGAAATGGGAGTTTGATAACTTGTTATGCTTACAAGAACCTCCCACTCAAAGCTTGACAAATAAATGATCTAGCTTATGTATGACGTTTGGTGAATTAAATACTTGAGACAGGTGTATGTTGTTTGTTTTTATATTTTTAAGTGCTTTAATTCCATTTGTTTATGATTATATTAAACACATATAACAACCATATAAATCAGCAAATAAACATCAACACATAACAACAAATTTAATTTAGGAGTTCACCCGAATATCGTGGGCTACGTCTCCTTGAGATTTTGTCATCTTGACTTGGCTCTTTGGGATTATGGCAAAGTTTCTTTTATAAGTTCCACACTTAACTCCAAAGGTTATTGAACTGAACCAATGGGCTTAGAATACCATCTCATCCGTATCATGGCTATCATCATTCTGCAAACAGATCTAAGCTCCCTTAGACTTGATCCCTTCAATCAGTGCTCTGAGCTACCCTGAGCTTCTTGATGGCACTAAATCCTTCAAAATTCTTTAACTATCATTGAAACCTCTTCTATTGTCTCCAACACATATCAAACACCAACAATAGATTGATCATTTGCTAAAAATGAGCACTGCATCCCCAAACTAGGCCTTCCTCCACGGTTGGCACTAGGCTGCCTAAAACTTCCCTATAGAATCGTGGCCTTTATAAGTCTCCAAATGCTTTTGAAAATCCCTACAATGGATTCAAAAGGCTCATTGCAGTCAGGAATGACTATTGGTTTGCTGAGAATGAGTACTGGTAGCTCCTACAACTGCCTCCAACCCCTAGTGGCCCTAAGCTCGAAAATCTCCCTGGATGAAAATCTCTATGAATATAACTTCCTCAACTTCTTTGGACTATTCCATTGGCTTTACAAGGCTCCAATTAGCCTAGCTAACCTCTTGTTTCACTCTCTCTGGTCGAAAACTGCTCCTGGAGTGCATTTTGTCAATATCCCCTAGGGATACTCCACCAAATTTGGTGAACTGCACTTAACTCTAGTTAAATTTAGCATATCCGCCTTCTTTTCCACTTTGCCAAGCTGGACCATTGGAGGTAGCCGTTAACATAACTGTTTGTGCATGCATATGAGGCGGTATATACCGGCGGTTAGGGATAATCCTTCGTAACGTTGGCGGTCATGCAACTGCGTGTCAACTGTTTGGAACCGGGAGCTACATATACATCGGAAACATTTCAAATAGCAGAATCTCCACCATCAATCTATCCCGCTCGATCAAACAGATATCGCGTCGTCCGCTCACCAACGAACCCGGACGATCTCCACCATCGATGTGACCCGTCCAATCGAACGATTGTCGTGCAATCTCGCATGGAATCTTGCACGACCGATATTAGACCGAGAGCGTGCGAGAAAAGTGGTTTTCTCGTGTTACGTGTTGATTGCTAAGGTTAATTGCGTGAAATTGTAGAATACCATTAACATCTTTTGTCCGTGCGAGATACCATTTCCCACTTTCTGAATATTACCCATGTGCTCAATACGGAAGATAAAGAAAGACGTTTAGGGAAAGGTTTAGCGCTTACCCCTAAAGAGAATATTCCAAGGTATATTCCTTGGAATATACTTCTTTTTAATATTTTCAAAAACCAAATTTATCTTGGTCAAATGTCAATAAATCGCAATTTTACTGGACTTTTCAAATTGCGATAACTCCTTCATATGGTGTCAGTTTTTTGAACCGCTCACGGTGCCAGAATCAGGAAGATGAGATCTATCTGGTCGCTTAGGTTTGACACTCTTTCAAACACTTTGAAATTTGAGCTATCACTAAGGTCCTTGATCAATATCTGATCATTGGATCCAAGAATATGCAACACTTTTCTGAATGATATTCCACTTTTCACGAGCGGATAAGTGAGGAGGTAATTTTCTAGTGACTAAATAGTTAGCTATGTTGGAAAACCATGGGGATTTTGTCGACACATCAAAAATATGTTCGTTAGGAAGATCATCATCAATAGGAATTGCTTCACCAGGATTATTTAACCTTGAAAGATAATCTGCTACTACATTTGCTTTTCCTGGTATTTCAACAATAGTAATATTAAATTCCTGTAACAATAGCAACCACCTAGTCACTCTACCGCTATTTAATGGTTTATTCATCAAATATTTTATTGCGGAATGGTCAGTATGCACAAAGACTTCATATCCTGTAATATAATGTATGAATTTATTAATAGAAAAAATTACAGGTAAAAACTCTTTCTCAGTAACCGTATAATTGAGTTCAGCGGGTGATAAGTTTTTACTAATGAAATAAATGGCATAAGATTGTTTGTCTTCTTCTTGTCCTAAAGTTGTGCCAATAGAAGTATTTGAGGCATCAGAAGAAATATGAAATGGCAGGGACCAGTTTGGTCCTCTGAAGACTGGTGCTTGGACTAATTTTTCCTTCAATGTCTCAAAGGAACGTTGGCAAGTTGTGGACCAAGAAAAATCACTATCTTTAGCGAAAAGTCAAAAAAAGGGGGTGGCTATCCTTGAGAAATTCTCAATGAGTCTCCTATAGTAGCTCGCATGTCCTAGAAAACCTCTCACTTCCCTTTGAGTTTTGGGTATAGGAAGACTCAAAATGACTTCTATTTTTGTAAGGTCAACCTGGATACCTTTGTCAGAAATAAGATGGCCAAGAACCACTCTCACCTTGCACATTAACGTACATTTCTTATCACTCAAGGTGAGATTAGCCTCTTGGCAATGAAGAAGCACTTTTTCTAGATTCTTGAGGGCTTCCTGAAATGAATCACAAAACATAGAGAAGTCATCCATATAGATTTCTACGCACTCAAGGTCAGCAAAAATAGCCAATACTGCCCTTTGAAAGGTAGCCGAGGCATTACATAGCTCAAAGGGAAGCACTTGGTAAGAAAATGTACCCCATGGATATGTAAAAATGGTTTTGTCTTGATCCTCGGGTGCTATCTGTATTTCGTTATATCCACTAAAGCCATCTAGAAAAGAAAAGTACTTCTTACCAGCAAGGGTGTCGAGTATCTGATTGATGAAAGGAAGGGGGAAATAATCTTTGAGAGTGGCCTTATTCAGTTCTCTATAGTCAATACAAATGCACCATCTCCCATCTTTCTTTGGGACTAATACTAATAGAGAGACCCACTGGCTGTCAGAAATGGGATAGATAAAATTAGCATCTAAGAGTTTTTTGCAATTCTTCCTTTATAACTTCTCTTATAGTTGGGTTCATTCACCTCTGGGGTTGTCGAACAGGCCAGGCTTCATCCTGAATATAGATATGGCATGTACCAATTTCAGGAGGGATGCCTTTCATATCTTCATAACCCCATGCAAAGGCATTGAGATGATTTATCAACAAATTCACAAGCTGATCTTGCTAAGAAGGATCCAAGTCTGAACTAATATACAAGGGTTTTCCTTGACTAATCTCAACAAGATTAGTTTCAAGCTCAAGAGTACACAAAGGTGTCACTAGAGATTGTGGTGATGGAGGTAGAGAGTCATTTCTTTCCTGAAAATCTAGACTAAAAATCTGACTCAATGACTCAAAATTAGGCATGGTGTCTAGATTGTTTAGGAAGTCTTGAATCTCACCCTCCTGCGAGGGCTCAACATTCTGATGTATCAAGGAAACAAGTTGAGTCTCCTCATCACTACTATATTCTAACCATAAAGTGTCTTGGAGCTCTTGAATGGATCTAGTGGGTGGATATAAGGTTATCGTCTTTCTGGAATCTCCATGGGAAATATACATATCACCAGAATGACATCTGATATAAGCATCGGCTGTAGCAAGCCATGTTCGTCCCAAGATCAAGGTATGCCCTCCCACAAGGTTCTTTAGTTGAAGCACAATGAAATCTATGAGATATTCCCAAGAGTCTAGGGAGACAACCACATCATCCAACACCCCTTCTGGCTTGATTTTATATCTATTGCCAGTTCAAGCACAGTGGGAGTAGGATGAGTATGGACCAATCCAAGTTGATCCATGATTGCCTGGTCATAACATTAATTGTTGCCCCTAGGTCGATAAGTACATTGGAGATAAGGACATCACTTATCTGAAGAGAGACAACAGGGTTTCCGGGGTCGATATTTATTTCCATGTGCATACACCACATCATTAACTTTGCTGCTCTACCAACAAATTGAATCGCTTGAGCTTACAATCTTCAACTTCTTGGCTTCTTGAGACAGATTTCCCTAATTATTTTTGTATAGATAGGGATTTCTTTCATAGTTTGGAGCAAAGGTACCCTTATGAAAAGGTTCCTAATCTTAGAAGCCAGGCTAGGCTCAGGAATGGGGTCTTTCTT
Source organism: Pinus tabuliformis (assembly GCA_031772625.1). NCBI lineage: Eukaryota > Viridiplantae > Streptophyta > Pinopsida > Pinales > Pinaceae > Pinus > Pinus tabuliformis. The sequence continues at coordinate 1,190,899,962 of CM062811.1, read as the reverse complement.
CTCCACAACTAACCTCTCTAGATAGGGAGGTCAGTTGGAAGAAGATGACAAGGGATCAGAATGTACAAGGATAGGCTAAATGGTGTCATGTTTTTCAGAATGGTCAGGAGTTTCCTCCTCTCGTTTCTCATTGATAATCACCATAAGCTGCTTTTTATTTTATGAGGTTACTATCTTCCCTGATCTCAATTGGAGATCATTGACTCCAACTGGTATAGTTTGATATCTGGATGAAGAAGGCGAGTTCATAGATTGGATCATTTGGACCACTTTATTACTGGGGTTGGGTAAAGGTTGAGCAGGCAGCTAAGAAGGTCGAAATGGTGGAGGTAAAGGTAATGGTGGCATAGTTTGACTCAGCTGAGGTAATGATGGTTGAGGCATTGGGTAAGGTGCATATGTAGGAGGGTATGATTGCATAGGTGTAGGATAGAAATGATGTGAATGAAGTGAATGGTTTGGCCCTCTCCATCCTTGTTGCCAAGATTGTGAGGGTTGTCCATACTAATATTGGTTCCCATGCTGCCAATGTTGAGAGTGACCAGTGTTATGATAGGAATATGAGTGTGCATTATAACCAAAGAAATGTGGTGGAGGTTCAGGAACCATACCTTCACTTACCTGAGGCCAATTTCTTCATGCTCCCATAGCATGTAGTGATTCAACTTCAGGTTGTCCTCCTTCAAGTACAACTTTTAGCCCAGGTATGGAGGGACATTTTTCTGTAGCATGGTTATCTACACAAATTGAACATTTATTAGTTTCTTTAACATCAAGAAGACATTTTGTTAGAGGATGCTTTCTTCTACATCTAGGACAGAAAATATACCATGTCTCTTGCTCTTCTACAAGTTTTTGCTAAAACTTCAAAGAGTCTATTTGTTTACTAAAAATATTCATTATTTCAATTTTCATATTGTCAATTTTTTTTTCTAATCCAATAATCATTGCATCAATAGATTTGGTTTTCCTGTTTCTATTCTGAATTCCTTTACCAGATCTATATTGGTTCCTCGAGAATTTCCTATACAAGTCACAGATATGATCAAAAGGTTTTTTAGCAATATCCCCTTGTCCTAATAGATTTAAATTATTTCTAGCATCATCAATAAGCCCACGTAAGAATAAGGTTCTAATGGTACTTAGATAAAATTTGTGCTTTGACCTTTGGAGGATGTACATGAATCTCTCCAAGTAGTCCGCTAGCATTTCATCATCATTTTGCACAATAGTAAAGATGTCATCTTGAATATCTCTAGTTTTACAATATTCATGATATTTCGATATGAACATTGTCTTCATTTGCTCCCAAGAATTTATAGTGTTCCCTCCTAGTCCCATGAACCATCGGAGTGCTGCGTCCTTGATAGTTGTAGGAAGCAACTCTAAATTTTGGGCATCAGATGAGTAATCATAACTCCTACAAAAAATATCAAACTCAAATAAGAAAGAGTCTGGGTCTTCATGTACCTTACCATAGAAATGAGGAAGAGGTGAAGGTGGAATGTTTTTCATTTCTACTTGTATATTAGGATTCACAATCGGAAATCCAAAAGTGGAATGCTTCTCATTTACCTGATTTTCACCACTGCCTTCTACGTGGTCTTCCATATCTGCCATTGTTTTTCTTCCACACGAACCACTCTCAACAAGTTGAGAAGGCTGACTATGGATTCCAACAGTCCCCTTCTTGCCCTTTATGGGTTGTGTCACACCTGGACCACTGCTACCAGAGCCTAAGTGGATTGTTCCTGTGTGATGAGTCTGAGTTTGTTTGGACTTTCTGCCTACAAAGGAAGGCCCAATACAAGTTTTGGTTTTAGATTTATCAGTATTTATTTGGGCCCTAGTGGGCTTCAGACCCATACCTCTTTTAGGCATTCATTTCAAAAAATGACAAAATGAAATTCAAATAAAAACTACAATTTAAAAAAAAATAGATCAACACCTATAAATTCCTTCAAGCAATAGAAGCACACTGCAAAAAAAATAATAGCAGACTTACCCCTTTGCAAAAAATGGAAAATTCTTACCAATTCAAATCGCCTTCTCGGCAACAGCGCCAAGATGTTGCGTGCAGGAATTGCACTTAAGCAAACTCCTCAACACTTAATTGTCAACTCGGGGGTTTCGTAAACTTAGAGACGAAGCACAGGAAATGCCAAAAGTGGTATGAACTTTTCCTATTCCTAATCATACTTCTTAAAGGAAATGCTTTGCAGAATCAGACAAAAAACAATCATAAAGGCAATTGACACCAAAGCAACTCTAGTGCTGGAATGTAAAAGAACACTTTGCAAGTAAATAAAGTAAAGGAGTTTTCACACAACTGAAACAATCTTAAATGCTGGAATGAAATTCTATGTTCATCTTCAGATAGATAGCTAACAGTCTGACAAGTGGGCCCTTGCAGAGATCTATTTTCTTCTTGATCTTCCTTCTACACAAACAACCTATTCTTACACTGTTGCAATCTTCTTGCACTAGCGCAGGTATAGTGTTTCTGTGTAAAAGTATATTTAACCTCTCTTACTGAAGATTTATGTCTTTGTGAAGATGCTCTAAGCTTTAGGGCTTAGAGCACTCTGTTTCTGTGACAAGAGACCAGCTCTTGCACCGAGGCAGAGTTTCCTTCACCAAGTTTCTAATTACTTTCGAAAAGACTAAAAGACATGCTAAAAAAGAATTGCAACTGCAAATGAAATCCTGAAATAAATTTTCAATGGAAAGGAAATGCTTTAATTAATTAAATCTTGCAGAGGAAGTAAAATTCATGAAATGAAAGCAACTCAAAGTAATCAAAGTAGTAGTCTAAGTGATCTGCATGAGTCAACTAACTTTGGCAATCCACTCAAAGTGTTTTTGTTCCTTGTTCATAAGACATAAAATGAAAGTATAACATGTTTATGATAAATTCATGCAACAGTTCTCAGGTCCTTTATAAATATGCATTTAATGTTGAAGACAATTATTGAAGTTAATAGTTCATTTTCTTGCAAAATAACTAGAAATGATATGCAGGAAAGAAATTCAATGTTTGTTGTAAAATAAATAATTGAACCAGAGTGCAGGAAGTCGCATGCACTGGTACAGGAAAAGGGCTTCCTGCACGATCCAAGCGAGAGCAAATTGAGACAAGGATTGCGAGTAAAGGAATTTCAGAAAAGAAATAAATTCAACTAACTCCCAGGCCACGGATCCGTTTCACACTTTAACTACCAAATAGATTCAAATCAGAATTTCAAAAATAAATATCATAAATGCTCACACCACGCAACTGCAAAAAGAAATATTCACACTGTCTTTCTGAATACCAGAAGCACAAGGGGTAAATGATCTGGGTTGGCTGGGACCTAGCCAACCAGCTCTTTTCCCGTTTAAGAAACGAAAAGGTTCAGCATGTTGAAAAGTGTGCAACAAGAAATGCTTGTTGAGAATGCAACAAGATGATGGAGCTTAGTGAAAAGAGTCGCCTTCACTAAGTGGGCCTGCAGGAAAATTATGGCGCAAGTTCTATTTTTGGATCCCAGCAGGGATGATCATAGGAGGAATGACCACAGCAGGGATGATCACAGCAGGAGTGACCACAGCAGGGATGATCACAGCAGGAGTGATCACAGCAGGAGTGATCAAAGTCTATTTTTAGACTGGCTGTCAAAAATAGAAAAGTCAAATATTATTGTCTCATAATAATATTTGGACTATAAACTTGATCTTATTCTCTTGGAGCACTTCAGTTTGAGCTACAGATGTGGCACATGCAGCTGTCAGAAGGAAGTACGCTTTCTTTGTGGGTCATTTGATTTGTTGCACGCATGACTTCAATTAGAACTCAATCAGTTGAGTTTGGTGGAGTTGATATTAGAGTTGATGGAGTTGTGTTCAGTTTGACTTGGTTAAACTAGTTGTAATTAGTCTAACTACAAATAGACTAATGATGAGTTGTTAAAATAATTAGTAACTCATAATGCAACTATAGAATACATCAGTTAACTCAGTTGCATGTCAGTGCATGTTCTGTTCAGCAGGGACAGGTGTTAGAGGATCAGATTGCTATCAGTTGTGACTATAGTTGTGCATGAGGATTTTCACAATCAAAGGGATTGAGTATGCCAATGAATTGGCCAATACCAAGTATTATAGCATCTTCTCACGTCTTTCCCAGTGTGAGTGATTCTTTGGAGGTTAAATACAAGTTTGGTAAACCATTCTCATTCATTCTTGAGCAGGTATTGAGCTGTGGAGGCAGGCAAGCAGCGGGGGAGATTTGGAGATCAGATCTGAGTTGTATTGTGTGTAGCATGTGGAGATAGTACTGAGTACTTGTGAGGAGTATTGTACTATGTATTGTTACATGATTCAATCACTATAATATACAGATAGTTGGGGTTTTTAGCGAGATGCTTTCCCCGGGAAAATATTGTGTTGATATGTGTGATTGATGCTTCTATGTACGCCTGTGAATGTTTCTGCTTCTGTAAATTGATGATCAACGTAGAGGAGGTTATGTATTATGCATGTTCCACTTATAAGTGTATAATCAGGATAATCTCTGTGAATATGTGTCATATTATTCAAAATTTCTACACAGCACTCAAATACTTATCAAAGATAAATTAAACAAAATGTATGAAAATCATGGCGGATTCCTTGTATTACTTGATAATCAAATGTAAATAGCAGTGCAAGTCCAGCCTAGAGCCAAAGGCGATACCCAAATTACATAAAAAATGAAATTACAGTCGATGGATCACTAGCAAGTTCTACCTGTGATCTATATTTTATACATCCTTTCATCCTTTAAAGTCGTATTCCACTAATTACAGACATTTTCTTATTCAGACCTTTCGGCCGAACAGACTAACAACCGAAACTACAAAATCGGCCAATAGTTATAAAGGAATGTGTATCTCTCTTGGTTGTATACCATCTTTGGAAAACATCCTTGATTGTGCACCACCGATATCCTTCTTTAGTTCATCAGCAACTAAACTCGGATTCAAGGATCAAATCCATCCACGTGGAAAGATTTAGCTCACGGAAATCGCAAACAATCCTCATGGCGGTGCAGGAATCTGCCTGCACTCATCATACTCAATCATAATTAATACTAATTTCATCAATTACTTCTAGGAAATTAACATAAGTTACAAGAGGTACTTAATAGGCATGAAATCAATATAAAAATGATTAATAAAGCACTTTAATAAATCTTAATGTAAAATACGAAGCATGTGTAGGAATAGGTAGTTATCTTGGACTAGTGCAGGAAAGAGAGGTTTATGCTGAGATAAAACAAAGGTTAATGTTTATAGAAATGGGGTAAAAATAGGGCAATTTGGGACACCAACAACTACAATGTTATATATTACAACATTATATACTACAATGTTCTTGCAGAGGAGAGAGGGGAAGACCGATTGGTCGACGTCCTTATATATCATAGCAGAGATATATGAAGGTAGTATGGTGGTCATAAACATCCAACACATAAAGTGAAATTTGACAATGAAGATTCTAAAGTGATTTAATGACATTGATATGGATAAGACTTATATTGTCGTTTATTTTTTCAATTTATCGTTTATTGTTTTCAATAAAGTAATCCTAAAGTAATAATTTATATTGTTGTGAATGTATTATGATTTTCCATGCCATAGAAATTAAGTCACAATGAAGATTAGTGAAGATTCAACCCCTTCCCTTCAACACTTGTCACTACAGATCTTGAACTTGGCAATCGCTGGATAATTGAGGTTGGCATCGAAATCTATAAAATCCATCTGAACCCTCCACCTGTCGCTACCAATCTCCAACTTGCCAATCTAATCCATGGTTGTGGTTGCAACATTAGCATCGACGATGTAGAAGCAAATAGGGTCATTTAGGTAACCGAAAACCATCCTCTGGGGCCGCGTAGGAGTCATTCAGTCTTTTCTGCTTCAGTGGAAATGAACTTTACAACTTCACTAGTCATTTGGGCTTCTGCATCTCGCGTAAGCGTCTTGATTTTCTCACTATACTCCCGATTGAGTTTGTTGGTTGCGTTAGTGATAAATCCTCAGTTAAGGTTGGTTATCTTAGGATTCCCTCAACTCTGACCGGTTATAGACCCCATGCTCGAACAGTTGAAACTTATTTAATTAATTCCTAGCTTGTAATGCTATCATGTGGTGTGCTTTGGTAACAGAATTTTGATAGGGTTTCTTCTTCGTAACCCAGGTATGTTTACCAGTATGCTAATGAGTATTTTCTTCTATTGTGGTTTATCTACATTAGGGTTTCCACTGTTTTACTTATATTTTCTTATCTCATGTTCACTAGTCAAACCCATGCTCACAGTGTATGGACACAGAGTCTTCGGTTATGAATTGATCGTTTCCTTCCTTTTCCAGGCTGGAAACCTAGCCCTTCCTAGCTATAATTTTGACTCAGCGGTGTTTCCTCGACAAAATTTCGAGTCCTATGAGTTCGGTAGTTGTTAGAATTAAGGGTTACACTACTTGTCTGACATTCACAACTCCATATAATAATTATTTTTAGTTTAATGTTGAACTAGGCTAGAGGGTTTTATTCTCGTAGAAATAGTTTCTAAGCAAAACAGGGCCTCCTCACCCCAAGAAGGCTGCGAGTCATTTTTATGAATTTCAGGAGTTTCAACCCCGAACCCTGTGTCAATTTGTAAATATTGGACTCTTATAAATCAGCTTTCCTCTCGGAAATTGATGATTTAACAATTATTGCACTTTCATTTTCTTATAATGCATTTCCTCTCTAGTCTATTTTTCTGTGCGCAAATCTTGTTTATACGTTTGTGTCATCTCTATGTGAATTTGTGGAACAAGTTTTGTAGATTACACTAAGTTTACAATCCTTCCCAACAATACAGTGCAGACTTGCTCTCGACTCTACAAAATTATTAGGTGGGAAAGACGTTGTATAGAGAACCACCTAATTTCTTCTTTATTCACTTCAAGGTTAAATTATGTTACCTCTCTAGTGTTCACAATTCCATATAATTGTTATTTTCAATTTAATATTGAAGAAACCTTTAGGGTTTTACTCCCGTACTAAGTGTTTCTAAGCAGAAGACCTCTGCTCACCCCAAGAAGGGTGTGAGTCATTTTTATGAATTTCAGGGGTTTCAACCACGACCCTATGTGAATTTATATATATTGGACTATTATAATTTAGTTTTCCTCTCGACAATTTATGTTTTAACAATTATTGCACTTTCATTTCCTTATAATACATTTTCTATCCAGTCCAATTTTTTGTGTGAAAATATTGTTTATATGTTTGTGCCAACTCTATGTGAATTTGTGGAATAAGTTTGGTACATTACAATAAGTTTACAATCCTTCCCAACAATGTGGTGTGGACTTTCTCTCGACGAGTCTGAAAAATTTTCAAGTGTGCAAAGATGCTCTATAGACCACCACCTAATTTCTGCGTTCTCCGCTTCCAGGTTCAATTACGTTACTTTTCTGTCGTTCACAGTTCCATATAATCATTATTTTCAATTTAATGTTGAATTACACTTCATGGTTTCATTTTCATGGCAAGGGTTTCTAAGAAGAACACGATCTTCTCACCCCGAGAAGGGTGTGAATCATTTAATGAATTTCATGGGTTTCAACCCCAAACCCTATGTGAATTTCTATATATTTGACTCTTATAAATCAGTTTTCCTCTTGGTAATTGATGGTCTAACAGTTATTGCACTTTCATTTTCTTATAATACATTTTCTCTCCAGTGTATTTTTTTGTGTGAAAATCTTGTTTATATGTTTCGGCCAACTCCATGTGAATTTTTGGAATGAGTTTGCAACTGCATGTCAACCGTTTGGAACCGGGAGCTACATATACATCGGAAGCATTTCAAATAGCAGAATCTCCACCATCAATCTATCCCGCTCGATCAAACAGATATCGCGTCGTCCGCTCACCAACGAACCCGGACGATCTCCACCGTCGATGTGACCCGTCCAATCGAACGATTGTCGTGCAATCTCGCATGAAATCTTGCACGACCAATATCAGACCGAGAGCGTGCGAGAAAAGTGGTTTTCTCGTGTTACGCGTTGACTGCTAAGGTTAATCGCGTGAAATTGTAGAATACCATTGACAGCTTTTGTCCGTGCGAGATACCATTTCCCACTTTCTGAATATTACCCATGTGCTCAATACGGAAGTTAAAGAAAGACATTTAGGGAAAGGTTTAGCGCTTACCCCCAAAAGGGAATATTCCAAGGTATATTCCTTGGAATATACTTCTTTTTAATATTTTCAAAAACCAAATTAATCTTGGTCAAATGTCAATAAATTGCGATAACTCCTTCATATGGTGTCAGTTTTTTGAACCGCTCACGGTGCCAGAATCAGGAAGACGAGATCTATCTGGTCGCTTAGGTTTGACACTCTTTCAAACACTTTGAAATTTGAGCTATCACTAAGGTCCTTGATCAATATCTGATCATTGGATCCAAGAATATGCAACACTTTTCTGAATGATATTCCACTTTTCATGAGCGGATAAGTGAGGAGGTAATTTTCTAGTGACTAAATAGTTATCTATGTTGGAAAACCATGGGGATTTTGTCGACACATCAAAAATATGTTCGTTAGGAAGATCATCATCAATAGGAATTTCTTCACCAGGATTATTTAACCTTGAAAGATAATCTGCTACTACATTTGATTTTCCTGGTATTTCAACAATAGTAATATTAAATTCCTGTAACAATAGCAACCACCTAGTCACTCTACCGCTAGTTAATGGTTTATTCATCAAATATTTTATTGCGGAATGGTCAGTATGCACAAAGACTTCATATCCTATAATATAATGTATGAAATTATTAATAGAAAAAATTACAGGTAAAAACTCTTTCTCAGTAACCGTATAATTGAGTTCAGCGGGTGACAAGTTTTTACTAATGAAATAAATGGCATAAGATTGTTTGTCTTCTTGTCCTAAATTTGTGCCAATAGAAGTATTTGAGGCATCAGAAGAAATATGAAATGGCAGGGACCAGTTTGGTCGTCTGAAGACTGGTGCTTGGACTAATTTTTCCTTCAATGTCTCAAAGGAACGTTGGCAAGTTGTGGACCAAGAAAAATCACTATCTTTAGCGAAAAGTCAAAAAAAGGGGGTGGCTATCCTTGAGAAATTCTCAATGAGTCTCCTATAGTAGCTCGCATGTCCTAGAAACCTCTCACTTCCCTTTGAGTTTTGGGTATAGGAAGACTCAAAATGACTTCTATTTTTGTAAGGTCAACCTGGATACCTTTGTCAGAAATAAGATGGCCAAGAACCACTCTCACCTTGCACATTAACGTACATTTCTTATCACTCAAGGTGAGATGAGCCTCTTGGCAATGAAGAAGCACTTTTTCTAGATTCTTGAGGGCTTCCTGAAATGAATCACCAAACATAGAGAAGTCATCCATATAGATTTCTACGCACTCAAGGTCAGCAAAAATAGCCAAGACTGCCCTTTGAAAGGTAGCCGAGGCATTACATAGCTCAAAGGGAAGCACTTGGTAAGAAAATGTACCCCATGGATATGTAAAAGTGGTTTTGTCTTGATCCTCGGGTGCTATCTATATTTGGTTATATCCGCTCAAGCCGTCTAGAAAAGAAAAGTACTTCTTACCAGCAAGGGTATCGAGTATCTAATTGATGAAAGGAAGCGGGAAATAATCTTTGAGAGTGGCTTTATTCAGTTCTCTATAGTCAATACAAATGCACCATCTCCCATCTTTCTTTGGGACTAATACTAATAGAGAGACCCACTGGCTGTCAGAAATGGGATAGATAAAATTAGCATCTAAGAGTTTTTGCAATTCTTCCTTTATAACGTCTCTTAGAGCTGGGTTCATTCACCTCTGGGGTTTTCGAATAGGTCGGGCTTCATCCTGAATATAGATATGGCATGTACCAATTTCAGGAGGGATGCCTTCATCCTGAATATAGATATGGCATGTACTAGTTTCAGGAGGGATGCCTTTCATATCTTCATAACCCCATGCAAAGGCATCGAGATGATTTATCAACAAATTCACAAGCTGCTCTTGCTAAGAAGGATCCAAGTCTGAACTAATATACAAGGGTTTTCCTTGACTAATCTCAACAAGAGTAGTTTCAAGCTCAAGAGTACACAAAGGTGTCACTAGAGATCGTGGTGATGGAGGTAGAGAGTCATTTCTTTCCTGAAAATCTAGACTAAAAATCTGACTCAATGACTCAAAATTAGGCATGGTGTCTAGATTGTTTAGGAAGTCTTGAATCTCACCCTCCTGTGAGGGCTCAACATTCTGATGTATCAAGGAAACAAGTTGAGTCTCCTCATCACTACTATATTCTAACCATAAAGTGTCTTGGAGCTCTTGAATGGATCTAGTGGGTGGATAAGGTGACCGTCTTTCTGGAATCTCCATGGGAAATATACATATCACCAGAATGACATCTGATATAAGCATCGGCTGTAGCAAGCCATGTTCGTCCCAAGATCAAGGGATGCCCTCCCACAAGGTTCTTTGGCTGAAGCACAATGAAATCTATGAGATATTCCCAAGAGTCTAGGGAGACAACCACATCATCCAACACCCCTTCTGGCTTGATTTTATATCTATTGCCAATTCAAGCACAGTGGGAGTAGGATGAGTCTGGACCAATCCAAGTTGATCCATGGTTTTCCTGGTCATAACATTAATTTTTTCCCCTAGGTCGATAAGTACATTGGAGATAAGGACATCACTTATCTGAAGAGAGACAACAGGGTTTCCGGGGTCGATATTTATTTCCATGTGCATACACCACATCATTAACTTTGCTGCTCTACCAACAAATTGAATCGTTTGAGCTTCCAATCTTCTCCTTCTTGGCTTCTTGAGACAGAGTTCCCTAATGATTTTTGTATAGATAGGGATTTCTTTCATAGTTTGGAGCAAAGGTACCCTTATGAAAAGGTTCCTAATCTTAGAAACCAGGCTAGGCTCAGGAATGGGGTCTTTCTTCTCCACAACTAACCTCTCTGGATAGGGAGGTCAGTTGGAAGAAGATGACAAGGGCTCAGAATGTACAAGGATAGGCTAAATGGTGTCATCTTTTTCAGAATGGTCAGGAGTTTCCTCCTCTCCTTTCTCATTGATAATCACCATAGGCTGCTTTTGATTTTATGAGGTTACTATCTTCGCTGATCTCAATTGAAGATCATTGACTCCAACTGGTATAGTTTGATATCTGGATGAAGAAGGTGAGTTCATAGAATGGATCATTTGGACCACTTTATTACTGGGGTTGGGTAAAGGTTGAGCAGGCAGCTAAGAAGGTCGAAATGGTGGAGGTAAAGGTAATGGTGGCATAGTTTGACTCAGCTGAGGTAATGATGGTTGAGGCATTGGGTAAGGTGCATATGTAGGAGGGTATGATTGCATAGGTGTAGGATAGGAATGATGTGAATGAAGTGAATGGTTTGGCCCTCTCCATCCTTGTTGCCAATATTGGGAGGGTTGTCCATACTGATATTGGTTCCCATGCTGCCAATGTTGAAAGTGACCAGTGTTATGATAGGAATATGAGTGTGCATTATAACCAAAGAAATGTGGTGGAGGTTCAGGAACCATACCTTCACTTACTTGAGGCCAATTTCTTCATGCTCTCATAGCATGCAGTGATTCAGCTTCAGGTTGTCCTCCTTCAAGTACAACTTTTAGCCCAGGTATGGAGGGACATTTTTCTGTAGCATGGTTATCTACACAAATTGAACATTTATTAGTTTCTTTAACATCAAGAAGACATTCTGTTAGAGGATGCTTTCTTCTACATCTAGGACAGAAAATATACCATGTCTCTTGCTCTTCTACAAGTTTTTGCTGAAACTTCAAAGAGTCTATTTGTTTACTAAAAATATTCATTATTTCAATTTTCATATTGTCCATTTTTTTTCTAATCCAATAATCATAGCATCAATAGATTCGGTTTTCCTGTTTCTATTATGAATTCCTTTACCGGATCTATATTGGTTCCTCGAGAATTTCCTATGCAAGTCACAGATATGATCAAAAGGTTTTTTAGCAATATCCCCTTGTCCTAATAGATTTAAATTATTTCTAGCATCATCAGTAAGCCCACGTAAGAATAAGGTTCTAATGGTACTTAGATAAAATTTGTGCTTTGACCTTTGGAGGATGTACATGAATCTCTCCAAGTAGTCCTCTAGCATTTCATCATCATTTTGCACAATAGTAAAGATGTCATCTTGAATATCTCTAGTTTTACAATATTCATGATATTTCGATATGAACACTGTCTTCATTTGCTCCCAAGAATTTATAGTGTTCCCTCCTAGTCCCATGAACCATTGGAGTGCTGCGTCCTTGATAGTTACAGGAAGCAACTCTAAATTCTGGGCATCAGATGAGTAATCATAACTCCTACACAAAATATCAAACTCAAATAAGAAAGAGTCCGGGTCTTCATGTACCTTACCATAGAAATGAGGAAGAGGTGATGGTGGAATGTTTTTCATTTCTACTTGTATATTAGGATTCACAATCGGGAATCCGAAAGTGGAATGTTTCTCATTTACCTGATTTTCACCACTGCCTTCTACGTGGTCTTCCATATCTGCCATTGTTTTTCTTCCACACGAACCACTCTCAACAAGCTGAGAAGGCTGACTATGGATTCCAACAGTCCCCTTCTTCCCCTTTATGGGTTGTGTCACACCTGGACCACTGCTACCAGAGCCTAAGTGGATTATTCCTGTGTGATGAGTCTGAGTTTATTTGGACTTTCTGCCTACAAAAGAAGGCCCAATACGAGTTTTGGTTTTAGATTTATCAGTATTTATTTGGGCCCTAGTGGGCTTCAGACCCATACTTCTTTTAGGCATTCATTTCAAAAAATGACAAAGCGAAATTCAAATAAAAACTACAATTTAAAAAAAAAAATAGATCAACACCTATAAATTCCTTCAAACAATAGAAGCACACTGCAAAAAAAATAATAGCAGACTTACCCCTATTGCAAAAAATGGAAAATTCTTACCAATTCAAATCACCTCCTCGGCAACAGCGCCAAGATGTTGGGTGCAGGAATTGCACTTAAGCAAACTCCTCAACACTTAATTGTCAACCCGCGGGTTTCGTAAACTTAGAGACGAAGCACAGGAAATGCCAAAAGTGGTATGAACTTTTCCTATTCCTAATCATACTTCTTAAAGGAAATGCTTTGCAAAATCAGACAAAAAACAATCGTAAAGGCAATTGACACCAACACAACTCTAGTGTTGGAATGTAAAAGAACACTTTGCAAGTAAATAAAGTAAAGGAGTTTTCACACAACTGAAACAATCTTAAATGCTGGAATGAAATTCTATGTTCATCTTCAGATAGATAGCTAACAGTCTGACAAGTGAGCCCTTGCAGAGATCTATTTTCTTCTTGATCTTCCTTCTACACAAACAACCTGTTCTTACACTGTTGCAATCTTCTTGCATTAGTGCAGGTATAGTGTTTCTGTGTAAAAGTATATTTAACCTCTCTTACTGAAGATTTATGTCTTTGTGAAGATGTTCTAAGCTTTAGGGCTTAGAGCACTCTGTTTATGTGACAAGGGACCAGCTCTTGCACCGTGGCAGAGTTTCCTTCACCAAGTTTCTAATTACTTTTGAAAATACTGAAAGACATGCTAAAAAAGGATTGCAACTGCAAATGAAATCCTGAAATAAATTTTCAATGGAAAGGAAATGCTTTAATTAATTAAAGCTTGCAGAGGAAGTAAAATTCATAAAATGAAAGCAACTCAAAGTAATCAAAGTAGTAGTCTAAGTGATTTGCATGAGTCAACTAACTTTGGCAATCCACTCAAAGTGTGTTTGTTCCTTGTTCATACGACATAAAATGAAATTATAACATGTTTATGATAAATTCATGCAACTGTTCTCAAGTCCTTTATAAATATGCATTTAATGTTGAAGACAATTACTGAAGTTAATAGTTCATTTTCTTGCAAAATAACTAGAAATGATATGCAGGAAAGAAATTCAATGTTTGCTGTAAAATAAATAATTGAACCAAAGTGCAGGAAGTCGCATGCACTGGTACAGGAAAAGGGCTTCCTGCACGATCCAAGCGAGAGCGAATTGAGACAAGGATTGCGAGTAAAGGAATTTCAGAAAAGAAATAAATTCAACTAACTCCCAGGCCATGGATCCGTTTCACACTTTAACTACCAAATAGATTCAAATCAGAATTTCAGAAATAAATATCATAACTGCTCACACCACGCAACTGCAAAAAGAAATATTCACACTGTCTTTCTGAATACCAGAAGCACAAGGGGTAAATGAGCTGGGTTGGCTGGGCCCTAGCCAACCAGCTCGTTTCCCGTTTAAGAAACGAAAAGGTTCAACATGTTGAAAAGTGTGCAACAAGAAATGCTTGTTGAGAATGCAACAAGATGTTGGAGCTTAGTGAAAAGAGTCGCCTTCACTAAGTGGGCCCGCAGGCAAATTATGGCGCAAGTTCTATTTTTGGATCCCAGCAGGGATGATCACAGCAGGAGTGACAACAGCAGGGATGATCACAGCAGGAGTGACCACAGAAGGGATGATCACAGCAGGAGTGATCACAACAGGAGTGATCACAACAGGAGTGATCAAAGTCTATTTTTAGACTGGCTGTCAAAAATAGAAAAGTCAAATATTATTGTATCATAATAATATTTGGACTATAAACTTGATCTTATTCTCTTGGAGCACTTCAGTTTGAGCTATAGATGTGGCACATGCAGCTGTCAGAAGGAAGTACGCTTTCTTTGTGGGTCAGTTGAGTTGTTGCATGCATGACTTCAGTTAGAACTCAATTAGTTGAGTTTGGTGGAGTTGATTGTAGAGTTGATGGAGTTGTGTTCAGTTTGACTTGGTTAAACTAGTTGTAATTAGTCTAACTGAAAATAGACTAATGATGAGTTGGTAAACTAATTAGTAACTCATAATGCAACTATAGAATACATCAGTTAACTCAGTTGCATGTCAGTGCATGTTCAGTTCAGCAGGGACACGTGTTAGAGGATCAGATTGCTATCAGTTGTGACTATAGTTGTGCATGAGGATTTGCACAATCAAAGGGATTGAGTATGCCAATGGATTGGCCAATACCAAGTATTATAGCCTCTACTCACGTCTTTCCCAGTGTGAGTGATTCTTTGGAGGTTAAATAGAAGTTTGGTAAACCATTCTCATTCATTCTTGAGCAGGTATTGAGCTGTGGAGGCAAGCAAGCAGCAGGGGAGATTTGGAGATCAGATCTGAGTTGTATTGTGTGTAGCATGTGGAGATAGTACTAAGTACTTGTGAGGAGTATTTTACTATGTATTGTTACATGATTTAATCACTATAATATACAGATAGTTGGGGTTTTTAGTGAGATGCTTTCCCTAGGAAAATATTGTGTTGATATATGTGAATGATGCTTCTATGTACGCCTGTGAATGTTTCTGCTTTTGTAAATTGATGATCAACGTAGAGGAGGTTATGTATTATGCATGTTTCGCTTATAAGTGTATAATCAGGATAATCTCTGTGAATATGTGTCATATTATTCAAAGATAAATTATCAAAGATAAATTAAACAGAATGTATGAAAATCATGGTGGATTCCTTGTATTACTTGATCATCAAATGTACATAGCAGTGCAAGTCCAGCCTAGAGCCAAAGGCGATACCCAAATTACATAAAAAATGAAATTACAGTCGATGGATCACTAGCTAGTTCTATTTTATACATCCTTTCATCCTTTAAAGTCGTATTCCACTAATTACAGACATTTTCTTATTCAGACCTTTCGGCCGAACAGACTAACAACCGAAACTACAAAATCGGCCAATAGTTATAAAGGAATGTGTATCTCTCTTGGCTGTAGACCATCTTTGGAAAACATCCTTGATTGTGCACCACCAATATCCTTCTTTAGTTCATCAGCAACTAAACTCGGATTCAAGGATCAAATCCATCCACGTGGAAAGATTTAGCTCACGGAAATCGCAAACAATCCTCATGGCGGTGCAGGAATCTGCCTGCACTCATCATACTCAATCATAATTAATACTAATTTCATCAATTACTTCTAGGAAATTAACATAAGTTACAAGAGGTACTTAATAGGCATGAAATCAATATAAAAATGATTAATAAAGCACTTTAATAAATCTTAATGTAAAATACGAAGCATGTGTAGGAATAGGTAGTTATCTTGGACTAGTGCAGGAAAGAGAGGTTTATGCTGAGATAAAACAAAGGTTAATGTTTATAGAAATGGGGTAAAAATAGGGCAATTTGGGACACCAACAACTACAACGTTATATACTACAACATTATATACTACAACGTTCTTGTAGAGGAGAGAGGGGAAGATCGATTGATCGACGTCCTTATATATCATAGCAGAGATATACGAAGGTAGTATGGTGGTCATAAACATCCAATACATAAAGTGAAATTTGAAAATGAAGATTCTAAAGTGATTTAATGACATTGGTATGGATAAGACTTATATTGTCGTTTATTTTTTCAATTTATCATTTATTGTTTTCAATAAAGTAATCCTAAAGTAACAATTTATATTGTTGTGAATGTATTATGATTTTCCATGCCATAGAAATTAAGTCACAATGAAGATTAGTGAAGATTCAACCCCTTCCCTTCAACGCTTGTCACTACAGATCTTGAACTTGGCAATCGTTGGATAATTGGGGTTGGCATCGAAATCTATAAAATCCATCTGAACCCTCCACCTGTCGCTACCAATCTCCAACTTGCCAATCTAATCCATCGTTGTGGTTGCAACATTAGCATCGACGATGTAGAAGCAAATAGGGTCATTTAGGTAACCGAAAACCCTCCTCTGGGGCCGCGGAGGAGTCATTCAGTCTTTTCTGCTTCAGTGGAAATGAACTTTACAACTTCACCAGTTAGTTGGGCTTCTGCATCTCGCGTAGGCGTCTTGATTTTCTCACTATACTCCCGACTGAGTTTGTTGGTTGCGTTAGTGATAAATCCTCAGTTAAGGTTGGTTATCTTAGGATTCCCTCAACTCCGACCGGGTATAGACCCCATGCTTGAACAGTTGAAACTTATTTAATTAATTCCTAGCTTGTAATGTTATCATGTGGTGTGCTTTGGTAAAAGAATTTTGATAGGGTTTCTTCTTCGTAACCTAGGTATGTTTACCAGTATGCTAATGAGTATTTTCTTCTATTGTGGTTTATCTACATTAGGGTTTCAACTGTTTTACTTATATTTTCTTATCTCATGTTCACTAGTCAGACCCATGCTCACAGTGTATGCACACAGAGTCTTCGGTTATGAATTGATTGTTTCCTTCCTTTTCCAGGCTGGAAACCTAGCCCTTCCTAGCTATAATTTTGACTCAGCGGTGTTTCCTCGAAAAAATTTCGAGTCCTATGAGTTCGGTAGTTGTTAGAATTAAGGGTTACACTACTTTCTGACATTCACAACTCCATATAATCATTATTTTTAGTTTAATGTTGAACTAGGCTAGCGGGTTTTATTCTCGTAGAAATAGTTTCTAAGCAAAACAGGGCCTCCTCACCCTAAGAATGTTGCGAGTCCATTTTATGAATTTCAGGAGTTTCAACCCCGAACCCTGTGTCAATTTGTAAATATTGGACTCTTATAAATCAGTTTTCCTCTCGGCAATTGATGGTTTAACAATTATTGCACTTTCATTTTCTTATAATACATTTCCTCTCTAGTCTATTTTTCTGTGCGCAAATCTTGTTTATACGTTTGTGTCATCTCTATGTGAATTTTTGGAACAAGTTTTGTAGATTACACTAAGTTTACAATCCTTCCCAACAATACAGTGCAGACTTGCTCTCGACTCTACAAAATTATTAGGTGGGAAAGATGTTGTATAGAGAACCACCTAATTTCTTCTTTATTCACTTCAAGGTTAAATTATGTTACCTCTCTAGTGTTCACAGTTCCATATAATTGTTATTTTCAATTTAATATTGAATAAACCTTTAGGGTTTTACTCCCGTACTAAGTTTTTCTAAGTAGAAGACCTTTGCTCACCCCAAGAAGGGTGTGAGTCATTTTTATGAATTTCAGGGGTTTCAACCACGACCCTATGTGAATTTATATATATTGGACTATTATAATTTAGTTTTCCTCTCGACAATTTATGGTTTAACAATTATTGCACTTTCATTTCCTTATAATAGATTTTCTATCCAATCCAATTTTTTGTGTGAAAATATTGTTTATATGTTTGTGCCAACTCTATGTGAATTTGTGGAATAAGTTTGGTACATTACAGTAAGTTTACAATCCTTCCCAATAATGTGGTGTGGACTTTCTCTCGACGAGTCTGCAAAATTTTCAAGTGTGCAAAGATGCTCTATAGACCACCACCTAATTTCTGCGTTCTCCGCTTCCAGGTTCAATTACGTTACTTTTCTGTCATTCACAGTTCCATATAATCATTATTTTCAATTTAATGTTGAATTACACTTCAGGGTTTCATTGTCATGGCAAGGGTTTCTAAGAAGAACACGATCTTCTCACCCTGAGAAGGGTGTGAATCATTTAATGAATTTCATGGGTTTCAACCCCAAACCCTATGTGAATTTCTATATATTTGACTCTTATAAATCAGTTTTCCTCTTGGTAATTGATGGTTTAACAGTTATTGCACTTTCATTTTCTTATAATACATTTTCTCTCCAGTGTATTTTTTTGTGTGAAAATCTTGTTTATATGTTTCGGCCAACTCTATGTGAATTTTTGGAATGAGTTTGGTATATTACATTAAGTTTACAATGCTTCCCAACAATGCGGTGTAGACTTTCTCTCAACTCTATAGAATTCTCAAGTGGGAAAAGATGCTCTATACAAGACCACCTAATTTCTGTGTTCTTCACTTCTAGTTCCATATCATTGTTATTTTCACTTTAATTTTGAATTACAGTTGACCGTTTTATTCCTGTAGCAAGGGTTTCTAAGAAGAACACAGTACCCTCACCCTAAGAAGGGTGTCAATCATTTTTATGAATTTTAGTGATTTCAACCCCAAACCCTCTGTGAATTTGTATATATTCGACTGTTATAAATCAGTTTTCCTCTCGGAAATCAATGGTTTAACAGTTATTACACTTTCATTTTCTTATAATACATTTGTTGTAAAGAAATAATAATAAAACAATAATATTTAAAATTAAAAATATTGATATTAATTTTTAAAAATAGAATTGAACTAATTAACATTCTTATATATTAATTTTATATAGTCATACTTTATTTAGAAGATGTTGCATTTTCTTGAGTTGTAAGAGTGTTTTAGTTGGTTTGGATATGTAAGATTGACTTGTAAGGATCATAAACATCCAATACATAAAGTGAAAGTTGATCATGAAGATTCTACAATGATTTAATGATATTGATATGGATCAGATTTATATTATCGTTTATTTCGTCAATTTATCGTTTATCATTTTCAATAAAGTAATCCTAAAGTAATGATTTATATTATTGTGAATGTATTGTGATTTACCATGCCATATCAACTAAGTTATAGTGAATATCAATGAAGACTCAGTCCCTTCCTTTCGACACCTATTGTTATGGATCTTGAACTTGGTAATCGTTGTTTAATCGAGATTGGCATTGAAATCTGTAAAATCCATCTCAACCCTCCACCTGTTGTTATCGATCTCCAACTTTCCAATCTCATCAATGGTTCTAGTTACAACCCTAGAAAATAGGGTCTTTCAGGTAATTGAAAACCCTCCTTTGGGGCCGCAGAGGGTCAATTTGGCCTTTCCCACTTCAGTGGAAATGAGCTTTGCAACTTCACTAGTTAGTTCGGCTTTTGTGTCTCATGTAAGCATCCTCCTTTTCTCACTATACTCCTGATTGAGTTTTTTGGTTGCGTCAATGGTAAATCCTCAGTTAAGATTACTTATCCTAGGCTTCCCTCAGCTCCAACTAGGTACAAAACCCATGCTCGACACCCTTTGGTTTATTTAATCAATTCATAGTTTGTAAGGTTATCATCTCGCGTGCTCTGGTGATAGAATTTTGCTGGGGTTTCTTCTTCGTGACCTAGGTATGTGATCCAGGTGGATATTGGTGGTTTCTTTCAGTTTTTCAGTTTCCTTAATTGTAGCACAATTTACTATTTTGGCAGTTTTTTGGGTACTAAAATTCCAGAGCCGTTTTGAGGCCCTAAATGAGTATCTGGAGATCTTTCTCCTCCAAAGTACTGAACAAACTCTTATCACCGGTCATGTGGAAAGAAGCTCCACTGTCAAGAAACCAACCGCTTCCCACCATGGATGAAACCATGCATGCAAATAGTGTGAAATCCAACTCGAACTGTGAGGCCAGTGCCTCACCTTTTGATCCTTCCACGGATCCCTTCTTGGATTTCCTCAGTGGACAATTTGTAGCAAAATGGCCCACCTCATGACAATGAAAGCATTGCACTTTTGATTTGTCAAACTTCTTCCCACCTTGAGAAGAACGGGATTGGGAAAGAGAATCCTTCTCCTTCCCCTTCTTCACCTTACTCGCTAAGGTGTAGTTTTCTTCATCCTCCATGGATGAAGAACCATCTCTGGTGCTTCTTCTTATCTCCTCCTGCATCAGATCTGACCAAAGTCGTTCCCAATCTGGCAGTTTCTCTCTTCCATTAACCGAGTCCTGGTAGCTATGCTAGCTCTTAGGAAGACCGAGGAGTGCAAGACTCACCATGTCATCATCAGCTGTCGCGATCCCTACACTTCCAAGCTCATCCATGCATGTGGTGAGCTTGTTTAGATAAATAGAGATCGTGTCACCCTTTTCACACTTGATATTCCAAAGCTTGTCTTTTAGCACCAACTTCCTTTGATCACTGCTATTCTGATATAGATCTTTCAATGTTTTCCACATTGAAAATGGTGTCTCCTTCCCATGGAGACTCGAGACTATGTGATCTCGAACTCCCTCCAGAAGGATTCTCCTTGCTCTAGCCACATATTTCTTCCATTCAGCCAATTCAGCAGCACCAGTCGACTTGGGGACTTCTTGATCAATGAATTCCTTTAGACCGTTATCCTCTAGTACTGCTTCCATGCGATCCTTCCAGGCTATATAATTCGAACTGCCATCAAGGGCATATTCGAGTCTTAAACCATTGAACGCCATAGTTGAAATAGAGATGTGATAAGAACTCAATTTCTATATTCAGGAATCACAAACTTCAAACTTCTCCTTTCTTTTATGCTGTTCTTCCTTGATCACCTTTGCTTCGATACCATGTAGAAATTCCCACTGTAGATCAACATATTATGCAATATACTAAAACACAATATAAGATCTACTTCTACAACACTTTGCAGAAGCTTAATCACATATGAGCAAGATCAAGAGAACACATATAACTGATAAGAAGAAATCAATCACACATAAGACAGAAGAAATAACCCGGGAAAAGACTCAGTCTAAAACCCCAACTCTGTATTATCATAAAAGTGGAAATGTAGTCCAGATTACAAAAAGAATCGGCTCACAAGCTATCTTGTTCTCTCTGCAATCCCTTTGCTGCTCATAGACAGTCAAAGGCCTCTCTCAAACCTTCTCCTATGCACTCCAAACCTCCTATTTCTTTGCGCAATTTCTCTTGGGGTCCAGTGAAGCCACATGTGTGAATTGGCCTCTTCACACACTCACTAACCTCTGATCCAACTACGCAATCCTGAAGGAGATCAATCCTTCTCCATGGATGAGTTTCCTTTATAGGAAAAATCCATCCAACTGATAGTACGCTATCCCTCCTCTCAGCTCAACTGGGTCTCTGTCTAAACTGACATGCATGATTTATTCATGAGAGAATATTCAGTTATCTGAAGGCAACAGTTATATGCAAGCATGCATTAACTAACTGAACTCACATTAATTTAAACAAACAGTTTAAATCAATCTAACTGGACTTGACTCGGTTAACTGAGCCAACTAATTACAACTCAAATTAGAACTCATCCTTATCTCTTTAGCTGATGGATAAATTTCTCAATTAATAGAGAAACTGTTGCATGTCCTCACATAGACTTCGTGTTTGATTTTTCACAACTAATTAACTCAAGGTGAATTAATTAATTTATTTTCAAAGAGCTGTTAAGTTCAAATTCGAATTTTACTTCCTATTTTAGTCCAGGGACTGACTAAAAATAGGAATCCATCCCAAACTACTAAAAATAGAATTTTATTTTTATCACTTCCATTTTTCATTCCCTATTGCTCAATCCAGCACTGGTACCCAAACTGCTATTTATAGCACTGTTATTTTTAGCATTTCTTGTTGCCATTTTCAACAAATGAAATGAAGTGTTATTTATATTGCATCTTTGTACTTATGGTTATATCTGTAATTTGTTGCGTTCATGTTTAAATTCGGATTAGTGGTGTCATAGAAGCTTGCTCTTTCTTCGTTTTCTTTGCATGTCCCCAATGAGGTCGGGATGTAAAGAGTTAGGGCTTGAACTGGTCGAACCTTTGCAAGACCAATTTTTCAAATCTAGACGGCCTCCCATGGGGGAAGAAAAGAAAGACGAGCGATTAGGATATCCTATCAAAATATTGCTCGAGGAGGCCCTCGAGAAACAAAGGAACGCGATGATGAATAACTTTGCCTAGATCCTTCAATAGTTTCCCACCAACGATGCATCCACATCTAGCAGCCACTCTAGAGGCATCACTCCTTTTAAGGTACAATTAAACTTTGAAATTCCCATATTTAAGGGCCAAATAGATGCAAACGTCATAAATAAATGGTTAAATCTGCTAGAAGGATATTTTTTTGTTCATGATTTTTCTAGCTAGGAAAATATTACTTTTTCTCTTCTCAAATCTACCCCCCACATCAAGGACTGGTGGAAAACCTACTGTGAGCAGAAGGATGAAAGTACACTCTCACTGTTTTCAGACACACCCACATTGAATTCATTATGGGACGCCATCAAGGAGCAGTACTATCCTGTCGGGAGCTATGAGGATAAGTACATAAAGTGGACCACGCTGCGGCAGGGAAGGGACCAAGACATGCCAGATTTTACCAATGTTTTTCGTACCCTTTGCACGAAGTTGGGTATCAAGGATTCTGAGAAATATTTGGTACTCAAAACCGCGGATGCCTACACAGGTACATCTAAGATGAGATGGAGTTCCTGGACATCTCCTCGCTCGACACAACATACTTATACACTGTCAAGATCGAGCAGAAGTAGACATATATGGAGGTAGACATATTCTACCCCTTTGAAGTTGTCATATGAATTAAATGGTTAGTAAAGGTGGATAGGTATCAATCCATGATAACCATCAAAATACCTACTTCATGACACATCTCACATTGCTAAAATTAAAAAAAATGATAAAAATCAACTAAATCATGATGATGATGATGATTAATGTCCACTAAGACCAATGTGGTCTATTAGACCTCAAGAAAAGAGAGTCTAATTTTTATTCTTTGAAATCTTGTTTTTGTGATCAAGGAGCAGGGAAAGAAGTGTTACAAGATCACTATAGTTGGGTTGGCTTAATAAGTCAAGAAAATTGGAGGCGTGGTTGATGATAGGGAAATAAGAGTGGATGTGGCCAAGAGTCGAGCAGTCTAAAAGGAAGTGATTTTCATCTTCCACCTTCTTAGTATCACAAATTTGACAAATTATATTGTCCCAGGGAGTCTTGGGAGTAGACCACCGCCCAGTCTCACTCTGAAGCTCATGAGAGTTAGTTCTAATCCTAGCGATGTTCATTTTCTTCTTAGTGCTATTCAACATAGAGAGATAATTCTGGTTATCAAGGGTGGGTTTGATCACCTCCTTATAGTACCTGAGCTTCCTTTTACCCTCTATCTCCTTAACATCTCATATCTTGTCCTTAAAACTGGAGGTAATACTATTTTTGATACTTTCCTCGCTTCCCATGGTTATCTCCTCCTTAATCCCCCAAAGGTTGAGCCAAGACTGAGCATCCTGATGTCACCAGCGCTTGAAGTGCATGTGGGGGTTTTGACTAACATTAGAAGCAATTTTTTGGAGCCTCTTGGAATCCATATTGTGAAGCTTCTTCTTATACATGATATATCTAAACATAGCCTCACTTTCAATGGGGAACATACCAACTTTGATCAAGAGGATAGGATAGGGAGTATTTCCCTTGATCTTGAGGTTGTAGGCTATGAATTTCTTTTAGATCATCTTAATCTTTCTCCACGACTCCCTAGATATATTTCACCCCCAAACTTCACATCTGTATAAAATAGGGGGTGACAAGAGTCTCAAAGAGGAACCTTTTTTTACTCCAAATGTAAAGATCGGCCGACTTATCGTTGTTTTCAAGCTCATAATAAGCTTTCCAACCTCCAATAATTATTTTCTTGATGCTATAATTCCAGTTGAGCTGATGAGGAAAGTCAATACCCAAATATTTGTAAGAAGAAACTTGCTCAAGACAATGGTTATCATAGATGAAACTATCATGGCTGATATTTTTAGATTTAATGATCATGACTTTAGTCTTGTCAGTATTAATTGTCATACCCATCTTGGAGCAGTAGACATGAAGAGTCTTAAGTTGCTTGTCTAGGTCATCATGGATCCTTGCAAGAAGAACGGTATCATCAGCATAAAGGAGAAGAGTAATGATAATACTAGTGAGCTTGGTGCCTTTGCAGCCTGTAGTTTCCAGACACTCCTCTAGTTTACTGATGTAAATACCAAAAAGGGTAGGGGAAAGGGGATAACCTTGCTTAAGCCTGATATTACATTTAATATCTTTAAACCACCCTTTGTTGGTCTTAAGGTTGGCAATGGAAGTCTCGTAGAGGGGATCATAACAATCCTTAGTTCATGAGGAACCATGATCTCTGCAATCCTCTCCTGGAGCTTATCTTGGGAATAGTGTCGAAAGCTTTTCTAAAGTCCAAAAAACAACGGAAGAGATCGGTTTCACTATTGCGACATTCCTCTGCGGTGATCCTAAGGGTGACAAGGTGGTCGATGGTCGAGTGATGTCTCCTAAAACCAACTTGCCCTTTTGCTCTTTTACCCTGGTTCTCAAGCCAAAAGCTAAGCTTTTTTCTAGAATGAGCCCATAAAGCTTGGCTAGGATGTGGCTAATCATAATGGTCTTGTAGTTAGAGGGAACGCTTTTGTCGCCATTTTTGAAGATAGTCACAATAAGGCTTTGTGTCCAAATCTTAGGGAAGCCATGGCTTACAACCAAATTGAGAAGCTTGTGGAGATGAGGAATGAGGATAGATTTTCCCATTTTAAAGATCTCAGCTTTGTAACCTTCAATATTTTTGGCTTTCCCATTAGCGAGCTTATTAATCCCTGACTCAATGTCTTCGAGAGAAAAAATATCATCCTTAATAGGAGTGTTTAAGATTGTGCCCATGGTGTCTGAAGAGTCATACAATTTCTTAAGATAGTTATCCCGATTTTCTAGGGGGATAAAATGAGTATCTTTAGTTTTATGAACAAGCACATTCCGCTAAAACTTTTTGGCGCAACTTTAGAAAGGTGGAGAAGATGCTCTTATCTCTTATTAATATATGACATCTTCCTCTTAATGAGAGCTTTGTATATAGTTATATTCTAGAGCTTAATGCTTTCATTAGGGGCATCTCTGATTGCTTTCCTGGAAATTTTATAGTCTTTGTAAAATTGACCCTCACTTTACCATGGAGATTGTTAATCTGTAAATAGGTTTTGTTACAATACCATGGCTTATCAATATCAGGGGCCCAAAAAATCATAACACATTTTATATGTCACACTCATATGATATATTTTTTAATTAATCAATTTAATTAAAAGGAAAAAAAGGTCATAATAATTTTGCAAATAAATCTCAACCTTTGATTTGTGAATACACCCAAGAATGTTTCATGGAGGTTAAATCCTTACCATTCACCTAATAATTATTGATAATTAAATTAAATTTCTTGAAGCCCTATTCTAATATAGACACACCTATGGCATAATTATTAATTATTAAAAAAAAATAACAAATATATATACATTTAAAAAAAAAATGTAACAAGATTTTTAACTATGAAGATTCACCTCCACTTTATCATGGAAATTCTTAACCTATAAATAGGATTTATTACAATATCATGGGGCAATACCATGATTTACTAATACCACATGCCCAAAAACCATAAATATAGCTACTTTTGAAACAAATCTATTCACGTAATTAAAAAAGATAACCAACAAAATTTCGAATATTAAAATGTTTAAAATATGCTTTTAAAAATAAACTAAGGCATAAACAAATTGCTATCCTCGTGAAAATATTTAAATACTTCCTTATAATTTATGATTAATCATACTTTGTAAATGTATATTTTATTCTATTATATGTTTATTAGATAGGAGCAAGGGATTAAAGTAATCTCCTCATGTAATTTCTACATTCACCTATATATATATATAGGGGGAAATGTACATGTCTTAAGTTGGTGGCTTGAGTGAGTGTGAGCAGAGTTACTTATTCCATTCAATCACATTCAATTCCAATAAACATGTTTGCCCCTGTACCTGTATAACTCCACCTTGGTGTTGAGCCTCACAAGGTTGATTTCAACCCTTAAAGGCTAGACATTTGAGGATTGGATATGAAAAGTTTCACTCACATTTCCAAATCATACAAGTTAGACATGAATTTACTTCACATTTCTACCACTACCTAAAGTTTGGACCATTTCTCGATTTGTGCGTGTCATCCTTGCGCAGGGGCCATGCTAATCTTCTCTATATCATTCCAATTTTACCTAAAGTTATCCCTTATGAGGCCACCTTAAGCTTCATTGTAGTTGAACTTTACCCAATAAGAGAAACTCCTCGATTTTCACTATTAAAATCACTATTAAATTTAATTTTTTAAGTAAAGTTATAATATATTAATTTAATATATATCCATATACATATATTAATTTAATAAATTAATTGAAATAATTAAATATGGTAAATAATAAGTAAATGTTCATAATTATGAGACAAATTTAGCAGCCAGAGATGGCTGTCCTCACTGTTGGTTTGACAAACTGAGTTTGATAGGTTTTTCCACCTTTTCACAACAAAAATAAATAAAAATAAAAAATAAAAAAAAATAAAAAAAAATTTTACCATATGAAAAATCTCAAAATAAAACTAGAGATATTGGAAAATATGAAAGATATTTGCAAGGACAAATTTACAATCGGACAAAACGGGGAAGAAGTAAGAAATATGGGATCTCGATATTTGCGACCCTGATTTAGGACAGCCATTCCATCCAAATGTCAAGCATGTGGAAACGTGGCCAAACGCGTGAAAGACGTGGAATGCTAAACATCGTGGAAAATGCATGTGAACGTCATTTAATTGGCATGAGCTCTTCCCAGGTCAACCAGCGAATTATAATTGACTCATAATTTAAACGGAGTCGTCGCCAAACTTGATCATGAATCCTTGTTTTGCGCGTAGTCTAATAATGAGGGGAATTTTATATTTTTAAATGAATATTTTTTTTGGTTTTATTCAATCATAATTTTGGTCATAATTTGAGTATATATATATTATTTAAATAGTATTTTTATTTAAATTATATTTTTAATATAAAATAAATTTATTATATTAAAAAAATGATGAGATATTAGTATCTTTTAGATTTAACAATTTAATGATAAGTATAGTAATATGATTTAAGAATAATTTAAAAAGTTTATAGATTTTATTAAAAAAATAAATTATTAATTTTATTATTTTATTTTATTGATAAAATTTTATTATAAAATATTGTTTTTAAATTTTAGTTATTTTAAAAAGATTTATTACATATAAATATTTTTAATATTTTTTATGTGATTTTTATGTGATTTTTATTGAAAAATTTTGCTAATTTATTATGGATCACGAAATCTAAATACAAAAAATAAATATATTTTATTAAAATTAAAATATTTGTATTAATTTATTTTATTGATAAAAATTTATTATAGAATATTGTTTTTAAATATTTGAATTATTTTAAGAGGATTTATTAAATAAAAACATATTTATTAAAAATTAAATAAACTTATTAAAATATTTAAATTTATGGACATTGAGAGTTTTTTGGAAAATTTAAATTTATTGTTTATTATTTCAAATTTTTATAATATTTTATGTCTAAGTGTTTATTTTGGAATAAGATATTTAAAATTTTAATTTAATTACTATTTATTATACTTAAAAATCGATGTTCTATTAATTAAATGGCTCTCCAGGTGAAATACTTGGAGAGTGTACACACACTCATGCAATTCACGCTATGTTTCTATGTGGAGAACAACCTAATACATATAGGCTTTCACACAATGAGGTGGTTTGAACCACTCCCTGAATATTAGGATCTGAGATCTAAAGTTAGAATCTCAATCCTATCATCACTATAACAACTTTCTAGATTTAGCTTTCTCCATTATCTCCAACACTCCCCCTTAATGGAGAAAGGGCACTGAACAATAACACATGCCTGTTGGTCTAGTCTCAGCTAGGCTTACAATTAAACACATGAAAAAAAAACTTGGTAACAGAGTTTTCATTTTTGTCTTCTTGCTTGAGAGTCCATGCTTGTTCATCTTGAGTTGAGGCTTCATCTTCACTTTCCTCGCCATGAGATAGTGATGTCTCTTTGCCTCCGTTCTTCCCCTGTGAAGGAACACTTGAATTCTTGTTCTCCTCAGAATTATGACAGGCTGGATAGGAGAATTTTCCTTCTCACTATTTTTGGTGTCAATCAGTTGAACGTTAGCATGATGTCTTCGCCATTCATTAATGCAACTTCTTTGTTAACTTCATAAAGACATGGTGTTTTCAGCCATGCTTCAAGAAACTTCAGTTCTTCTTCAAAATTTGTTGTTGTTTCTTGCCTCCCAATATCTGCACAAAAAACAATGTCAGATTTATAAAGAGGACCACATTTACTTTCATCGTCCTGCTCCTTCAGGAGAGCTTTCATTTCACCATCTCTCCCTACTTTATCCCTTTCTGCTGTCACAATTATGCCTTCACCTAGTTCTGTTGTTGCAAGCATGTTCTGCATTTGATTTGTATGTGAGGATAGGCCTTCCTTCTCACCAAACAGTAATTTATCAATAAGATGTTCTTCAATCATCAAATCGATCCATTCATCATGAGGTATATAAATCTCATCAAACTTGATTTCTGCATCAGGAAGACTTTCAGATTCTACAATAGTGGATGTGTTTTCATCGTCACATATTTAAGTTACAGGCACAAATTCATCACCCATCATTGCATCTTCAATTTCACAATCAAGTATGGGATCATTACAATTTAACTTCTCATCAGTTTTGTTTACTTCTACCACATCTTTGCAATCAGCTTCATCTGACTCGTCCCATTGATCTTCAATCCTTTGTTCTTCTTCACACCCTTCCTGAAAAACAACTCGTGAGTTTTCAGTCTCACGTTGTTTCAGAACATATAGAACCTCTTGATAAGCATGGTCATTAATAAAACCACCAAGTCTCATGAAAAAGATATCATCAGGATCAAATATGTCTAAAAGTGCATCCATATTGAAAACAATCTAGCTTATCCCTCTTCGAGATTTGTTTCCAACTCCACACGGTCCTCGAGCTCCAACAACGCCGTTACCTCGCATGCGGGAAACTTCTCCCTTTGGCAACTCTTCCACTGTAGAACCTTGTAGACTGTGGTTTCTATGCCACGCAGGTTTTAGTGCCCTCGGCGCTGGCGACGAGAAACTAAACGACCTCTTACAAGCTGGAAACACTGTCAATATCTAATTCTGATGCACATATTTCTGAAGATGGGTTCAATCAGCAAAAAAAAAAATGCATTTTCTGTGGCATATAATAATTTACAAGAAAATTTCCCAAATTGTTTTTTAGATCTCCACAACCTGCACCTTCTAGGTTACTCAAGATAATAAAATTTCTAGACAATTAAAAAAAAAAAAAACCAACACAAACATCAGACTAAACCCTCGCTGCCAGGAAAAAAAAAAAAAAAAACCCACCTTCAGATGCAATGTTGCTAAAGTTTCTTCGAAGGAGAAACTATCGAATTCCACCTTCTCCAAATTAACATCAGGTTTGTAAGGCACGGGAATCTCTCCCTCCTTTTCCAGAGGCAACGTTATCTTGCCAAAGACAGGGACGTCGTTGAACAATCTGCCACAACAAAAATGTTTGCGGCATGACCCAGAAGACAATTTCAAATCTGCGGTGTGAAAACAGAGATGAGTCTCTGCATTGGACACTGGCCTTGCTTGAGAGCGATTACTAACCGTCTAACATCGTGTTCT
Source organism: Pinus tabuliformis (assembly GCA_031772625.1). Taxonomy (NCBI): domain Eukaryota; kingdom Viridiplantae; phylum Streptophyta; class Pinopsida; order Pinales; family Pinaceae; genus Pinus; species Pinus tabuliformis. The sequence goes on along the minus strand of CM062811.1, from coordinate 1,190,869,551 downwards.
CCAGCAATCCAGTAATAGACTAGTGCAAGCTTTCTCCTAACAGCGATCAGGGATCTCCTTCGCTGCTTCTCGGTGCAAACTTCCTTTGTTGCAACTCACCTTCAACTACAAAATTGATAATTCGCTTCTAAACTCACGCTGCTTCACAACACAGCTTCTCCCGCAATCACACCAAATACAATGCTCAACACGGCAAACACCTCCTCATGCTGGCACACATACTAGTTGACGCAGTCCACAACGCCTGTTGTCCATGCTTCACTCTCAGCTTACAGGATCGACAATCCTGAAGCTCTGATACCAACTTAAAAATCGATGTTCTATTAATTAAATGGCTCTCCAGGTGAAATACCTGGAGAGTGTACACACACTCATGCAATTCACACTATGTTTCTATGTGGAGAACGACCTAATACATATAGGCTTTCACACAATGAGGTGGTTTGAACCACTCCCTGAATATTAGGATCTAAGATCTAAAGTTAGAATCTCAATCCTATCATCACTATAATAGCTTTCTAGATTTAGCTTTCTCCATTATCTCCAACAATTATTAGGTGGATGGTAGGGATTTAATCTCCACTAAATAGTTTAGAATATTACATATGAAAGATTGAGATTTATTTAAGAATTAGTTATACATTTTTTGTTCTTTTAATTAAATTGATTAATTAAAGAAAATCCTTGAACATGAGTTGTGTGTTGGAATCACAATTGTGGTTAGACCAAAACCAGCAGGCATTAGTCTCCTACAATGCTAGGATCCACGAGAGGCTCTTAGTCCATGTCGTGAAACAATGAGGAGCGCTAAACCCAATGTCCAACATTATGGTTTTTTAGGTATGTGATATTAGTGAGGAATAGTATTCACCCATGTGCTCTAACAAAGCCTATTAACATGTTATATTCACCCCTATACTGTAACAAAACTTATTCACAGGTTAAAAATCTCCATGGTAAAGTAGAGGTGAATCTTCATAGTTAGAAAACTTGTTGCATGTTTTTTAAAATGCATATATATTTAATTATAATATTAAACTTTTTTATAATTAATAATAATAATAACGATTTCTGTATTCAAGCTTCTGTGATCCATAATGAATTAAACAAAGTCTTTCGGCATAAATCACATGAGAGAATTTTAGTCGTTTCAAACCAACAAGGGTGGAAGATGCAGACCATGGCAAAGACTTAAATAGAGAGCGATGTAGAGACATTATTTCAAGTAATATATTTGAACAATAATGTTTAAATTATAATTTTAATTTATTAATATATTAAAAACAAATATTATTAAGTAACAGCTATATTAAACGGCTAGTTTTTGAAAAAAATATTTAAATAATAATATTATTTCATTAATTTATTAAAAACATTAATAGGTAACCACTATATTAAATGGTTAGTTTTTGAAAAATAATATTTAAATAAATTTATTAGTTTATTAATTTATAAAAATATTAATATGTAATAGCTATATTGAACGGTTAGTTTTTGCAAAAAAATCAAAAATTAAAAAAAGTTACCTATTAATATTTTTAATAAATTAATGCAGTTTAATATACTCGTTACCTATTAATATTTTTAATAAATTAATGCTGTTTAATATACCCGTTACCTATTAATATTTTTAATAAATTAATGCCCTTTAATATAGCCGTTACCTATTAATATTTTCAATAAATTAATGCCCTTTAATATAGCCGTTACCTATTAATATTTTTAATAGATTAATGCCCTTTAATATAGCCATTACCTATTAATATTTTTAATAAATTAATGTCGTTTAACATAGCTGTTACCTATTAATAATTTTAATAAGTTAATGGCCGTTTAATATTTTTAATAAATTAATGAAATAATATCATTATTTAAATATTTTTTTAAAAAACTAACCATTTAATATACCCGTTACTTAATAATTTGTTTTTAATATATTAATAAATTAATATTATAATTTAAACATTATTGTTCAAATATAGTCGTTATTTGAAATTAATTTGTTTTTAATATATTAATAAATTAATATTATAATTTAAACATTATTGTTCAAATATAGTCGTTATTTGAAATTATGTCCCTACATTGCTCTCTATTTAAACCTTTGCCATGGTCTGCATCTTCATCTGGCCCTGATGATGAACCACACTTGGTTGGAAGCATCTTCATCTGGCCCTGATGATGAACCACACTTGGTTAGAAAAGAGTCCGCCAAAAAAATTCTATCATGTAATTTCTACCTAAAGACTTTGTTAAATAATAATGATTTAAAATAAAATTATAATTTTATAATCTTATGTTTGTGTTTTTTATATGGTTAAATTAGTAATAATCTAATTTTAAGATGACTATTAAAGAAGATAATAAATCGGTATGTAATACTTTTGTTTATAAAATAAAATATCAATCTCAAAATACATACACTTAACCATTAAACTCATTAAAATTATATAAATATAAAAATTATAAATTTACATAATTTAAAAATAATAATTAAATTTAAAAAATTTCATAAAAATTAATACATTTACTAAGTTTAGAAAACTTCATATAACATGCTCAACTTTGACGAAGAATATGATTTTTAAATATTAATTTCACTATCCAAGTTTTTAGGATTAACATTAATTTCACTATTCATATTTCTCATTAGATTTAGGATATCATATTTTTATTCATAAACATATTAATGGTTTTCTAGCTATTTCCATGAGCAGTAGTCTAACTATTATGCTTTTTTGTTCTGAAAGTTATGGAAATTTCTGTCATATTTTGAAAAAAAATTGATAGAGATTTTTGTAAATTAAAGTAAATGCTGTTAAAATTCATAATTTTAGGTGCTCTAGAAGTTTTTGATGGTGCTGAATACATTTCCACTATCAAAAACATGATTCAAACGCTGCATCTACAAGATTTTTTTATTTTTTTTTACCTAAATTCCTGCCACTATTAGCTATCCAGACAATTCCTCTGCTTCTGTAAATGCTCTTTTCCATGAAAATAATTCCAAAAAAAACAACTATCATGTTAATGGAAATTGAATAATGATAATTTCCAAACTAGTTTCATGCAATAATGTAATAAGCTATACAAATATAAAAATAATGTATGCATCATTATTGATGGAAATTGCATGATCCATTGATGGGCACTGAATTTGCCAAATCCCTCATGGCAGGGGCATTTCGCACCAACTATATTTCCAAATTAACTTAACGTAAATACTTGGAAATAGATTCAATTCGTGTGACCATGCGTTGGATTTTCCAGGAGGAAAGATAAGTTCAGAGATAAAGGAAAGATTTGATTTTGAACTGATCGTGCTCACGTATCAGATGTTACTTTGTGCTTATCAAGATTCTTGTTTTTGTTGTGGGTTAAGAGATCTGTTTATAATGCACTTGAGGAATCATCAACTTTTAAATATTGAAATGTTTAATGTTTATTTTTGTATTAAAAGTGAGTTATTAAAAAATAAAAATAAAAAATTGGTGAATTATATTATATATTTAAGAATCTGGAATTATTTTATTTATTTATTTTTTTTATTTGTGTGTGGTTCACGGATATCCTTCGGCCTATTTACCCATTTAACTCCAAGAGCTTTTGGGAATTGACCTTGTGACTTTTCATTTGGCGAGGCCCCGACTTGACCTATTGAGCTAACCCTTGGGGGATAAGAATCTGAAATGTTTTTTTATAGTGACTAAAAATAACTCTGTATATGTACATATATATATATATATATATATATATTAAATTCAGTAATTTTGTTTGAAATTTAATAGAAATTTTGAAAAATAATAAATTTTAAATTATTTTTTTAATTCATAAAATTTTTATTTATATTTAAAAGTGTATTTTAAATAATAAAAAACCATAATTTTACTCCATTATATTACCAAATTTAAACCTAAAAACAATTTGATATTACTGATTCTCTCTTCAGGGTGATTAAAAATCATCAATGTTCACCTGCTTGCGATTTTAAAATGATCTTGGTTTAAAAAAACAAAAAAAACTCTCCCAAACATTAACCCCGCTCTAAACAGTAAAAGCTCATTAAATCCCTGTATAATATGAAAAAAGACAAACCTAACCTGAATAATTGACCAACCTACCTGTAAAAGCAAATCACTAACCACTCCCTAAAGGGTAAAAGCTCATTAAAACCATGTGTAGCATGAATAAAAGGTGAGCCTAACATGAATAAATGACTAACCCTAGCATGAAGACAAATCACTAACCCTTCCGTAGACAGTAAAAGATCGTTAAATCCATTTGTGTAGCTTGAATAAAAGACAGACCCACCCTACCATGAAAAAGGGGTAGACTCTAACCATATGAAAAGTTTCAGCCTTATTTTTACAGTTTATTTGATATGTCACAGGTTCAAAATACAGATGAATCTATACGTGTATATGAGAAATGGCTCTTTGGTAATTTGTTCAAGTTTTCAGAGTTGAATAGGCAGCCCATACAAGTAAAAGCAACATTGAAAAGCTTTTAAGAAAGTTCCCTGAGTGCCTTGAAAAATGAGAAGCAGTATTTTCAAGATTTGAAAAATGAAAAGCAGTATTTTCAAGATAAGATCAACCATTGATGACGCTGGAAACAACTAATCTTTGTCAGAAGTGTTTGGAAATCAAAGTAAACGCTGGAAATATTCAATTTGCACCATACAACCTGATGTAGCTTTTTGGGCTACAACGGTTTTGCTTTTAAACATCAGTAGCCACTTATGCAAAAGAACATGATTAAGGGCCTCATAACTGGAGCAAGTCACACCAAATGCATCTACAAAAGGAGCAAAGAGTTCATCATGCTCAAGCAGGTCCAAGCACAGAGGAACTCTTTGTAATGCTACAGGTGACTGAAATAGAAAGCCCCATGGTTTTTCCTGCCATCTTTTACCCTCTCATTCCATTCCTTCGGGGATTTATATTCAAGAGGTAACATAAGAACCTTGGTAATGCTGCAGGTGACTGAAATAGAAAGCCCCCAGGTTTTTCCTGCCATCTTTTACCCTCTCATTCCATTCCTTCGGGGATTTATATTCAAGAGGTAACATAAGAACCTTGGTAAGAGATGCAATCAATTAAGAACGTAGCAAAATTCCTCTCCGACCCCAGTGCTTATTAAGACAGATTTTATTCGCACACAGAAATATATAACTAAACTTATTACAGAGATGTAAATCCTTGATTTACAAAGGAAAAGCTGGATTGCAATCTTAGGGCAGATTCGAGATTATTCGACCCAAATTACAGACACTATAGGCAATATTGGCACACAAACACAATCTCTCTTTGTTAAATTCGAACCAGCAACATACCATAGAATTTCAACAAAACATCAGCTAACACACTGATGTGCAGAAAATAAACAGAGCCTATTCAGCACTATCTACTAAAAGATAAAGTAGCTACAGAAAAGCAGAGACTTGTAAGAGTTTTAAACGACCATGGGCACAACCAAATGCCATCCAGGGCATAGTAGCCCTCTATCAATGATTCCTCAAAACCATGAACTCTAAGCTCTCACAAGCACATTTGCTGGATATATATACTCAACGCAAAGACAATCGTTCTTTGGATTCAAGGTGTTCGCCACCTGTTGAATGCATCTGGATCCCCAATAGTCTGTATTTCCCTTTCTCTTAAGGCATAGTAGCCCTCCAGCAAGGATTCCTCACAACCCTGATACTCTCTGCTCTCACAATCACATTTGCTGGATATATATATACTCCAGACAGAGACCATCGTTCTTTCGATTCAAAGTGTTTTCCGCCTGTTGAATGTCCATAGTTAAACGCCTCTGGATCCCTAACATTAATGTATTTCTCCTAAGGTTGTTACAGTTCCATGTCTGCAGGGATTTGTGGAGTAATTGCCTGGAGGTTGCCTCTTAATTCTTACCACAGCGAACTTCAACGTGGCTCATACATTTTCGTATTATCAATCGTTTTGCCACATATTGGGCAACTCTCAGAAATCTGTTCACACGGGATCCAAGGTGCTGACAGTTCTCGGTCTTAAATTTACTGCAGTACAAATATGCCATATATACTTGTCATGTTTGCACTGTCCTTCGGAATCTTCCCCATGAATGTATGGGGCGTTGAGATCAATACATATCCAACTTGGAGTTGGAAGTTGTATGCTTCTACATAAATACGAATGCCTTACGATTATTATCTATATAACGTATCAGAGTTATTACTGCATTTGCATAGGACATCCCTATAGGGTTTCATTCTAAATTAATAATGTACCATATTCTCAATAACTCACTCCTATGCGGATGATAGCCATGTCCACTTAAATTATATCAAATAGTTCGGATTAACGGAACCATGTTATAACCCTTGAAGAGCAGACACCACAGATTTTGGTCAAGTTTTGTTAAACAGAACTATGGAAGATTGATTAACACAGTATGACCCTGTTTAAGTAATTTGTCCACCATAATATAAGTTTGAAGGTCAATTCAATGAGTTCGGTTTGTGCTTTGGAAAATTAGCAATATATTTTCCAGGAACAGATATATTATCAACCTTTTCAACTCTTCATTTTTAAACTGCAACAACCCATCCTTGTTAAATGTGCTTGTAGATCGAAGGTTAATGAGGTACAGGACACACCTGTAGCTTACCGATCACTTAAGCTGTGCAAACCAGGATTTTCCATCCCCGTTTCCTCGAAAGAACACAATAAAGAACCACACGACCAGAGCACTTCATACTAAATGCCTTCACAGTGGGGAGGAAAGGGAAAGAAGCTCTGGCCAGTCTAGCATGGAGGATTTCCTCCTACCATTTCAGTCAGCTGAAATAGGACCCATATGCACTCACCTGTCAGCTTTTCATCATTAGGAAAAATAACGGATTGGTCGCATTATACTAAAGTCTCATTTGCCATTGAAGTAATTCACACCTCATCCCTGTTGTTAGTTCACAGATGGAGGACGATGGAAAAACTAGAAGATCAGCTCCATGTATATGAGATGAAACATGCCTTTTCAGTATGCAGCACTTCTCGTCTAACTGTTCACGATGAACTTGATATGAATGGTAATGAAAATGATGCCTTATTATAGAGCCTGTAAAAGGACCAATAGTACCTTCATAGGATCACAACCCACATATATTTCTGTTGATAAAGGGTAATTCGATCATATTTAAAGGCTAGGATTAATATAGCCTTAATTAATCGTATTGAGCAGGCAAAGTTTGTCGTTAGACATTATTAAGCCTAATGAAAGCCAACCCAGTACTTGGTGTTTAGGTACATAACAATTGGGTTAAACCTTATTTCTGTCATGCTCACCCTGTTCTAGATGAAATAATCACAAGCATCGTTATGTTAATGAACACTGGCCTGTAATCAGTTTTACCTTTTTTGTATGGAGTATAATCACATTTTACTGTAGGCAAACAACGATACCACCACTTTCTTTGATAGAACAGGGAATGTTTTCTATTTATGAAGCATATTCAAGCAACCAATCACCAATTTCTCTGATAGAGCAGGAAATGTTTTCTATTTATCAAGCATACTCAAGCAACTAACCAACCATGCAAAATGAGTAACAAGCTTCAGTTACTGTGAAACATTATCTCAAAAGATGTGAAATGTAACAGAAAACTATAAACACAAGTCATATATACAAAGTACTTGTAATATTCAAGACTTGATTAGGATACAGATTTAGAAGAAATTCTATATTTACAATTATCACCATCATGCACGAGACTCTTGACAAGGACCTCTTATTTGAAACGCAGAAATGGACCAGACAATCAATAGCCCATCAGCCCACTAAAAGAATAAAACATAGAAGCCTGGAACAAGCTCCTATGTCCAGTGGAGAATAATATGTCGTTTGGAATAAACTAAAGTTGACGTACAAAACAATTCCAGTTACTAAAAATAGAGAAATATAGCTCATATGTAGCTTCATCTAGCTTAGACAAGACTATAAACACCATGTCCGATTAGTTAATAAAACTGCAAGAAAAACTGCGATGATAATAACTACAGTCTATAATGAGGAACAGCTCAGTTTGCAATTGCATCCTGTATGTACAAGCACCTTTCTAAATAAACTCCAATCCTTCTTCGCAACATCATTTAGATATTGCAAGATTGCAATTCCCTTCAGGTTAAACCCAGACCTTTTCCCCTCTTTGCAGTGGAATCCCCGATATGCAATAGTGAACCACAATATAAATGACACAGGCACCACCTACAAAATGGCACACTATTTTCTGAGGAAATCCTAAAAGGAATCCGCAATGTCCTCCTGCTGCCGTGCAAGATATTTCTCTCTCCGTTCTTTCTGCAGCACAGAAAACTACATTCAAAATTTGTCGCTACTTATCTGATCTACAAACAGAGAAGGTAAATTGAATCTATAAATGACAACATGCAAAAGCAGCGTTAATTGTACCCATTCATCTATGACCCCTTCTGCAGGAGCTGCTGCTTTTTCGGTCTTGTTATTCTGAGGCTTCTTTTGGGCTTGTTTAATTTCTTCTGCTTCAGCTAACCGCTTCTTCAACTTCTCCAGCTCCTACCCAAGAGAAATTTTATCGTCCACAAGTCAGAAAGAAAAATACCAGAAAAGAATGTTGAAGTAAATGATGATAATCTCCACACAGTTTAAACTGCAGTAATTACCGCATATAACCAACATACTATGCGAGACCTGAGTGTGTTTGATTTAAAAAACAACAAATTGCATTCTTAACTGTCTTGGAAGATCAATCCCGTGAAATCATGAACAAAAACTGGGAAATGTATAAGGCCATGGGTAACCAGAGACCATGAATCAAAATAAGGTGGCCCTGTCTTTATGGCTCCTTGTCATTGTTAAGTTTTTTTTGAACGGAGAGAAGCTAGGTGTATTTTTCGTGTATGTGTCCATGTTGTGGTGCATTGAGAGCACTGAATATGGTCACTAGTACAAACCCATCTAAATTTGGGTCTGATACACCTTGAGGTTCTGGCCCATCTAAATTTGGGTCTGATATAGACCTTGAGGTTCTGGCAGAGATATGCATCCTCAAGCTTTGGTACATTTAGGTGCATATCAAATAATGGATATCTGAAGTTAATACAAAGCGAATGTATTGAAACTTGAAATTTAGAAGCAGATATATGCATCCACAAGCTTTGGTACATTTAGGTGCATATCAAACCTTGATTTAGTTAGATGTGTCTGTGCTGGTATATTCTCGAATCCATCCTAAGAAGCTAAGAAGCCAAGATATTGTAGAAAGACAAATGAGATCGTTTCAATGCTTAAGAGAATGAGAAGTACCTTACAAGGGCGTTGTGGATCAAGAAAAACTACTTGAAGTACTGATTCCAGGGCCACAAATTCTTTATGCTCATCGAACTAAAACACCATGCCAGGAGAGATTCTCGAATTAATTTCCAAACCAAAATCTCTTCTGGAAATTTTGAAGCTTATTCTCCTCTATTCTGTAAATTTGAATACCAAATACAATCCGAAATCCATAAAAAACAGAGAAAATAAAGCATAAAAAGCAGAACTTATTTACCAGTTCAGGGATATATTCGGTGCCCTCTTTCACTTTCATGCTAACAATCTTAAATTTATCCTTGATGCTTTTCTTTTCTGCTGGATGTTCAGGCGGCTCAATGAATTTTGCAACTGCAACCCCGCTTCCCCATAAGAAGGTTTAGAGTATGAACTTAAAATAATTACATATTAGTTATGGGGAGATGCCCAAAGGCCCATTCTATAGCCCAGGTGAGGTGTGGTGTGTGTGGATGTGTATATAAGAGGAAAATTTCAATGGATCTCCCTTGTTCCCTGGAACATCTGGATGGAGTGCAACTCATCCATCAGCCATAATGGGATTCAGCCAGACTCAAACCTCACTCACGCGAACAACGCCTTTGAAACTGTGAGTTTGAACCCCTGGAATAACCCATTAGGCTAAAGCAAGGGGCTATACGTATATGATACCCTGAGATTGAGTTTAATAAGCAAAAAAGCGGGTGTAAAAACCCTGATATTGATACCAACTCGATACCCTTGAGTTCTTACCTGATGCCAATATAGACTCTTTGGGAGCAAGAATACCACCAGGAGGTCGCATATAGCAGCTCTTCGGAGCATTTGTTTGAAACTAAACAGGAAACAGAGTCATTTCAAAACATAGTCTTACAAATAAACTGTCAAGCACAGATGTCAACTCTTGTGTAATTATTATACTCACTTTGAAGGCCACATATGATCGACTGACATTCTTTATTCTCACAGCACTTGATACTTGCTGTCCAGGCTCATCTACACAAAAAATAATCATCGGTCAATTGAGCCAAATTACAGTAGGTTCACAGATGGTTCTTCATAGGCCAGCAATCATATTACTGTTGAATTAAATCCTAACAGAGGATACGCCACTGATAACTAAATTTGAACAAAGGATATGCCCACTATTGGGCATATTAATTTTGAATCAAAACTTAACAGAGGATATTCCTCTTTTGCCATTTTCTCTGCAGAGAAATATAAAATTACAGTGTGTGGACTTTTGCATTTTCTTAATATACTATGCAAGATTTTGGGCACACTGCACCTATAAATTTTCTTCCAACAAGAGTTTCGACTGATCTCTTTGATGATTGAAGACACAAACCCGAAAAAAACATGTTAGAATATAAACTCTGTACACTATTTAACCAGAAGTTTTACACAGTTATAAGAGGATACTACCATTAATGACTTAATCTTCAACGAAGGGCTTGCAATTTAAAAATCTATCACATAAACAACAAGAAAGCGATGAACTTACAAAGAAAAAATAGCTTCCCCTCAGGATTGAGACGCAGGCGACGCCTACTTATGAGTGTTGCTTTGGCCATGGTGGCCAGGGACATATGCCTATTATTCTTAGTAGTAGTGGCAGCAACAATAGGCTGTTGTTCCTCGGATCCTCTGGACCAGAAAGGCATCATTTTGAGCAGCCTCCAGACCATGGAAGAACTCTTGCCTCCTGCCTCCATCTCCACCATGATGATCATATAGCCAGAACTTCTCCCCCGGTAAATCGTGGAATCCCTCGCCCTCCATTACGCAGTCAACGTAAAATTCAACATTTCCTTGGGAGCTATCGTCAACGCCAGAATTCCTCCTCCCATCTTCCACACAATTTCATGTGTGCTCCACCTTTAACTCGTCAAAAACCACTGGCTGCCGTGGAACCAATAAACAAATGTGAATGGACTCTCCACTTCCAATAGTATTTCTCCCCAAAAAGCAGTTGTCTTTTCGTCCAGTCGCCTGCCGTGTTACCAGGGGTATTTACATGCTGTCACATCTGCACCTACTCGAAACGTTTTGACTCATTTTAATCATTTTATATTTACTACTCTCCAATTAATCCATAGGTTTTGACGACTCCTTTTCGCATTAATACATTTTTAATCATTTTATATTTATGATTGCTATCCGCTTTATTCGGATTCAAAAAATAATTCATTGCTATTAATTAATGGGAACGTATTGAAACAAATCAAAGCAACTTTACAGAAATTGAGGTGACACGGAAGGATTTTTAGAATAAGCGAAATGTATTGAAAAGAAAAATAAATAATTTAATTGTTGGTCTCTAGGGCTACTTATGGGACTGAAATCTAGAAGAACCTTCTAGGATATGACGTTTGGGGTATACATTAAGGGTGTAGACATTTCACAAAGGAGAGTAAACCTGGGTAGCTGTAAAGTTTGAAGGAGAGTAACCCGGGGTAGTTGTAAAGTTTGGATGAGGTTCTTTCATGGAGTTGGGATTGTAAGGGTTTAGAAATTTCATAATAAGAGTAAATCTCAGTGCCGTTCAAGCTTGGAGGAGATTCATCCCTAGAGTAAGGATTGTTTGGTTGAGAATGATTATTCATTAAAGGTATTTGGTGGACCCTCTTTATTATGGTAGTCTTTTAAACTATACAGAATTATTAATTATACATGAGGAATTATTGTACTCCTTTAAACTATACAGAATTCTTAATTATATATTAGGATGTGGGCTCTATAGTTGAAGCTTTGGTCCTTGTTAAGGGAAACTCCTTTTTTGATCTCATAATCCAAATTTTCAACATGCAGCAATGGGGAGAAAGGTTTAAAGGCCACCAAAAAAGTAATGGGGAGAAGGGTCTAAAGGCCATAAAAAATATAAAGGTTAATAAGACCCTTTTTCCATGACATACTAATGAAGAAGTGGAGGTTCTAACTAAGATGTGTGCATTGTAACCCACATTATCAACATGCAACCAAATATAAGGCGCCACGGGGACATCAGGTAAACCTAAAATAAGTAGGCCTGTTCTTACATGAGAGTGGTTCCTTTACTCACAAAACATTGAAGGTGAGGTTGACAATAGGAGGAACAATCGGAATCCTCTTTAATTGATTCTTGGAGAATAGTTGGCATTTCCTATAGAGATAAAGAATGAATTATGTAGGGGTTCAATGCTTGGTTCGGGAGAGAAAAAAACATGCTCAAAGATAGAAGTATTGTGGTAAATAGTTCTAGAGTTAAATGGAATAGTGCTAAATTTGGTTCTATTGGAGCTTAATAGTTGAGCTAGGAATTATTAGAGCAAAGGAAGAATCACAATTGACACATAGTGATAAAGCTTTGAAGAGAACCTTTGTAATCTAGTTGTCTCATATTTAATAAAAGAATCGAGTAGGCCATTTCAAATGGAGTTTTCCCATTAGGTTTCTCTGGGTTATATTCATGTGTCATTTATTGCATGTTTTTGTTGCTTAAGGCATCGAGTTCCATACCTTTAAATTCTAGTAACAATGAATTCACAATATATTATAAACACAAAAAGAAGAAAATATCAATTAACTAATATGGCGTTTGTTATTCCATGTTTTTGAGTCACATTAGCCATAGGCTTAATGATTATAAATCATGAAATAACAAATTGGCATTCCTCAAGTTGAGCCCAGCTAAGAATCAATGTCAAGACACCCTATGGAGGCTAAGATAACCTCCCAACTTTAGGTCTCAAGCTAGCACTTGGACTAGAGAGGGTAACCCTCAAAATGAAGTATAATTTATCAGTTACAGAAATAATTATGGAATAATAAGATTAATTCAGAATTATAACCAAATTCTAAAGATTTTTTACTAAAAAATATAAGTTGACAAGATAGTTAGTTGCATGAACTTGGAATAAAATGGTCTAAGCAAATTCCAGTTAAAAATACAAGATTTCATGAAACTGAATGCATTATTCATATTTAATAACAAACAGATTTAAGCAAAATAGATTATTGGGAATCTTCATGAGAATCTAAATAATCTACACACATATAAGGGAAAGATTGAATATTTATAAAAATAAAGTAAAAAACAAGAAAGTGAAAAACAATAGAAAAGAAAAATTGCTCAAACACATTTTTAATAATCAATTGAATGAAGGCTTAGGCATCAATATCGATTATTAATTGCACATTAGGAGGTTTTATTTCATTCAATTAACATTTCCCATATTATAATCCTTGAGCAATGCATATATCTTTGATGGCAATATGAAATTAGATTTTGAAAGAACAATTATGCATAGTGAAACTATTCAGAATTGAAAATTTGATAAATATATTAGTTCAATAAATAAAAATATGATAACATAAATTGCTACATAGAAATAAGGTAGGTGAACATGAAATGTTGTAACTACATTTAAGATTTGTAGACACTCGTAAGCTTAGAATGTGAGTTCTTACAATTCTAAAATGAAATCAAAACAACAAAGAATTGACCCCCTTCGATTTGCTTAGGCTTTTGCTTTTAAAGTAATTTTTTTTTAACTTCCCATCACAACTAAAATATAACTAATTGCATGTGAACAAATCCACGTGTAATTATATGTTATTTTCCCTTTTAATTGTTACTTTTTTGGGAGTGAATTTTGTTTCCTAGACTCTTTCCTTCTTACAATTTTTTCCTTTCCTTTTATTGATGTTGACACTGATGCACTAGCCTTGGGTTGACTTATAGATTTGGTTGCTTCCCTCCTTTGATGTGGAAAAGCAATGTACCCTTCATTGTCCTCATTGGCATCTTCAACAATTGATTGTAGTGGAATAATGAATTGAGCCCTTTGTGTCGAGAATGATTCTTGAGACATCCCTTTCCTTAATTTTTTCAGTGTTTCCCATTCTATAAGAGGAACCAAAGGTTATTTTTTAAGTTATAAATAAGCTATCTCTAGCCTAGACTGTAGGTTTTAACCCTATACAAAAATTACCCGCAATGAATTCTTAAAATAGAAAAATATACAACGGTGAAAACATAAAACAAATATACACAGATATTTTCCCCTGGATCCCAAAATCGGGACTACCAGATTGATTTTTCATTATATTCCTTTCAATGTTACAATACATATATATACATGTTGAAGCATTCATAAACCTCAATCCACTAACCCTATATTAGAACATAATCGTAGTTCCCTTGATTGGATCTACAAAAATACCCTGGGTAGACAACCATCATGCTCAACACCATGTGTAAAAACCATGCACAAAACCATGGCTAGGTCCGCCCACCATATTTGGGTCCGGCCCCCATCCTTGGGTCTGCCCAGCTATTATTGGGTCCGCATAAAATAAAAAAATTCTAGGCACTACCCTAGACCCCATGACGCATGGAAAGAATATAACACACACCCAACCTTCTCCCACTTGTTGTTTTCTTTCCACATTGGAGACCGCAGGAGAGCTTAGTCATTGGTCTAGGGATGAAATGTCCATTGTTTTTCTACACCAAGAAAACTTCTCTGTTCTCACAGACTTTGTCAATGAATCTACAACATTCTTCAAAGTGTCCACTTGATCCAGGATACTTTCGCTTATAGATGTATGAAAAGAATCACATGTAAAAATTGCAGCCTAACACAGAATTTTAATGTACACACAAGAAAAGAAGAAGAAAACACATAAAATCATGACAAGAAGACACCAAGACTTGATAACGGAGTTCGTCCAACTCGGACTACATCTTCGGGCCTTGCTCGATCAATGGGGAGACCTTCATATATTAAATGGCATGAAAGGAGGAGAATACAATCATCAGTTGCATAAACGGAGGCTATACCTCCATTCTGGACAATGGCTGTGAAATGGAGACCTCAGATGGAGAGATGGGCAACACCAATGCATCCGTGGCGTTGAGAGGGGCTGATAACATCTAAAACTTGTCCAAAATAGACAAAATGCACTATCGGCCACCTAAATGCTCTCTTGCCTCTAACATCATGCTGAAAATCCTCCCTCCCATCCTTTTTCCAATCATTGGGCTTTATATGCGTCATTTAGGACAAAGGCTGCTTAACAATCGGGGTTGTTTTGTTTACAATGGAAATCGTTAGGTAGAAGGGTCGACAGGCACAACAACCCTCTAAAGTAGGCCTTTTTCGTTCCAGGCGATAATACATGAAAAACCTTGAAAAACATTAAAAAGCCCAAAAGTCTGGACCTAAAAATTTATCAAATCGAACCTATAAATCCATTGAGTCCGATCCCGATCGCAAATCACTATCGTTGATTTCATCGACCTTGTTGCGGGGAATCGTCGATCGTTGATCGTTGATTTGCTGATTGTCGATCCACCGATTTAATCCTGGTCATTGATCTGTTTCCCGATCCGACGGCTGAGATTGCCCATCGCTGATGGCAGATCGCAATCGCAACCACCCATCCATCCTTGTGTTTTGCCGATCCGATCGCTCTTCGTTCACCGATTCTGATCATCCCGATATCGCCGATCACTTGCTCCCGACTCTGATTTAATCGGAGATCGCTGATCGGGGATTCCGTTGCTGCTCCTTAAGTCCGCCCCTTTGGACCCTTCAATTGTGATTTTGCCTTTTAAAGGCTTAAAGCCATTTTTAAGAGAAAATGCCTCATTTTCAAAGGAACTAAGGCAAACTATTTCTGCCACAACTTCATGATCCAGACTCGGATGGCAGTGCCGTTTGCACCATTGGGATTAGGGTGACGAGCACTTCGATCTAAGGTCAAGATGCCTACTTTTCTGCCACTTTGAATTTGGAGTTTTTCCATGACATTGTATCTGAAGATCCACCTCGATCAATCCTCCCCATTGAGGAGATTTTGGACCGCCAAAAGCTTTTATTAGTCAATTGGAAAGTGAGGGAATTGTTCCCTCACCTTTTCCTTCTCCAGCCATTTGACCTTGCTGGGGTGCATTCCCTTAAAACCCACTTGAAGGTATTCCACATCTCCTCGCCGTGAAGTCCTGGTCCTTTTGTCAAGAATGATGTCTTTTGGTAACTCATCAAGATATTCAGGTGCAAAATCATAAATTGTAGGAACTGTGCCCACCTAATTTGTGTCCATGATTAATGGTGGCTCATAAAGCTTCAAGTTCTCTATGTTCACTACTGATTACATCTGCATATAAATCGGCAAATCAAGACGAAAGGCATTGTTTCCAATCTTCTCCAATATGGTGAATGGACCATACCGGATTGGTCTCAACTTCTTCCCTTCTCCCTTCATCCTGTCCTTGCTGATGTGGAACCACACTTTGTCGCCCACTTGGAATTGGTGGTCAAATCGGTGTTTGTCATGTCAAGCCTTGTAACGGGCTTGACTTTTCTCCAACTGCTCTTGTACTACTTGGTGAATCAATTGGATTCACTAAATGGACTGTTGAGCTTTGTTCCTATCATTACATCCACTGGAGCCATCTTCCCTTCCAAAGACCATACCAAAAGGGTCCTTTGGCAGGTAACCAAAGCATGTCTCAAATGGTGAACGTTGCATAGATGAATGCATTGCTCAGTTGTAGGAATGTTGTACATATGGGAGATGTTCATCCCATAACTTGGGATGTTTCCCACAATAGCCTTGTAGCAAGTGTACCATGGTATGGTTGACAACCTCTGTCTGTCCGTCAGTTTGTGGATGGAATGTTGTGCTTCTTTTCAGTTTGGTGTCCATCATCTTCCATAAATTGGTCCAAAACTCTCCAAGAAAGCAAGAGTCCCAATCTAACACAATAGATGTGGGTAATCCAAAATGGACCCAAACATGCTGAAAGAAAAGAGAAGCAGTCTGCTCTACAGTAATCTACTTTTTACAAGGCATAAGAATACACATCTTGCTAAAATGGTCAATGACAATATACAAGTAGTCGTGACTCTTTTTGGACAAAGGAAAACCTCCTACAAAGTTCATTGTCACACTTTCCCATGGATGACTCAAAATAGGGAGTGGTGTGTAGAGCCCGAGTTTTCTATTAGAGGGCTTTGAAACAAAACACATTACACAACCCTTTACATAGCAAGTCACAATGTTTTTCATATGAGGCCAAAAACAAAATCTTTGTACATGACAAAAAGTTTTTGTTGACACCAAAGTGTCCAGACACAAGAGAGGTGTGGGCCTCTCGAATTACATGTACTCTTTCCCCTATGGGAATACACAATTTACCAAGGTGATACAACAGTTTCCCCTGCAAGTGATAGTTGTCCACCTGTGAACCATGGGTTAGTTTTGCATAAATCTCCTTAAAGTCATCATCGTTAGCATATTGTTTAGCATAACTCTCAAAAGATAATGAAGCATTATGCAAAATAACAGAAGCAGAAATAGGAGGGCGAGATAGCATATCGGCCACTTTATTGCTAGTGCCCTTATTATACTTTATTACCAGATGAAACTGTTGAAGAAAAACTATCCACCTGAAATGATGAGATTGCTGCAACTTGGTTTGTGACTGAAGGTACTACAAGGGCTGATGATTCGTATGGATGATGGTCTCCTTGCCGATCAGGTAGTGTTTCCACTTTTTCAGACTCTGCACCAAGGCATAAAGCTCCTTGTAATAAGTGGGATAGTTTATCACACCTTGAGAAAACTTCTCAGAATGGTAACAAATCGGCTTCTTTTGCTGCATCAGTACAGCTCCCATGGCATAACCGCTGCCATCGGTTTCGATCTCGAATGGCTATTGGAGATCGGGTAAGGCTAAGACTGGCGCGGTGTTGATTTTTTCCTTCAATGTTTCAAAGGAATTCTGTTGTCTTCCTCCCCATTAGAAGACCTGTTTCACACTTGTCAATGTGTGCAAAGGTGCTGCAATAACAAAGAAATTAGCAATAAATCTCCTCCAATACTGGACTGCACCTAAAAAGCTGCAGACCTCAATTACACTAGTAGGCTTAGGCCAATTTACAATTGCTTCAACTTTAGAGGGATCAATTTTTAACTGACCATGACCAACAATATGACCTAGGTAACCCAAATAGGTTTTCCCGAACTCACACTTTGACAATTTTACAAAGAGTTTTTCGTTTTTTAGTACATCAAGCACTTTCTTTACATGACACACATGTTCAACCCAACTCTTACTAAAGACAAGTATATCATCTAAATATACAAGAACAAATTCATCAATGAAAGGCTGAAAGAGATCATTCATGACCCTCATAAAAGTGGCTGGAGCGTTGCAAAGCTCGAATGGCATCACCATCCATTTGAACAATCCCTGTTTGGTTTTGAATGTGGTTTTCCACACGTCTTGCTCTGTGATTCGGACCTGGTGATAACCACTACGCAAATCCAATTTTGTGAAATAAACAACATTCTTTAATTGATCTAATAAGTCATCAATGCGTGGAAGAGGATAGCGATTTTTCACCGTAATTTTGTTTAGCGCGTGGTAATCCACGCACATCCTCCAGGTGTCGTCTTTCTTTGGAACTAAGGCAATCGGTGAACCACACGAAGAGGTGCTCGGCCTGATGACCCCTTGGTCCAGCAATTCCTACACTTGTTTCTTGATTTCCTCCATCTCAATAGTCGACATCCTGTACATGCTAATATTTGGCAAAGGAGTGTCATGATACAAATGGATTTCATGTTGGATTTCCCTCTTCAGAGGTAATCCCTTCGGTTCCTGAAACACCTCATCATAATTAGAAATTAATTCAGATAATTCCTGTGTATGTTCCTGATCGCAGCCATGGAAAGCATCAACGAATTATGCCTCTTTTTCCCTTATGACCATAAGCATGCAAACCTTACTGGAATTCACCAGTCTTTTCATTTGTCCAGCGCTTACAAGGCTGGCATTGATTTTATTTTGATGAGCCCTTACTATGTATTCTACCCCATCTTTTGTGATTTGGTATTTGTTTTCGTGACGAAAGAAGATTGCCTTTTTATCATATAGGTATGGGCTCCCTAACACCATGCCACAGATATCCAGTGGTATTACATCTAGTTCTACTTCGTCTACTAGATTAGAAGCAATTACAAATTTGACCTTACACTGTTTGGTTACATTCAGTTTTTCTTTATCATGTATCCATCCAAGCGGGCAACGTTTCGGGTGTGGTTTTGTTTCTAAGCCAAGTTTCTTTACCAGGGATTTTGCAATTAAATTTGCTTGGGACCCAGTATCAAACAAAGTTTTAGCTTTAGTGTGATTTACAACAACTCTGATATGAAACAGTTCAATTCTCTTTCGGTCATTAGGAAGGGACTCATTTACAGAACTGGTGCCTTCATGTGATTCAGAATTAACATGAGGTGTAAGAGTACCTTTTGTTCCTATTGCTGTGATCAACGCTTCATCTCCAAAATCCAATCCAAGGACTTCCTGCACCGTTGCCACTGTCTTCTGCTTCCCTTTTCCTCCATACTTCTTTGGATGCTTTTCTGGGTGTTGTTTCCAATAGTGATCGTCATCGTGGCCTTCCTTTTTGCAATGATTGCAATACGGTCATTCTCCCTCTTTGGCTGTTGCCGTCTTCTTCTCCTTTCCTTTCCATTTTGCTTTGGATTTGCCATTGGGAGGTTTGAACGATGGCTTTCTGGAATGATCATATCTTTCATTTTTGCCCCTATTCTCAATATGAATTGCCTTCACGCTGGCTGAGTCAATAGTGGTTGGTTCAAACAACAACAATGAATTCCTAAAATAGCTATGCAATAAGCCAATATACTTATTTACAACTTCTGGTGTATCAAGTGCAATACCTAGATTAAGTGCTTGCTTTCTAAACTCCTCCATAAAACTCTAAACATCCTGACCTTTACCTTGTCTTAAATACTGCCAATTCATTAAAGATTATTGCTTGTATCCTAAGGGATAAAATTGTTCCTTTAACGCATAAATAAAATCAAGCCATGAGGAAAAGAGTTTACCCACATTCTTACTGCTCTGCAATATGCTCTCCCACCAAACGAGAGCGGTGCTACTTAGCCATAGAGAGGCCAGCTGAATCTTTGCCTCATCCTCCACAATCTGTTGAATCCTGCAGTAGACCTCATTTTGCCTAATCCAATTATTAAGCTTTTCTGCATTACTTTCACCATTAAACATGGGAAGATCAAATTTCACATCTAATTTAAAGAAAGGTTTCTTAGATGCATCCTTTGAATTTCTATGATTATGGTGGTGAGAGGAAGGAGAACCTTCACTCCTGGAAGGAGAAGGAGGGGGTTCTTCTCCACAATTCCCATGTGCTGAACCTTGTCCTTCTAGGTTTCTCTCTTCTGCTTTCTCCAGCCTTAAAACCAGCTGATTGATATTCTCTACCATTGAATAGAAGGTATTTCTGAAATTACGCTCCTCTTCAATATGAGCCTCGTCTTCCATGTTTCTCCTTCAATGTGCACGCCCTACTTCGAGATCGAAAGGTTCTAGTTCCCCTTCACCTCTTTGAAGCCTATTTCTTGTTAGCATGCAAACATGCAATTCACATCTAAAAAGTCCTGCTCTGATACCACTTGATCCAGGATACTTTCGCTTATAGATGCATGAAAAGAATCACATGTAAAAATTGCAGCCTACCACAGAATTTTAATGTACACACAGGAAAAGAAGAAGAAAACATGTAAAAGCACGACAATAAGACACCAAGACTTGATAACGGAGTTCATCCAACTCGGACTACATCTCTGGGCCCTACTTGATCAATGGGGAGGCCTTCATGTATTAAATGGCATGAAAAGAGGAGAATACAATCATCAGTTGCATAAAAAGAGGCTATACCTCCATTCTGGACAATGGTTGTGAAATGGAAACCCCAGATGGAGAGATGGGCAGCACCAATGCGTCCGTGGCGTTGAGAGGGGCTAAAAACATCTAAAACTTGTCCAAAATAGACAAAATGCACTATCGGCCACCTGAAAGCTCTCCCGCCTCGAACAACGTGCTGAAAATCCTCCCTCCTGTCCTTTTTCCAATCATCAGGCTTTATATGTGTCATTTAGGACAAAGGTCGCTTAACAATCAAGGTTGTTTTGTTTACAATGGAAACCGTTAGGTAGAAGGGTTGGCAGGCACAACAACCCTCTAAAATAGGCCTTTTCCATTCCAGGTGATAATACATGAAAAAACTTGAAAAACATTAAAAAACCCGAAAGTTTGGACCTCAAAATTTATCAAATCAGACCTATAAATCCATCGGGTCCAATCCCGATTGCAAATCGCTATCGCTGATGTCATCGGCCCTATCGCGGGGAATCGCCGATCGCCGATCCACCGATTTAATCCTGGTCGTTGATCTGTTTCCCGATCCGACGACTGAGATTTCCCATCGTTGATCAGCAGATGGCAATCACAACGGCCCATCAGTCCTTGTGTTTCGCTAATCTAATTGCTCTCTGTTCGCTGATTCCGATCATCCCGATATCGCTGATCACTTGCTCTCGACTCCGATTTAATTGGAGATCGCTGATCGGGGGTTCCGCTGCTGCTCCTTAAGTCCACCCCTTTGGACCCTGTGATTACAATTTTTCCTTTTAAAGGCTTAAAGCCATTTTTAAGAGAAAATGCCTCATTTTCAAAGGAACTAATGCAAACTCTTTCTGTCACAACTTCATCATCTGGACTCGGATTGGAGTGCCGATTGCACCATTGGGATCAGGATGACGAGCACTTCGATCTGATGTCAAGATGCCTACTTTTTGCTACTTTGAATTTGGAGTTTTTCCATGCCATTGTATCTGAAGATCCACCTAGATCACCACCTTTACCAGCAACACCTTTTTGTTTTCAACCATATCGCTCACAAATTGATACTGAACATCAATGTGCTTTGTCTTCAAATGATAAGTAGGGTTCTTTGCCAAGAAAATTCCACTTTGGTTGTGTAACACCCTCCTCCCACATCTACCCAAGTAACCGACCAACTGAGGTAAACATGTGATGAAGAGTTACTATGATATGATTCAACTCTTTTATGTGTTAGTTAAGGAAGTGGAACTGACGGAACACACTACACAAACCTTCTAGACATATTATAGAACCCCTAGGAGCCATCCAAACCTTCCAGGTGACTAGCCCCTGAGACAAACTGACCTTTTACTACATTAAACCCTCAGTTGCTCCCATAACATGGGCATGAGTGCGACTAGAACCCTATAATTGCTCCCATAACATGGGCATGCATGTGACTGTGGACTTTCCCAGGTAGTTTTGTGCTTGTGACTCTGAATTCTGTGCCACTTTCTCAGGGCCAGGGCTCAGGTCACAGCCCAAAACTCCATGAAACTTCCACAAATGAAAGATAAATTGGAACAATGATACAAATGCAGTTACTTGAAAAAGGACTTTACTGGACCCCTACTAGAAATGACAAACATTTCATCAAACATGTCACAAATATGCATTCTACAGGTTTAAACAACAAATCTGAGCATAGGGGTTTCATACTTATATGAGAATCACTAAGAAGCATTGATGCCTCATCACAATAACTGCATTACCATCTATTAAGCCATATGTTCATTATACATTCAGTGATTAACCAAAACATGATGGGAGACATACATTTTGATTGTTATAAATTCATTCATAACCAACATATAATCAATAGAAATATCAAGGATATAACAACCATATAAGCCACATATAAACAAGTATATTTACCCATAAAATACCAAGGATAAAGAGAGAGGTATGGGACTTCCATGAACCGCCTGACCATAGACTAGGTTGAACCAAATATTTCTTTCATCCAGTCACCTTTGTGCCATATTCCAAGCATGAATGTGGGATCTCATAAAAAAAATCAATCAAAACCATCCAGGGTTTCTAGAGGCTAAATCACATCAACCCTCAACTAGTGATTCCACCTCATGGTTGGACATCACTAACCATCCCCAGATTGGTATCTACCGAAGCTATCCAGGGCTCTAGAGCGTTTGGTCCAACCAAGGCTTCTAGGACTAATAACTCAACCCATAGTTATTGTCGGGCCTCGAGAGAATTTGTCCAACCAAGGCTTCCAAGACTATTAACTTAACCCACCAAGGGATTCGAGAGCATTTTCCCAACCAAGGCTTCTAGGACTAGTAACTCAACCTAAGTTGTTACAGAGCTTCTAGAGCGTTTGTCCAAGCAAGGCTTCCAGGAACTAGTAACTCAACCCACAACCAAAGGAACATGAGAACTGTTAGCTCTGCTACATACTTCAGCATTTGGAGGACCAAATATCAGCTCAGCCATGAGTTTATGCAGAAAAGGCAGATCACAACAATCTTTTCCTCCCCTCTCCTCCATTTTCCTTATACTCCATAGCCCCGCCATCGCTGTTTTTCCTCCTAAAACCTCTCCATCCCCTGTTTAAACCCTCCGAAACCCAACAAAGCCACTGTTTAGCCCCCAGTCCTTAATCGCAAAGCGTAAAGTCTAAACCCATAAGACCATGATCATGTGCCCTCGCGCCTCTGTAAACTATCATCACCCATCATCGCAACTGTTGATTTGTTGCACCCCAATCTGACGGTCCCACGCCACACATAACTCGCCCAGTTGTTCCCCGCCGTCCGATCATCCCCGCCGTGATTGGACAACAGTCACTCCTCCCAATCCCGCGAACTACCCGCGCATTAACCCACGGGGAACGCGGTTTTCGTCACGTCCCATCCGCCACGCGTTGCCCGATGGATGTGATCGCTGGCCTTTGTACGTTTACCACTCGCCTCCGATAAGCGGTGTGGGCAATACCGCTTACCGCCCGCCCGTCGTCCCCGCTCGTTAACCTTCGTGCATATCCTCCGCCCGGTGACCGTTGGATCTACCCGCTCGAGATCCAATGGCTCACGATTGTTCGCCATCCGACCACTCTGCCCACTGTACAATCCACGTACTGTAACCATTCTATGCTCCCGAAAGGACGAAGGTAGTCAATTTCCGGTGGCAGGAGCATTTCCTTCTCAACAACTTTGCTCCAAGAACAATATGGTTGAGGGGAAGAGGACGTGCTTTGAGCAGATCAGCGTAGTTATCAGTTATGGAGCTTCTTTCAGACAACACTCCACCTGCTCGAGAAAGATAACAGAGGCCCGAAGACCCATTCTATCACATAAACAAAGGCCCGAAACTAACTTCCGGGAGACAAAGGCCGAGAAGCGATCATGGGCATCGATAGCACAGCTCAGCAAACCAATAGAATCAATTATGGAGCATATCTGGCATGAGAAAGCTCCCTGCTAACATGGCCCAAAATATCTGAATATGGTTAGTCTTTTGTTAGAAGAAGAAACCACCAAGCCATGCTTGCTAATAGAGGGAATCAAACAGTTAGGGAACGGATCAGGAAGATTAAGACTCTGAGCCTTCTAGAGAGCTCAGGAGCATTGTAAACAGGCTATAAATAGCTGTTAGTAAGATGTAATAGGGGTTCAACTTCTGGAGACTCATGAGACTTTGCTACTCAAGCTTCTCATCTTCATTCATTAGTAATACAAGCTTCTTTTGCTGTTATACATTCAATGTCCATTTTCTCTTCTGTTCTAAGCTTGCACTTGAACAGGTTGTTCATGTTTCTTCTGTGTTTAAGGCCAGATAACTGTCATCTTATCTCTGCTTTGATATAGTAGATTTGCAAGCTTCTTTGTTGCTTATAGACAGCCATTCATATGTGTTCATGTATGCAATCTTCTGGTATGGTCAGTATTCTCCATCTATCCATTAAATCTACAAACTATTGAGCATTTGTAGTCTAAAGCCTTGTGTTATTAGGGGTGTTCATGCATGTTTTGAGTAAAAACATAGTCGAAATGGTTATCTGGCTTGATCCAAACCATCATTTATTCCCATAGTTCAGAGAACAATATTGAAGATTATATGTTACGAGGCATCTCCGATCTACAACCTAGGAGAGTTTCTTGGAGTGCTAACATTAATTGGACCCATTGTCGAGGAGAGGAAACTAAAGCTCAACTTCCCTGGGAAACGACACAGACCCAACTTTGATGATAGACAAAGTCTGGGCACATTTTTGGTTGTAATCATCTATCTGGCGACTCTACTGCAGGCCGAACCTCTTGGCGACTCCACTCCATAATTCTGGCTCAATTTGTGAGGCATACTCGGAGAAATCCTCAGAAATCGCGAGCTGACCCAATACCTGACCCGAAAAAGACCATCAAGGAGAAGAAAGTATTGCGGAAAGGAGCATTGGGTTCAGGTAAACCTAAACAATATTCTATATCTCTTCAAGAAGGTCCTGCAATAGAACAAATACATGTTGAGAGTACAGATTCTAATGCTAGCTGTGAAGAAAAGCTCTCAGAAATTCATAAAGCTCCTTATTCTTTAGTTTCTCCTTTTGTTGTTAGCCCAAAGGGAACCTCATCTCCTATTCACCATACTCCTTTGGTCTCGTTAATTACTCCCCCGCCTTCTGTCATTCAGACTTCTAGTACTCTTTTAGTCACCATAGTTATGGCAGGTCCGCAAGCACCCATCAAAATGGAAAGAATCATAGCTGCTAGGTATGGACCTTTGATACTGCCCACTCCTTTGAATGCTATGCCCACTGGAGAATATCAGAAGTATATGCCTAAGTTCACTGGGGCTGAAGGTGTCACTGCTGAAGAACACCTTGAGTCATTTTATAGCTATGTTGATAATCTAGATATTAGTGAAGATGATGTGTGGATGAGAGTCTTTGTCCAAAGCCTAGATGGGGAGGCTAGGAAATGGTTTAGAGAACAAGCCCCAAGATCTATAGCGGATATAGAAGCCTCAGATGATGCATTCCTAAAGCATTGGGGGGATAACAAGGATCTCCTCTATTACCACACTGAGTTTGGGAACTTAAAGAGAGAAAATGGTGACCTGTTGTCCGATTTTAATAAGATATTTAACCGCATGTACAGAAACATACTAGCTGAAGTGAAGCCCACTACTACCTCTTCTAAACTCACCTATGCTAATGCTTTTGATTCTAACTTCTGCCTACTATTGAGAGAGAGGCGGTGTGCTACTTTGGCTGACATGCAGGACGTAGCCTTGGAAGTAGAATCAAACATCATGGTTGCAAAAAAACTTAAGGGAAATGCTGATAGAAGAAGACAAAGGGGCGAGTCTTCATCCTCCTCTGATCCCAAGATAGATAAAATGACCAAAATGATCGAGTCATTAGCCTCCGAAATTTCCAAATTAAAGTTTGAGCAGCACCCTGGGAAAGGGAGAGCTCCCAATACCTTTGCTCCTAGAAATCCAAATCCATATAGAAGAGCTAATGAACAGTTGCAGATATTGCAAAGAAGCAAAGATGCCAATGAAGACCAAAGGGTCAAGACCCCTTTCCAGAATGTAGTCATGGAGGAAGAGCAGTTTGAAGAAGATGATGAGATCCATTGCCTTGAAGACAAAGGCAATGCTTCCTTTTTGACCGCAGCTGCATATGAAAAGTCATTATGCAATGACCAGACTAACCAAGAATGGGGTGGTGAAGCTGTTCTGTAGACTGGTGAATAGCAAAGATATAATCTAAGGTCAAAGGCAAACAATGTCAAGGAGAATCCTACTCAAAGAGCTACTATCCCAACAGAGCCACAAAACACCAGACAGAAAAGGCCGGCAGCTGATCAAGTCATCCTCAAAGCACCAGCTCAAGAGGTAAGAAGTTCTGACAAGTCCCCTTCCCCTTTCAGCTTTGAAGCAGAAGTCCAGAAGTTAAAAATATCTGTACCTCTGTTAGAACTTGTAAAGAGTGAAGAGTTTAGAAAGCCTATCCTTGAAGCCCTTGAGCTGAAAGCCACACAAACCTCCACTGACTCTGTCAATTTGCAAGATGATAAACCCGCAGTTGTGCTTAGCCCAATGACTAAACCTGCTGATGATAATTCTCCATCATTTTATGTCTCCTTGACCATTCATGATAAAATCCTTCACAATTGCCTGCTAGACACCGGGGCTAGCCACAATCTGATGCCTAAAGCAGTCATGGAAGAGTTAGGCCTTGATGTTACCAGACCATATCATGATCTATTCTCCTTTGATTCAAGAAAGGTGAAATGTCTGGGACTGATTAAAGATTTAGTCTTTACCCTAACTCAGCTTCCCATGAAGAGTATGGTGATGGACATTGTGGTAGCAGATGTCCCTCCCAAATTTGGCATGTTGTTTTCAAGAGAATGGATTAAGAGACTAGGTGGGACATTACAGAATGATCTATCTTATGCCACTGTCCTAGTTTTTGGAGGAGAAAGTAGGAGATTGTACAGAGAAGCACAATTGGCATATATCATCAGTGATGAGAAGAATCCTTCCAATCATCCTATATATGTTGTGGACACTGATTTTGGAGCATGTATACTCCAAATAGAAGAATCTCAAAGGGCCTCGACCCAGATCAAGAAACCAGCAAATCAGGCCGAGGAAGAGCAAGGAAGTCAAGTTTGGGAGATGTTCTTTGATGGAGCATGTTCTAGGGAGACTGCAGGAGCAGGGGTGGTGCTGGTATCTCCAAAACAAGAAAGCACACAGCTGTCTTTTAAGCTGGCTTTTCAAGTAACTAATAAAATAACAGAGTATGAGGCTCTGATATTGGGCCTTAATGCAGCTAAAGACAAAGGGATCAGAAGTATAAAAGTGTTTCGGGATGCTGATCTGATCATTCAATAGGTAAACAAAACGTTTCAAGCAAAGCACCCAAGGCTGAAAGCATACAGAGATGAGGTATGGAGACTCAAAGATTCCTTTGATAATTTCTGTATTTCATATATCCCTAGAGCCAAAAATCAGCTTGCTGATTCCCTTACTGTGTCTGCTAGCATGTTCATACCTCCCATGCCTCCTAGACTAGTTTATGAAGTTCAAATGAAATATAGACCGTCCTTGCCTGATAATGTCCAGCATTGGAAAGTTTTTTAAGATGATGATGAGGTGAATAGGTTCCTGCAAGTCATTGATGAATTTTCTGAAATGTGAATTGACCAAGAGAATGAAGCCTTGGAAGAAAGCCCCCAATCCCAACTTAGAAATAAAATTGGTAAAGATAGCATTGTCCAACTTCCCAGCAATCATATACCTAAGGGTCTAATTCCTCTAGAAAGACTTTTTGATCAGAATGATGTGCCTTATAAGGCTACACAAAAAGAAGACCAATCTGTAGTCTGTAAGTATGATATAGGGAGTCCAGATCAGCCAAGATATATAAATCTGTCCACTCATCTGTCTGCTGACCAAAGTTCTGAATACTGCAATTTAATGAAGCAATTTGTTGATGTCTTTGCCTGGGAATATAGTGACCTGAAAACTTATGACAGAAAGATCATCCAGCATAAAATCCCTTTAGAGAAGGACACCATCCCTTTCAAGCAGAAGCTGAGACCAATAAATCCTTTGCTCCTTCCACTCATTGAAAAAGAAATTAAAAAGTTATTGGCTGCCAAAATCATAGTTCCTCTCAGATATTCAAAATGGGTAGCCAACTTGGTAGTGGTAAGGAAGAAAAGTGGAGAAATCAGACTTTGTGTTGACTTCATAAACTTAAACAAATGCTCTAAGAAAGACAATTATCCCCTACCCAAGATGGAGCATTTGCTGCAGAAAGTCTCAGGAGCCAAAGTGATGTCTTTCTTGGATGGATTTTCTGGGTATAATCAGGTTGTTGTGCATCTAGATGATCAAGAGAAGACTGCATTCACCACTCCTTGGGGCACTTTTATGTATTCCAAGATGCCTTTTGGGTTGATGAATGTTGGAGCCACCTTTCAGAGAACTATGGATATAGCATTTGTGGGAGAGAAGGATAAATTTGTCCTTATCTACCTTGATGATATAACAATATACTCCAGTAGCCATTAAGACCATGTGCAACATTTGAAGAAAGCGTTTTTGAAGTGCAGAAGGTTTGGGATTTAAGTAAATCCTAAGAAGTCACAGTTTGCTTTAGAAGAAGGCAAGTTGTTGGGACATATTGTTTCTGCTGCAGGTGTCTGAATTGACCCAGAAAGAGTAAAAGCGATACAGACCTTGTCTGTCCCGAGATTGAAGAAGGACATCCAGTCCTTTCTGGGCAAGATTAATTTTGTAAGGAGGTTTATCCCAAATTTTTTAGAACTTGTGAAGCATATTACCTCTATGTTGAAAAAGGGGTCAGAAATCAAATGGACTAGTGCAGTAAGAAAATCCTTTGAGTCCATTAAACAAGCTATTATGGTGGCTCCCACTTTAATCAGTCCAGATTACAACAAGGAGTTCCATATATTTTCTTTTGCCTCTATTGACACCCTTGCAGCAGTTTTATTGCAAGCAGGTGAAGAAGGCTCAGAGCATCCTGTGGCATTTTTCAGTAAAAACTTAAGGGATGCTGAGCTGAGGTATGATATTATTGAGAAACAAGCATATGCTCTTATCAAGTCTTTGAAAGCTTTCATAGTTTATATTCTGCATTCCAAAATAGCTGCATATGTACCCTCTGCTACAATAAAAGATCTCTTAACACAACCTGATGCCGATGGAGAAGGGATAAATGGATTGCAAAGTTAATTGAATCTAATATAGAACTAAATCCGACTAAGCTTGTCATAGGTCAGGGTCTTGTCAGACTATTAGCTGAAGAAAATTGCAGAACATTGGACATGAACCTCATGTGTTCGAATTCAGAAAATGGTCAAACAGAAGAAGAGGAAGCAGCTGAACCAAGAGAAAAGCAGTCATTGACAGAGAATCTAGCTTCTTGTGATTGGTATTCTGCAATAGCTAATTTCTTGTTGAAGCTAGAAATCCCTCCAGGCCTTACTCAAAGTTAGTCCAGAACTGTTAAACTCAGGGCAGCAAAATATTGCATCCATGAAAATCTGCTCTACTGGAGGGACCCATCTGGAATGCTTTTGAGGTGTTTAGACAAAGAACAGGCAATGGAAGTTATGTAGCAGTTTCATTCCAGCATGTGTGGAGGACTAGAAAACTATAGCCCACAAGATCCTTAGAGCTGGGTACTATTGGCCCACCTTATTTTCTAATGTCTTTTCATTTGTTAAATCTTGTGACAGGTGCCAAAGATTTGAAGGGAAACAGCAATTGAAGTCCCTGCCCTTAAAACCAATACATGTAAAAGGACCTTTTTAGCAGTGGGGCTTGGATTTCATTGGAGAAATCAATCCACATTCCAGTGGCCAGCACAGATGGATATTAGTAGCCACTGATTATTTTACTAAGTGGATTGAAGCAATCCATACCAGAAAGGCTGATCATAATGTGGTCATGAAGTTTTTGATTGAGCATATCTTCACTAGATTTGGTTGTCCACATAAATTAGTCACAGATAATGTAGCAGCCTTCAAAGCAAAAGAATTGGTGGAAATGTGTAATTCAATGGGCATTAAACTGGTTCATTCCACCTCATACTACCCTCAAGGCAATGGTCTAGCAGAATCTTCCAACAAAAGTCTGATAAGGATAATTAAGAAGCTGTTGGAGGACAACAAAAAGAATTGGGATTCTAAGCTCAAATATGCACTTTGGGCTGACAGAGTGACCATTAAAAGATCCACAAGGAATTCTCCATTCAAGCTGGTGTATGGCACCAAAGCTGTGTTCCCAATTTAGTTAACTCTCCCTGTGGCAAAGTTCCTGCAACAAGAACAGGATGAGGAAGAAGATATGGCAAAAAGAATCACTGATTTAGCAGAGGTACATCAGATTAGAGAGCAGTTGGTTGAAAAGTCTACAGCACATCAGAAAAAAGATCAAGGAAGCCTTTGACAAAAGGATAAAAACAGATAATTTTCAGGTTGGAGACATGGTCCTTAAATGGGATGCACTAAAAGAAAAGAAAGGCAACCATGGGAAGTTTGATGCTTTCTGGACAGGGCCTTTTATCATTTCTTAGATCAAAGGGAACAATACCTTCATGCTACAAAGTATGGGGGGAGAAGCAATTTTTGATGGCCTAGTTAATAGGCGTTTTTTGAAAATTTATGTGATTTAAGGCCTTTTGGCCTTAAAATTTGTAAATATTTTATTTTAGCAGTTTTAGTGTAGGTTCAGTCAGACTCCATGCCCAATGGAACACTAGGAAATTTTGCTAATTTGTTTTCATCAGAAAGGTAGTGATCTACAGGTTCTTGAGACCTCACAGGGAGGATCTCATCCCCAGAAGGAGCCAATGTTAGCTCTGCTACATACTTCAGCATTTGGAGGACCAAATATCAGCTTGGCCATGAGTTTATGCAGAAAAGGCAGATCGCAACAGTCCTTTCCTCCCTTCTCCTCCATTTTCCTTATACTCCATAGCCCCGCCATCATTGTTTTTTGTCCTAAAACCTCTCCATCCCCTGTTTAAACCCTCCGAAACCCAACAAAACCCCTGTTTAGCCCCCAGTCCTTAATTGTGAAGCGCAAAGTCTAAACCCATAAGACCATGATCACGTGCCCTCGCGTCTCTGTAACCCATCATCACTCGTCATCGCAACCGTTGATTTGCTGCACCCCGATCTGATGGTACCGTGCCACACATAACTTGCCCAGTTGTTCCCCGTCGTTTGATCATCCCCGCTGCGATCGGACGACAGTCGCTCCTCCCGATCCCGCGAACTGCCTGCGCATTAACTCGCGAGGAACGCGGTTTTCATCGCGTCCCATCCGCCACGTGTCGCCCGATGGATGTGATCGCTGGCCTTTGTATGTTTACCACTCGCCTCCAATAAGCGGTGCCAGCAATACCACTTACCACCCGCCCGTCATCCCCACTCGTTAACCTTCGTGCATATCCTCCGCCTGGTGACCGTCAGATCTACCCGCTTGAGATCCAACAACTCACGATTGTCCACCATCTGACCACTCTGCCCACTGTACAATCCACGTATTGTAACCATTCTATGCTCCCGAAAGGACGAAGGTAGTCCATTTCCAGTGCCAGGTGCATTTCCTCCTCAACAACTTTGCTCCACGAACAGTATGGCTGAGGGGAAGAGGACGTGCTTCGAGCAGATCAGTGCAGTTATCAGTTATGGAGCTTCTTTCAGATAACACTCCACCTGCTCGAGAAAGATAACAGAGGCCCGAAGACCCATTCTATCACATAAACAAAGGCTGGGAAATAACTTCCGGGAGACAGAGGCCGAGAAGCGATCATGGGCATCGACAGCACAGCTCAACAAACCAACAGAATCAATTATGGAGAATATCTGGCACGAGAAAGCTCCCTGCCAACACGGCCCAAAATATCTAAATATGGTTAGTCTTCTGTTAGAAGAAGAAACCACTGAGCCATGCTTGTTGATAGAGGGAATCAAACAGTTAGGGAACGGATTGGGAAGATTAAGACTCTGAGCCTTCTAGAGAGCTCAAGAGCATTGTAAACAGGCTATAAATAGCTGTTAGTAAGATGTAATAGGGGTTCAACTTCTGGAGACTCATGAGACTTTGCTACTCAAGCTTCTCATCTTCATTCATTAGTAATACAAGCTTCTTTTGTTGTTATACGTTCAATGTCCATTTTCTCTTCTATTCTAAGCTTGCACTTGAACAGGTTGTTCATGTTTATTCTGTGTTTAAGTCCAGATAACTGTCATCTTATCTATGCTTTGATATAGTAGATTTGCAAGCTTCTTTGTTGCCTATAGACAACCATTCATATGTGTTCATGTATGCAATCTGCTGGTATGGTCAGTATTCTCCATCTATCCATTAAATCTACAAACTATTGAGCATTTGCAGTCTAAAGCCTTGTGTTATTGGGGGTCTTCATGCATGTCTTGAGTAAAAACATAATCGAAATGGTTATCTGGCTTGATCCAAACCATCATTTATTCCCATAGTTCAGAGAACAATATTGAAGATTATATGTTACCAGGCATCTCCGATCTACAACCTAGGAGAGTTTCTTGGAGTGCTAACAAGAACCAACCAGAAAACAAAATAAAGGAACCCAAAACCCCATGGCTATCCAAGAAATGGCAAGGCTAGGAAAATCCAATGTCAATCCAGACAATCCTCCATGTCAATGACATATCACAACCAAGAAACCATATGCATATGTCATGCATACAAAAACTAGTGAGGAATCATACATGCAACTCAATACCTACAAGAAAAACTCGTTGTAGTCATTGATCTCGATGTCCTCTTGCACTTTTCTGCTCTTCCTTTTACTTCTTGCTCCAAACATCGAGTATGCCACACTCCTCCAAGAGTGCTCCAAGAAAACTCTAAGTGTCTAAGTGTATGAGAGAGAGATTAGAGAGAGAGCTCCAAAACTGAACTAGCAAAAGGTACCAACTGATCCTCATAAGCCTTTTTATAAATGAGGCCTCTATTTTCTTCATTTTCCTCCTCACATGCAACCTGTGACCTTTCACCTCCCTTTTATCCTAATTACCATTATTTTCATAAATAAAATGCCAATAAATGCCTCATGCCTTTCCAAAGCCTTTGTCATTTCCTTAGCCATTAATTAATCACAAGTGACCCCCATCACTATGCTTTTTCCCAACATTAAGCTTCAAATACATGTCTGATGACCATGGTTATTATTTTTCCTTTATTAAATTTTACATGGATTTTTAACCAGGGTCGCTATATAACCCTCCCCCTTGGGGGAACACCATCTTAGGTGTTCAACAACACCTACAACCACAAGAGTGTTGTAAGCAAAAACAACTGCCCA
Organism: Pinus tabuliformis; assembly: GCA_031772625.1. Classification (NCBI taxonomy): domain Eukaryota; kingdom Viridiplantae; phylum Streptophyta; class Pinopsida; order Pinales; family Pinaceae; genus Pinus; species Pinus tabuliformis. The sequence goes on along the minus strand of CM062811.1, from coordinate 1,190,835,601 downwards.
TGGGGCTTTATAACTTAGCTCGTCGTAATATTTGCAATGATCAACTTGCTGAGAAGCAAACCTACATGACAACATGACAAATATAAAATCATAAATCCATGCACAAAACCATGTATAAGTCCGCCCCCCATCCTTGTGTCCGCCCAACTATTATTGGGTCCGCATAAAAAAAATAAATATAAGGCACTACCATAGACCCCATGACGCATGGAAATAATATAACACACACCCAACATTCTCCCACTTGTTGTTTTCTTTCCACATAGGGGGCCATAGGAGAGCTTAGTCATTGGTTTAGGGCTGCAACGTCCATTGTTTCTCTACACCAAGAAAACATTTCAGTGCTCACAGACTGTTAAATAATAAAATGACCCCCTCATCAACTCAGAGGGGAAAGAGATGATAGCTGAAGAAAAGACCAAGATCACATGCCTTGTTTCCACACTAACGTTGGCTATACACTAACAACCTGCTTTATAAAGCTTCTCTGTAAGCCCAAGGGAGCGTCAGTGACCCTACTAACTCTAGTTTTTAGTTCGGGAACAACGTTAGTGGATTCTAATGAGCATCTCGAGGTCAAAGGAGTGAATTGACTCATAAATATCTCCATATTCCCTCCTAAATCCACTCAGAAAAGTAAGGAAACATCTCAAGTTCAACCTATTTGTGGGATTTCTAAATCCTAATGAAGGAGGCAAATGGGAAAGAGCTGAAAAGCATGGAAACATCATTTCTTTTACCTTAAGAGACTCATGGAGGAACTTGGAAACCCTAACTCAATTGCTACATAAGCAAAGCTAGGGCTATGGTGATAGGGGTCAGATCATTTGAAAGGATAGCTTACTTGATTGTTGAGCATAGTCTCAAATCTAAGCATAAGAAGTTGGTAAGAAGGGAGAGAGAGAGAGAAGTTGGAGGGGTAAGGGAAGGCTGATGCAACAGATGGTTGTAATCACTCTTCCGACATTAATATAGAACTGCAGTTGTACTATCTACTCCGTGGTGTTGGTACTATCATTCATTTACTTGTTTGTCCAATACCTTTTAGCATGAGTAGCTTAGTTATGTGTAACTAGATGTCTTTTATGTATTCATGTATTAGTTATCAAGGTTGTATGCTGTGATTATGCTTGTCTCTTCTATGTGCAGGACTTGATCTGGAGCTGGCTCAAGGGACTTCCACCTAGCTGCATTGTGCTCTCCAACAAATCTACATGGAGGCTTGAGGTAATCAATCTGTCTTGCTTTGATAGTTAGTTATTGTTTATGGACATGCATGTAACTTTGTGACAGCTGCAGATAATCTTACAGTCTGCCAAAGGTCCCAGGAAGACCTTTGAGGGTATCTCCATTCTCCATACACCATGCATTTTATCCTATAGCAGAATTGGCGACTCTGTTGGGGACTATACATCTAGTTCCCGGTTCACCCGGACAGTTCTCAGTTTCCTCCTCCTTCTAAGACCTCCCTATACTTCTGCATTCCCTTTCTGACCCACCAAAACCTTGTTGCATTTTGCCTTCATATATTCAGCCTTGAATCTGATCCTAAAAACCCTGTTTTGAGCTCTTTTCCCACACTAACGCAGGTTAGCAGACTAAACAGTGCTTTATAAAGCTCTGTGTTTGCACAAACAGAGCGTTAGTGGACCCAATAACTCTCTGTGGCCACTGCTACAGAGCGTTAGTCCCCCAAATCTTGACATACAGTTGTGTCTATAAACTCAAAGGGATGGGAAGCCTGCTCATGGACTGAAAGGGATCTGCAGCTGCATTTTGTTAGCAAGATCGGTGTCCTAAAAGATTGTTTTTTTATTTTAGGAAATAAGTTTTTTTTTTTCTTTCTTAAAAAGTTTTTATCAAAGAAAAATCAACAATTTTTATTCATTCTTCTGCTTAGCTGGTTACAATCTGCTTTATTTTGGTTTCAAATAGTTGTTAGAAAGAATTGGAAAGATTTCTGTTGGTTATGCATGTGTTATAATGACTAGGATGCATGGAACAAATATGAATATGTGAAAGACTCTCACCTGTAGAATACAACTTGTTTCATCGAATTGAATATTTTTTTTAAAGCATTGTCTTTTGCATGATTTTTGAGTTAGAGTCCCATCACATTTCATACGTCAACTCCCCTACCGAAGACACTAAAAAAGTACACATAAAATTTACCTAAAATCAATCAGTAACTCTTTATTGAGCAAACAAACATTAGTTCAGGCTAGGATCTTGGGATAGGCAGTGTGAGTAAACTGCCCAAGATCAGAAACCAAAACTAGTGTCATTAAAAGAGAGAAAATTCCTTCTGCACTCATACTACCGGGACCACTCCAGTCAAAGTGGAGCTAAATATGAGACAACATCAGACTGTAAGTGAAGGTAGCCTGCCTTCACTTGCAACTCCTTTGGGTATTCTGTGTATTGGGGATCCCTTCGGGGATTTCAGAGCTGAGTCGGGGACTCAGGTATCCTGCCCACATAGTGTACTGTTTGCGACTATGTCCCCCTCGGTAGTGTCTATGATTTGAGGTATCCTTAGTGGCCAAAATTTTAGGGACTTACACAAGGTGATGGGGGTGGGTTGCCCTGGTACCTAACACAGACAGGCCTACTCTATCTTCATTTTTTAGGAGGGTGCTTGTCTTCACGAGAGTACTTGGCCCCTCAATCTGAGGTTCGGGCGAAGCTCTAGAGTAACTGTAACTGTACATTTGGCAACCCTCTTTGTTATTAATTGTGATACTGGGTTTCATCTCCAGTGATCGGTGCTTATCAGATAGGGTCATTTCCCTCTGTTTGCTGATTGATCAACTTAGTGTATTTTTTATATTTTTAGGTACCTGAGTGTTATCATTGAGACTTTAACAAATATCACGATAAAATTTATTGATAAAAGTTAACGGTCACCGTGGCTACATCTGCCCTCGTCGTCAATCTAGACGATTGTTAGGACTTCCTCCACTCATTGTGGAAGATCCGTTGAGCTCCAGTAAACTGATTCCCCATCTTCGGGAAATCAGTCTCCAAGATGTCACACGGAATCTGTTTGGACAACTGACGATTCAACTTTACCGGAGGATTTCTTCACTGCAGGATTTCTTCCTCCCTTTAACCCTCTACTCACGAATCCGTTGGACCCACTCTTGGTTCCCGTGGCACTCGTACTCCATGTTTCTTTAGTTGGAACATTTCCATCCATCCCGTCGATGACTAACGGGTCGTGGAACTTTGTGGACACCTTTTTCCCCCACCACTTTCCCAGTCGACAGTCACCACCACACCATTGATGGCAAACCTAGCTATCCCATTTGTCCCAGGTACAAACCCTCACATGACACCTTCCATGAGTGGAACCCAACCTATGTCAAGTTCCACCCCTTTAGTGTCAAACTCTATACCTTCGACAAGTGCTACATATAGCGCTCCTTATAACGCTCAATATAGCACGATTAGCGTGGGTCCCCTCAACCAACAATATGGTTGGCATCCATTGTATAGTTCAAACCCCCAGATTCAAGTATCTGGGGGCACTCCCAATATGCATATACCGGTCGGGAACGTAATAGTTCCCCCTCTATTTTCAGGCATGCATGGTTAGTCACTGATTGACATGAGCACTCCTTATGTCAATCAAGGACATATGGTTAGTTTTGTGGCGGGCGGGAATCCTCAAGGAGGTCCCAACCAATCCATGGGGGCACCCTACTCACAATTTCAAATGAGTCAAGGGGGCACTGCTTATCCTGGGGGAAATTCTATACCCCAACATCACAATCCCCATGGAAATCCACACTACAATGCCATACCCCAAGGCAACTACTATACCACGCAGCCTATGTATAATATTGGGACTCAAACGATGGGAGGACCGCAAGGATCCTCAAGTCATATGTCATCACCTTGGTCCGAGTCAGGGGCACCACAAACTCTGCCTTTCTTGGCAATGTTGGATATCCCTGACTTGTACAAACTTACAAATGACCCCATCTATCATAACTTACTTTGGCCGCCAATCCCACATAAAATACCAACAGACATCCCCAAATTCGAAGGGAAACAAGGGGAGGATCCGAGCACCCATATCACCACCTATCATCTTTGGTATGTTTCTAACTCCATGGTGGACGATAGTGTTCTGTTATGTCTTTTTCCCCACACCCTCACTGGTAACATAGCCAAGTGGTACATTGAGTTACCACGCGTGTCAGTAAATATCTTTGACGCTCTAGCGATGGAATTCTTAAAGCACTTCCAGCTACCCATCCGCTACGAGACTGGGACGGAGCTCCTCACTTCATTACGTCAGGATACTGCCACCCACATCTCTGATCATATACATGAATGGATACACAGGTGGAGGTTAAACAAAACTCCCCTCCCATGCTATCTCTTAGCAGACTGGTTCTGCAATTCCCTACTCCCTCATCGCTAAGGATGTCGCCTTAGGTGGTGCGGTCACAGAGGACCAATCCATACATCGTGCCCAACACTTAGATCTGATATATTCACAGTCTGGCACTCTTTACGACGTAATCCCCAATGCCCCTCGCAACTCCAATGCTTCTGCTACTCAACACCCTGGAGCGCATGCTGATGGGATTATTGGCGCAACCTCCGGGACTGCTGTAAAACAACTCAGCGGTCACATTGCCCAGATGTTAGTGGACCCCTCTACCAAATCGACTTCTCTTCCTACCACCGTGATAAACTCTGTGTAGTCTACGCAAAAACCGGTGGTAAGAACAAGAAGAATAAGAAAAAGACCACTCCTTCTAAGGAACAGTCAACAAAGTAGCAAAACCCAAATCATAAGGCCGCTGCGCCTCCTAACGATGGAAAGGATAAACCTGCCAGATTCCCTTGCAAAATCTGTGCTGAAGACCACATGACCTATCGCTGCCCGCGTCTTCAAGAATGCATAGATTTCATTGCTAAAAAGGATACTGGTAGGACCCCCATTACCCTCAATAATCCTTTAACCGCTCAGCAACAACAACACCTCATTGCAAACCAACCCCAACCCCTGCAAGGGGGCAATGGTGGTTCGCAAAATCATTTAGCTAGTGAAGGATCTTCTACCATTTACACCTTTGAAATGGTAGATCTACAAACCAGAGCCAAATCTTATGGAGCTCCTGTCGCTCATGTAGAGGAACCTTCCTCAAGTCAAAACCCACCGCCGCCTAATGATTTTCATATCGAAAGGCCAGTTGTTGACCTTGTGATTCGCCCCCCTAAAGGGACACTTCGACGCACAACACACAATACATCTACACGTGTTGCCCAAAACTACAGCATTGTAGAAGACTTGGTGCAAGCGCTCTGAGCTATGCCGGCACTCGAAGTATTACAAACATGTCCAGCACAAAGGAAATCTTTGCTTTTGGCTATTGGTGGTATCGACCATAGGATTCCATGCTTGTAATTTTCGACATGGAAAAGTGTAAACCTCACCTTTCCCACCAGCTTGCATTTCAGGTGCAAATCTTTTCGAAAGGTAAAGGTATACATAGAACTGTCATCGACAAAGGTGCTTCTACCTGCGTCATGTCGGCTTCATGTTGGCTCACTTTGGGTTCTCCAACCTTATCCCTGCTGTCGAATTCCCTTAAAGCTTTCTATGGCCACACTTTCATCCCAAAATCTTACCTTGCTGACTACCCCATCACTTTGAGTGGGAAAACAGTAACGGTGGATATCAAAGTCGTGGATCATAAACTCAACTATAATCTGCTTTTGGGCCGCACTTGGACTTATGCCATGAATGCCATTGTGTCTTCGGTCTTCTGTATCATCCTATTTCCCTTAGATGGAAAGATAGTCACAGTAGACCAGCTGTCCTTTTGCACCCCAGATTACTCCCCATTACCTAGCAACTCTATACCCTTAGTGGGTGGTGTACCTAACTCTTACGTCAGTATCGGTACCGATCTATTGAAGGGATATTCCTTGATGGGTTGTTTCCCTCTTCCACCGCCCATGATTCCACAAACGATCTCTATGGTTTCATCCATTCCTCACGAACCGACCGATTCTTGGATCCTCCTGGCCCCTTCAGACATTGACACTTACAGGGAACAAATGCTGCTTTCACCAGCTGAATTGGCCTACCAATCCATTCAATCTGCATCCGAATCTTCAGTCACTTTGGTTACGGCCAACGGTCCCACTGCCCCTCCCATAACTGCTCCTTCTTTCGATCCACTCAATCAAGTCCTACCTATGGATGAAGCTATTAGAGAAATCATGAGTTTAGAAGAGCGACCTTGGGAGGACTCGCTCCATCGTGTTTTGATATCTGATTCGAACATGATGCCTCTTCAAATCCTGTCATCTGATGCATCTGAAATCGTTTCCTCACCTTATACGACTATCCAAACTTTGGACTCGGAGGGAAACATGGGCCATCTTTCAAAGACATTGCTCATCAATATTTCAGTCAAGACAGGCATCGTGGAAAACAAACAGATTGGAGCCAATCACAATCCTGAGGAAATTGTGAGCTTCACTTGCCCTTTTAAGGATTTCTGCGATGTTTTCCCTTGGTCTTATGAGGAAATGCATGGCATAGACCCTTCTATTGTCAAGCATGAGATCAAGAAGGATCGAGCATTCTTTTTATGGTATTTTTCTTGCTCGTTAATCCAAAAAAACCTCGAGTCTCCTTCTTCGGGCTCGTTAAACTACCACAAAGAAGATTGAGCGTTCTTTTTATGGTATTTTTCTTGCTCATTAATATGAAAAACCTCGAGTCTTCTTCTTTGGGCTCATTAAACTACTACAAAGAAGATATGAGCGCTTTCTTTTATGGGATATTTTCTCACTCTTAAACTAAAAAATCCCCGAGTTTGTCATCGTTGGGCTCGTTAAACACATACGACAATAGTCCGAGCAACTCTTTTTCGCTCTTTTTCTAGCTCATTAAACTAAAAAACATCATTAGAGCATTCTTTTTAGGTGTTTTTTTCTCGCTCATAAAACTAGAAAAATCTCGAGTTTTTTCTTTAGGCTCGTTAAATATTTATAAAGATGACCCAAGCATTCTTTTAGGTACTTTTCTCTCTCGTTAAACTGAAAAATCCCGAGTTTTTGTCACTAGGCTCGTTAAAAATCTATGACAGCAACCAGAGCACTTGCTTTTTTGGGACCATTTCTCGCTCTTAAATTAAAAAAATCTCTGAGTTTTTCCCCTTCTTTGGGCTCGTTAAATCTATGAAGAAGGAATGAGCAGTTTTTTTTACCTCTTTTTCCTTGCTCAATAAATTGAAAAATATACTTTGAGTTTTCTTCATTTGACTCGTTAAAATTTGATGAAGGTATTGAGTTTTTCATCGCGTGACTCATTAAAAATTCACAACGAAAAATGAGTTTAGTCCATCTCCTCGTACTTGTAACAAAATGAGGTCAACATCTATTGAACATAGGTTTCTCTTTATCTGGATTCAATAGATTAACTCACGGAAAAGTAACCGATCCGGGTATACTATTAACCTTTTGTCGCACCCGGTTAACAACTATGACAAAGGGACCACCCTGGAGTCGTTCTTTATGATCTTTTCAGACTCTCTAAATATGAAAAGACCACCGAGTTATCTTGTCTGGACTCATTAAATTAAATAAACAAGGTATAGAGTCGCTCTTTTTACGATCCTTTTCAGACTCTCAAAACATGAAAAGATCAACGAGTTTTCCTGTTTGGACTCATTAAACTAATCAGATAGGGAATAGAGTCTCTCTTTTTGCGATCCTTTTCAAACTCTTAAAATATGAAAATATCGACGAGTTTACCTATCTAGACTCACTAAACTAATCAGACAGGGAAAGTAGACAATACAACTGCATTCAGTATTAGAAAGCGTGGTTTGGCAATAGTCATTCCCTTGAACATGGCACTCCCTCAGATAAACCTTCCTTGTGACGGCCTCTCAATATGAATCCTACCATCCTATGAGTTTTAGCCTAAATACCCCGATGTTCTTGCATCTCTGTATCCTAACACTCTTTGGTGTTCATGAGTCTAGTGCTGCATGGTTAAAACCATTGTCGTGCCTTCTATTGTTCAAGGGTTAACCTTTTGTTTCCTCCATCAACCCATCAAGCATATCCTTTCATCATGCCCTCTGTCGTTTAGACCCAATGCTCAAAGATTCCTCAAAAAACAAATCATTCTTGTCCTGTTTCATGTCGATTGATGTAGGACACATTATTGCCTACCTTTCGACAGGTATCTTCCTATCGACTTCAACACTCTATCTAGGAAGACAACCCATAAACACATTCAGTGCCTTGGTACTTGCAGACATTAGTGGTAGGGAACCTTGTGTTTGATCAGGGGTTCTCATTATTGGCTCTTGGTTAAGCGATTCTACACATCTTTCACACTCGTTAGATTGTATTGTGCATCTTGGAGACCATCACCATTATTGGTGGCCTTCCTCGCATCTGTTAACGGTCTCCATTATTGACTGGTAATTAGATGATTTCGTGCATGTTCAACATCAACACATATATTCACATGTATTGATCTATGCTGTTCGGTGAAGCAGAAATCAAGACCTTGGGTAGAGGCTTGCATCACTTAGCCTTTCTTCCTCTCCCAAGTTGCGTATATTGTTTTTTGGAGACAGCTCATCAGAATGATCCTATTATGACACCGGATCCACATTGTGCTTATCGGCGGCCAACATCGTCATATCTCTTTTATGAGAAAATCACTCTGACATAGCTACTGAGCATGGGAATGCCCGACTCAGGACATGATTTTAGTTGTTTTATATATATGTGTTGTATCAGGTTTCCCATACCACCCGAAGCTCCGATCCTCTCTCTCTTTTTGTCGAAGAAGGAAAATTACAGTTAAGTAAAGTATTTCGGCCATCGTTGCAGCCTCTGATCTCACACTTTAGGGGAATATGTTATACAACAAAATGACCCCCTCATCAGCTCAGAGGGGAAGACATGATAGCTAAAGCAAAGACCAAGGTCACATGCCTTGTTTCCACACTAATGCTAGCTATACACTGACAACTTGCTTTATAAAGCTTCTTTGTAAGCCTAAGGGAGCGTTAGTGACCCTACTAACTCTAGTTGTTAGTTCAGGAACATCGTTAGTGGATTCTAATGAGCATCTAGAGGTCAAAGGAGTGAATTGACTCATAAATATCTCTATATTCCCTCCTAAATCTACTCAGAAAAGCAAGGAAACATCTCAAGTTTGACCTACTTGTGGGATTTCTAAATCCTAATGAAGGAGGCAAATGGGAAAGAGCTGAAAAGCATGGCAATATCATTGCTTTTACCTTAAGAGACTCATGGAGGAACTTGGCAACACTAACTTAATTGCTACGTAAGAAAAGCTAGGGCTATGGTGATAGGGGTTAGATCATTTGAAAGGATAGCTTACTTGATTGTTGAGCATAGTCTCAAATATAAGCCTAAGAAGTTGGTAAGAAGGGAGAGAGAGAGAGAAGCTGGAGGGGTAAGGGAAGGCTAATGCAACAGATGGTTGTAATCACTCTTCCAACATTAATATAGAACTGTAGTTGTATTGTCTACTCCGTGGTGTTGGTACTATCATTCATTTACTTGTTTGTCCAATACCTTTTAGCATGAGTAGCTTAGTTATGTGTAACTAGATGTAGTTGAGGTAATCAATCTGTCCTGCTTTGATAGTTAGTTATTGTTTATGGACATGCATGTAACTTTGTGACAGCTGTAGATAATCTTACAGCCTGCCAAAGGCCATGGGAAGACCTTTGAGGGTATCTCCATTCTACATACACCGTGCATTTTATCCTATAGCACATACTTTGTCAATGCATCTACAACATTCTTCAAAGTGTCCACCTTTACCAGCACCACCTTTTTTTTTTCAACCATATTGCTCACAAATTGATATTGAACATCAACGTGCTTTGCCTTCAAATGATAAGAAGGGTTCTTTGCCAAGAAAATTGCACTTTGGTTGTGTAACACCCTCCTCCCACATCTACCCAAGTAACCGGCCAACTGGGGTAAACATGTGAAAGCAAGTTACTATGATATGATTCAACTCCCTATGTGTTAGTTAAGGTAGTGGAATTGATGGAGCACACTACATAGACCTTCCAGACATATCGCAGAACCCCCAAGAGCCATCCAAACCTTCCATATGACTATCCCCTGAGATAAGCTAACCTTTTATTGCATTAAACCCTCAGTTTCTCCCATAACATGGGCATGAGTGTGACTGGAACCCTATAGTCGCTACCAGTCGCTCCCACAACATGGGCATGCACGCGACTGGGGATTTTCCTAGGTAGTTATGTGCCTACGACTTTGAATTCTGTTTCACTTTTTCAGGGCCAGGGCTTAGGTCACTGCCCAGAACTCCATGAAACTTCTAGAAATGAAAGATAACATAGGAACAATGATAAAAATTCAATTTCTTGAAAAAATACTTGATTGGACCCCTACTAGCAACGACAACCATTTTGTTAAACATGTCACAAATATGCATTCTACAAGTTTAAACAACAAATCTGAGCATAGGGGTCTCATACTTATCTGAGAATCACTAAGAAGCATTGATGCCTCATCACAATAACTACATTACCATATATTAAGCCATATATTCATTGTACATTCAGTGATTAACCAAAACATGATGAGAGCCATACATTTTCACTGTCATAAAACTCATTCATAACCAACATATAACCAACAGAAATATCAAGGATATAAAAACCATATAAGCCACATATAAACAAGTATATTTACCCATAAAATACCAAGGAGAAAGAGAGCTTGTATTAGTGATTGCATAAGTCGACCAGGTACGGGACTTCCATGAACCACTTGACCATAGACTAGGTTGAACCAAATATTTCTTTTAGCCAGTCACCCTTATGCCATATTCCAAGCATGAATGTGGGATCTCATAAAAAAAATCAATCAAAACAATCCAAGGCTTCCAGAGGCCAAACTACCTCAACCCTCAACCAGTGATTCCACCTCATCGTCGGACATGACTAACCATCCCCAGATTGGTCTCTACCCAAGCTATCTAGAGCTCCAGATCGTTCGTTCCAACCAGGGCTTTCAGGACTAGTAACTCAACCCATAGTTGTTGTCGGGATTCCAAATCATTTGTCCAACTAAGGCTTCTAGGACTAGTAACTCAACCCACCAAGGGATTTCAGAGAGTTTTTTCAACCAAGGTTTCTAGGACTAGTAACTCAACCCAAGCTGTTACAGGGCTTCAAGAGAGTTTGCCCAACCAAGGCTTCCAGGAACTAGTAACTCAACCCACATCAAAAGGAACATGACAACCAACCAGAAAACAAAACGAAGGAACCCACAACCCCATGCATATCCAAGAAATGGAAAGACTAGGAAAATATATTGTCAATCCAGACAATCCTCCATGTCAATGACAGATCATAACCAAGAAACCACATGCATATGCCATGCATGCCAAAACTAGTGAGGAAATATACATGCAACTCGGTACCTTCAAGCAAAACCTATTTTAGTTGTTGGTCCCGATGTCCTCTTACGCTTTGTTTCTCTTCCTTTTCCTTATTTCTCCAAACTCCAAGTATGTCACACTCTTCGAAGAGTGCTCCAAGAAACTTTCTGTCCAAGAGTATGAGAGAGAGAGAGAGAGAATAGAGAGAGGGCTCCAAAACTAAACTGACAAAAGGTACCAATTGATCCTCAAAAGCCTTTTTATCAATGAGGCCTCTATTTTCTTCATTTTCCATTATTTTCCCTCATTTTCCTCCTCACTTGCAACCTATAGTAACTTTTTCTATTTCCTGTCACACAATTGCTTCAGAAGATATAGAAGCCTCCTAGAGACAGTCTCTAGGTGGATAGGAGACCAGTGCCTAGGGCATTAGAGAGGAGTGCTTTTGAAGATTATCAGTAGGGATTTCTGTTGCACTCCATATGTCACGTAGTTTGAAAAGAGATAATTCAAGGGCTTGGTTTAAACGTCCTTCATCAAGGTAAACTAAAGCAAACACATAGATCTAAATACTCAGGGGTAAATATGGCTAATCTCAAATAGAAATGTCTTGGTTCTGGTGGCTGACACACATCAATAGGAAGCTTAACATTGTTGTTGTAGTATAGATGAACAAGAGGAAGGAAAGGAGGGGAATTGATGCAAAGGGCTGGACAAAACACATAATCCTAAGAAACAATATCCAACAGAAATATGGAAGAGTGAGGAGATGAAAATGCAGAAAGAGTGGAGCATGAATTAAGATCTCAAACTCTATGCCTCATGAATACATTTGTCACCAAACAACAATAAATAAATATGTGCACATACAGGTACTATAGGCTATTAAATAACACAAGTAAATATGTAGTTAACAAAAATACTGTAAGCTATCAAATAACATGAGTAAATCTGTTGTTACACGGGTACTTTTAGTACTTAGTAGCAAACATACAACCATGAATGAGAGTGAAACCAACAGCTTCATTACACGATTTCAAAGGAGGAAAGACATACATGAAGTGATATACAAAGGGGAAAACATATTGTGCATTGCTCCGATTGGAATCAACAAAATTGCTTCATTAGTCTTTGAAGATGGAGTCCATATCACCAGTCCATTACATTTAACAATTGTATCAGCCCAAGAACCTTGTGAACAGGAAAATTGAAAGAAAGTGGAACCATTTTCTCTGCAAACAGAGGGCCTCTAGAATGCAGAACTTGGGAACTTGTCTTAAGTGTGTCTTCCCTCTATTTATAAGGAGAGGGAGAGATTTGAACAACAGTTACAAAATATCTCAACCAAGCTCCATCTATTTAATTGACTAGTAGTCTCAGCATGTGAAGGTTCTACTTCCCAAAATGATTACAATCGGATTTTATTCCATTCTTGTAAATGAAAAAATTACAGAATAATAGACATAAAGAAAATTGAATGATGGTTGAGGAAAATATCTCGCTGCCATTCCTGTGATGGCCTCCAATCAGGCCACATCTTTTCCATGATTTTCCTCTTTAGTTGCTCAGTTGGTTCACCTATCGCTTTCGCCTTAACTACTTTAATTCCCCACTCTCTGGAGTTGGGAATGATCAAGTGTTAGTTGCTTGTCACAGAGATGAAATGGATATCAACCTGGAAGTCCTTCATTGTCTGACTATGTGGAGCTCCATGCTGAGAAATTAATTCTCAGGTGACCTGCACACTGCTTCCTGAGTCCCATACATCAATTTATCTCATTGAAGACGTGCGTCGGAGCACATAGATGGCTTGTATCACTTCAAGGCAGACCCAACACTCTTTCCTGCGGATCGTGGTCCTTGCTACCTTGACCCAACGATATTTGACAGTTGCCATTACTCTTGAGACCAACTTCTCTATTCCCACATTCAATCTTGCAGTTGTCGACCCATCCATCTTATAACTCTTTGCATTACACTAGTGGAGCCAAGTATGTCCTGTATTATTGCAATAGTGTTATATCAAAGCTTTTACTCATTGGGACTTTTATTCTTAAAGACATTATGAAAACAAAGTTTTGATGTCCTTGGCCCCTTTTGTTTAGCCCCTTTCTATTTTCCTCCATGGGACTGGGTGTGGTGACCGGAGGCTTAGCCTTAAGGTGCTAGGGCATTTTGTTCCTACCCAGGGGCCATTTTTCCTTTGTTAAGAGCTTAGCACCCTTGGTTCTATAAGTTCTTCTCAACCATGTGCCAGCCCTAATATCAGAGCCCCCTTATCAACACTTTTTCAATTGCCAATTGCTATAAAGTGTCGACATCCTCAACCTCTGATAGGCAATCTTTGATATGATGTCATCACTTCCACGTGGAACATCATGAGTGGTGACACGTGTCACTCATATTTTTCCCCTTAGGCCCCGTCAAAATGCAAAAATTTCCTACCATGTGTCCTTCCATACTGCCACATCATGTTGACGTCGGATGCCACTATAGCTTTATCGGAACCAATCATATGCTGCCACGTGTCCTGCTAGAGGAGAGAGAAAAGGGTTCGCCCACCTTTGTTTTTGCGATGAAATCCTTTGTTAATCCGTTATTAGTGTTCCCAATGGTTTTTAACACTTTATGGGCTTCACCCATATTGCAACTTTTTAAAGGTTGTCACCTGAAGAAGCTGTGGTTCTCCGATTGCCGATATGCCTGATGTGACGATGCACGATCGCCGATATGTCTGATGTCATTGGACCTACGATATGCAATCACCAATATATTTGATGCTCTGATATTGTGACCATCGATGTCCTTGGACCTTCGATATGAGATCTTTGATATTTTGGACCTTCCTAAGGCTTCAATCATTGAAAGGTCGGCAGACCATATCTTTTGATCCAGGAGTGCATTTTTGGACTTACATATCATTGGAAATCTTGTTCAGAGCACCTTCTAATGGAGAGGGTATGATGTAGGCTTTGAGTATTTTTCTAGCTTGGAATATGACTACAAAATTATTTGCTCATTTACTCTTTAGATAGATAGAAACACATTTTGAATTAAGTGACAACATTGGCTCCAATTGGGGACAGTGCCTTACTGGCAATGTGCTGAGAATCCACAGACTAGTAGCCTTCACCATTGGGCATGGGGTAAAAAATATATTGAACCTATAAAACCAGAAAATCTCCATGGAACTTTATTTGCTGGGAGTGCTTTCCTCATAAAACTGAAATGCAGAACTACAAACTCTAAAAACTTGAAATTAAACACTCACATAGTGACCTTATTTACATAAAACTCCTACTTATGTATAGGGATAAATTCACCAAGTGAGGTCAACCTTCCAATGATACCAGCCCAACATCTGAGTATTAGACCTTATGCCATTGTTCTCTTGAAAGTCAACAACTAAAACATGCATGCACCACTGCCCCCAAACTGATATTTGATGCTTAGTTATTTTAATCTCCTCCATGAACCCCATAATTGAGATCAGATGATGACCAAAGAAAGATGCCATATAGTCAGCTACTGGGTCATGGAACTGATGAGAAACTTTTATGGATTTCTCCCTTTCTTGACTAGTTTCCAAGGAGGAATCCTTCTGTAACAGGTAACAACTGACATTGCCGAGCCTTCAACTTTGGGCTTCTCTTGAAGGAGTTGTTGTTTGTAATATTATCCCCACTTGTTTGTAAGCAAATCCATTTTACAGTCTACAACAATCTCATCCTCCTATGAATCATAGATCGGAGAATCTTTATCGACTTTAATATCAACTTCTTGAACTTGTTCTCCATTTGAATGACGTGGATCATAAACTGGAGCCCCTTTATTAACCTCCTAATGGGTCTCCTCTTTTTGTGCATCTTCCCATGACTAGGACTGTTATGGTTCTGCATCACTCGACTCCCCATCAGATTCATACAAATCATAAGAAGGAGAATCATCAAATTCAGTAGAATGAGATCTCTAAGGGTTTGTTTGCAACTTGATGATGTCTCCTTCTTCCCTTTCTTGATTGTTGGGTAATGCTTCTTGATGCAAATATATATATTCTTGGAGCGGAGCCCCACAAATACTTTCAGTAGGATCATTAGCCTCATAAATATTTTCAACATCAAAATTTGCCCAACAATCTTCAAACAGAGCATTTGATGGATATAATATTTTGCAAAAATGGTTAAATGCTATGTGAAAGCTCTTTAAAGAAGATATGTTGCCACAAGGTATTGTTCTGTACCAAACTCTAAAATATTCATCTAAAGAATACATGAACAATTTCATTGTCACATTTCAAAAACAATACCTTGTTGTTCCATGCATTCATGAAAATACTTGAGGTGCTGGTACGACCTTCTATCCATGTTTCCACTGAATCTAGGAAAATAGGTAGACCATTCATGAAATGTAGGGACATGATGGGGATAACCAACAATAGAAGAAAAATCCAATGGGACAAATTTGTTGGCCAAGAATGCAGGAATGGCCATTTTGAAAACCCCTTTAGGTGAGTGATCTCAAGTTCAAATGTAAGGGAGTTTTATGTTGTTTAGCATCAAAGCGAGTATGAGGAATCTTGAAATATAGGATGACTAAATAAGGATATAGACAGTGGAGTCACCATGGTGTTTACAATAAGATTCAAACAGTGGAGTCACTAATGTGAGAGATCTTCAAACAACACTTCCCTTTCTCACCTGACAGAGGGAATGTAAAAATTGTCGTACCTAGTGAAAAATATTATGATTCATTCCTCGACAGTGGCACTAGAAAGATGTTGTAGATTTTTCTATCTCCTGTCAGACAATTGCTTCAAAAGATATAGAAGCCTCCTAGAGACAACCTCTAGGTTGATAGGAGACCAGTTCCTAGGGCATCCGAGAGGAGTGATTTTGAATATTACCAGTAGGGGTTTCTGCTGCACTCCATATGTCACGTAGTTTAAAAAGAGATAATTCAGGGGCTTGGTTCAATATTCCTTCATTAAGGTAAACTCAAGAAAGCACATAGATCTAAATACTCAGGGGTAAATATGGTTAATCTCAAAGAGAAATGTCTTGGTTCTAGTGGTTGACACACAACAATAGGTAGCTTAACAATTTTGTTGTAGTGTAGATGAAAAAGAGGAAGGAAAGGAGGGGAATTGATGCAAAGGGCTGGACATAACACATAATCCTAAACAACAATCTCCAGAAGAAATATGGAAGAGTGAGGAGATGAAAATGAAGAAAGAGTGGAGCGTGAATTAAGGTCTCAAACTCTATGCCTCATGAATACATTTGTCACCAAACAACATTAAGTAAATCTGTGCACATACAGGTACTGTAGGATATTAAATAACACAAGTAAATATGTAGTTAACACATGTACTATAGGCTATCAAATAACACGAGTAAATTTGTTGTTACACAGGTTGTTTTACTACTTAGTAGCAAACACCATGAATGAAAGTGAAACCAACAACTTCATTACATGATTTCAGAGGACCAAAGACATACATGAAGTGATCAACAAAACTGCTACATTAGTCTTTGAAGATGGAGTACAAATAACCATTCCATTACATTTAACAATTGTATCAACCCAAGAACCTCGTGAACAGGCAAATTGAACCAAAGTGGAACCAATTTCTCTGCAAACAGAGGGCCTCTTGAATGCAGAATTTGGGAACTCGTCTTAAGTGTTTCTTCCCTCTATTTATAAGGAGAGGGGGAGCTTTGAACAATAGTTACAAAATATCTCAGTCGAGCTCCAAATGTCTAATCAACTAACTATCTCGGCGTGCAAAGGTTTTGCTGCCCAAAATGATTACAATCATATTTGATTATGTTCTTGAAAATGAAAAAATTATAGAATAGTAGACATAAATAAAACTGAATGATGGCATCTGATCAGGCCATGTCTTTTCCATGATGTTCCTCTTTAGTTTCTCGGCCATTTCACCTTTCACTTTCACCTTAAATGCTTGAATTCCCCACTCTTTGGAGCTAGGAATGATCAACTATCGGTTGCTTGTCACAGAGCAGAAACATATATCGAGTTGGAAGTCCTTCATTGTCTAACTATGTGGAGCTCCATGTTGAGAAATTAATTCTCAAGTGACCTGCACACTGCTTCCTGAGTTCCATACCTCCATTTATCTCACTGAAAATGAGTGCTGGGGCACATAGATGGCATGTATCACTTCAAGGTAGACCCAACACTCTTTCCTATAGATCATGGTCCTTGTTGCCTTGACCCAATGATATTTAACAGTTGCCATTACTCTTGAGACCAACTCTGTTCCCACATTCAATCTTGAAGTTTCTGACCCATCCATCTCATAACTCTTTGTATTACCCTATCGAAGCCCAATATGTCTTGTATTATTGCAATAATGTTAGATTGAAGCTTTTACTCATCGAGACTTTTATTCTTAGATACATTACAAAAAGAGAGTTCCGATGTCCTTGGCCCCTTTTGTTTAGCCCCTTTCTAGTTTCCTCCATGGGACTGGGTGCGGTGATTGGAAGCTTAGCCTTAAGGTGCTAGGGAATTTTGTTCCTGCCCGGGGGCCATTTTTCCTTTGTTAAGAGGTTAGCACCCTTAGTTCTATAAGTTATTCTCGACCATGCGCCAACCTAATATAGGAGCCTCCTTATCGACACTTTTTCAATTTCCAACTGTTTTAAAGTGCCAACATCCTCAACCTCTGATATGCTATCTCCGATATGAAAACATCACTTCCATGTGGCACCTCATGAGTGGTGACACGTGTCACCCATATTTCCCCCCTTATGTCCCCTCAAAACGCCAAAATTTCCTACCACATGTCCTTCTGTACCACCACGTCATGCTAACGTCTGATACCACTATAGTTTTAGCCGAACTAATCATATGCCGCCATGTGTCCTGCTAGAGGAGAGAGAAAAGGGCCATTAGATTAATTGAATTGAAAATTTATTTTTTGAGATTCATCATTGAAAATAGATCACATTTGTCAATGATTGAAAGCTAAAGACTGTATTAGGTGCACCAAATCATTCAAAACGAAAAGGAAAACATAACTGATATAAGTGCATCTGTTAGGTCCCTATAATACTAGTGATTCCCCCATTAATATTGTCATTGTAGCCCTTATTGTTATTATTGTGCCCCATAGAAGCCCACTATTGTTATTATTGTGCCCTTATATTATTATTGTTATGTCAGCTTTGATTATATTCTGACCTCGTAGACTCCTATATATAGAAAGGAGGTTTTGTCATTTGTATCATCCAAGAATTGTTCGTTTGTGTAATGTAAAAGAGGTTTCCCCCTTGAAGAGGCTGATATTGAAGTCATTGATCTATCTTTTCTTCTATTTTGTGAGCTAGTTACATAACATTTGGTATTAGAGGCTTTGGATTCTAGGGTTTTGCTGCTCCAAACAGGTCATCGTGGAATTTTTGCTATAACTTTGTTTCTACAACATTTTAGAAGCAAAAATTAAAACCCATTTGAGCTGAAATCTCGATGAACCTCAGGTTCGACTTTCAGGTATTTTCTCGATATATTTTTGGAGATGAGATCCAAGGAAGTTAGGGTTTTTGTAGACTCCCGAATTGTATCTCAGACAGGTGACCTAGGGAAAATCGTCATAACTTTTTCTCTGAGCATTAGATTGAAATTATGTAAAAATATACAGAAAGAGGATGACACATCATTTTCTATGTATCGGTTTCAGGTCCTAAGGTCTAAAAAGTGACACATGACACTTTGTACAAGTTCGCTCTACTGAACCCGTCTATAATGAGGTCATTGTCGAAGATTTGGCATAACTCTTCCTTGGAGAATCCAATGTTGATCAAACTTGCGGGGTTGGAAAGAGGACTCAGAGGGCTACTGCAAGACGTAATTTCATACCTTGGAGATCTGAAATTACATAGATACAATAGATTCAATATCGAGCTCCTACAAAGTGAAAAAAGGTGTGTAGTTTTTTTTTTAAATTTTGCGTAAGTTTGGTTTGAAAAATTCGTTTGAAGGAATTCAAATGGCATAGTGAAGCATAATTATCATTAATTGATGCCTCGGAGAAAGAAAATGGAAACATGTAGTAAGCAACCTGAAAGCTCTAGCATGACTCATGAAGAATAGGAAGAAATACAACATGATATATCAAAATTACGAGACTGAGTGCAACAAAATTCACTCTCACAAAAAGTAACAGAAGCTAAGATGGATGGTTTAAAGAAAGGCATGGAAGCTAATATGGATGGTTTAAAGAAATGCATGGAAGCTAAGATGGATGGTTTAAAGAAAGGTGTGGAAGCTAAGATAGATGGTATAGAAGAAAAACTTAAAGGCAACATGGAAGATTTGAAGATAGATTTGACTAAGTTGCTACAAGAAATGCTTACTAATGACGAAAGGGTAGTAAAGGAAAATCATGATGAGAAAAAAATAATTTTTAATCATGATTTCATAGACTTTAACATTGGATTGAAGACCCACCATGTTACAAAGATCGATATGAGGAAGTTTGATGGCAAGGATCCCGTAACATGGATACTATAGATGGAGCAATATTTCAATCTCCATAATGTGAAAAACACACAAAAGGTACACATTGCAACTTTATATTTGGAACCAAATCAGTTTGTATGGTATCAATGGCTTTTCTCTCATAAACAAATTGTCACTTGGGAAATTTTCACGGAAGAAATGATAGCACATTATGAGGATACAAAAAGCAGCACCTTTTTTATCCAATTGATAAATCTCAAACAAAAGGGTTCAATGATGGAGCACATTGAGGACTTCAAAAAATTGAATATAAGGGTAAAATATATTCCATAGGAGCATAGGATTGATGTGTTAATAGGGACTTTAAAGGATAAAATCCAACATGAAGTTCACCTTTGCGAACCTGGTTCATTGGAGAAGGCATTCAGGTTGGCAAGAAAATGGAAAGCAAAATTATGGCAACAAGGAAGCCTACCACTCACAACTGTAAATATGGAAGTGTTTTTTCCACTAGCCTTCCACAACCTATAAGGTTGATACCACAACAATTGGAAGAAAAAATAGCAAAAGAGATTTGTTACAATTGTGATAGCAAATACACTAAAGGTCATAAGTGTGCTGAGAAGAAATTATTTTACATAGATTGTGAATAGGAGGAAGAAAAGGAACAAGAAATGTAAAAAGAAGAGGATATACACTAGGAACAAACCCTAGAGAAAGAAGAAATGAATCCAACCATATCTTGTAATGCATTGGCCGAAATTACCACTCCTCAAACAATCAAGATAGAAGGACATATCAAGAAGAAAAGGTAAATAGTGTTGATTGATTTGGGTAATACCCATAATTTTATTAATTGTAAGATAGCCAAGGAATTGAATTGCTTCCTATATCCAAAAATAGAGTGTCAAGTGATGGTTGCAAGTGGAGGAACCATAAATTTCTCTAGAAAGTGCCATAATATAAAGTTATCCATGGGAGAATATGTATTGAATAGACCAATGTTTTCCATTCCAATGGGTGGTGCTGATGTTGTACTAGGATTCCAATGGCTACAATCCTTGGGTACAATAGATTTTAATTTTCAAGAACTTTTCATGAATTTTTTTTCGGAAGGAAAGGAAGTTGAATTAAGGGGTATTGCATAGAAACCGAGAAATATAATCAGCTCTAACAGAATGACAAAGCTTCTAAAGAAAGAACAACGAGGTGTAATTGAACAATTATGTTCAATAGAGGTTCCCACATTGAAATCATCTATTTCTCCAGACCTCCGAAAAGTCTTGGACAATCATTCCATGGTATTTGAGACTCCTAAAGGCCTCCCACCTATTCATGATCATGATCATGCTATTCATTTGATTCTAGGAAGTGTTCCTCCAAACATCAGGCCTTACAGATATCCCTATGCCCAAAAGAGTGAAATTGAATGTATGGTTGCAAAAATGCTAGAGGCTGGTATAATTCAACCTAGTCAAAGTTCTTTCTCTGCTCTAGTAGTATTAGTGCACAAGAAGGATGGATCATGGCGCATGTGTCCAGATTATATGGAGCTCAATAAGCTCACTATTAAAGATAAATTTCCCATTCCTGTCATTGATGAATTATTGGATGAATTGCATGGATCAATTTACTTCACCAAGTTGGATCTTCATTCAAGATATCATCAAATTAGAATGAAGACTGAAAACATTCCAAAAAAAACATTTAGAAATCATGAGGGTCATTATGAATGTTTGGTCATGTCTTCTGGCCTTACCAATGCACCTTCTACATTTCAAGGTTTGATGAATTCCATTTTCAAAACCTTCCTTAGAAAATTTGGGTTAGTATTTTTTGATGATATACTAATCTACAACAAGTCTTAGAAGGATCATGTTCACATGTTGACAAGGTGCTCAAACTATTGGAGGAGAAACAATTATATGCAAAAGCTCCAAATGTTTCTTTGGAGTACAAGAGGTGGAATATCTAGGTCATATTGTATCTCATGAAGATGTTAAGGTAGACCATAGAAAAATTAAAGCCATTAAGGAATGGAAAATTCCCACATCCATAAAACATCTGGGAGGATTTCTCAGGTTGACAGGGTATTATTGCAAGTTTGTTAAGCATTATGGGAGAATAACAGCGCCTCTAACAACATTATTGAAGAAAGATGGATTTTCATGGACTCCAAAAGCAATGAAGGCCTTTAAACATCTTAAAGAGGCAATGTGCCAAGCACTGTTCTTAGCTACGTCAGACTTCACATAAACCTTTATTGTGGAATGTGATGCCTCAAGAAATGGAATTAGTGTTGTTTTAATGCAAGAAGAAAGACCCATTTCTTTCGAAACTCGTCCAATCAAAGGAAAGTATTTACACAAAGTTATTTACGAGAAGGAAATGTTGGCAATACTACATGCACTTAAGAAATGGCGACCCTACCTAATGGGAAGACACTTCAAGGTAAAAACGGATCATGATAGTCTTAAATACTTTTTAGAACAAAGATTATATTCAGAAGAGCAACAAAAATGGGTCACAAAGATGTTGGGTTATGACATTGAAATCATCTACAAATATGGAAACACAATGTTGTGGCACATGCACTCTCAAGAAAGGATTAGGATGTGGAAGCATTGCTTTGCGCCATTTCTATTATCCAACCAGATTGTATAAACAAAGCAAGGGATGAATGGAAGAATGACGAAGAAGTGTGGGCACTCATTCAAAAGCTACAACAATATCCCAGTACATCTGATACATTTAGTTGGAAAAATGATTCGTTATGGTACAAAGATCGTTTATACTTATGTAAGAATTCCCAACTGAAACAAAAGATTCTTATGGAATTGCACACCTCTCTCTTAGGAGGGCACTCAGGATTTTTGAAAACTTTGTTACACAGTATTTTGTCACACCTCCTGCACTTCCCTGTGACATACCCCGAAGTTCCCGAAACATGACTATTATGAAGTGTACTCATTCATATATGCAGCTCAGATCGTCCCTAAAACATTGATTGGAAAATTCCTTAAGCTTCCCTTGAAGGAAATAGCTCTTTAACCCTAATTTGAGAAGCATCACTCTTATGAGACTAAAAAACGTGATGGTCACCTATTGTATTATACTCAACCCATGATGACATCACTCCATTTACTTGTATACCCACGATGATCCCAAAAAGTCAATTTTCCCAAAAAGGATGAGAAGCTTCATGATCTAGAAGCTTCTAGAGCGATGAGCTGGAGGTTGTTCAACATGGATGAGGTCGAGTTCTCTTAACTTGGCCTTTTGGTATTATCACTATGAGCTACTTCTTTGAGATGAGGGCCTAATCCTATCTTTGGAGAGATCCTAACTCCCTTTCCCTGCCTATATATTCATCCTCTTCCATTCCCAAATGGTTGTTCTATGTCTATTTGCACGATTATGCTACTCATTTGGCTTGGAGAAGGAGTGCTTGGAGAGCTTAGCTTGGACTTGGATATTAATTCAAGGAGAGCCTATTGACATTAAGGCTTGGTTGTATGCTTCCTCCTTTATTCTATTAATATACAACTACTGGTTCATTTTCCACAAATGTGTATGTTTATGTATCATTTGTCTTAATGCTCCTTGACCTGTTAAGTTGGTTACTTTTGAATATGTTATTTTCATTTGCATGTCTTGTTGTGTCTTGATCTCTTGTTCAGGTGTATAAACACTGTGAGCAGTAGGAATGAGCTCGTGACGTAAGTGATTCAAGGTCTTCAACAAAGGACGACGTGATAACATCAGAACGAGGTAATCCATCTTCTTTGTCTCTCTTTTCAATTGTAACTTAGGAAAGTGTCTACTAGATTGTCATGTAGGTTTCTAGTCCCACTCATTGGGCTAGAGGGATCGTCTCTGTCTGTAGAGAGGATTTACTTAGACAACAAAATGGCAAATCCGCTGGGGAAGCTATGACCCTCTCCATCCATTCCTTCAATCTGATCTTTTGACTAGTTTGACTAACCGTCGATTTTGTTAGTGTTGGTATATTCATACTCCCATCAGGAGGTTGTAATCCAGGTTGGCATCAACGATTTCTACCTCAATATTAATGACCTTCCTTCCAACACAAATAGGAAAAGCCGGGATAATTCCGTGTGGCCTATGAGAATGACCATCTAATGTTATTAAGAGAGTCGGTGAAGGAACAACTAACGATGATCCAATTGCCTTCCAACATGACATAGACATTACACATGTGGAAGCTCCCTCATCTATAATTGTTTGCAAAATATTGGTTTTCCGGTAAGTAGACTTTATCTGGAAAGCCATATGATGAGGAAGTCTCTTTTTGACATTGAGCATATCAAAAGTGAGTGTTAAAGAATTTTTTGGATCTACTGCCCCCATTGCCGAAAGCAAAGAACTTCTTTGAGCAGGACTCGACTGGAGTACCTCTAAAGTAGACATAGCGCAAGGAATTTGAGCCAGATCTTCTACAATCGAGTAGTTCTGGGTTGCCATAGCATTAGGGTTAATAGTCGCGTTCTTGGAGGAACCTTTCAATATCTGAGGTATAGACTCAACAAAGGGTCGCTCAATATGAAGTGGGTCCATAGTTCTGGGAACAGATTTATCCTTAGATATTTTTGCTTCACCATAATCATGTGCGTGTGTGGCAACGTCGACATGTGATTTCATCATGAAAACATTTGAGGAATTGTCCCCTTCTTGGTTACCCCTGTAGAGGTACCAAGGTTTGAGTTCATGCCAGCAAGCAACTGCTGCCCTTGGGGGAAAGGGTTAGTTAAGACAGCTTGGGAGCTAGAAGACCCTTGCTGCAATACCAAGGGGGAACTTCGAAGTCTAGAGATAGATGATGATATCTCCATACCAGGAATCCTTGGAAGAAGAGATGAGGAAGCAGGGGGGAAATTCGAAGTCTGGAGATAGATGATGATATCTCCATACCAGGAATCTTGTTAAGAGATGAGGAATAGATGCTCGTATGGGAAACTTTCCTCATAAACAATATCTTCTTCACAAGGTAGCTTGGAAATTAATTCCGCAAAAACAATGACTTCTTAGACTTGGTTGACAAGAACTTGAGATCAAATTCTTGTAAAAGAAGAATCCATCGATTGTATTTGCCCCCAATCACTCGCCTACTGAGGACAAATTGGAAAGGATTTACCACTGCTAAGACGAACGTTTTGCGTAGTAGAATATAATGACGAAGCCAATGGATAACATGAACAGCTGCCAAGGCCAATTTCTCAATCGGAGAATAGCATAGTTCAGGGCCTACCAAGCCTTGACTCAAGTAGTAAATCACATGCTCCGTGAGTGTTATAGACATTTTTGGGCACTGCAACCCCAATCATAAATGTCCATAAACCAAGGGATCTTAAGTCTCTAAAAGTGTTGTTC
The DNA here is from genome assembly GCA_031772625.1 of Pinus tabuliformis. Taxonomy (NCBI): domain Eukaryota; kingdom Viridiplantae; phylum Streptophyta; class Pinopsida; order Pinales; family Pinaceae; genus Pinus; species Pinus tabuliformis. The sequence continues at coordinate 1,190,810,274 of CM062811.1, read as the reverse complement.
CTGTTAGCCTCCTGTTGCAACAGGGCATCATCTTTCATGATTGACATTTTTACATGCCAAATATGTCATACTTTGCAGGCTGCAGTGTTCCATATTTCCACAAGGTGCCATGAAGTATGCTTAGTCCAAATGCACTGCTGTATTCCAATTTTTGATGAGTAGTTCCAGTTTTTGAAGAAGTTTTCATTTAAGGGAGGTCCAAACAGTTCAATCTTGGTCTCCCTAGGTTTCAATTTCCTGTTTTAGAATATAGAGAATGATATCTGTCCAAATAGTTTAATCTTGGCAGATCTGTAGATAGGTAGAGAATCAAAGGGACCCAACTGTTTAATCTGGGCCCTGGCAGAAATAAGTGTAGATTTAGATAGGAAAAATTCAAAAGAAAAATTGTAAATCTGGGTTTGCAAGTCTAAGTGCACCCAATTCAAAAGAAGAAAAAATGTTAGGAAAGTAGGCTGGGTAGGTAGTTGTGTGATTGTAGAAAGGCAATTTATGATCGATTTTGAGTTACAAAGTGCTTTATCTTTACAGATCACAGTGCAGGCAGTTTTCATGCAAGGGAGCTCAAAGGTGGACATAACTAACTCCCCCTTCTTCTAATTCTCCAAGTCACTTACTAATTTCCCAAAGAGGTCAAGATCTGCTTGATTCCTCTTAATTTCATCATCATCCATATTAGTTGCCTTGGTGAAGATCTGCTTCACTCAAGGATTTTATTTCTTTTCAAAACTCTTTTCCCCAAAATTAGCTTAAGGTCGCTAACCTTGGCGCCTGCTTATCATCTTCATATTAACTACTAACAAGTATTATATAACTCCCTATCAGTTTTCCCCTTTCCCCTACTAAAACTTTGTATATAAAATTCCCCTATGTAAATATTCCCCCCCTGGCAATATAGCCATATTCTTTCTAAGTCAGGGAAATAACATGTTGGCATTATGATACAAGTGTTGTCCTTGATGGAAACTCACTCAGAGGTTGGTACAGGTGATGGCAACTTAATCAGAGGACAGATCTTAGCACAGCAGGCCAAGAAAGTTCATACACGCAGGTTCATTAAGCCCAAGTCGCGTATACAAGAAGGTTCACTATATACCAAGTCGCGTATACGCAGGTTCACTATATACCAAGTCGCGTGTACACGCAGGTTGGCTTCAGTAAAAGAGCGTGTATGTGGAAAACTTATCTTTGGTCCGTGGCGGTTATTCCTTGGAAGTTGTGCCTATGGATTTGGACCATGGTGTCTCGACGGACGTGTTGATCCCTAGTTTTGAAGTTGATGGTATTGTGTTACTATGGTTTTGGACCGTGGTATTGTAAAGGGCCTAAGGCTATATAAGGAGAAGATCATTAAGCAAATGGATGCAAGCAAGGTGTGTCTGACGAAGTGAGAAGATCTAGTACTGTGGGTTATCTGTTCGGGACGCTTGGCAAGGGTCGGATCTGACAGCGAAGGTATAAGTAATTATTTCTAGATCTGCATGCGGGTTTCCTTTGGAGAAAGTGCGTATACACGCAGTTTCGGTATAGTGAAGTAGCGTATGCATAATAAGATTTGATATTTCAGGTTGCTGTTGATTCTGGTGGTTGTTGCAGAGTTCTGGGCTCTGGTTTGTGTTCTGTGTTCTTGATGACAGGGTTTCAGTGATTCAGTATTGGGTGATCTAGAGAATTATGATGCAAGTATAAGTTGATGATTGTATTGAAGCAGTGTTTGTTTTGTACTCATGGATCCAGTCTGAAAATTGATGAAACGTGGTCCCTGAAGGAAAGAAGGTTGTAGCCTTCTGTAGGGTCAGCACCTACGTACTAGTAATTGGATCGGCTAGTACAAGAGCTGAGGGGGTTGTAGCTCCCTTCCAGAAGTAGCTGGAAAACGAGAGAGGGTTGTAGCCCTCTGCAGGTTGTAGCCTGCGTACTGGTAAAGGACTGCACCAGTACATTGTAAAAGAAGTTTCTCATTAAAGAAGAAAGAGACAAATTGCAGCAGGTGTTTTTCACCCACATTGGGTTTCCACCTTATATCATGGTGTTCATGTGTGTGGCTTTTGTGTGATGATCTGTTCTGTTATACTGCACTTGTTTACTGTTAATATGGTTAATAATGTTCTGATGCATTTACTGAAGATAAGCTAACTGAATCATAAGATCTCTGGATATACGCTAGTTGCTTTAGACACAGTAGCGTGTACACGCAGGTTCACTTAATTGAAGTAGCGTATATGTTTCTGAGTATGAAATTGGAAAGGTTTTACTGATCTGATAATACTGATTCACCCCCCCCCCCTCTCAGTATTATTTCCAACAATTGGTATCAGAGCAGGTCCTTCAGAGGAAGCTTGATCGCTTGAAGGAAAAGATCCATCAGAATGGCTAATCCAGAAAGAGAGGCACACATCAGGCCACCAGTCTTTGACGGGAACAATTTTACTCACTGGAAGATAAGAACCATTGCATATCTACAATCACTTGGAGCAGAAGTTTGGGGAATCGTAGAAGGAGGATACAAATTCCCATCAACAACTCCTACAGATCCAGCAGAGAAAAAGCAATATGAGCTCAATGCCAAAGCTGTTACTGTCCTATTGAGTAGTTTGACACAATCAAAATTTATGAAGATCATGCATTTCAAATCAGCTAAGGAAATATGGGACAAAATCGTTACAAGCTACGAAGGAGATGATCAGGTAAAAAGAGCAAAGCTTCAAACTCTCAGAATCCGGTATGAAACTCTTAAGATGCATAGTAATGAAAGCATAGCTAATTATTTCCTGCGTATGGATGAGATTATGAATTGTATGAGGGATCTGGGTGAAGAATTTGAGGAAGTTGTCTTAGTTGAAAAGGTTTTGAGATCTCTGTCTGCTAAATTTGATTCTAAAGTATTTGCCATAGAAGAAAAGGAGAATGTGCAGAAAATCACCATGTCACAGCTTCACGGGATCTTAACTGCTTTTGAAATGCGACAAGAGGTACCACCAGAAGCTGCATTCGAAGTGTCAGAGGAAGAAGATGAGGTAAATTTTGTCAAGAATCTTGAACGGGGAACTGGACGGTTCAAAGGTAAGCTACCTTTCAAATGTTTTCTATGTGGTAGAGTTGGTCACTATGCTGCTAGATGCCCTCATAACAAAGGAAAGATATCTGAAGAAGATGGTAGAAGCTATTATACCCATATTAAAAGTTCATTCAATGATAGTGAAGATATTAGAAGTCTCATGGCACATGAAAAGAAGAATGCTTCATCCAATAATAGCGAAGATATTAAAAGTCTCATGGCACATGAAAAGAAGAATGCAGAAACTGAAGAAGTTGCCAAATTAAAAGAACAATTGGAGACAGAAACCAGGGTAAGGGAGCAATTGCAGGATATAGTAAAGGATCAGAGCACAACTATTCAGAGACTTGAATCAAAGATCCTCTCTCTAAAAGAAGATCTTAAAAAATCAAGAGAACAGAACAGAGAAGATCTTGAAGATCAAGAACATGAAGTGATCAAACTAAAGCGACAAGTGGAAGAAGGAAGAAAAGCTGAAGAAGACCTAAGGAATCAGTATCTGAAAAAGGAAGAAAAACATCAAGTTGAGGTAAATATCTTGAAAGGTAAAATAGAATAAAAGGATAAGCTTTTACGATTTCAAGATAGTACTAAAGTCTTGGATGATATTCTTAATAGTCAAAGGTCTCCTGCTATCAAGACTGGTCTTGGTTTTCATGAATATGTTGAAGGTGAATCTAGTTCACAAGGTGAGGCAAGAAACTCTAATGAGAAATCTGAAATGCTCAACAAGGAACAACCAAGGAAAGAAATTCCTCAAGGAAGATCCTTTACTCCTAACTATGGACGTGATAGACGATCATTTTCTCCACTGAATAATGTTGAATGTTATGTATGTCATAATCTTGGACATGTTGCAGCCAGATGTAGAAGTAGAATGGTTCAAGACCATTACAAAAGATCATCGCATCCCAGGTATTTCAGAGGATATTGCTTTGCATGCAATGCATATGGACACAAAGCAATTGATTGCGATAGAAGGAACATGAAATATGTAAGATGTTATACATGCAACAAATATGGACATATAGCAAGGGAATGCAGAAGCAGATTTCAAAATTCAAAACAAGAGGACCATACATCATCACAGTTCCAGGAATTGAAGAAGACAGAGACAGAAAAGTGTGGCATAACTCAGTCAGCTGACATAACAGACACAGGGGAATCTGAAAGTGATGAAATTCAGTATTCCATCTTGCATACGCTGATATAATGAAGAAAAGTCGCGTATATACGTGAGTTACAGGCTGCAAAGTCGCGTATATATAGAAAGGGCAGCAGAACAAACCCAGGAAATGGTTCAGTCATGGTTGACTCAGGCTCAGGGGGAGCATAAACGGCAGCAGAACAGACTCAGGAAATGGTTCAGTCATGGTTAGCTCACACTCAGGGGGAGCATATTCTTCAAATAATTCATTGTTGGCATTATGGTTAGAAGTTGATGATGAAACTAAATGATACATCTTATTGTTTGATCAAAGGAATGGTTTTGCAGGCTAATGATAAATAGTTATTGCTGGTCTTAGAACCTGCATCTGCTCAGGGGGAGCATGGATGGATTGATACAATTTTGCATATACAAAGGGGAAGCCAAATCAGAAACTTCAGCATGTACTCAGGGGGAGTATGGACAGCAGTATGGACATCAGAAGGTGTACCAAAGAAGAGAATATCTTGGTCCGCCCTTTGCTCTTGATGTCAAAGGGGGAGAGTGACTTGGTGTGGTGGTTGCCATCAAGTCCAAAGGGGGAGATTGTTGGCATTATGATACAAGTGTTGTCCTTGATGGCAACTCACTCAGAGGTTGGTACAGGTGATGGCAACTTAATCAGAGGACAGATCTTAGTACAGCAGGCCAAGAAAGTTCATACACGCAGGTTCATTAAGCCCAAGTCGCATATACAAGCAGGTTCACTATATACCAAGTCGTGTATACGCAGGTTCGCTATATACCAAGTCGTGTGTACACGCAGGTTGGCTTTAGTAAAAGAGCGTGTATGTGGAAAACTTATCTTTGGTCTGTGGCGGTTATTCCTTGGAAGTTGTGCCTATGGATTTGGACCATGGTGTCTCGATGGACGTGTTGATCCCTAGTTTTGAAGTTGATGGTATTGTGTTACTATGGTTTTGGACCGTGGTATTGTAAAGGGCCTAAGGCTATATAAGGAGAAGATCATTAAGCAAATGGATGCAAGCAAGGTGTGTCTGACGAAGTGAGAAGATCTAGTACTGCGGGTTATCTGTTCGGGACGCTTGGCAAGGGTCGGATCTGACAGCGAAGGTATAAGTAATTATTTCTAGATCTGCACGCGGGTTTCCTTTGGAGAAAGTGCGTATACATGCAGTTTCGGTATAGCGAAGTAGCGTATGCATAATAAGATTTGATATTTCAGGTTGCTGTTGATTCTGGTGGTTGTTGCAGAGTTCTGGGCTCTGGTTTGTGTTCCGTGTTCTTGATGACAGGGTTTCAGTGATTCAGTATTGGGTGATCTAGAGAATTATGATGCAAGTATAAGTTGATGATTGTATTGAAGCAGTGTTTGTTTTGTACTCATGGATCCAGTCTGAAAATTGATGAAACGTGGTCCCTGAAGGAAAGAAGGTTGTAGCCTTCTGTAGGGTCAGCACCTACGTACTAGTAATTGGATCGGCTAGTACAAGAGCTGAGGGGGTTGTAGCTCCCTTCCAGAAGTAGCTGGAAAATGAGAGAGGGTTGTAGCCCTCTGTAGGTTGTAGCCTGCGTACTGGTAAAGGACTGCACCAGTACATTGTAAAATAAGTTTCTCATTAAAGAAGAAAGAGACAAATTGCAGCAGGTGGTTTTCACCCACATTGGGTTTCCACCTTATATCATGGTGTTCATGTGTGTGGCTTTTGTGTGATGATCTGTTTTGTTATACTGCACTTGTTTACTGTTAATATGGTTAATAATGTTCTGATGCATTTACTGAAGATAAGCTAACTGAATCATAAGATCTCTGGATATACGTTAGTTGCTTTAGACACAGTAGCGTGTACACGCGGGTTCACTTAATTGAAGTAGCGTATATGTTTCTGAGTATGAAATTGGAAAGGTTTTACTGATCTGATAATACTGATTCACCCCCCCCCCCCCCCCTCTCAGTATTATTTCCAACATAACAGTCCATCTGGGGCTGCTTTTAGCCCATCCGTGTCCAAGTAGGGATTAATCTGACACCTGGCCAGATTAATAACCTCTTCCCTAGCCCTAAAAACCCACTTTTTGCCCCCTTATCCTAAGTTTCGGGCATAAATTGCTAAACCCGCGCACAAAAACCCATGTTCTACCCCTTTTCCTAAAGTCCTAACTGTAAATACATTAACCCGTGCTCGTATTAACCCCCCAAACCCACTAAACCTAAGTTTCAAACCCCACCTGCGCGCGTTATTAAAATTGGAATATTCTGCGCATATTCCCCGCCCGTATACCCCTGCCGACTCGCCATCGCCGCCAACCGTTGGATCATCTGCCCCGCAGATCTACGGCTGACGGGCCCTCCCATCCCCTAACCGCCTGAGCTTTAGCGTCTGGGAGATGGGTAGTATTACCGCCATACTCCCGCCATGCATCAGGCTCTGGGGTGTGGCGGAGCCCCTCCTCCCAAAACCACCCAGGCGCTAAGGCGGTGTGCCCAAAACCGCTTACCGCCCTCCCCTGTGATGTAAGCCCCACGTCACCTCCCACGTCACTTGCCGAGTCACCTGCCACGTGGCCTCCTGCCACCGTACCCTGCCACTGTACATGCCACGCCACCGTCCGTACATAATGACGTCTCCCGCTGACATCATCCCGCCATGTCATCATGCTGACGTCATCGCTGACGTCACCCACCGTACGAAGTCACATCCGCTGACGTCATCAGCACTTTTTGGCGCGAAGGGCAAAAATCGCACTTCGGAGCCCCGAAATCAGTTTCTGAGGCAGTTTTTGATGAGCGATTTGCGATTTTTTGGGCCAGAATGGGGAATCTTCAGGGAATCTTTTCATTCTGCGGCCCCCAGGAAGCCCGAAAGGCGCCGAATGAACCATTTTTCTTTGCGAAGCACTCAGAGAGGAGCAGAAAACAGTTTTGAAGAAAACAGAGGCCGAACAACGACCAATAAATGATGATTTAACACACAGCACGTCAGAACAGCATCGGTTTATTGCCAAAGAGTATCAGAGGAAGATGAAGAGCCAAAGAGTATCAGCCGAAGATTTTTTAGGGGCTCGAAGCACCTGAACATTGATGAGCCCCCCCAGAAAGTCAAATCAAGAGGCGTAAGCCCATCCTTGCCCTCAAATCACAGTTAAAGCTTTAAATGCATAGAGACAGCAGAGATGCAGAAACCCATACACATTTATTTCAGAAAACACTACAGCAAGCCACCAAGGACAAGATCATTTACTCAGTTTTGATACGGCGGCCCTAAGCACAGCCCGAGATATTTTTGCATTTATTTCTGGATAGGATTAGGTTAAGTAATCATCTTTCTTTCAGACCTGATTAGGTCAAGATGTAATAAAGTAACTTTGTAGATAGTTTTGCCCTATATATACCGCCCTCTACATTGTTACAAGGGTTGGTTGATTGAGAATTTTCACTGGAGACTCGCTTTGTATACCTGAGTTTTTTCTATAATCAAAGATTGCTGAAAGCTTGGAGAGCAAACTGACTGTTGTAAATGAATGTTTTGGAGATATGAAGATGGAATTCTTGTGTTGTAGCCTGAAACAATAAGTGCATCTTACCTCTGTTTATTGTTTACCACTATCTAAATAGCAGAAAGAAAGAATAGCTTATAATTTGTTTAAATACACTCTATGCTCAATTTCTGCTATTTCTTTATGTTTTCCTCTGATTGAATTGGTTATGAATATGAATTCCTCCTGGCTCATGTTTACCCCGATTCACTTGTGTTGGCCAATTATCTAGGGATTCTTCACTGCCCCTAGGTAGAGCTCTGTTACCTCCATCTGTTAAGCTGATTGAGAGATTCTTAACTGCCTCTCATTACTTAGCATTCTTCCCATCATTTAAACCTGAAATATTGTTTCATGCTCAGCTATCTTGCTCCATTTTACCTCTCTTGTGACCGAAGAAATGCACCAGCGGTTCTCCTCCTTGACTCCACGCCCAATGGTTTGAAACTTCTAGACTATGCCTTGCCTCTCTGTCTGAAAACATCAATTTTCCCACCAAAGCAAAACAAAAACCCCCTGAACTCAAAACCTAGCCTAAAATCCTTTTCAACAAAGCTAAATCATAAAGAGAGATCCCTCTCTGATTGCAGGTTGGCTAGAACCTGCAATCCAAAGTTGGTCTGTGGTTACCTCGGCCGTATCCTTTTCCGGAGCTTAAGGACAACCTGAGTGATAACATAATGGCGACTCCACTGGGGACCTTCCTCAGATAGTTTCACGAAGAAGGTAAGAAAGCTCCGCTGAGACCATAAATCAAACTTTCCAACTCCTGTTTATCTCTTAAAACTACAGATGAAGCCTGAATGTCAGCCAGGAAGCCTTTGAAACTGTTTTTTGCTTTGCATTAACAGGAGTAAATAAATGCTGCTTTAGTCAATCTTCATGCTAGTTTTAAGTTACAAACAAGTTGTCCCATATTTTAATTAGTCCCTTGTTGATTACAAAAAACATTCCCAGGAAAAATACCCAAAAAAACAATTCGGAAGCTGGCTCCCAAGAAAAATCCACAATATACCAGATCAAATCCAGATCCTAACCCTCCAGCTGTTTTTGAAAACCCTAACATAATCTCGAAAAACCTTAGGAAGCAAGAAAGACAGGAAAATTTTGCTGATTTGAGCCCTGAAACGGCTTACCCTAGCAGTGTTCCAACTCCTGTCAAGGTTTTGTTCCGGTCAACCCAAATTTCCCTTAGTTCGTCATCTACATCTCGTAGTAATCCTTCCACACCTTCATTCACTGTACATACTAACACTACTGTTGTTTCCAGCGTTCTAGTTACTCCTATGATCCCCGTTACTCCAGCTGTTCCACTTATCCCTGTTGTTCCACTTATACCTGCCAATATGGCTAATAGATATGCACCCCTGCAATTACCTGCTAATGTGGGGCTTTACCTCAAGAGTACCAATCGAAAATCACATACTTTGATTCCACTGGTCCTTTCACAGCCATTCAGCACACCAAAAAGATGCAAGACTATTTTGAAAACTACGAAATAGATGATGATAGTGTGAGAATGAGAATTTTTGTTCAGAGTTTAACAGGTGATGTAAGAACTTGGTTCAAATCACTTGCTGCAAATTCCATAACCACCCCAGATGAGCTTTACCAATCCTTTACCAACAGATGGGAGAAAAAGAAAGACCCCTTGCACATACTAGCTGAATATGATACGATCAAACGAGGTCCTCAAGAGACTGTTTTGGAGTACTGTGCAAGATTCAATAATGTATATAACGCAATACCACAGAACCTAAGGCCTCCACCTGATCTGGCCTTGTACAAATTTCCCGATGGATTCGACCCGGATATGGCATACCAGTTAAAAGAAAGAGCTCCTCAAACCCTTGCGGACATGCAAAATGTTGCTGTCAGCGTAGAAGCCAATTTAATTGCCAAAAGAAATAGAGCTAGAATGGAAAGAAGAACCACCTTTAAGGAAGAACCCTCAGCTTTTGATCAAAAGCTTGATGCTATCATCAGTGGCCTGCAAAGGCTGGGAGAAAGAGTAGAAAATGTTGAGAGAAAAGCATCATGGGAAGGACAACAGTCTAATACCATAAGGAACCCAAATTTTAGAAAAACACAGAACACAAATGCTGGTAGGCCTAACCAAGACCATGATATAAGACCCCCTTTCCAAGATAATTATGTCAAAGGATCTACTTCTAGTGAACCCATAGAGGACACTCACATGAAATTAATGGATCTAAAGGGTGAGCACCAAACTGTCCTGTCCCAAGAAGACCAAAATGAACCTGATTACAATCAGTTTCAGACTAGGTCTGGCGAGTCTTTTGATTTCAAACAAGGTTATGATACTGCTATGTATGAAGTACACAAACAATATAAGCTAAGAACTAGGACCATTGACATTTCCGAACCTAGTAAAACGAAGGATAGCAAACAGCCCAACAAGATCAAAGGCAAAGCTGTCATAACAGAACCAACTGATAGACCTATTCCAAACCCGCATCAAGTGATTGTAGAAGACATAACAGAAATACAGCCTTCCAAGGATCAGCCTTTGCCACCTTCTTCCTCGAAAGAAAGCTCGAACATGGTCCCAAAAAACTTTCCTGAAGTTGAGAAACCGCAAGCAAAAGCTTCCCATAACGCGGATAAACAAGAGCAAAACGCAGACAATTCAAATGAAACAGAAAAAACTGCCATTATCAACACCAAGACTCCACTGGAAAAGCCATTTAACTTAGAGACAGAAATAGCTATGTTAAAAATATCCATTCCCCTCTCAGAACTTGCCAAACATGATGTATATAGGCAGCAAATTCAAAAATCACTTCAAATGCCAGAGGTTAAGGATGATGTAAATGTTTTAGATGACACCCCAGAGCTACTATTTGGCCCAGAAGTTAATGGAAAATCAACACATGGACCGGTCCCACCCTTTTATGTCAGTTTGCATATACACGATAAAGTTGTGCACAATGCTATGTTTGATTCAGGGGCATCGTACAATCTTATGCCCAAAGCAGTTATGGAAAAACTGAATCTTGATGTTACAAGACCTTACAAAGATCTGTACTCATTTGACTCAAGTCAAGTGAAATGTCTAGGCCTCATCAAAGACTTGTGTGTCTCCTTAGTCCAATATCCCAACAAGACCATCCTCATGGATGTAGTGGTTGCTGACATTCCACCAAAGTACGGTATGCTCCTGTCAAGATCATGGGGAGCAAAGCTCCAAGGATCCCTTCAATTAGACCTTTCCTATGCCACCATTTCAGTCTTTGGGCAACCAAAGAGACTGTATAGAGAAACGCTCATGAAATATGTGGTAAGTAGTGAGAGCAAGCCTGAAAATTTTCCCATTTACTCAATCCACTCTGATATGGATTCCTTTATTTTGTTTAATGATGATACAAGTTCTCCAATTGATAATGAGCCCTTCACTCTAGAGCAACAAGCACACATCAATGAAGAATCAGTTGCACACACTGACCAAACTGTCACAGTAGTTGATGCAACCAACCTACCAAAAGAAGTTCCCCAAACAGAAATTTTAAATCTGCCCAATCCTAAAACAGCTCAATCTCTTGATACTGACCATAAGCAAGAAATCACATGGTATTTAGAGTTTGATGGCTCTGTCAACAAGTTAGGAGCAGGGGCAGGTGTATGGATTCACAACACATATAACAACCATGCAGAAGGTCATGCCTACAGACTGAATTTTAAATGCACAAACAACATGGCAGAATATGAGGCTCTGCTTTTAGGCCTTAAACTCCTCAGAGCTCTGGGAGCTGCAAAAGTGTCTATTTTAGGAGACTTTGATTTAATCATACAACAGATGAAAGGCAATTTCGTAACCAATGACAACAGAATGAGAGCCTATAGGATCGCTGCTACTAATATACTCCAGGCATTCACTGAATTCAAGCTTGACAAGATTTCCAGAAATCACAACATTCATGCACACAGCCTAGCCACCTTTGCTAGTACATGCAAGCTTCCTTTTGACCCAAACCATCACTTCACAGCTGAAATAAAACATAGGCCCGCAGTCCCAAATAACGTTAAAGACTGGCAAGTATTCGAAAACGATGCCTAGATTAATAATTTCCTCACCCTTGAGCATGGGTTTTCGAATACTAACATCGACATGGATGTTATGACAGATCCAGAACACCAAACAACTGAAAATCAGCAAGATGTAACAGCTGCAACAGTCAAGCAAATCCTGAAACCAACTATTTTTGACAAAGACAACATAGAACAGCTGAAACAAATACACTTGGAAGATATAGCCAAAACAGAGGCAGACATCATTGACTTAAAGGATAACTTTCTGCCTGCTGGCCTAACCCCATTAGAAGACATGTTTGATTCTAATGACGTGCCAAGAAAGCCAAAATTGCAGCCTATAAACAATGATATAGAGGAACATAACATTGGGACAGCAGAAAAGCCAAAAATGATCAAATTGTCCAAAAATTTGCCACCTGATCAAAAGCCCAAGTACATTGACTTATTCAAAGAGTTCCAAGATGCATTTGCTTGGAGCTATGAGGACCTGAAGTCCTATGACACCTCGGTGATCCAACACACCATTCCTTTAAAACCAAACCAGAAACCCTTCAAGCAGAAACTTAGAAGAATTAACCCTATGCTTCTTCCCCCGATTGAGAAGGAAGTAAAGAGGATGTTTGAAGCAGGCATCATAGCAGCCATCAGATTTTCTGAATGGGTGTCCAATCTTGTTCCTACGAGAAAAAAGACAGGCGAAATCAGACTTTGTGTAGATCTCAGAAATTTAAATCAAGTCTCCCTAAAAGATCATTACCCTTTGCCTAAAATGGACCACATCTTGCAAAGAGTAGTGGGATCATCTAGAATCTCTTTGCTAGATGGTTTTTCAGGTTTTAACCAAATACTTGTTCACCGGGACGACCAAGACAAAACAACTTTTACTACACCCTGGGGAACATTCAAGTATGTAAAGATGCCATTTGGTCTTAAAAACGCTGGTGCTACCTTTCAACGTGCAATGGATATTGCTTTTGCCAAAGAAATACATGACTTCCTAGTTGTTTACCTTGATGACTTAACCCCATTTTCCAAATCTGATGATGAACACCTCAAGCATCTCAGGCAAATTTTCATGACATGTAGGAAATATGGCATTTCCTTGAACTCCAAGAAGTCTCTGTTTGGCCTTGAAGAAGGCAAGTTACTTGGCCACATCATATCAAAGGATGGGATCAAAATTGATCCTGAAAGAATACAAGCCATCCTCCAAATCCCATTTCCAAGAAACATTAAAGAGCTACAAGCATTCCTTGGGAAAATCAACTTCCTGAGAAGATTTATTCCAAATCTAGCTGAGCTGATAAGATTGTTAGGCAACATGTTAAAGAAGGATGCCAGGGTAAAATGGTCTCTTGAAACCAAGCAAGCATTTGAGAGTATCAAATCAGCCTTAACGCAAACCCCTGTCCTAACTAGCCCACAGTTTGACAAAGAATTTATCATATTTTCGTTTGCATCTGATCACACTATAGCTACTGTCCTTTTGCAAAAGGATGAACAGGGAGCTGAAAAGCCAATTGCTTTTTTCAGCCGAGCTCTAAGAGACGCCCCTTTGAAGTACCCAATAATGGAAAAGCAGGCCTACGCACTTATTAAGGCCATCAAGGATTTCAGAGTGTACATTTTATATTCACACGTGATTGCCTATGTCCCACATGCTACTGTAAAGGACATATTGACTCAAGAAGGATTAGAAGGCAAAAGAGGCAAGTGGATTGCAAATATCCTTGAATATGACATATAAATAAAACCAACCAAGCTGATAAAGGGACAAGGTTTAGCTAAACTGATGTCCGAAACAAATTTTCAAGCCTTAGAGATTAACCAGCTGGACAATGAATCGGAGCTGGCGACTCCACAGATCAGTGAAATCTTTTTACAATCCCCATGGTACGCTGATATATGCTTTGTATTGTTAAACCTGTGTGCTCCCCCAGGATTGTCCAGAACCAAGAAAAGATTTTTGAAAATGAAGGCTTTAAAGTTTTGTGTTATAGATGGTGCATTATTTTGGAGAAATCATGAAGGTATATTGCTTAATTGTTTAACCATGAATGAAACTAACAATGTCATGAAAGAATTCCATGCAGGTGACTGTGGAGGACATCTATATTGGAAGTCCACTGCTGATAAAATTTTAAGGGCTGGTTTTTATTGGCCCTCTCCTTTTGCAGATGTAAAGAAGTTTGCCATGTCATGTCACAAATGCCAAATTTTCGAGGGCAAGAGAAAGCTGTTACCCCTACCCCTTAAACCCATCTCAACCGAAAAACCTTTTCAACAATGGGGCCTTGACTTCATTGGAGAAATCCATCCCTCTTCCTCAGGCCAGCACAAATGGATCCTAACAGCCACCGACTATTTCACTAAGTGGGTTGAAGCCATTCCCTGTAGACAAGTCAATGACACCATCATTATCCAATTCCTTGAGTGCAATATCCTTTCCAGATTTGGCTGCCCTGAGAAAATCATCACTGACAATGCCGTTGCCTTTATGTCCAAAAAGATGATCAATTTTTGCCACAGATTTCATATTACCTTGGGCCACTCCACAGCCTATTACCCTCAAGGTAATGGTTTGGCCGAATCATCTAACAAAAGCCTCATCAACATCATAAAGAAAGTGCTGGAAGAAAACAAAAAGAGCTGGCACAAAAAACTGGTAAATGCCCTATGGGCAGACAGACTTTCAAGCAAAAGATCAATTGGGATGAGCCCTTATGAGCTAGTATATGGCACGGAGGACAGATTTCCTTCATCCCTGGGCATTCCTACTATCAAGCTGTTACAAGAGATTCAAGCTGAACCGAATGACATTCAAAGAAGAATCAATCAGACCATTCATCTGCAGCAAACCAGAGAACAAGTTTATGACAGAGCTCAAATTGTGCAAGAAAAGCTCAAAAAGATGTTTGATAAGAGAGCTAAGGCTGAGGATTTCAATGTTGGTGACAAAGTTCTAAGATGGGACTCAAGAAGAGAAGACAAGGGCAAACATGCCAAATTTGACTTTCTATGGAGAGGTCAATTGGTTATTTCTGCTGTTCAGGGAAATAACACTTATTTTCTCAGATCTGTGGAGGATCGTTCTGCTGAAGAAGGCCTTGTCAATGGCCGTATGCTGAAGCATTACCATGACCCCTTTTAAAGGGACACAATGCAGTTTTGTATATATCTTTGTACAGGCTTATTTGTATATATCAGTACTTTGTTTTTCATTTTTTATAAACAAGCCGATTGTTTAAGAAGCAACAATAAATTCTGTGAAGACGTAACTAATGCAAGTGCCCCAGTTCTGAAAACTTTGTCTTTGCACCAAGGCACAAAATAGCAAAAGGAAAACTGTCACATTACAAGCAATTAATGGTAGAAAAGAACTATCCGCAATCAAAGGCATGTTCCAGCAGCATTGTACATAATTATCAAGCATGCAGAAGAAAGCAGGCGATGCTGTACAGTTCATAGTAATTCAGTTGAGGAGGAGGTTGTTCATAGTTCAAAGTTTATATTTTCAGCAGCCAGAACAAAGAAGTGTTTCCAGTCTACAGCAACAAATAGAAAATCAAGGCAGTCTCACCTGCTGTTCTTCACTTTTCACAAGGAAAAGCCATCCCCAAGTGGAGCCACTGTTAGCCTCCTGTTGCAACAGGGTATCATCTTTCATGATTGACATTTTTACATGCCAAATATGTCATACTTTGCAGGCTGCAGTGTTCCATATTTCCACAAGGTGCCATGAAGTATGCTTAGTCCAAATGCACTGCTGTATTCCAATTTTTGATGAGTAGTTCCAGTTTTTGAAGAAGTTTTCATTTAAGGGAGGTCCAAACAGTTCAATCTTGGTCTCCCTAGGTTTCAATTTCCTGTTTTAGAACATAGAGAATGATATCTGTCCAAACAGTTTAATCTTGGCAGATCTGTAGATAGGTAGAGAATCAAAGGGACCCAACTGTTTAATCCGGGCCCTGGCAGAAATAAGTGTAGATTTAGATAGGAAAAATTCAAAAGAAAAATTGTAAATCTGGGTTTGCAAGTCTAAGTGCACCCAATTCAAAAGAAGAAAAAATGTTAGGAAAGTAGGCTGGGTAGGTAGCTGTGTGATTGCAGAAAGGCAATTTATGATCGATTTTGAGTTACAAAGTGCTTTATCTTTACAGATCACAGTGCAGGCAGTTTTCATGCAAGGGAGCTCAAAGGTGGACATAACTAACTCCCCCTTCTTCTAATTCCCCAAGTCACTTACTAATTTCCCAAAGAGGTCAAGATCTGCTTGATTCCTCTTAGTTTCATCATCATCCATATCAATTGCCTTGGTGAAGATCTGCTTCACTCAAGGATTTTATTTCTTTTCAAAACTCTTTTCCCCAAAATTAGCCTAAGGTCCCTGACCTTGGCGCCTGCTTATCATCTTCATATTAACTACTAACAAGTATTATATAACTCCCTATCAGTTTTCCCCTTTCCCCTACTAAAACTTTGTATATAAAATTCCCCTATGTAAATATTCCCCCCCTGGCAATATAGCCATATTCTTTCTAAGTCAGGGAAAGAACAGTCCATCTGGGGCTGCTTTTAGCCCATCCGTGTCCAAGCAGGGATTAATCTGACACCTGGCCAGATTAATAACCTCTTCCCTAGCCCTAAAAACCCACTTTTTTCCCCCTTATCCTAAGTTTCGGGCATAAATTGCTAAACTCGCGCGCAAAAACCCATGTTCTACCCCTTTTCCTAAAGTCCTAACTGTAAATACATTAACCCGCGCTCGTATTAACCCCCCAAACCCACTAAACCTAAGTTTCAAACCCCACCTACGCGCGTTATTAAAATTGGAATATTCTGTGCATATTCCCCGCCCGTATACCCCTGCCGACTCGTCATCGCCGCCAGCCGTTGGATCATCTGCCCCGCAGATCTACGGCTGACAGGCCCTCCCATCCCCGAACCGCCCGAGCTTTAGCATCCGGGAGATGGGCGGTATTACCGCAGTACTCCCGCCACGCGTTAGGCTCTGGGGTGTGGCGGAGCCCCTCCTCCCAAAACCGCCCAGGCGCTAAGGCGGTGCACCCAAAACCGCTTACCGCCCTCCCCTGTGATGTAAGCCCCACGTCACCTCCCACATCACCTGCCGAGTCACCTGCCACGTGGCCTCCTGCCACCGTACCCTGCCACTATACATGCCACGCCACCATCTGTACATGATGACGTCACCCGCTGATGTCATCCCGCCACGTCATCATGCTGACGTCATCGCTGACGTCACCCGCCGTACGAAGTCACATCTGCTGATGTCATGCTGATGTCATCAGCACTTTTTGGCGCGAAGGGAAAAAAATCACACTTCGGAGCCCCGGAATCAGTTTCTGAGGCAGTTTTTGATGAGCGATTTAGCGCAAATCGCTCATCGCTAGATTTTTTGGGCCAAAATGGGGAATCTTCAGGGAATCTTTTCATTCTGCGGCCCCCAGGAAGCCCGAAAGGCGCCGAATGAACCATTTTTCTTTGCGAAGCACTCAGAGAGGAGCAGAAAACAGTTTTGAAGAAAACAGAGGCCGAACAGCGGCCAATAAATGATGATTTAACACACAGCACGTCAGAACAGCATCGGTTTATTGCCAAAGAGTATCAGAGGAAGATGAAGAGCCAAAGAGTATCAACCGAAGATTTTTTAGGGACTCGAAGCACCTGAACATTGATGAGACCCCCCAGAAAGTCAAATCAAGAGGCGTAAGCCCATCCTTGCCCTCAAATCACAGTTAAAGCTTTAAATGCATAGAGACAGCAGAGATGCAGAAACCCATACACATTTATTTCAGAAAACACTGCAGCAAGCCACCAAGGACAACATCATTTACTCAGTTTTGATACGGCGGCCCTGAGCGCAGCCCGAGATATTTTTGCATTTATTTCTGGATAGGATTAGGTTAAGTAATCATCTTTCTTTCAGACCTGATTAGGTCAAGATGTAATAAAGGAACTCTGTAGATAGTTTTGCCCTATATATACCGCCCTCTACATTGTTACAAGGGTTGGTTGATTGAGAATTTTCACTGGAGACTCGCATTGTATACCTGAGTTTTTTCTATAATCAAAGATCGCTGAAAGCTTGGAGAGCAAACTGACTGTTGTAAATGAATGTTTTGGAGATATGAAGATGGAATTCTTGTGCTGCAGCTTGAAACAATAAGTGCATCTTACCTCTGTTTATTGTTTACCACTATCTAAATAGCAGAAAGAAAGAATAGCTTAGAATTTGTTTAAATACACTCTATGCTCAATTTCTGCTATTTCTTTATGTTTTCCTCTAATTGAATTGGTTATGAATATGAATTCCTCCTGGCTCATGTTTACCCCAATTCACTTGTGTTGGCCAATTATCTAGGGATTCTTCACTGCCCCTAGGTAGAGCTCTGTTACCTCCATCTGTTAAGCTGATTGAGAGATTCTTAACTGCCTCTCATTACTTAGCATTCTTCCCATCATTTAAACCTGAAATATTGTTTCATGCTCAGCTATCTTGCTCCATTTTACCTCTCTTGTGACCGAAGAAATGCACCAGCGGTTCTCCTCCTTGACTCCACGCCCAATGGTTTGAAACTTCTAGACTATGCCTTGCCTCTCTGTCTGAAAACATCAATTTTCCACCAAAGCAAAACAAAAACCCCCTGAACTCAAAACCTAGCCTAAAATCCTTTTCAACAAAGCTAAATCATAAAGAGAGAGCCCTCTCTGATTGCAGGTTGGCTAGAACCTGTAGTCCAGAGTTGGTCTGTGGTTACCTCGGCCGTATCCTTTTCCGGAGCTTAAGGACAACCTGAGTGATAACAGTTCCAACCTCTAAAAGAACAAGGTCAACTGATTACCTCTTCTCCCAGAAGTTCTCCATGAAATACTGCTTAGAACTGGTCAAAACTAGACCATCTCACCTGATCCATGGTCAAAGTGCGTTGCATCCCACCTAAATACACACAAGAGGTGCGATGCATCTTGAAAAGCCCTTCTATGGGGTGCGATGGGTGAGAGTGGACAAATGGCAGGGTCAATCTGCAAGGTGGAGGATCATGGAATATTCTAGAAACTTCTCCTGTGACACTTGCCTCTATGCATTCGCCCAGGGATGAGTAAGAGATCATCAATCTCCAAGTGGAATCAAGAACTATCAGAGAGAGGACACTAATCAACTCTCAAAAGCTGACTCACCCCCCTTGCAAACATCTATATATGGATCCCTCATCCCAGAGATCCAGAGGCTGGAATTTTGTATCTTGTAAGGAAGTGCTATTGGCTTCTTGGTGCAATATCATAGTGTTGGGTGATCTAAGCTTTTCATGAGGTGAAGAAGGGCTTTCTTGCTGAGAGGATGATGCTGGGTCAGAACAATTGGTTGTAATCATCTTTGCTCTTTCTTGATTATCAATAAAGCTATTCAAGTTTTCCTCCACATTCTTGTATGATTGATGTTATATGCATTTGTGTGGTCAATATATATCTGGTCCTATATTTTTTATGATAATAGATCTATGTTTTTGGATAGTGTTATGCTGCTTTGATTCTACAGGTGCTCTTTGAAGCTAGTTAGACGAGGAAGCGAGTGGCAAAGATCTATCAGAAGGGAGAGGAATCGAGCGAGGAACCAAGCGCAAGACAGAGGTTGGTATCCTTATTCCCCTCTTATCTATTTCTCATAAAGGAAAACGAAAGTAGTTTTAGTTTGTTTGTTTCTAAGGTAGCTACCAGCCTTAGTGGGACTAGCAGCTTTGCATAGACACTAGTTTTCCCGATAACAAAATGGCGACTCCGCTGGGGAACAAATAGATTGTTTTTTTATCTATATTTGTTTACTTTATAAACTTACAGACGTAGCCTAAAGTTAAGCCAGCTAGCCTTCGAACTGCATTTGCTATGCAAGTGCAAAGTAGATCAATGCTGCTTCAGTCTATCTCCGGGTTTTTTTTATGAACTGAACAACTGATTTAAAAGCTCTCTAATTGCCTTTGTGGTGGCTCTAGTAACCTCTTTAGATCTACCCTTGTGATTGATTTACTGATTACCACTTGCTCGGCCTAAATCCCTGAACTGAGCTGCAAACTGTGACCCAGAACCCAGTTAAAGTCTCGTCCCTGGTCCAGCGCACTGTCTCTTCTCTGAATTCTGGATGCATCGTACTTCCCAAGTGTAGTAGGTGCGCTGCATCTCTTTTTCATTGTGTTACAGGTGCGTTGATCAGACAAGGCCTTTCTTGCTCCTAGATTTTGGTTTCTGTGTTCACTCTTTTCAGCTCTATTCAAGAGTTTTGCTGCCTGTAGTCAGTACACCTCTGTTGAAACCCCCTTCCTTGCCATTATTCTGCCTCCATTGTGCAAAGAACTGTAAATGTTTTTATGTATTTTGAGCCATTTTCAGTTCTCTTTTACAAAGAAGTAACGTAATTGTACTGTCGTTTCTTGATTTGAAAGTGTCGCAAGTGTCGTTTTCAATCATAGAAGAGAATCTGATTGTTCTTGATAGTCGATTACACTGTTATTATTGTATTTGATTTGAATTAGTAATTTTTCAAGTGTCAAAAGCAAGTTTTCAATTCCAAATCGCAAAGTGTCGTCATTGTCCTCATTTTGTCTTGAAAAGAAAATTGCTAGTAATGTCGCTTTGAAAAATAATTCAGATTTGCACTTAGCTTTCTTTTTATCATTCACACATTAAGAAGGCTGAAAACAAATACATGCATGTGCATTTGCATTTAGACTGTTTTTTGGTTTGATTTAGGACAGTGCATATAGTGTGTGCTCTCTGCTTTATGTTGAAAGAATGCCATCTCTCTTTCCTTAGTAGCTAGGATTTTCATTGCAAAAAGAAGATTAAATGACTATTTATCATCTTAGATTGCATTTTAGGAATTGTACATCTACATCACGCGGTGAACCGGAAAGGAAAATTTCTTAAGCAAGATCAATTGTAAAATAAATTTAATGAATCTAAAAACGCTTTGGAACCTAACACATAACATCTAGAAGTCTAGGCTAGAGATGTATTCCGGCGTCGTAAAGCCTGGTAACTATTGTTTTCATTGTTGGTTGGGTGATTCCTCCACTTTGAGACGATAAGTGCCAGTACAGACTTGTGCTCCCACGTACCGTCGAGTATTTATTGGGAGACCACAATAGGCTTTATCCTTTATCCATAGGAAGCCGTGTCTGCCGCCCTATCGATCGGAATGCACTGAACACAACATTCAGGAAGATTGACTGCCATACCGTAAAAAGTATTCTGCAGTTTTGCGATTGGTTTGGTAATCCCTCTGTCCAGATTTCCAGAGCAGTCTCTTTTGTTCCTTTTCAGACTCCTTAAAGGAAAAGGTCCATCTGAGCACTTGTCACTTCAGGCTCATTAAAAATCGAAGGCGACTAGAGTCATCTTTTTTTTTTTTCTCGACTCTTAAAAATTGAAAAAACAAGTTGTGTCAAAGCGTCTAAAATTTATTTTAATCGGAATAAATATCACCTTTCCTACGTTGGTATTAGGCTGAGAAAAATGGAGCCCACCAACAAAGGAGTTCCCCTTGGGGGAAATCCTAGTCCCTTCTCCTCTTAGGGAGATGTTGGTGCGCCCCATATGGCCACATTGTCGCTTCCAGGATTGACAATCGGCTTGCTCGTATGGCTCTTCTCAACCTCTGTCGTTCAGAACACCGTGATTCCTGAACAATCAAGTCAGCAACTAAACGATACCAGAGTTATCGGCCAACCTTCTACTTCATCCAATTCTTCCTCTCCTCCTTCCTCTTCGCTTGATGAAGCTGGTAAAGCCAAAAATCAAGTAACCGAGAAGAAGAAGGAGAAGAAGAAGAAGGAGCCAAAGGCGAAAAGGGGCGACCAGGCATCGTCTAGCGAAAATCCACACACTGCACCATCTAGGCCTAAATCGCCATGTGTCATTTGCAAAGGAGACCACTATCATCGAGATTGTCCTTTCATCCCTCGGATCTTAAGGGACTGGTCTCCTCGTTTGCACAATCCGGTGTTGTCAACCTCTGATGATCATGTTGAAGGTACACCATCAAATAGTGAAAGTGAAGCCCCTGGACAAAAAGGAAGATGTAAATTTCCTTGTAAATTGTGTGAAGGTGATCACGCCGTCCACCGTTGTCCCTTCTTAGACGAGGCTAAAAGATTTTTGGACGACCATCCGGTTTCACTGTTACGACTTCCTCCTGGATATAAGAAGCTCTTGTCGAGTCCGTCACTAGTTGAAAATCCGGCTGACACGCCCTTGTGGTCGGCTGAAGCGTCTATCATTAAAGATAAACCATCTGAATCCACACCAGATGAAAGTCAAAAGGTCGAGGCGGCAGTTGACCCGGTCTTGCCTTCAGAGGATCCATCTTCAGATGATATAGTCACCGAAGAGAACAAGGATGACGCCGTCCAAATTCTTTTCGTAAGCACAGACTCCGATGAAAATGGGGGCAGTCTACCCGTTCCTTTATCATAGGAAGGAATTTCATCAGATTCGTACCCGGCCGTCTATTCGGTCCCACCTCCAAGCAACCTAGTTGTTTCCTTCGATTGGAATCTACTAGGCAGACCCCGCTTACCGGCTAGTGTACCATTTCGAATCATTGCTCAAATATATAGAATGGTCATGGCCGGTACCATCATAGATGAAGGGGCTTCTGTGAGTATCCTTTCCTCAACTGCTTGGAAAGCGCTTGGTTCGCCATCGCCTTTTCCTGAGATGAGAAATCTAACAGGCTTTGACAAAGGAACCAGTCGACCATTAGGGATCCTTCCCAATGTGCTGATAACGTTGAGAAGGAAAACCGTTCACATGAACGTAATGGTAGTCCAAGGACCCCTGGATTATAATCTACTCCTTGGACGAGACTATATTTATTGCATGGGAGCCATTGTCTCCTCACTCTTTAGAGTAATGTGTTTTCGCATGAAGGAAGAGTGGTCAAGCTCGTAGACCAGCTTTCATTCCCTGGTTCACACATAGCAAATAGTCATATACCAACCATGAATGGTCTTTTCACACAAGGAATGTCTCATCAATCCCCAGTTCGTCCTCCTGATGAGCGCGAGTGATTCGGAGGATATGACTGAAACCCAGGGGGCATGCCCCCTGGCCTATTTCGATAGGAGAACCTTGGGTATAGGGTAGGTTTCCGTAGAGGATATATGACTAGCTGACACACCCGTCCATTTTGGAAAATGGGATTAGACCAGAATAAGGTACTTCTGTTAAGGTAGGCCTTTCTCGATAGAACAAATGTTTTGTCTCCAACTTGAGGGGTAACCTAGAAAAGGTAGGCCTTTCCCGATAAAACAAGTGTTTTGTCTGCAAATTGAGGGGTAACCTGGAAACTCTACTGCGCTATACCTGGGGGCATGCAAGCAAAGAGCGACCATTTATTTTTTTAAATTTATAGGTCCTCTAACCCTTTAAACTCGTAGGATTGGTCGTTTCCTAACTTGCATAAAGAAAGGATGCGGGGCAAAGCTTTGAAAAATGGAGTTTTTATATGAGACATCCTTATTAAACGACTGGATCGAGCAGTTTTAACGTGAAATTCAAACTCGTTAAAAAATAAACATAAGCAATGAGCAAATGTTCCCCCAGAGTTTAAGCTCATTAAAAAATGAACCAATTTCCGGTAAATAACCATCGTGAATGTATTATCACCAGCCTTTGAAGCCTTGGTCATGTTCTCATCATCACCTCCACTCTGTATTGGCCGATCATTCACCTCCATTTTATTGTTTACCCTTTTTGAGGAACAGCTGCGAAGAGTGATCCTGTTAGCCTTCCTTGTGACACTACCATGATTGGAAAATTCCAAACCTTACCTGGAATCAGCTGCTACCCACATTTATCACTCGTTCCTCAAAAAACGAGTCTCCTTTAAGCTCTTTTCAACTGACTCGTAAAATATGAAAAGATTGCCGAGCCATTGGCCTCTCCAGCTCGTTAAAGGGACCGGAAGTGCTATCCCTCCTTTAGATTTTAATCTTTTTGGACTTGAGGGATTATTACACAAAAAGATCGAGCTCTTGTTTTGTTCGGCTCGTTAAAAGTACCAAAAATTCATCCCTTTTGTATTGTTTTATACTTTTTTGGAGTCAAGGGATCATATGACGAAAAAGGATTATTGGAGTTTTCTTTACGTCCCTTTTTCAGACTCTCTAAAATTGAAAAGGACCGAGTTATCCTTGTCGTTAAACTCGTTAAAACCGAATAGTGACAAACTTGTCCATATAGACAAGAATGAGTTTCACTATCACTAGGTTCGTTAAAACATAGCAATGGGTTTGCCCGAAGGGAAAATTATAGAACAAGCATATGTTATCCTCCTCAAGCTTGACAAAAATAAATAGGTACTGGTCAGCAATGACTGGGGAAAAATTGGGAAGAAAACTTGAAGAAACTTTATCGGTAGGCTCTTGAACATGACACTTTCACTCCGCATCCGAGTCGGGTTGGGTTGTTCCATTCACTGGTCACATCACCATAGTTCCATGACACCATCCATATTTGGGGTTAATGCTACTGATCCATCATGTCAGTGTCGCCGATATGTTCAAGAGAAGTTGCTCAGAGAATTCGCCTATGTCTCACACACTGCAATACATTTACGCTCCATTCTTTCATGACCGCCACCCTGAATCTTATATCACCAGATTGTTTTCACCTCCATTAAAATCATTTGCTCCGTTCCGTGTCATTGATGTGGGATTCACTAAGGCCCTCCTATGACGGATCGCTTCTTGTCGACATCAGATCATTATCCAAGAAGTCGATCTAGGAACAACCCTTTCAGTACTTTGAAGCTTGCATGCCTCAATGGAAAGTTTCTCACTTCCGGCGACAGGTTTACATCAATGGCCTTTGATCGAATGATTTTGCGTGGTGTTTGACGCCAAGTCCCTCATTCACACCACGTGAATTGTACTGTAGTACCTTGAGGGTCATCATCATTATCGGTGATTCCTCTCGCGCCTGTTAACAACTTACATTATTGGCTGGTAATCAGGCGATGTCTTTCCATGTTCGACTCAAGAACATCTCTCACATGGATCGACTTGTACTTTGAGTGAAGATCGAATGAGATTGAAGACCCCGAATCTAGTTTCATCCATCCGGGCTGCGATATATATTCGGGAAAATAAAGACATCAAATGTACATCATTACTGCACAGATAATCATCCAACCTAAGGGATGATGGCTCTACCAGAATCATCAGTCTACACTTAGACGATTGTCTATCTTATGTACATGAAAATGAATTTATAAAGCTGAGCATGGGAATGCCCGCCTCAGCTAGATCATGAAAATATTATGAAGATAATGTATTGTATTGTATCTTATTACAGGTCGCCTTCCAGCTTGAAAGAACTTTAGATCCTCATGATAAAGCATTTCACCCGACATCAACAGATTAACGACCTCATGCTTTAGGGGGCAACTGTTATAGACATTTTTGGGCACTGCAACCCCAATCATAAATGTCCATAAACCAAGGACTCTTAAGTCCCTAAAAGTGTTGTTCTAACCTCTAAAAGAACAAGGTCAACTGATTACCTCTTCTCCCAGAAGTTCTCCATGAAATACTGCTCAAAACTGGTCAAAACTGGACCATCTCACCTGCTCCATGGTCAAAGTGCGCTGCATCCCACCTAAATACACACAGGAGGTGTGATGCATCTTGAAAATCCCTTCTATGGGGTGCGATGGGTGAGAGTGGACAAATGGCAGGGTCAATCTGCAAGGTGGAGGATCATGGAATATTCTAGAAACTTCTCCTGTGACACTTGCCTCTCTGCATTCGCCAGGGATGAGTAAGAGATCATCAATCTCCAAGTGGAATCAAGAACTATCAGAGAGAGGACACTAATCAACTCTTAAAAGCTGACTCACCCCCCTTGCAAACATCTATATATGGATCCCTCATCCTAGAGATCCAGAGGCTGGAATTTTGTATCTTGTAAGGAAGTGCTGCTGGTTTCTTGGTGCAATATCATAGTGTTGGGTGATCTAAGCTTTTCATGAGGTGAAGAAGGGATTTCTTGCTGAGAGGATGATGCTGGGTCAGAACAATTGGTTGTAATCCTCTTTGCTCTTTCTTGATTATCAATAAAGCTATTCAAGTTTTCCTCCACATTCTTGTATGATTGATGTTATATGCATTTGTGTGGTCAATATATATCTGGTCCTATATTGTTTATGATAATAGATATATGTTCTTGGATAGTGTTATGCTGCTTTGATTCTACAGGTGCTCTTTGAAGCTGGGTAGACGAGGAAGCGAGTGGCAAAGATCTATCAGAAGGGAGAGGAATCGAGCGAGGAACCAAGCGCAAGACAGAGGTTGGTCTCCTTATTCCCCTCTTATATATTTCTCATAAAGGAAAACGAAAGTAGTTTTAGTTTGTTTGTTTCTAAGGTAGCTACTAGCCTTAGTGGGACTAGCAGCTCTGCATAGACACTAGTTTTCCCGATAACAGTGAGAGCATCATCTTCCTGAACCAGAACCATTCTTATGGTTGATTCTGCCATTGCAAGATATAAAAGGAAATATCTACCATAATCCGGTGGAATCAAAAGTGGGGCAGAGATTAACGCCTACTTCAAGGCATCAAAAGACCATTGTGCAAAGTTGTCCCATAAAAATGGAACTCCTCTCTTCAGCAAACACATAAATCCTTTAGTTATCTCAACATAGTTTGCTATAAACCGTCTGAAGAAATTTGCCTTTCCTTGGAGATTTTGAAGTTGTCGGATGGAAGACGGCGGAGGCAACTGAATTATTGCCTCAACCTTGAAGGGATCAACTCGAATCCCTTTAGTTGATATGATGAACCCTAACAACCAACCAGATGTAACAGCGAAACGCACTTATTTGGATTCAATCGGATCTTGTAAAATCGACATCTCTCAAAAAATAACCGAAGGTGAATGGGATGATCGATTCTATTTCTAGAACGAGCAGCTAAATCATCTAAGTATGCTTCGATGACATGCTTGATGTCGTGGAAAGCGTAAGACATGGCCTGCTGAAACGTAGGTCTAGAATTTTTAAGACCAAAAGGCATCTTTTTGTATGCAAAGGTAGCCCAGGGACAAATGAACGTTGTCTTATGCTGGTTTTCTGGACGAATAGATATTTGATTATAATTGGAGAATCCATCCATGAACGAGAAAATCTCATTACTCACACATTCATCAACTATCTGATTGATAAACGGTGTGGGGTAATTGTCTTTTGGACAAGCTTTGTTCAAATCCCTAAAATCAATGCACACTTGGATTGTTCCTTGTTTTTTATCAACTGGGATTGGATTAGAAACCCACTCCGTTAGAGGAACCGGGTATATGAAACCCGCCTTGAGCAGCTTTTCTACTTTAGCTTTAATAGCTGCTGCTTTCCTAGGATTGATCGGCCGAAGCTTCTGACGAATCGGCTTGGTGTTTTCATACATCTTGATCTCATGTTGAATGATGGATGGATCAATACCAAGCATTTCTTCATAAGACCAAGTGAATACATCCCAAAACTCTTTAAAGAGGTTGATGTAAATTTGAATCTCTTCATGGGAACACTCGGCTCCGATGAAGACATTTTCGATCAGATTAGGGTTCCTAGAGATGTTTATTGGTACGGTTTTTGAAATAAGCGACATATTACCTTCGACACGTATGTGTTCTGGAGCCAAAAGGTTTGAAACCGTACAAACATCGCTAGTAAGCAGATTGGAGAACCTAGATTCAACTTCCTGCAATGGAGGAAGAAAATATGAACGATGATGTAAATATTCCCACGGTCGATCTACACCCATCACTGCTTCTAAAATTTCTTCCTCATATGGTAAAATTGTATCTAAGCAATCCATAGCAAAAGTAGAGTCAAGTGTCCAAGCTGGAGCCACATCACCATCTAACTCCTCCTTTGAAAAAGGAGTAGGATGGTTGTCTGCAGAGTTAACGATTGATTGATATCTAAGCTCTGCTGCAGACATGGGGAATGCCATTCTGCCATCCTGCCCTTCATCTAATGTGGTTGTAGGCGAAGGTAAGTTCCAAGGGTCTGAAAAATAATGAGCTCAAAAGAACTCTTCCCGTGAAGACTCCTTGGAGGACGAAATGGCATTGATTATAGCTATAGGAGTGGGAAGATCAAATATACCCATCAATGAAGAGTACATCCCAGCTCCTAAATTCTTGATAGGTTGGCGGGGGTTATCGACCAATGGAACCGTAGAATCTGAAGTTCCCCCAGGGTCACCTGGAGAAAATCCAATTGATCAACTTTAACAATTCTCCCCTCATGAGGAAAACAAAGGATGTGGAATAAAGATGACACTATGGCATCCATTTCATAAATCCAACTCCTCCCTAAGAGGAGATTGTAATCTAGGTTGGCATCAACGATTTCTACTTCGATATTAACGACCTTTCCTCCAACACATATAGGAAAGGCTGGGATAATCCCGTGTGGCCTATGAGAATATCCATCAAATGCTGTCAAGAGAGTCGGTGAAGGAATAGCTAAAGGCGATACAATGGCCTTCCAACATGACATAGACATTACGCATGTGGAAGCTCCCTCATCTATAACTGTTCGAAAAATATTAGTTTTCCGATAACTAGACTTTATTTGAAAATCCATATGGTGAGGAAGTCTCTTTTTGACATTGAGCTTATCAAAAGTGAGCACTAAAGAATTTTTTGGATCTACTGCCTCGATTGCTAAAAGCAAAGCACTTCGTTGAGCAGGACATGATTGGAGTACCTCTAAAGCAGACATAGTGCAAGGACTTTGAGCCAGATCTTCTACAATCAAGTAGTTCTGGGCTGCCCTAGCATTAGGGTTAATAGTCGCATGCTTGGTGGAACCTTTTGGTATCCGAGGTATAGACTCGACAGAGGGTTGCTCAATATGAAGTGGGTCCATAGTTCTGGGAACAGATTTATCCTTAGATGTTTCTTATTCACCATAATCATGTGCTCGCATAGCCACATTGACATGAGAACTCATCATGAAAACATTTGAGGAATTGTCCCCTTCCTTGTTGCCCCGTGCAGAGGTGCCAGGGTTTGAGTTCGCGCCAACAAGCAACTATTGCCCTTGGGGGAAAGGGTTAGTTAAGATAGCTTGGGAGCTAGAAGACCCTTGCTGCACTAACAATCACTGAGCATCTTGAATTTTCAGGCAGAGATGAGTCAAATGATCTCCACTGCATAACTTGCATGGAAATTTAACCTTTTTCTTAGACTCTTTTCTACCCTCACGAGCACCGTTGTCAGGCTTGTTCGCATTAACTTTCCTTTCCTGATTCTTCTTTTTACCTCGTCCCTTCTTCTTCCTATCTGATTGTTGATTTCCTTTGGGGTTAGAGGCTTCGGCGACGTTTATGGAAGAAGGTTAGGAAGGTGAAGGAGTAGATGGTGCAGCTTGGTGGGAAGAAGTAGTTTGTAGAGAAAACTGCTGCAATTGGTTCAAAAGGTTCACCATATTTTCATCAACCGATCCGACTATACCATTAGCATGAGGGCTTGGCTTTGGCTTAGCTACATCAACCGTGGATCTAGGAGCATCAGGTAAGATTTTGTAGAAATTCCCATGGTAGATCACCTAGTAATGTAATGTAATAAAGAAAAACACTTGATCTATTTCTACAAACAATTTAGCGGAAGCTGAATCGAACATGAGCAACATCAAGCATGAACATATATAACTGAGAATGAGAAGTAATCAACCATAACACAGAAGAATTTACCCGGGGAAAGCCTCAACCTAAAACCCCAACTCTGTATTATCATACAAGTGGAAATCTTGTTCAAGTTACAAAAAGAATTATCTCTCAAGCTATCCTGCTCTCTCTGCAATCAAACAATACAGCTCATAGACTCAATAGACATAGAATATATCTTCCTCAAGCCCTCCAAGCCTCCTATTTCCTTGCATAGTTTTGATTTGGGTCCAATGATATCACATGTGTGAATTGGCCTCATCACACTCACTGTAACCTCAGGTCCAAATGCGTAATCCATAAGGAATAATATTCCTTCTGAATGCAAGGAATATTCACCAAGGAATATCCTAGCAACTGATAGTACACTGTCCCTCCATCTGATCTCAACTGGGTCTTTGACTGAACTGACACGCATGAGTTATCCATGAGTGAATACTCAGTTATTTGAATTACAGTAGTTACATGCATGCAAGCATTAACTAACTGAACTCTCATTAATTTAACAAACTGTTAAATTAATCTAACTGGACTTGACTAAGTTAAACTAAGTCAACTGATTACAACTCAATATTACAACTCATCCTTATCTCTTTAACTGAAGGTTAAATTCCTCAATTAATGGAGAAATTGTTGCATGTCCTCACATAGACTTCAAGTTTGATTTTCCTTAACTAATTAACTCAAGATGAATTAATTAATTAATTTCCAAACTACTGTTGATATCAAATTCGAATTTTACTTCCTATGTTTAGTCTAGGGACTGACTAAAATAAGAAGGGATCTCGAAATGCTATTTTTAGAAAAGCTATTTTTAGCACTTTCACTTTTCACCCATTGTAGCTAAGATCTACAATGGCTAAACTGCTATTTATAGCCATGCTATTTTTAGCATCTTCTATTTTTAGCATTTCTTGTTGCACTTTTCAACACTCCCTCTCAACAAGAAAGGGATTATTAGTAACCCTGATCCTGTCTCTGTGGAACTCGAACTTACATTTTGACAATGCCTTAGTCAAAATATCTGCATCCTACTCCTCGGTCAAAACATACTGCAACATCATGATCCTCTTGACCACACAGTCCCGTAGATGATGGTAACATATATCTATATGCTTGGACCTATCATGAAACACTAGAATCTCAGAGAGTTTTATGCAACTCTGATTATCACAGTATATCACTGTAGGATCCATCATCTGACCAAACAAGCCCACTAGAATCTTCTACATCCAAATGGCCTCGCATGCTGCCTGGTTGGAAGCCATGTATTCAGTCTCTGCTGAGCTAAGTGAAACTGATCTCTGTTTCCTACTATACCAAGAAACTGCAGTTGAACCAAGGTTGAAGATTCCTCTAGAAGTGCTCTTTCGGTCTGATGGTCTACCAACCCAATCTGCATCCATGAAGCCTTGCAGCTTCACTCCCTCTGTCCATTTGTACCATAATCCATACTGTGTGGTGCCTCTGAGATATCTGAGCACATGGTTCGCTACCTTCCAAAACAGCTTGGTAGGCTGAACCATAGCTTGACTCAGCTGGTTCACCGCAAATCATAAGTCGGGTCGTGTGTTCACCAAATACATAAGTAAACCCACCAGCTTCCGATAAACAGTAGCAGCTACTACCTCACCTGAAGTAGCATCCTCCTTCCTCTAGTTTCCAGCTAGAGGAGTCTACAAGGGCTTGCACTTCTCCATGTGAAAGCGCTTGAGTATCTCATTGGCATACTTGCCTTGAGACACAAATACTTCCCCATCTTTCTGCCACACTTCCATGCCTAAAAAGTAGTGCATGAGGCCCATGTCCTTCATCTCAAACTCTCTTGCAAGGTCCTCCTTGCAAGATTGTATTAGCTGGTCATCACCTGTCAAAATTAGATCATCGACATAAAGTACAATAATCAACGGCTTACCTTATACCAGGATGTAGTAAAGGTTCGCACCTGCTTCACTCTTGGTGAAGCCCAACCCAGTGAAATAGCTGTCGATCCTGGTATACCAAGCACGGGGTGCTTGCTTCAACCCATACAGTGCTCGCTTGAGTCGGAAGACATGCGACTCGCGATCGAAGGTCTCAAATCCTTTGGGCTGCTCAATGTATACCTCTTCCTCAATCTTCCCATTGAGGAATGCCATCTTCACATCCATCTGATGGATCTTCCAACCCATCTAAGTTGATAGAGCTAGCATCGATCTGATAGATGAGTACCTTGCTACAGGAGAAAAAGTCTCATCGTAGTCGATCCCCTCAACCTATGAGAAACCTTGGGCAACAAACCTTGCCTTGTGTTTCTCAACACTGCCATTAGCTTCCTGCTTTACATTATAAAGCCATCGGGAACTAACCACTGACTTGTCCCCAGGTCTAGGGACAACATCCCACACACTATTCCGTATGATAGAATCATACTCTTCTACCATTGCATCAACCCAGACTCGTTGCTGCACTGCCTCCTAAAAAGAAGAAGGTTTGGTCGGTACATACTCCCCAAGCAGGGCCATGTAGCTAGTGTATCTCTCGGGAGATTTCCTCTGTCTGCACTGAGAGGATGGCTTCCCCACATTCTCTCTCGCATCTAGCATCAATCTGTCAGATTCTTGCGAGTGTTTCTACCCGTCTCTAGAAGACTCTCCAGGAGTGGTGGTCTCCACTATTGGATCCTCTGCATGTGGCTGATCCACATCATCAGGAGGCTTGTCCTCCTTTGGAACTAAAAGTTCCTCATCACCATGCAACTTGAGCTCCCTCTCAAGTGACACTCGCATGGCTCTTTGCTCGTCGAACTTCAGATCCCTACGCACTACGGTCCTCTGACTGGCAGGCAGAAACACATGATAGTTGTGGGGTGTATCTGTGTACCCCACAAGTATCCCCAACTCATTTGTTGGGTCTAGCTTCTTCCAAGCATCTTTGGTCACATGACAGAAAACTGGTGATCCAAAGATGTGAAAGTAACTCACATCTGGTCGCTTCCCCAAAAAAGCCTCCATAGGTGTCTTCATCCCCAAAATACGATGAGGACTTCTGTTCTGAAGGTACACTGTTGTATTGCATGCCTCAGCCCACAGATGAAGTGGTAGGCCTTGGTCATGCAACATCACTCAAGCTGCTCCCACAATAGATATGTTCTTCCTTTCGGCCACCCCATTCTGTTATGGGTTATGAGGTGCCGTCAGTTCCCATTTAATTCCTTCTGCTGCACAAAAGTCTTTAAACTACTGGGAAACATACTCTCCACCATTGTTGCTACGCAAGGCTTTTACTTTCTTTCTAGATTCTTTCTCTGCCGAGGCTTTAAACTCACAAAACCTCAAGAATGTCTGATCCTTCTTTTGCATAAAGTAGATCCAATGTCTACGAGAAAAATCATCAATAAAAATAACATAGTACCTTTGTTTAGTGGTGGAGGCTGTAGAGAATGGTCCACATACATTTGAGTGAACTTGCTCTAGGATTTCTCCATCTCTACTATCCTGATCATGAAAGGAAGCTTTCGCATACTTACCCAGGGTAAATCCTTTGCATGTATCTGTTTGCTCCAGTTTTCCCTTGGGTAAGCTAGTAGAAATTTGCTGCATGATCTTCAAGGCCCTGTGATGCAAGTGGCCCAGTCTTCTATGCCATAGCTTGCCAACATCTTGGCTTTTCACCACCTCTGCTTTGGAACTCAGTGTAGCACAGTCATCTACCTCCAGCTTGTAGAGATTCTTTACTCAAATCCCTATTCGCTTGGTCTGTTCGCTGCCGATATGCCTTAGGAAAACTTTTCCTTTACTAAAAACTACATCATAGCCTTTATCTTCTAGCATAGCAAAAGAAACAAGATTCTTTTTCAAACATGGTACACACTTAATAGTAGATAGGGTGAGAGGAGCACCATGCTCCCTCTGAAACACAACTGTACCTTCACCTGAGACACAATACTTTCCATCATCGCCCATCTCGAACCGCATCTAGAGATCCTTCTCCTCCAATGTACTGAAAAGATTCTTGTCACCCGACATGTGGAAAGAAGATCCACTGTCTAGGTACCAAACACATCCCACCATGGATGAAACCATGCATGCGATAAGCGAGAAATCTAGCTCAAACTGTGAAGCTAGTGCATCAGCATCAGATCCCTTTAAGGAATCCTTCTTGGATTTCTTCTGTGGACAATTCATAGCATAATGGCGGACTTCATGATAGTGAAAGCATCGCACCTTCAACTTGTCAACCTCCTTCCCACCATGAGAAGATTTGGATTGGGATGCCTTCCCTTTCCCTTTCTTAGCTTTACTCACTAAAGCTAGATTTTCTTCATCATCTTGTTTTGATGAAGATCCATCCCTGGTGCTTCGCCTTATCTCCTCCTGCATTAGGTCTGACCAAAGTCATTCCCAATGTGGCAGTTTCTCTCTTCCATTAATCGAGTCCTGGTAGCTATGCGAGCTCTTTGGAAGACCGAGGAGTGCTAGACTCACCATGTTGTCATCATCAGCCATGATCCCTACACTTGCAAGCTCATCCCTGCAAGTGGTGAGCTTGTTCAGGAACGTAGATATTTTTTCACCCTTTTTGCACTTGATCTTGAGAAGTTTGTCCTTCAGCGCTAGCTTCCTCTGATCACTGCTATTCTGATAAAGATCTTTCAATGTTTTCCACATCGAAAATGGAGTCTCCTTCCCATGGAGGCTCGAGACAATGTGATCTCGAACTCCCTCGAAGAGGATTCTCCTTGCTCTAGCCACATACTTTTTCCATTCTACCAATTGAGTAGCATCAGTCAGCTTCTGGACTTCTTGATCAATGAAGTCCTTAAGGCCGTTATCTTCCAACACTGCCTCCATGCAATCCTTCCATGCTATATAATTTGAACTACCATCAATGGCATATTCGAGTCTTAAACCACTGAATGCCATTGGTGAAATAGATGTGATAAGAGCTCAATTCAATATCCAGAAACCAAACTTCGTACTTGTCCTGCTTTTATAATTTTCTTCCTTGATCACCTTTGCTCTAATACCATGTAGAAATTCCCACTGTAGATCACCTAGTAATGCAATGTACTAAAGAAAAACACTTGATCTACTTCTACAAACAATTTAGCGGAAGCTTAATTGAACATGAGAAACATCAAGCATGAACAGATATAACTGAGAATGAGAAGTAATCAACCATAACACAGAAGAATTTACCCGGGGAAAGCCTAAGCCTAAAACCCCAACTCTGTGTTATCATACAAGTGGAAATAATTTTCAAGTTACAAAAATAATGAGCTCTCAAGCTATGCTGCTCTCTCCGCAATCAAACAAAACAACTCACAGACTTAATAGACATAGAATATATCTTCCTCAAGCCATCCAAGCCTCCTATTTCCTTGCGTAGTTTTGATTGGGGTCCAATGATATCACATGTGTGAATTGGCCTCATCACACTCACTGTAACCTCAGGTCCAACTGTGCAATCCATAAGGAATAATATTCCTTCTGCATGCAAGGAATATTCACCAAGGAATATCCTAGCAACTGATAGTACACTGTCCCTCCATCTGATCTCAACTGGGTCTCTGACTGAACTGACATGCATGAGTTATCCATGAGTGAATACTCAGTTATCTGAATTACAGTAGTTACATGCATGCAAGCATTAAATAACTGAACTCTCATTAATTTAACAAAGTATTAAATTAATCTAACTGGACTTGACTAAGTTAAACTAAGTCAATTTATTACAACTCAATATTACAACTCATCCTTATCTCTTTAACTGAAGGTTAAATTTCTCAATTAATGGAGAAACTATTACATGTCCTCACATAGACTTCAAGTTTGATTTTCCTTAACTAATTAACTCAAGATGAATTAATTAATTAATTTCCAAACTACTATTGATATCAAATTCGAATTTTACTTCCTATGTTTAGTCCAGGGACTGACTAAAATAAGAAGGGATCCCAAAATGCTATTTTTAGAAAAGCTATTTTTAGCACTTTCACTTTTCACCCATTGTAGCTAAGATCTCCAATGGCTGAACTACTATTTATAGCTCGGCTATTTATAGGAGTGCTATTTTTAGCATCTTCTATTTTTAGCATTTCTTGTTGCACTTTTCAACAAATTTTCTAAAGACTCCTAGACTGAGAATATATTAGTTCTAACTGCTAGGCGCGAAAGATAGCCTGCTCTTCTGGATAAACACTAGAAAGAGAAACATCCTTGGAGATCTCGGGTTGTAACGATTTTAAAAACCATTTGAGACGAAATTCTGGTGGAATTTTGGCTTTGATGAGCCTTTTTCTCTATCTCCATTCCTGGATATGATTCGAAATGTGAGTAGCTGTGTCGTGATGAAAATTGGCCAGAAGTTCAGTTCCGGCTTCATAATGGATAGGCAACTAAAAATGGTTTAAGAAAATGTTAGCCAAATTGGCGAAAGAAGTAAAGGTGCCCCCTGTCAACTCTATATACCAGTTTGTGCATTCCCGGTTAATGTGCGTTGAAATAACCTCAACCTGATTGAATCATCGATCAGGGAGTTGGATGAGCACCATAAATGGAACGTGGTTACATGATTGCCTGGGTCTTCACCATTATTCCCTTCGAATTTCGGAATATCCGATGGAAGTTTGGTTGGGATTGGAGGCGAAGCCGGATTGTACCTAATTGGATCATTTGTCAACTTAGTCAAGTCTGGCAGATTAAGCGTGGCCAGAAAAGGAAGTTGTGGAGGACCTTGGGGATTCCACCCAGAGTGGGTGGGGTTCCCAAAATTCTAAATAATGAACTAGATTTTGAAAGGCACCAGGTTGCCCTAAGTAACTTGTAGAACCTACTGCACCAAAGGGTGATCCTTGTGGTCCAGCAAAATTCAGAGTTTGACCAACTCCAGCCGAAAATCCTCTGTAACCGGTAAAGTTACCCCCTAGCGAACTATTGTAAGGAGTTGACAGCCCCTGATAAGGGTTCCAAGCATTAGCTAAGGGTGAAAAACTCTGAAATGAAGTAATTGAGGAATACGACACATTCCCTTGTTGGCCGAAAAACTGATTCCCAGCTCCTATCCCACTAACTGCAGGGTTTGTCCTACATTGAAAGGGATTACTACCTTGACTTGTAAAAGGAAAAGGCATAGACCCTACTGTCAAATTAGAATGTGGTATATGACCACTTCCAAATCGGAAACCCTGAAAATAAGCCGATCCACTCATCATGGACGTGGAGGCAGTTGATGGTACATTTAATGGAACTTAAGGAATACCTTGAGAGGGCATTCTAAAAGTGAAAAATCCAAAACTGGATGCATTAGCTTGAGAACTTCCACTCATCGACGGAATGGAATTAGACCCAAATAATGATGTGCTAAAAGTGTTAGAAGGGATGGAAATAGTTCCTCCCCCTTGCACATATATGGGAGTCTACATGCTCGCAACACTCGTGGTGGATGCCATGCTTCCAGCAGTAGTCATCGAAGGGATAGATGTGTGTGGACCTGTGTTATAGACATTTTTGGGCACTGCAACCCCAATCATAAATGTCCATAAACCAAGGGCTCTTAAGTCCCTAAAAGTGTTGTTCCAACCTCTAAAAGAACAAGGTCAATTGATTACATCTTCTCCCAGAAGTTCTCCATGAAAAACTACTCAGAACTGGTCAAAACTGGACCATCTCACCTGCTCCATGGTCAAAGTGCGCTGCATCCCACCTAAATACACACGGGAGGTATGATGCATACTGAAAAGCCCTTCTATGGGGTGCGATGGGTGAGAGTGGACAAATGGCAGGGTCAATCTGCAAGGTGGAGGATCATGGAATCTTCCAGAAACTTCTCCTGTGACACTTGCCTCTCTGCATTCACCCAGGGATGAGTAAGAGATCATCAATCTCCAAGTGGAATCAAGAACTATCAGAGAGAGGACACTAATCAAATCTCAAAACCTAACTCACCCCCCTTGCAAACATCTATATGTGGATCCCTCATCCCAGAGATCCAATGTTATGAAACCAGCTCAAGAAAAGATAGAAAATATAGATCAACGCCTTAGAATTTAGCCTCTTCAAGGGGGCAACCTCCTTTACATTACATAAATGAACAATTCTTTGATGATACAAATGAAAAGACCTCCTTTCTATATATAGGAGTCTAAGGGGTCATAACATAATCAAAGCCGACATAACAATAATAATGTAAGGGCACAATAATAACAATAGTGGGCTTCTATGGGGCACAATAGTAACAATATGGGCACTACATGGGTACATCAATATAATAAGTGGGTTGTACTAATAACAATAAGGGGTTACACTAGTAGTATAGGGGCCTAACATGCCCCTCTCCTTCAAAAAGCGTTGTCCTCAATGCTTGAGTAGTTCTTGATGCTTCTGTATAAAATTCTTGTCCTCCCATGTGGAATCTTCAGCGGGTAAGTTCTTCCACTTGATGAGATACTCTGAAATTGATCGATTTTGTAGCTGTTGAGTTCTTGTTTCTGTGACTGCTCCAGATTCCAATATGATTTTTCCTTCCTCTTCAATTTATAGCAATATTGTTTGAATTGGGATCTTTTGCAAATTTTGAATAAGTGGCCATACTTCTTCATCCTTCTTCCATTCATCCCTTGCTTCGTTTATCCAATTTGGTTGGATAATAGAAATAGCATAAAAAAATGCTTCCACATCCTCATCTTTGAAGAGTCTTCCCATTCGGTAAGGTCGCCATTTTTTAAGTGCATGTAGTATTGCCAACATTTCCTTCTCATAAATAGCTTGCTTGAGATGTAGCAGTAAAAATACCCAATCACCTACATAAAAACATTTTTTACTACAATGTTGATCTACCTGTTGTTTCCTTTGATTTTGCATCGAAGTGGCGTTATCCTTTAAAAGTTGGAGAACTTGTTGTTGATGCTCAATGTGATCTTTCACTGCTTGAACATATTTCTTCTTGATATTTCCTTCTATCTCTAGACTTTGAGGAGTGGTAATTTCTTCCAATCCTTTACAAGATATGGTCAAATTCATTTCTTGATGCTCGATGTGATCTTTCACTTCTTGAACATTTTTCTTCTTGATATGTCCTTCTATCTTGATAATTTGAGGAGTGGTAATTTCGACCAATGAATTACAAGATATGGTTGGATTCATTTCTTCTTTCTCAATGTGATCTTTCACTTCTTGCACCTTTTTCTTCTTGATATGCCCTTCTATCTTGAGAGTTTGAGAAGTGGTAATTCTTGCCAATACTTTACAAGATATCGTCTGATTCATTTCTTCTTTCTCTGGGATGGGGTCCCGGCGCATATCTTCTTCTTTTGATGTTTCTTGATCCTTTTCTTCCTCCTCTTCATATTCTATGTAAAATAATTTCTTCTCAGCACACTTATGACCTTTAATGCATTTGCTATCGCAATTGTAACAAAGCCCTTTTTCTCTTTTTTCTTCCAATTGTTGTGGTGTAACCCTTGTAGGTTGTGGAAGGCTAGGAGAAACAACACTTCCATCTTTATAGTTGTGAGGGGTATGCTTCCTGGTTTCCATAATTTTTCTTTCCACTATGTCACAAAGCCCTTTTACTCTTTCCAATTGTTGTGGTGTTGCTCTAAAGAAGGTGTTGCTCTTTGTATCCTCATAATGTGCTATCATTTCCTCCGTGAAAATTGATCACGTAACAAGTTTTTTACGAGAAAAAAGCCCCTCATACCATAAAAATTGATCCGGTTCTAAATATGAAGATGCAATACATACCTTTTGTAACATTTGCACCTCATGTAGATCGAAATATTTCTCCATTTGTAGTATCCAATTTACCGGATCCTTGCCATCAAACTTCCTCATCGCGCTTTTTCTTGATTTTAGGAGCTCGATATTGAAATGACTGTAACTCTGTACTTTCATATCTTTAAGTTCTGAAATTGTGGCCTACAGTAGCCCTCTATGTCCTCTTTCTAATGCCACAAGTCTGACCCAATTTGGATTCTCCAAGGAAGAGTTATGCGAAATCTCCCACAGTGACTTGATTATAGACTAGTTCAGTAGAGCGAACTTGTACGACATGCCACGAGTCACTGTTTCGACCTTTGGATCTGAAAAATTCATACAAGAAACTACAGTCCGTCCTCTTTCTGTACCTTTTTACAAAATTTCCATCTGATCCCCAGAGAGAAAGTTATGACTATTTTCCCCAGGTCACCTGTTTGGAATGAAATTCAGGAGTCTGCAAAAAGACCAACTTCCTCAGATCATATCTCCGAAAATATAGCACGAAAAACTCTGAAATTCGGACCCAAGGTTCAACACGATTTATTCTCAAATGGGTGTTTTTTGCAACTTCTGAAACACCGTAGAAAAAAAGTTATAGCAAAAATGCGACAATGACCTGTTTGGAGCAGCGAAACCCTAGAATCCAAAGCTCTGATACCAAATGTTATGAAACCAGCTCAAGAAAAGATAGAAAATATAGAT
The DNA here is from genome assembly GCA_031772625.1 of Pinus tabuliformis. Classification (NCBI taxonomy): domain Eukaryota; kingdom Viridiplantae; phylum Streptophyta; class Pinopsida; order Pinales; family Pinaceae; genus Pinus; species Pinus tabuliformis. The sequence goes on along the minus strand of CM062811.1, from coordinate 1,190,770,268 downwards.
CAACGCCTTAGAATTCAGCCTCTTTGAAGGGGAAACCTCCTTTACATTACACAAATGAACAATTCTTTGATGATACAAATGAAAAGACCTCCTTTCTATATATAGGAGTCTAAGGGGTCATAACATAATCAGAGCTGACATAACAATAATAATGTAAGGGCACAATAATAACAATAGTGGGATTATATGGGGCACAATAGTAACAATATGGGCACTACATGGGTACATCAATATAATAAGTGGGTTGTACTAATAACAATAAGGGGTTACACTAGTAGTATAGGGGCCTAACATCCAAAGGCTAGAATTTTGTATCTTGTAAGGAAGTGCTGCTGGTTTCTTGGTGTAACATCATAGCGTTGGGTGATCTAAGCTTTTCATGAGGTGAAGAAGGGCTTTCTTGCTGAGAGGATGATGCTGGGTCAGAACAATTGGTTGTAATCCTCTTTGCTATTCTTGATTATTAATAAATCTATTCAAGTTTTCCTCCACATTCTTGTATGATTGATGATATATGCATTTGTGTGGTCAATATATATCTGGTCCTATATTGTTTATGATAGTAGATCTATGTTCTTGGATAGTGTTATGCTGCTTTGATTCTACAGGTGCTCTTTGAAGATGGGTAGATGAGGAAGAGGGTGGCAAAGATCTATTAGAAGGGAGAGGAATCAAGCAAGGAACCAAGCGCAAGACAGAGGTTGGTCTCCTTCATTCCCTGCTTATCTACTTCTCATAAAGGAAAACGAAAGTGGTTTTAGTTTATTTGTTTCTAAGGTAGCTGTTACACAGTAATTTGTCACCGTTTGTCACCGTCCCTGTTACCCCTCTCCTGCACACTGGAGGACTCATTCCAGGACCTGTGAGAAGTGACATGACCTAAAACAACTTGCATCATATTCCTCTAAGTATGAGCTTCATATGCCATGAAGACATCTCCTGCAAAATACCCATAAAAAGACCTCTTTTTGCATTGGACTAGTTCCACAGTGTACTGCTCGCACCAATGGGGGAAATCCTCTAAAGAGGGCGTGCCATTGGTGCTCTGTCTCAGAGTCACACTCGCGCTAACCGAGTTGGGTAAAGTTTTTAACAAACAAACTTCCGAAGGTTCTTGCTAACCCATTCATCAACTGAATCTATGTTGAGCTAGGATGGTTTTGGCTTCGAATCTCCATAGAAGGGAAGTGGTTTGCCACCTTTCATGGAAGCTTCTAAGTGATAAAGCCAATCCCATGGAAATTGTGATTGATCTTATCTCCTTCCCCTCTATCTATAAAAGCTTGTCTCTATGCCTTGAGCAAGCTAGTTCGGGCATAGTGCTAGTGATAGAGAATTCCAGGAGTTCAAGAGTTTGAAGCTGCAAGAGCCTTCTTTGCACCCATAAGGCCAAATCTAAGTGAGGAGATTCTTGTCACCCAAGAGAGAGAGGCTTGTTTCCCATCCCAACAAGCTTTGCAAGACTTGCGTAGCTGATCACCCAGCCAAAGGAGGATTTGACGTGAGAACTATGGTTGTATTCTTCTTTGTTATTTATCAATAAAAGATGACTATCATTATGGCTCCACTCTCATTGTCCTTTGTAATGATTGATGTTGAGTTATATCTTTTCTGACTGATATATAATTGCATCTATTGGATTTTATGCTTGTATTTGCGTTGTTCTTTGCATGTGTAGGTGTCCAATCACGGAGATCGTGGGGATCGTGACCGGCCGAAGCAAAGGAACGAGAGCGACTTCTCTTCTACGAATATTAGCGTTGGAATCCAAGTAGGTTCTCATCATCCACCTTTAATTTGCAATTAGGAACTTGCGTGATAGCATTGTTTGATTGTTGCTAGACCCGGTCTGGGCTAGTAGGGATCGCCTCTATCCGCAGAGGGGATTTACCTCCACAACTATTTGGCGACTCCGCCAGGTTGAAGCCGTTAACAAGATTTTGGTTACGATGCTTCAACGTACTGTTGACATGCATAAGTCTAATTGGCATCTGATGTTGTTTCCCGCCTTGTGAGCCTACCGAACCTCTGTGAAGGATGCCACCGGTTTCACTCCATTTGAACTAGTTTACGGCCAGGAGGCTACCCTTCCTATAGAATGTGAAATCCCTTCATTAAAAATAGCCGTCGAGTTGCTTCCCAACACTACTCTGGTAGAGGAACGACTTCTTTACCTAGAACGGCTGGACGAGACTCGTCGCCTAGCCTCTCTAGCTATCGAAGCTCAAAAGAAGAGAGTTAAAACTCACTTCGACCATACCATCCATCCTCGTTCCTTTGTTGAGGGAGATCTAGTCCTGCTATACGACCAAGAAAATGACAAGCTGGGGGTAGGCAAACTCGAGCCCATGTGGCTAGGCCCTTATATTGTAAAGAAAGTGTTGCAGAAAGGGGCATATGAGCTAGTTGAATACGAAGGTAATCCTCTTGATAAGCCCCGCAATGGGCTGTACTTGAAAAAGTACTATGCATGATTCCATGCACTTTGATTTATACATGCGCGCGTGTGTTTTCATGTTTTGGCTTGGTGTGAAGGCGTGATTGCCCCTTATTGTGTTTTTGCTTCTTGTGCAGATGTCAGGTGCACCTTATGTTGGTTTCGCTGATGGTGCCTGCCGCAGCACTCGCAATTTGTCCTCTGCGGCGTGGGTGATCTACGATCCTCACGGTGAGTTGATAGATCTTCAAGGTGTGTGTTTAGGCTGTACTATAAACAATGTTGTTGAATATAATGCTGTTATTGAATTATTAGCCGAGGCGATTAATCTCAATATTCGTACATTGGTTGTTAACCTAGACTCTCAGCTTGTCGTCCATCAGCTCAATGGGCGATATTCCGTCAGAGACCGTCACATTTTAAGGTTGTACTTACGTGTTAAATTGTTAGAAAGGAATTTTGACTTTATCACATATCAGCATATTCCACGACGATTAAACACATTATCTGATGCATTTGCTAATCATGTATTAGATAGACATTTGCGTAATTTATAATCAAAACATCATACAAGCAAGCACATAAAATCACAATAATAAACCATAGGCATATGTATATATATGTGTGTGTGTCGCAATGTTTGCACCGCGTGCATTATATAGTTCAAAAAATATTACATGTTCATCTTGATACATCCTGGGACGACATGTCCCTCAAAAATATGCATAAAAGAAGCCTAGAAGTCTAATCGTGGTGCTGCTCATGATAACACGTCACCGCATGCACCAATCGTCTCAACAGACGATGGATACGACTTGGCACCCCCACTGTGTGCCTCTGGTATGCAAAGGGCACATCCGCCAGTCTAGCGTAACTCGGAATCCCTCGGGTGAGTCCCTCGAGATTCTGAACCAGCTCTTCCCCCACGACACCCTCTGCTTGAGGGTCAGCTGTGGGCTGGACCCTCCACGCTACAGGAGACAAGCCAGCTGGTTGCTCTGGGCCAACGTCTACATATACATACAACTGTCATCAGAGCATGCATGTATTAACAAAAACAAAAAATACATAAAACATCAACAAACAAAAAGATCATACCCAGCTCCTCGTCCCACTCCTCTCCCTCTGGCAGTGGGAGGTCTGGATCCCCGATGAAATTAGTCCCCGCGTATGGCCAATCCTCCACCATAATCAGCTGACAGCGGAGCCATATAAAGAACTTGGGCCGCTAGGACATCTGCTGGCCCCCTCCTTCTCTAGGCATCAGTGCTGCCCAGCGAGCCATCCTAGGCTCTCGTGGCAATGGATCAGCCACTATAGTTCCCTGAATCTGAAAGAGGGGTAATCGTTCCAAGAAGAACGACACCACAATGGAGCCATACCCGAACTGTTTCACTCCTTCTCTCTTACACTTTGTAAGCTGCCTTTTGATATTGGTGGTCACCGCTGTAGCCCAGTAAAAAATGGTGGGGCTGAGGCATTCTGTCGCTAGTAGCAGATGATTCTTGCTCGCCTCATGGGGCGCCTGTACCCCGGCTGCACGAGTGATGGTGAATAGTATCACCTTGAGAACCAAGTCCCGAACGGTGGCAATATCCACCTTGGCACTGTTTTTCCCAAATTGTGCCCCTGGACACACTCGGGCCATCACCTCACCCATCTTCTCCCCGGAAGGTCTACTTCCGGTCAAGATGGGACTCACCCCTCTCCGTGACAACCCAGTAATGAAATACACATCAGACATGTCGAGCTCTAATGTTTGGTCCCGTAAGCGAAATACTTGGTCATCAACATCCCAAGCATCAACTATGAACTGCAATAGCTCAGGCTGAGCTCGCAGGTAAGATGTGAGGAAGAATTTTTTGAGACCATAGTCTCTTAAGGCATTCATGCATCCCTCGTCCTCTATAGCCAAGGCATCTACGGCATCATGTTCCCTTTATTTCCATTCCACCACCATTTTGCTTGTTTCTTGCACCCACAAGGATGAATAAATCATTATTAGAACACTGGTAAGCTTACAATCCAGACAAATTTCAAATGCGATGGGAATTTTCAACGTAAAAATTAGGTTGCGTGGTTGGTGCGACTGTTTCTAAAACAGTCGCACCAATGGCGCAACCCCTTTAGGAAAATCACCCCATTAGCGCGGGTCCGTGCTGGATACCCGCGCCAATGGGGCGTGGCCCTAAATTTTGAAATCCTCCTTGCAGAGGCTCAATCAGGGAAAAAAATGCAGAAAAAATGTATGGAAATGGAGCTAAGGAAAGTGCCTCTTACCTGGAACCGACGAAATCCTGAATGGTTGCACGGTTTGGCTGTAATCACCGTCTGAAGTTCACTCCCCAAATAGATCACTGCTACTATTCAAAGAGGTAAAAAGTAAAAGTAATTCTATTTTTTACCATTTTCACCATATTTATAAACTTTTTGACTTGCACTTAGGTTTAAAAAGTTATTTTTTGAATATTTTAATATATTTTTGGTCGAAAATGGATTTTACGCTTGTTTCTTGTGCAGCGACAGGTCTTTTATGCAACTTCGATGGTGAAACGAGTTGTATTTTATACTTTTTCGGACTCGGTAAAGACACGAAAAAGTCACTTTGGAGTCATCTTTCAGCTCTTTTTTTGACTCGCTAAACATGAAAAGATCGCCGAGTTATCCCTCTTGACTCGTTAAATGTAAATAAGAGGTGGTCATCTTTAAACTCTTTTCCGACCGTGTAAAAAATGAAAAGATCGTTGGACCCTTGTCATTTCAGGTTCGTTAATGGTTACGAAATGACGTGATATCGATCGCTTTTTTACTTTTTCAGGTCGATGTCACTACATATGAAAAGTACTCCTCGATCATAATGATTGGGTGGTTCTTTCGAGCATTGTTTTATACCTTTTCGGGCTCGCAAGACACAACTTTATGAAAAAGGACCCCCCTGGAGTTCACTTTTCTGCTGTCTTTTCAGACTCTCTAAACATGAAAAGACGCCGAGTTCTTCCTTTGTCAGACTCGTTAAAACCTAATGACATCGGATTCTGTCGTGATGACGCCTTGCAAGCATATGCTATCCCCATTGAGCTTGTCATCAAAAAATAATCGGGGTACTCGCCAGAAATGGTGGGGAAAATGGAACCATAATTATTGTCGTGTCGGAAGTATGTCGCTCTTGAAAATGGCACTTGTCTGCATTCGTGTCTGGGTGGGGACATCTCATCTCGCTTTTCACTTGCCTCCGTGGGTTTGGGTTATCCTATTTGACCTCTCATTTGCTCATTGCCTTGTCACCATGACCTCTGCTCATTTGATGTCAAATACTGCCAACTCCACTGTCATGCCGCCGATATGTTCAAGAGAAGTTAACCTCTGTAGAATTACAAACTCCCTCTGATACCTCACATAATTCTGATTCACCACAACATTCTTCCTCTATCTCTTGTCAATGATGTGGGAAACACTATGGCCCACCTTTGATCAAGGTCACTTCCTGTCGACTTCAGCTCATTATCCAGGAAGCTGACCTAGAGACTCCCTTCCGGTGCCTTGGAGCCTGCGTGCCTCAATGGCAGGTTCTTCGTGTTCGACGAGAAGTTTTCATCATTGGCCTCCGATCGAATGGTTCTACGGGTGTTCGACGCCAGCTCATTGATTCGAACGCCGTAGATTGTACCTATAGTACCTTGAGGGCCATTGTCATTATTGGTGGTACCTCTTGCATCTGTTAACAGTTTTCACTATTGGCTGGTAATCAGACGATGTTCATGCATGTTCGACTCCAACTCATGTATTCACATGCTTGAACTTGTACTCTGTTCGGGTCGAGATGGAGCGCAAGACCCTGGATTTTGTTTGTTGGAATCCAGGCTACGATTTGTGTCTTATTATGATCATTACATGAATCATTCACTGGATGGCTGCGACCATGCCTGAGTCTATTTATCGATCCTCACTGGATGGCTGCGCCCATACCTTGGATCTAGATTCTTGTGTGCTCTGTTATGGATGGCTGCGCCCATACCACATATATCATGTACTTGAGATATCAGTTGTACTTCTTTACGCAGGTTCTCCGGCGGTAGTGTTTTCAGTTATGCATGTTCTTGTAAAGCATTTCACCCCTCTCTCTCCCTCGGGCCTCATGCTTTAGGGGGCATCTGTTACACAATAATTTTTCACCGTTTGTCACCATCCCTGTTACCCCTCTCCCGCACACTGGAGGACTCATTCCGGGACCTGTGAGAAGTGACATGACCTGAAACCACTTGCATCATATTCCTCTAAGTATGAGCTTCATATGCCCTGAAGACATCTCCTGCAGAATACCCATAAAAAGACCTCTTTTTGCATTGGTGCGGTTCCACAGTGTACTGCTCGCGCCAATGGGGGAAATCCTCTAAAGAGGGCGCGCCATTGGTGCTCTGTCTCAGAGTCGCACTCGCACCAACCGAGTTGGGTAAAGTTTTTAACAAACAAACTTCCGAAGGTTCTCCCTAACCCATTCATCAACTGAATCTATGTTGAGCTAGGATGGTTTTGGCTTCGAATCTCCATAGAAGGGAAGTGGTTTGCCACCTTTCATGGAAGCTTCTAAGTGATAAAGCCAATCCCATGGAAATTGTGATTGATCTTATCTCCTTCCCCTCTATCTATAAAAGCTTGTCTCTATGCCTTGAGCAAGCTAGTTCGGGCATAGTGCTAGTGATAGAGAATTCCAGGAGTTCAAGAGTTTGAAGCTGCAAGAGCCTTCTTTGCACCCATAAGGCCAAATCTAAGTGAGGAGATTCTTGTCACCCAAGAGAGAAAGGCTTGTTTCCCATCCCAACAAGCTTTGCAAGACTTGTGTAGCTGATCACCCAGCCAAAGGAGGATTTGACGTGAGAACTATGGTTGTATTCTTCTTTGTTATTTATCAATAAAAGATGATTATCATTATGGCTCCACTCTCATTGTCCTTTGTAATGATTGATGTTGAGTTATATCTTTTCTGACTGATATATAATTGCATCTATTGGATTTTATGCTTGTGTTTGCGTTGTTCTTTGCATGTGCAGGTAGCCAATCATGGAGATCGTGGGGATCGTGACCGGCCGAAGTAAAGGAACGAGAGTGACGTCTCTTCTACGAATATTAGCGTTGGAATCCAAGTAGATTCTCATCATCCACCTTTAATTTGCAATTAGGAACTTGCGTGATAGAATTGTTTGATTGTTGCTAGACCCGGTCTGGGCTAGTAGGGATCGCCTCTGTCCGCAGAGGGGATTTACCTCCACAACAGTAGCTACCAGCCTTAGTGGGACTAGCAGCTCTGCATAGACACTAGATTTCCCGATAACAAAATGGCGAATCCGCTAGGGAGTGAATAGATTGTTTGTTTGTCTATATTTGTTTTCTTTATAAACTTATAGACGGAGCCTGAAGTCAAGCCAGCTAGCCTTCGAACTGCATTTGCTATGCAAGTGCAAAGTAGATCAATCCTGCTTCAGTCTATCTTCGGGTTTTGTTTATGAATTGAACAATCAATTTACAAGCTCTCTAATTGCCCTTGTGGTGGCTCTAGTAACCTCCTTAGATCTACCCCTGTGTTTTATTTACTGATTACCACTTGCTCGGCCTAAATCCCTGAACTGAGCTGCAAACTGTGACCAGGAACCCAGTTGAAGTCTCGTCCCTGGACCATTGCACTGTCTCTTCTTTGGAATCTGGATGCATCACACTTCCCGTGTGTAGTAGGTGCGTTGCATCTCACTTTCCCTGTGTTACAGGTGCGCTGATTAGACAAGACCTGTTCTGCTCTTAGATTTTGGTTTCTGTGTTCACTCTTTTAAGCTCCATTAAGGAGTTTTGTTGTCTGTAGTCAGTATACCTCTATTGAAACCCCCTTCCTTGCCATTATTCCACCTCCATTGTGCAAAGAAATGTAAATGTTTTTATGTATTGTGATCCATTTTCAGTTCTCTTTTACAAAGAAGTAGCGTAATTGAACTGTCGTTTCTTGATTTGAAAGTGTCTCAAGTGTCGTTTTCAGTCATAGAAGAGAATCTGATTGTTCTTGACAGTCGATTACACTGTTACTCTTGTATTTGATTTGAATTAGTAGTTTTTCAAGTGTCGAAAGCAAGTTTTCAATTCCAAATCGCAAAGTGTCATCATTTTGTCTTGAAAAGAAACTTGTTAGTAATGTCGCTTTGAAAAATAATTCAGATTTGTGCGTAGCTTTCTTTTTATCATTCACACATTAAGAAGGCTGAAAACAAATACATGCATGTGCATTTGCATTTATACTGTTTGTTGGTTTGATTTAGGACAGTGCATATAGTGTGTGCTCTCTGCTCTATGTTGAAAGAATATCGTCTCTCTTTCCTTAGTAGCTAAGATTTTCATTGCAAAAAAGAAGATTAAACGATTGTTTATCATCTTAGATTGCATTTTAGGAATTGTATATCTACATCATGCGGTGAACCTGAAAGGAAAATTTCTTAAGCAAGATCAACTGTAAAATAAATTTAATGAATCTAAAAACGCTTTGGAACCTAACACACAACATTTAGAATTCTAGGCTAGAGACGTATTCCGGCGTCATAAATCCTGGTAACCATTGTTTTCGTTGCTGGTTGGGTGATTCCTCCACTTTGAGATGATAAGTGCCAGTACGGACTTGTGCTCCCATGTATCGTCGAGTATATATTGGGAGACCACAATAGGCTTTATCCTTTATCCATAGGAAGCCATGTCTGCCTCCCTATTGATTGCAATGCACTGAACACAACATTCGGGAAGATTGACTGCCATACCGTAAAAAGTATTCTGCAGTTTTGCGATTGGTTTTGTAATCTCTCTGTCTAGATTTCCAGAGTAGTCTCTTTCGTTCCTTTTTAGACTCCTTAAAGGAAAAGGTCCATCTGAGCACTTGTCACTTCAAGCTCATTAAAAATCGAAGGCGACCAGAGTCATCTTTTGTTTTTTCTCGACTCTTAAAAATTGAAAAAACAAGTTGTGTCAAAGCGTCTAAAATTTATTTTAATCGGAATAAACATCACCTTTCCTACATTGGTATTAGGTTGAGAAAAATGGAGTCCACCAACCAAGGATTTCCCCTTGGAGGAAATCCTAGTCCTTTCTCCTCTTGGGGAGATGTTGGTGCACCCCATATGGCCACATTGTCACTTCCAGAATTGACATCGGCTTGCCCGTATGGCTCTTCTCGACCTCCGTTGTTCAGAACACTGTAATTCCTGAACAATCAAGTCAGCAACTAAACGATACCAAAGTTACCCCCCAACCATCTACTTCATCCAGTTCTCCCTCTCCTCCTTCCTCTTCGCTTGATAAAGCTGGTAAAGCCAAAAATCAAGTAACTGAGAAGAAGAAGGAGAAGAAGAAGAAAGAGAAGAAGAAGAAGGAGCCAAAGGCGAAAAGGGGCAACCAGGCATCATCTAGCGAAAATCCACACACTGCACCGTCCAGGCCTAAATCGCCATGTGTCATTTGTAAAGGAGACCACTATCATCGAGATTGTCCTTGCATCCCTCGGATCTTAAGGGACTGGTCTCCTCGTTTGCACAATTTGGTGTCGTCGACCTCTGATGATCATGTTGAAAATACACCGTTGACTAGTGAAAGTGAAATCCCTGGACAAAAAGGAAAATGTAAATTTCCTTGTAAACTATGTGAAGGCGATCACGCTGTCCATCGTTGTCCCTTCTTAGACGAGGCTAAAAGAGTTTTGGACGACCGTCAGGTTTCACCGTTATGGTTTCCTCCTGGATATAAGAAACCCTTGCCGAGTCCGTCACTAGTTGAAAATCTGGCTGACACGCCATTGTGGTCGGCCGAAGCGTCTATCATTGAAGATAAGCCATCTGAATCCACACTAGATGAAGGTCGAAAGGTTGAGGTAGTAGTTGACCCGGTCTTGCCTTCAGAGGATCCATCTTCAGATGATACAGTCACCGGAGAGAACAAGAACGACACCGTCCAAATTCTCTTCGTAAGCATAGACTCCAATGAAAATGGGGACAGTCTACCCGTTCCTTTACCACAGGAAGGAAGTTCGTCAGAGTCGTATCTGGCCATCTATTCGGTCCCACCTCCAAGCAACCTAGTTGTTTCCTTCGATTGGAATCTACTAGGTAGACCCCGCTTACCGGCTAGTGTGCCATTTCGAATCATTGCTCAAATATATAGAATGGTCATGGCTGGTACCATCATAGATGAAGGGGCTCCTGTGAGTATCCTTTACTCAATTGCTTGGAAAGTGCTTGGTTTGCCATCGCTTTTGCCTGAAATGAGAAATCTAACAGGCTTTGACAAAGGAACTAGTCGACGTTAGGGATCCTTCCTAGTGTGCTGATAACATTGAGAAAGAAAACCGTTCACATGAATGTAATGGTAGTCCAAGGACCTCTGGATTATAATCTACTCCTTGGATGAGACTATATTTATTGCATGGGAGCCATTGTCTCCTCACTCTTTAGAGTAATGTGTTTTCCGCATGAAGGAAGAGTGGTCAAGCTCGTAGACCAGCTTTCATTCCCCGGTTCACACATCGCAAATAGTTAAATACCATCATTGAATGGTCTTTTCATGCAAGGAATGTCTCATCAATCCCCAGTCCATCCACCTGATGAGCGCGAGTGATTCATGAGGACATGACTGAAACCCAGGGGGCATGCACCCTGGTCTGTTTCGGCAGGAAAACCTTGGGCATAGAGTAGGTTTCCGCGAAGGATATATGACTGGTTGACACACCCGTCCATTTAGGAAAATGGGGTTAGACCGGAATAAGATACCTCTGTTAAAAGGTAGGCCTTTCCCGATAAAACAAATGTTTTGTCTGCAAATTGAGGGGTAACCTGGAAACTCTACTTCACTGTACCTGGGGGCATGCAAACCTTTTGGCATGCAAGTGAAGAGCAACCATTTATTTTTTTAAATTTGTAGGTCCTCTAACCCTTTAAAATCTTAGGATTGGTCGTTTCCTAACTTGCATAAAGAAAGGATGTGGGGAAAAGCTTTGAAAAATGCCATTTTTAAATGAGACATCCTTATTATACGACTGGATCGAGCAGTTTTAACGCGGAATTCAAGCTCGTTAAAAAATAAACATAAGCAATGAGCAAATGTCCCCCCAGAGTTTAAGCTCATTAAAAAATGAACCAATTTCCGGTAAATAACCATCGTGAATGTATTATCATCAGCCTTTGAAGCCTTGGTCGTGTTCTCATCATCACCTCCACTTTGTATTGGCCGATCATTCACCTCCATTTGATTATTTACCCTTTTTGAGGAACAACTGCGAAGAGTGATCCTGTTAGCCATCCTTGTGACACTGCCGTTGTCATGCGGAAAGAGTCAATTTTGTGGACAAAACCAACCTCCCTAGAAAACAAGGCTTTTCTAGTGACAAACAAAACAATCAAGCACTATCTTTCCCTAAATATGCATTTAAAATAAAAGCAACCAGGTGTTTAAGGCTTACCTCTAGTCCAACACTGTTTGTAGCAGCCAAGCCTCTCCGATCCAGATGAGCTCCTTCTCCTTGAAGCCTGCATTCACTAACAAGCAAACGATTACATAGCACCTGAATAACACATATAATAAAACATATTCATCATAAAGACCAAGGAGTTTATGAAACAAATTATATATAACAACTTGTTGAGAAAAATGAACTTAATTGTATTAATTGGAAACAAAAGAAACCATTACAACCAGTGCCTTGGTGTTGTGCAGGTCCCTCCCAGGGTCCAGCAAGAGTTCTCCTCTACTTTGATCAGCTCACCCACTTCCAAATGAAGCTAAGAAAGGATTGAAATCTCTCCTCTCAATCTCTATAAGGGAGTCCTAATTTCAGCAGCATCTACCCTTAGGAATGTTCAGCTTTCAACCTCCCCTCCCTCTGGCCCAATGCCTGTATTTATAATGCTTTGGAGGAAGTTAAACAGGTCCACCATCAATGGGATAAGCCCCTCTTTCAAAGGGATAGCTCCCCTCTTCATGGGATAAGTTCCTCTTTCATTGGGATGCATGAACCATCTGGAGGCGCTCAATCCACGTCAAACCATCTTCTAGAACGCTCTAGAATCGACCACAAGTAAGTTTTTTGAAGTAAAACTTGCGCCTTTTGACTTTTACAGGGGTACGCACCCACCCCTTTACAGTCAGAGCGTACAAGTACGCAGGTATTATGAACTTGAGGTGCGTACACGCAGGTAAGAGTAAGAGAAAGTGCGGAACCAGAGTTATATTGATTTTTAAAGGCTTTCTCTCTTTTTTGGAGTTTGACATGAGGAGTAGAGGTATAAGACTTGCCAAGGAGGACAGTATGGTTGATGATGGAGCCATACTGACTGCAAATAGTCATGGTGACAAATTTTAGTGTAACAGATTGCCCCCTAAAGTGCGAGGTCTGTAGTAGATTAGGGTTTTATATCATCTAGGAAGGGTGAAGCACTTTATCATTTCGAGGATTATCTTGTGGAGAGCCCAGTTGGAACCTGCAAATATTCAACACAAAATACATATATGAGATCATATCATCGCTGAGGTAGGCATTCCCATACTCAAATCAAAAACTTAACTAACAAACTAACTACTGCTCTGATATAGGAATGATTTTGCAATACATCATAATCATAGACACATGTAGACACAGTATGGACGCAACCATCTGTTTATAATTAGTCTACTGTATAATGAATACAAAACTCCTCGCAGCCTAGATGGCAGAAACTAGGTCCAGGGTCTTCATTTCTACTTCCCAAAATAGTACGATTCTATCCATGCGAATAAATGAGTTGATGTCGAACATGGTAGAAACCACTTGATTACCAGTCAATGATGTAAACTATTAGCAAGTGTGAGAGAAACCACCAGTGATGTCAATGGTTCTCAAAGTACCCAGTACAATCCGTGAGATGTGAATGAATGTGTTGATGTCGAACATGTCACAGAATCCTTCGATCGAAAGTCAATGATGTAAACCGTTGTCAAAGGCGAGAAACCTGCCATTGAGGCATGCAGATTTCAAGGTATTAATGATTCCTAGATCATATTTCTAGATAATGTGCTGATGTCGATAGAAAGTGATCCGTTGCAGGCAAGCCCACAACACGAAATCATAGATCAAGTTGAAGAAATGTAGCTGTAAGGACTGACTCAGGGATGGTCAAGATGGATGACAGATATTTTGCAGATGAATGGTTTATTTGCAGTGACCTCTTGAACACATAACGACACAACAGATGGCTTGGTGACAATTGACCCAAAGTTAATACCCGGAAAATGGCTGAAGACTTTCAATGTGGTTTGATCAATTGTTAGGCAAAGGATTTCCCAACCCAGGTGAATGAAAAGTGTCGTGTTCAAGAGTGGTGATAAGGTTTTTCCGAGACAAAGGATAACAAATAGGCTCATTTTTCTCTCTTTTCCCCCACCATTTCTGGCAAGTACCTCTTTATTTTTTACAAGCTTGAGGAGGATAACATTTGCTTGATTATAAGCTCATCCTTCGGATGAGTCCAACTTAGTTTAGATTCGAACCCTAAGAAGGAGTGTTTCGTTCCTATTTGTAATCGAACAGGTCCTTTACTGTGAAATTTTAACGAGTCCAGTATAGGAGAAACTCGGCGTTTTTCAATTTTAGAGAGTCTGAAAAACTTAAGAAGATTCCAGGGTTGACCTTTTTTGTAAATTTGTGTCTCCCAAGCCCGAAAAAAGTATAAAATAATACTTGAGAGAACCGCTTGATCTTTACGACCAAGGAGTACTTTCATGATTAGTGTCTCTGATCTGAAAAGTAAAAAGCGATCAAGGACACGTCGTTTTATTTCCAATATCGAATTTGAAACGACAAAAATCCGGCCATCTTTTCATGTTTTTACGGTCAGAAAAGGGCTGTAAGAGGACCGTCTTTTAATTCTGTTTTAACGAGTGTAAAAGAAACGCTCGGTAATCTTTTCATGTTTTAGGAGTCACAAAAGGGCTTAAAGATGACTCTGATGTTTTTGTTTGTAAAAAATGACAATTTTCCCTGAAAATCCTTTATCCTGCACAAAAACCAACACATTACTCATACCTGTTGAAGATAGATAAAAATACTTTGAAAAATACCTTTTCATGGTGAAAAATAAACAAATTTACCATTTATTTACCCAAAAAACCTATAAAAAGGGCTTTTACCAATTCATTTTTACCATTTTACTGTTGAGGAGAGAAAAAGGGCTTTTGGCAAGAAACTTCCCGTGGAAATTACGAAGAATCCGACCGTCGAAATCGAACACCGTCTCTTCCAGGTAATCTACAACATCCTCCTCTTCAATTTCATCCGTTTAGAATTCTTTTTAAGGCCCCAGATTTCATTTTTGGAAGGTTTTGTGGTTTCAAAAACCCCCTCTCGGGGTACGCAGGCACCACACTAGGGACCCGCGTACCCCGACATTTTCTCAGTTGGAAAAACGTCAGGGGTACGCACCTTGCCTTCAGAGACCCTGCGTACCCACGCTCTGTTCCTAAAGGCGGGGTGCGTACTCCGCGCAACAAGTTTTTAAACCCTAAATTCTCCAAAATGGACCAATTTTTTTTTATTTTACGGACTCTAATGGATGTTTTATGGTGTGTAGATTGTTCACCATGCTTGATTGGCGCGAGAGAGAGCACGAAGATGTTGATTTGGCCGCCATTAATCATCAACCATCAATTGATTCTTTGAAGGCATGCGGCCTTTATAAATACTGGGCCATACCGGGCATGAGGGCCCAAGTGAGCTTTCTAGAGTGGCTGGTAGAAAGATGGAATGTTCAAGACCAGTGTTTTTATATTGGAGGGCACCAACTTGAGATGGAGCCGGCATATATCTACTTTCTCACTGGTTTGCCCAAGAGAGGCGAACACTTGACTCTGTTCGGGACTAGGGCAGGTGGCCAGTCTATCGCTAGTCTCCGACTAGAGTGGTGTAACACTCAGACTCAGGAGAAGGGGATAGAGATCAAAACTATATCCTGTCCTGAACTTATGGTGATTGCCTTTACAGTTACCAGACTTTACGGGGCTGCCGCTTTACACATTGCTACTGGATCCTAGATGCGGATGGCTATTGATTGCTATCGAGGTAACATTTTCAACTGGTGTGATGCTGTGTTGGCCAATGTAAAAGGCCAACTGACTAGAGCCAAAAACGGACAGCTAAAGACCTTTGGTTATGGGGCTTTAGTT
Organism: Pinus tabuliformis; assembly: GCA_031772625.1. Taxonomy (NCBI): domain Eukaryota; kingdom Viridiplantae; phylum Streptophyta; class Pinopsida; order Pinales; family Pinaceae; genus Pinus; species Pinus tabuliformis. The sequence continues at coordinate 1,190,754,622 of CM062811.1, read as the reverse complement.
GTGAGTTTTGGCTTAGAGAGGGTTCTGATGCTGATCCCACAGCAGCTCACTGTTGAGGCTGGGCTTCCTCGAGAGCCCAAATTGATGCGATGGGTTGCGGTTATGGCCCGTCATCCTGATGAGGGAACGGAGGTTGTCCGATTTACTCCGGAGTACTTTCGCTGGTTAGAAGACCAGGTCTTTTCTATACTGGATTTTCCTTATGCCAGAGTTGATTTTCGTGGAGATCCGGACATGGTTCTTCCACCGGGAGAACAATGGGATGATACAGGTAACTTCATTTTTCACAAGTTTTTTAAACTATCTATTTTTTTTGTTTGTTTTATATCGTCTCAAAACTAATAGTAATAATTTTCAAAATGCAGATGTAGGCCCACGTCGTCCAGCCAATATCTGGCCTTACGAGAGGAGACTACCAGTTGCAGCGGCACTGGCCCCACAGGACGAGGCCACAGAGACTTTGGCTGAGTTGGAAAGTGACCTAGAGCGTCTTACAGCAGACATACCGGAGACTACCATAGATGACATTCCAATCCGGCTTCAGCGCTATGTAGTCGGGGTCCCAGGACCTTTTAGGAGGTTCTTATGTAGGGTGGCCCGTGCAGTGGTGTCATATAGAGATCATCACCAGTGATTGGATGGTCGTTTTGTAGACACATGTGACATTTTGGTTTTTTGTACTTATCATTTTTGCCGATCATAAGGTGTTTTTCAACCTATGATCGAAGACGATGTATTTTTTGACACACACCTATATATATATATATATCATTATTACCGTCTTATCTTGTAAATCATGTTATGGAATGGTTTTAAATTTACATGTATGATTATTTCAAATGTCTATTTAACATTCGAGAAGCAATTGCATCTGCTAATGTATTTAAAGACCTTGGAATATGCTGATATTCAATGTAATCAAACTCACGTTCCAAGAGACGCACTCTCAAAAATAACCTTAATAACGCTGTATTTCTAATGGCATACACTCTATTAAGCTGTAATACAATGAGTTCAGAATCTAACCTCACTATCAAACTCTGAATCCCAAATGAAATAGATTCAGATAATAACTCAATCACTGCACTGTATTCGGCAATGTTGTTCGTTGTTTGACCGAGGCTTACCCCATGCATAGAAACTAACTCGTCAGAGGGCGAATAGATAACCCAAGCTGCGGAAGAGATATTCCGTGTACTACAACAAGCACCATCAACAAATCCAATGTATGTTTGGAGAGGCATCGATATCTGCAATATCAAGAGTAAAACCAAGATAAGCCAGAATAATGACGAAAAACACACTCTCTAAGCTAAGCACACTATCTAAACTAACAAACACACTTGCTAGAAAGAAAAACTAACCTAACTAAAAATCTCCATACCCATCTTTTAGGCATAATACCTCTTCAAGTAAAGACCATTTCTGGGTTTACCTAAAGAGTCCCCGTCAAAGTCTACCAACTCATAGGCCCCTTTTGCTAGCTTTCGCTTGACAATATAGGGCCCATGCCACATAGGAACGAATTTACCAGCACCTAATTTATCATTAGCTTGATCATATAATAACACTAGGTCTCCTTCCGAAACATTTCGAGGGGTCACATTTCGATCATACTGAGCTTTCATATGTTTTGCGTGAGTCTTGATCGCCAATGCAGCATCATGTCGATTCTCATCTAATTGAGCTAAGTATAATAAACGCTTTTCCTCTTCGGAAGTAGCTGGAAGTAACTCGATGGCCATTTGCAGTGACGGGATTTTGCATTCAATGGGTAGCACAGCTTCCAAACCATAAACTAGTTGGAAAGGAGTGAACCCTATTGATGTTTTCACTGAGGTTTGGTACGCCCAAAGCGCTGAAAATAACATGTTGTGCCAATTCGATCGATGAATACCAATGATGTGTCGGATCATGATAACTAAAACTTTGTTGATGGACTCAACCAGACCATTTGCTTGTGGATAATAAGGAGTTGAACTATCGTGACGCAAACCAAGCTGGCCTGTAAGTTCTGTCATCATAACGTTTTGAAAATGGCGCCCATGGTCAGTGATTATCACTTGTGGGACACTAACCTAGCAATTATATGATTGAACATGAAAATTGCAGCTGTCTTGCTGTCTGCCTCGAATGTAGGCATCGCCTTGGCCCACTTAGTAAAATAATCTACCGCAAGGATGATATACGCATGCCCCCCGGCCGAGTGAGGGTTACATGTAATAAAATTGATACCCCATTTGGAAAAAGGACCAACGGCAATTATAGGGTGGAGAGGAGCAGGTGGAGCGTGCATCTTTCAATCAAACACTTGACAGTTGTGGCATTTTCGGACCGCAGTAATACAATCTTTAAACAAGGACGGCCAGAAGTAGCCAGCGCGCAATATCTTTTGGGCTGTGGCATACCCAGACATATGACCGCCACACGCTCCAGAGTGACAGTCATTTAGAACCCTTTCAGCCTCTTCATGAGTTAAGCAACGTCGAAAAATAGAGTCCACCCCACGGCGATAAAGAGTATCTCCAATAATTTTGTATTGTTGGGACTGGAATCGAATTTTCCGACGTTCCGACTTTGAAAGTTCGGGCCGAAAGGATTGGGTCTGGAGATAAACGATGATATCCCCATACCACGGATCTAAAGTGCTGATTAGAAACAAAGATTCGTCCGTAATGGGCTCCTCTGCCACAGTTTTCGTGTCAGCACGTGGGAAGTCACACATTAATTTTGTAAAAACTAAAGATTTCTTAGACTTAGATTTCTCAAACTCCAAGTCGAACTCCTGCAGGATAACAATCCATTTAGAGTACTTGCCCCCTAGCAATTGTTTAGTCAAAATGTAGATCATAGGGTTGCAATCCGAAATGACTGTAGTTTTACAAAGTAAAATGTAGTGACGAAAACGTTGGACAGCTTGAACGGCTGCCAATGCCAGTTTCTCCACATGTGAGTATTTTAGCTCAGTTGGATTTAACGTTTGACTAAGGTAATATATCACATGTTCCGTACCGAATTCATCTTCCTGAACTAAGACCATTCCAATGGTGGAATGAGCGGCGGCGAGGTACAAAAAGTAATCCTGGTTGTAGTTGGGAGGATGCAACAACGGTGCATGGGTCAACGCGTGTTTGAGTGCATCAAAAGATTTCTGAGCTATCTCATCCCAAGAGAATTGAGCGTTTTGTTTCAACAATCGTGTAAAACCCTTTGTAACCTTGGCGTAGTTAGGAATGAATCGTCGTAAAAAGTTTGCTTTCCCCTGCAAACTTTGGAGTTGGCGAAGACTCGAAGGAGGAGGCAATTTGATGATAGCTTCTACCTTCGAGGGATCGACGCGAATGCCGGCTTTCGAAACTACAAATCCTAACAATCGTCCCGCTTCTATACAGAAGACACATTTGTGTGTGTTCAACCGAATACGATAATGCCTACACCTCATAAAGATTGCTCGTAAATGGACAAGGTGATCAGCTCGATGTAACGAATGAGCAGGCAAATCATCGAGATACGGTTGCACAATGTGTTTGATGTCATGAAATGCATAAGACATCGCTCTTTGAAAAGTTGCTCCGACATTCTTGAGCCCAAAAGGTAATTTGCAATAAGCAAATGTCCCCCATGGACAAATGAAAGCCGTTTTTGGTTGATCGGCAGGTAGAATGTTGATTTGATTGTATCCGGAAAAACCGTCCATAAAGGAAAATATTTCGCTGCCGGCACAATCATCAATGATTTGATCGATATAGGGTGTTGGGTAGTTGTCCTTTGGACAAGCTCGATTAATGTCCCTATAATCGATGCATATTCTTATTGTTCCATTTTTTTTGTTAATCGGAACAATATTCGATACCCAATCCGTTAACGGGATCGGATAAATGAAACCTGCCTTCAACAGTTTTTCAACTTCTGCTTTAATTGTAGCAGCTTTTCGTGGGTGAATCTGACGCAAACGTTGCTGGACGGGTTTAGCATCCGGGTAAGTTTTAATCTCATGAACAACAATCGCAGGATCAATTCCTGGCATTTCCTCATAGGACCAGGCAAACACGTCGCGAAATTCTTGAAATAGGGCCTTGTATGTCTGAATTTCATCATTTGTACACGAGGCACCTATATGAATGTTTTCAACAATTCTAGGCTTAACCGAAATGTCAATGGGAATAGTTCGAGAGATGTTTCCCAAATTCAACTCTGAATCAGGATGTTTCATGGGATTCTGAGCTTCCTTGACATATTCAGCTGTAAAAATTGATGAGAAATCATTTTCAAAACGATCATCCTCTGGTAAAAATGAAGATCTATGATGGAGATCGTCCCATGGTAAATCATCTATGCACAGGACTTCACGAAGTTGCTTGTCAGATGAAACAACTTCAGGAAATGCTATTAACTCCGAGGTTGATGTGAAAAGTGATTCCTCACGGACCACATTCATTTGGTCGATTTTGGTTGAACACGGGTCGGTGAAAGACTGCACGGCTTCATAGGCAATTTCATATGGACTCAAAGGCATAAAATTACCAAATGAGTCTATTTCAGATTCAGAAGGAACGATCCAAGGATCATCGTAAAAAATAGTGTCTGATGTAATCATATGAATGGTTGCAAATGAAGATGATGTGTTGATTGCAGGAAAAGGAAAAGTTCCCAGTAAACCGACATCTTTAACTAATCCTACTCCAACATCCTTGTATGGGATAGTCGTTTTATCGACATGCTGAATACTCTCTGAAGAGGTTGGGTCGGATGAAAAGTAAGATAGCTGGTCTATTGTTATGATCTTTCCATTATGTGGGAACTTTATTACTCGGAAGACCGATGAAACGACCGCTGTCATAGCGTAAGACCAACTTCGACCCAAGAGAAGGTTGTAGTCTAGAGGGGCATCAACCACCTCCACATCTAGACTAACGGTTTTTCCTTCAACCCCTATAGGCAAATCCTGTAGAATGCCAAAAGGATGAAACCCACGGCCATCAAAGGCCTTAAGAATTGTCGGGGATTGATTTAATGAAGGAGAACCAAGCGATCTCCAACACTGTATCGACATAATACACGTTGAAGCTCCCTCATCAATTACAGTCCGATGAATAGGCCTGTTTTTGACTATCACTGGGATCTGTAAAGCCATTTGATGAGGTAAGCGTGGTGTACTATTTTCTAGATCAAAGATTATTAGGTTCGGGTCCTGAACATCAACAGCTCCTATAGCCGACAAGAGTAATTTACGTTGTGCTGGGCATGATTGCAGCACTTCCAAAGCCGACATTGCTGAGGGTGAAACAACTAAGTCCTCAACAATGTTATAATTCTGGGCCGCTCTCACATGTGGATTGAAAGTAGACTTTCGAAGTATACCCTTGGCGGGCGGTTTGATTACTAAGTCTGGATTAGGCTTCTCGATCTGTAGTGGATCGGAACCGAGAGCTGAGGTTGATGGATTAGAATGAGAAGATTCTGCTTCTTTGCCATCAACAGGACTTTTACTGCCATAATCTTGCGATCGAGTCGCAATCCTTACATGGGACATCATCAAAATGGGTTCTTCATTGGCACTCGAGGAAGAACCTATCATTTTGCTATCTTTTGGAAATGGATCCTTCAAGACAACGGGAGTTTGGGAACCTTTGATGATCTTCGCAACCTCTGCTCGATGAGGGCAGTCTCTTGTAAAGTGTTCCTCTTCACAAATAAGACATGGATAACGAGGTTTGCACTTTTCATCATTGGATTCCGCTTTTTTAGTTTTCTCCTTTGGAGTTTTGTCTGCTTTATTCTTCTTCTTCCCTTTCTTCTTCCCACCGGATTTTGATTTAGTCGTAGATGACTCTACAGTGTGAATATCGGCGGTTAGTTCAGCAGAAGAATCTCCCGTCGGGGAGTCTGGTAAGGTTATAATAGGAGAAGAATTCTTTGAGGATTTCTTCTTGCTTTTAGTGTTCACCGTACCAATCATGCCATCAGCAGCATGAGATCTCGAAGGAGCTGCAGCGATTTGATTTGACTTAGGAAGATCAAGGATCTTTTCGTGTAACGTACCTGATTGAGTATAAACTAAGTCAAGGTACTGCGCTTGAGCAATCACTTGCTCCTTAGTAACTACTCCGGCCTTAGCTACGTCTTCAGTAATCTTCGGTAACAATGATTTAACAAACCATTCAGCTAAGATCTGGTCCGGGATAAAAACTTTCACTAACTGCCTTCGACGTCTCCATTCATGAATATGATCGGAAATATAAGTGGACGTCGATTGCTTTAATGAAGTTAGTAACTCGGTGCCATTATCATATCTGACCGACAACTGAAAATGAGTTAAAAACGAGGTAGCTAACTGGCTAAAATTATAAAAAGAGGCCCGTGGTAACTCGATATACCACTTGGCCGCAAGACCAATGAGAGTGCGTTGGAAAAGACGTAAGCGGATCGAATCATCCGAGATGGAATTAGAGGCACACCAGAGGTGGTAAGTCATCACATGATTCGACGGGTCCTCTCCAGATTTACCTTCGAATTTGGGAATGTCATTGGGCAACTTATTCAGCATTGGCGGCCAAAAGGGAAAATAATTAATTGGGTCGTTCGTTAGGCGCGACAAGTCTGGTAAGTCCAAAGTTGCGATAAACGGTAGTTGCCGATTAGGATCCCTAAAACTCTGAGTCATTATACCAGCCCCAGGAGGAGGATATCCAGGATAACTAGGAATGGGAATCGCGTTCGGGATATTGTATCCTCCTGGAAAACCAGGATTGACTGGACCGTACTGGGGTTGTTGTGGTTTTTGATAAGTGTACCCAGGATACGGTTGATATTGGTAAACTGGCTGTTGGACAGCAGGACCGAATTGGTACTGTCCCTGGTACGGTTGATAAGTGAATTGTGGTTGACTTGTGACAACCGTACTTAAACCAGGTTGTCCTACAGGCATCTGAACCGTAGTTTGAATCGTGGATCCAGACGATGGTAAAGATGTTTGAGGAGTAGATACAGGAACAGTAGAAACCGGAGCTGTCGATACTCCAGAAGTAAGTGGGGTAGATTGAACAGATGTTGCGGCAGTTGCGGCAGTCGTTTGAGATGGAGTATGAGGCGAAATAGGCCCAGACTGAGAAACTACCGAAGGTATAGAAGTTTGAATATTAGACTGGACTGGTTGCTGGGGTGAACCAGAAACTAAGGGTTGTCCAGTTTGAGATGACAACTGTACATTTGGCTGCAACACCTGTTGAATTTGCGATGGATCCCACACTATGTTTATTCCAGGGTACTGACCCATAACAGGTTGAGAATATTGAGATCCAAAACCGGGTTGAGGGTAGGATTGATAATTGAAAGGTACATTTCCCGTTCCTTGAACATAAGATTGACCTTGGGGTGGTTGGAAACCTTGGTTCGAGTACTGACCTTGGGGTAAATACCCTTGAGGCATGTACTGATACTGGGGTTGACCTTGAGGTATAAATTGATACTGGGGTTGACCTTGGGGTACATATTGAGTCTGGGGTTGACCTTGAGGAATGTAATGTACCGTAGGCACGTACTGTCCTTGAGGTTGCCCCCCAGGCGTTAATTGAGGCTGCCCCCCAGGCGGTAAATGGCCACCTTGAGGTTGAGAATTGGGGATAGAACCTGACATCATAAGAATGTCTTCTACGCTCAACGGCTTTGTACTATTGCTTCCAGTGAATATCCTTTGTTCAATGGGTTGAGGAGATGCTCCCGAAAAAGTACCAGAAAGTGACTAATACCCAGAGGGAACAGAAGGACCGCCGTGCAAAAAAGATTCAGGCGATTGAGTAAACATTGTTGGCATTATGAGATAAGTGTTGTCCTTGATGGCAAACCACACTGATGAGAAATCATAGTGCAGAAGGACAGCAGCAAGGAATTGATGATCAGACTATAAGAAGAAGAGAAAGTTCATACACGCAGGTTCGTTAAGCCCAAGTCGCGTGTACATGCAGGTTGGCTTCATCAAAAGCGCGTGTATGTAGAAAAGTAATTTTGGTCCATGGCGGTTAGTCCTTGGAAGTTGTGCCTATGGTTTTGGACCTTGGTGTCTCGACGGACGTGTTGATCCCTAGTTTTAAAGTTGATGGTATTGGATTTCTATGGTTGTGGCCCTTGGTATTGAACAAGGCCTAAGGCTATATAAGGAGAAGGAAATCATTAGGCAAAGTGCATCTGAAATGTCTTGAATATCTGATGAAGCATTAGATCCAATATGCAGGGTTATGGGTTGATGATGCATTGCTTGATCTGAGCTAAGGAGAGATCTCATCGGTTGATGGAGAACAAGATCTAAGGAGAGATCGAGATCAAATGGTTTGAAATGAACTATCTTTATGATGCTTATTCTAGATCTACATACTGACGCATGTATTGTTCTATAAGTGTTATGAGTATGACTGATGTCTGGTACAGCTGCAAGTTATGAGAAATTATTTTTAGATCTGTACGCGGGTTGTCTTTGGAAAAAGCGCGTATACACGCGGGTTTGATTCATCGAAGTAGCGTATACATTGTAAAGCTTGATATTTGAAGTTGCAGATGGATCTGATGGTTATTACAGAGCTCTGTGTCTACTCTGTGTTCTGGTGACTGTTGTTAACAGGGTTTCAGTGATTCAGAGTTTGATGATTGTTTTGAGCTTCAATGATAGTTATGGGTCCAGTATGAAAATTGGATGAAAAGTGGCCTTACAGATTATGTGTTGTGCTTCAGTGTATCCAGTCTGAAAATTGATGAAACGTGGTACCTGGAGGAGAGAAGATTGTAGGCAAGCACCTACGTACTAGTATCTAAGCTAGTACAAAAGCTAAGGGAGATCTTTGGAGCATTATAGCAGGTAGTAGCCTGCGTACTAGTAAATGGATCGGCTAGTACAAGAGAAAAGGGAGTTGTAGCTCCCGTACTGGTATAAGACTGCACTAGTACAAATATTGTAAAAGGATTTTCTTATTAAGAAGAAGATTGAGATGACTTGCAGCAGGTGGTTTTCACCCACATTGGGTTTCCACCTTATATCTTTGTGTTCATATGTGTGGCTCTTGTGTGATGTTCTGTTCTGTTATTCTGCACCTGTTTACTGTTAATATGCTTAATAATGATCTGATGCATTTACTGAAGATTAAGCTAACTGAATTATAAGATCTCTGGATATACGCGAGTTTTATTAGACACAGTAGCGTGTACACGCGGGTTCACTTAATTGAAGTAGCGTATATGTTTCTGAGTATGAAATTGAAAAGTTTGATTGATCTGATAATACTGATTCACCCCCCCCTCTCAGTATTATTTCCAACAAACATGGACGACTGACCTGACATATTTACGAGAGTATAAAAACCCTTAGGTGGATAAGGAGCACGAGGAGGTGAAAAACTTAACCCTGAGTTGTCCAAATAATTAGTTAAAGAAAGATACTAGGTAGTACTTCTAGGTGGACTGTAAAAAATTGATTCACGCTCCCTTAGATCAATAGTAGGTTGATTTTCAGGGATAGGGATGCCTATTTCTTCTTCCGGAGCAAGTTCTTCAATAGCTATCAAACCAGAAGGAAGATTTTCGGTGATTACTCTTTCTACCCTAGGTGAATTAGGAGCACTAGAAGTTGGAGAGACTAACCCCGATGTTGGAGTAACAGGTTCAGATATCTCAGGTTCTTCGCCTATATCACTAGTAGATGAAAAGCTACCAGCAAGTTCGGAAACCGAAATAGCTTCAGGATTATAACCTGTTTCTAGAGTTTGGTAATCAGGATGAATAACCAACGAAGACTCTCCTTCTTCAGGTGACCCTACTTTACTGCCACTAGGAGTTACGAGGACTTTCAAACCTTCGTAATGGCCCAGGACGTCTTCAGGAGGTTGGCCCCGAAGTCTACGGGACTTCCTCAACAAATCAGCCACGGTTACAACCTCAGGAGACTGGCCCCGAAGTCTACGGGATTGTCTTGGTAATTCAGCCATAGTTAAAAACTTTTAACTACTGCACACGCAAACAAAGTAAAATCTCAAAGCAAACCGCCTAAAGTCTCTAAAGAACCAAACAAATTCGAATCACACGCCTAAAGAATCTAGGGCGTCAAACCAGACACAAACAGTAACTTTCCAGACCGAAAACACTAGTTGGTGATGAAATCCAACATCGCAGAATTCAGTACAGAAATGGCGGGTGGAACAGTTACCCCGGTAACCTGCTTAATGAATAGACTGGACCAAGTTCCTCCACTTTAACCGTCTCAAGTGAAGTGAACCCCCCAGAAAATCCAAGTGAGTCTAGCCGACGTCTGCTCCAGGTACAATGGGATCTTCCCTCCACTGTCACCTTAGGAAGAATCCTAAAGATAATAGTCACTAAGGTCACCAACAGCAACAAATATACCTGGGGGAACAGTCTACGATCTGATACACACGCAAGGGCAGAGTAACAAGCTCAATCCCCTTGCCGGCTCCTTGACAATAATCCAAGGTTTACCGACAAGTGACCCCAGGCTCCTCGACAATGGTTAATTCGAGGTTTACCATTTGTAGTACGTGCATATCTGGCATCATTCCCAATGAAGGAGGATTGATCCCCTCACTGGTTCGGACACGATCTCGTGCTTCTCCTTTAAGAGGATCTTTCCCAGAGCATAAATGTAACAGTTGGATTTATCCTACTGCAAGATAAGCTACTTGTTTGGTTTTACTGTCTTGGAGAGTTAATTACTCTCCTACTCCAAGACACTAGCCTGATCTATGTTGGTGTATCAGAGCCCTAGTAAATAAAAAGTTACTAAGTTAATTTTACTTTAAGCATTAATTTTTTATGGCTTTTCTTTAGGACAAAAGGTAGCGGAGATGAAACTTATGATGTGTAGACTCGACTCAAATCCACTAAAAAGATGCACCTAGGATGAAAAAACAATCTTTCCTTTTCAATGAATTCCCTAGCTAAGAGAGTTGGAGAATGCAAAATTTATAAAGACAACTTTCTTAGCAATGAAAATCAAAGAAAAAATCTCTTTATCTTTTCAAAAGCACACAACACAAGACCACTAATTATTTCACGAAAACTTCCTTTTTCTTTTCAAAGACTTCAAACGCTACTAAAACAAACTTTCTTCAAAAGAGATTTTGTATTTTTTCCTATTTTAACAAAGCATGTAAAACTACTTAACAAAAATCAATTTTAAGATCTATGAAAATCCAAGAGAAATTTATCTAAAAGCAAATCTAATGAGGTAAAAGCCTACAAAATATAATTCCAGGTTGTTTTACTCAGTTACAATTCAACCAAGGACTAATTAATGCAGAATCATAAATCAGTCAAAAACAAAAATAAAAAGCTTTTGTTCTTTTTCTTAAGAATGAAATTCACAGCTTAACAAACAAGCCTTCTCGAAATTCCGCAAAGAGACAACACAACGGTAGGTTTCTCAAACAAAGGTGATTTTACGAAAGGTCTAACTCCTAAGAAGACTGAAAAGACCAGGGATATCCAAGGTTTTTACAACTTCTAAAGCCAGAGTCACTACAAGACCAATACAAAAATCAAACCTAGGGCTAGAATTTCTATGAACTTCACTAAAACCCTTGATGCTAATGAAACAAGCTTAGATGAAAACTTCTGACAGGTAACCAGTGGATCTGGGCAGCAATAAATAAACTATAAACAAGATCTAATAGGTAAAAAAGGAAAAAATGGAATTTTCTAAACTTTTGACAGGGTACTGAGGCAGCCTGTTTGCACAGGTGCGGCCACGCTCTGTGCGCAAAGCAGAAATGTGTACAGGTACGCACTGTGCTTAACTCAGAGGGTGCGTACTGCTCTCAAAATCAAGAAAAATAAAAACTAACTCAATCCTAAGCTATTCCACCCAAATTCACAGTCAATCAGTCAAAAACTAGAAAGAAATCAACTTTTCTCAAATCAAAGTATCAATCAAAAGAGAAATCAATCAAATCCATGGATTCCCCAGCGGAGTCGCCATTTTGTCATGCGGAAAGAGTCAATTTTGCGAACAAAACCGACCTCCCTAGAAAACAAGGCTTTTCTAGTGACAAACAAAACAATCAAGCACTATCTTTCCCTAAATATGCATTTAAAATAAAAGCAACCAGGTGTTTAAGGCTTACCTCTAGTCCAACGCTGTTTGTAGCAGCCAAGCCTCTCCGATCCAGATGACCTCCTTCTCCTTGAAGCCTGCATTCACTAACAAGCAAACGATTACATAGCACCTGAATAACTCATATAATAAAACATATTCATCATAAAGACCAAGGAGTTTATGAAACAAATTATATATAACAACTTGTTGAGAAAAATGAACTTAATTGTATTAATTGGAAACAAAAGAAACCATTACAACCAGTGCCTTGGTGTTGTGCAGGTCCCTCCCAGGGTCCAGCAAGAGTTCTCCTCTACTTTGATCAGCTCACCCACTTCCAAATGAAGCTAAGAAAGGATTGGAATCTCTCCTCTCAAGCTCTATAAGGGAGTCCTAATTTCAGCAACATCTACCCTTAGGAATGTTCAGCTTTCAACCTCCCCCCCCTCTGGCCCAATGCCTATATTTATAATGCTTTGGAGGAAGTTAAACAGGTCCACCATCAATGGGATAAGCCCCTCTTTCAAAGGGATAGCTCCCCTCTTCATGGGATAAGTTCCTCTTTCATTGGGATGCATGAACCATCTGGAGGCGCTCAATCCACGTCAAACCATCTTCTAGAACGCTCTAGAATCGACCACAAGTAAGTTTTTTGAAGTAAAACTTGCGCCTTTTGACTTTTACAGGGGTACGCACCCACCCCTTTACAGACAGAGCGTACAAGTACGCAGGTATTATGAACTTGAGGTGCGTACACGCAGGTAAGAGTAAGAGAAAGTGCGGAACCAGAGTTATATTGATTTTTAAAGGCTTTCTCTCTTTTTTGGAGTTTGACATGAGGAGCAGAGGTATAAGACTTGCCAAGGAGGACAGTATGGTTGATGATGGAGCCATACTGACTGCAAATAGTCATGGTGACAAATTTTAGTGTAACAGCCGTGATTGGAAAATTCCAAACCTTACTTGGAATTAGCTGCTACCCAAATTTATCACTCGTTCCTCAAAAAACGAGTCTCCTTTAAGCTCTTTTCAACTGACTCGTAAAATATGAAAATATTGCCGAGAAATTGGCCTCTCCAGCTCGTTAAAGTGACCGCAAGTGCTATCCCTCCTTTAGATTTTAATCTTTTTGGACTTGAGGGATTATTACACAAAAAGATTGAGTGCTTGTTTTGTTCGGCTCATTAAAAGTACCGAAAATTCATCCCTTTTGTATTGTTTTATACTTTTTCGGACTCAAGGAATTATATGACGAAAAAGGATTATTGGAGTTTTATTTACGTCCCTTTTTCAGACTCTCTAAAATTGACAAGGACCGAGTTATCTTTGTCGTTAAACTCGTTAAAACCAAATAGTGACAAACTTGTCCATAAAAACAAGAACAAGTTTCACTATCACTAGGCTCGTTAAAACATAACGATGGGTTTTCCCGAAGGGAAAATTATAGAACAAGCGTATGCTATCCTCCTCAAGCTTGAAAAAATAAAGAGGTACTGGTCAGCAATGACTGGGGAAAAATTGGGAAGAAAACTTGAAGAAACTTTATTGGTAGCAAGTCGCTCTTGAACATGACACTTTCACTCCGCATCCGAGTCGGGTTAGGTTGTTCCATTCGCTGGTCATATCACCATGGGTCCATCACACCATCCATATTTTGGGTTAACGCTACCAATCCATCATGTCAGTGTCGCCGATATGTTCAAGAGAAGTCGCTCAGAGAATTCACCTGTGTCTCATCCACTGCAATACATTTACGCTCCATTCTTTCATGACCGCCACGCTGAACCTTATGTCATAAGATCATTTTCACCTCCATTAAAATCATTTGCTCCATTCCATGTCATTGATGTGGGATTCACTAAGGCCCTCCTATGACAGATTGCTTCTTGTTGACATGAACTCATTATCTAGGAAGTCAATCTAGGAACAACCATTTCAGTACTTTGAAGCTTGCATGCCTCAATGGAAAGTTTCTCACTTCCGGCGACAAGTTTACATCAATGGCCTTCGACCGAAATATTTTGCGTGGTGTTTGATGCCAAGTCCCTTATTCACACCATGTAAATTGTACTGTAGTACCTTGAGGGTCATCATCATTATCGGTGATTCCTCTCGCGCCTGTTAACAGCTTACATCATTGGCTGGTAATCAGGCGATGTCTTTCCATGTTCGACTCGAGAACATCTCTCACATGGATCGATTTGTACTTTGAGTGAAGATCAAACGAGATTGAAGACCCCGGATCTAGTTTCATCCATCCGGGCTGCGATATATATTCAGGAAAATAAAGACGTCAAATGTACATCATTACTGCACAGATAATCATCCAACCTAAGGGATGATGGCTCTACCAGAATCGTCAGTCTACACACAGACGATTGTCTGTCTTATGTACATGAAAATGAATTTATAAAGTTGAGCATGGGAATGCCCGCCTCAGCTAGATCATGAAAAATATTATGAAGATAATGTATTGTATTGTATCTTATTACAGGTCGCCTTCCAGCTCGAAAAAACTTCAGATCCTCATGATAAAGCATTTCACCCGACATCAACAGATTAACGACCTTATGCTTTAGGGGCAACTGTTATAGACATTTTTGGGCACTGCAACCCCAATCATAAATGTCCATAAACCAAGGACTCTTAAGTCCCTAAAAGTGTTGTTCCAACCTCTAAAAGAACAAGGTCAATTGATTACATCTTCTCCTAGAAGTTCTCCATGAAAAACTACTCAGAACTGGTTAAAGCTGGACCATCTCACCTGCTCCATGGTCAAAGTGCGCTGCATCCCACCTAAATACACACAGGAGGTATGATGCATACTGAAAAGCCCTTCTATGGGGTGCGATGGGCGAGAGTGGACAAATGGCATGGTCAATCTGCAAGGTGGAGGATCATGGAATCTTCCAGAAACTTCTCCTGTGACACTTGCCTCTCTGCATTCGCCCAGGGATGAGTAAGAGATCATCAATCTCCAAGTGGAATCAAGAACTATCAGAGAGAGGACACTAATCAAATCTCAAAAGCTGACTCACCCCCCTTGCAAACATCTATATATGGATCCCTCATCCCAGAGATCCAAAGGCTGGAATTTTGTATCTTGTAAGGAAATGCTACTGGTTTCTTGGTGTAACATCATAGTGTTGGGTGATCTAAGCTTTTCATGAGGTGAAGAAGGGATTTCTTGCTGAGAGGATGATGCTGGGTCAGAACAATTGGTTGTAATCCTCTTTGCTATTCTTTATTATTAATAAAGCTATTCAAGTTTTCCTCCACATTCTTGTATGATTGATGATATATGCATTTGTGTGGTCAATATATATCTGGTCCTATATTGTTTATGATAGTAGATCTATGTTCTTGGATAGTGTTATGTTGCTTTGATTCTACAGGTGCTCTTTGAAGCTGGGTAGACGACGAAGCGAGTGGCAAAGATCTATCAGAAGGGAGAGGAATCAAGCAAGGAACCAAGCACAAGACAGAGGTTGGTCTCCTTCATTCCCCGCTTATCTACTTCTCATAAAGGAAAATGAAAGTGGTTTTAGTTTGTTTGTTTCTAAGGTAGCTACCAGCCTTAGTGGGACTAGCAGCTTTGCATAGACACTAGATTTCCCGATAACAACCTGGGCTCGAAGGCCTGTGAGTCGGAGTTACAACGTATAACAATATGTCTAGATGATCAGAAGGGAGAGGAGAATTCAGAGCCGCAACCGACTCTGAAAGCTCTTCTACTTCAATACTATCTTCCGACTGGAAGAGTACTCTAGAAAGAACTGGTGTGTTCCTCTCTAACTTTGTAGTAATACCAGGTCTATCTTGTAAACTAATGTCCCCAAGCGAAGGATGAATATCCGATGTGCCTGCTGCCACTGGTTGAAAACCACTGGCAGAATCGCTCCTACGCCTTCTAGGAGAAGGCTCTAGACTCTCAAGTGAAAGCCCACGAAGTCTATGGGATCGTCGAGATGGTCGGTGAGCCACTTTGAATTATTTTATAAGATCTACTTAAAGACTTAAGAAAATTGAAATCTAGGCTGACTAGGAGTAGAGAACACACATTAAAAATGTCCCTAAAGAGATCAGCAATCAAACAACTTCCAAGTATTTTCACTCCGGGTGATTAGGA
Organism: Pinus tabuliformis; assembly: GCA_031772625.1. NCBI lineage: Eukaryota > Viridiplantae > Streptophyta > Pinopsida > Pinales > Pinaceae > Pinus > Pinus tabuliformis. The sequence goes on along the minus strand of CM062811.1, from coordinate 1,190,738,399 downwards.
CTAGACACCAAAATACAAGAAAGTTGATAATAAGGGCCTTCCGAAAATAGACTAGGGTAATTACGCCCCAGGTCTACTAGAGAAGGTATTAGAGGTAGTTACGCTGACCCCCAAACAACAGCCTTTGCCGGTGCAAGCCCCCAAGCTTCGCAAGAGTGCCCTCCAGAAGTACTGCTAAACGTGATGCAACGTCAACCTCAGGTGCCACGGGATTCCCCTCTGTAGCCACCTATGTAGATCCATAAGATAGGCAACTAAATACACCAACTCGTATCAGAAGCCAGGTGGAACAGTCCTGAGGTAGGATCCGACAAGTAAGAGAGGGGGTATCTCTCGTCCTTATCTTCACGAACCCTCGTGCTTAACTCCCAGCCACGGAGCTTTCCCGGTCTCCCTAACACTATTGGATTTCACTCTTTAATCAGACTTCTATGTTTTACAATTTAGAGTGGCCTTGGAGAGTTTACTCTCCTCTCACCTAATCCAAGGCCCTAAATAAACCTAAAACTTGTTGGTGTATTCTGATGACAATACAAAACGTTCTAGTATATTTTATTAAGCGCTTGATTTTAAGTGGTTGTTCTTTTAAGTCAAAGGGAAAATATGGAAATGAAACCGATGGTGTTTGTATGACACAAAAGAAATTAATGAAAAACTAACTCATATGAAATGCACTTGTTTGTTCTTCGATGAAAAGCAATTTCTACTTGGGTTCTAAGAAACTTTTATAAAGCAAAATTTTTTTTTTCCTTTTCTTTTCTTATAGTAGACTTCACACTCACAAAAACTAAAAAGACTATTGATGCTTTAATAATGAAAAACTACCCTAATGCAAGGTGTACATGATAATGCAAGATTCTAGATTACTCTAAGAAGAAATGAAAGCAATTGATTATAAGCCAACTTAAGTGTTTGAAAAGAATGCAAGTTTCAAATACAAACTTTCCTTCAAATAAGAAAGGCAAATCTCAAAAAATCACAATTCACTCTCAAAAACCAAAGAAACAAAAATCAAACTCGGCAAAAGAAAGCAAACACAATGTTTTTTAAGAAATTTTATTTTTTAAGAAATAATGAAAACAACTTTTCAAAAGCACTCAAAATGCCACTAAGGACTCAAAGACCGAAAGCAAAGCACAAGGAAACAACTTTTCAAAAGCACTCAAAATGCCACTAAAGACTCAAAGACCGAAAGCAAAGTACAAGGAAACTTTGTAAGTTACCAATTCGACACGAATGAAAACTTGAACAAAAAAGGGTTTCAACTTGCATTAAACAATCCAAAAGCAGTAAAATAGCTTTGAGAAATTGACTAAGAAGTCAAGAAAGAAACACTTTCAAATTCATCAAAAAGAAACTTTAAAAAAGCAAGAAATGGTGTAAGGCCACGAAATGACGGAGAGCAAAGAAAGTAGACCAATAATCAAGTTTGACACAAAGATTGAAAACAATCTGCTGTTCTGGAAAACCAGAACAATCAAGAACCTCGATAAGAAGCCTTTTGTGTTCAAACACAAATCATAAAACTCACTCAAAAGCAAACCTAGGCCAAAAAATTTTCAAAGTAGGAGAGAATTCAAAATAATAAGCTCACTGAATAATTAAATTCTAAAGACAGAAACTGATCACTTAGAAACCAAACAGAGCAAGAAACAAATCTTTCTAGGCAGAAAAATTTGAAAAAGGCATGCAAAAAATGGTATACGCAACTGTGTTCCATCACAGGTGCGTGTACACATGCTTCTGACAAAAGAAACTCACATATACGTGGTTTCACTTGACAGAAACAAGCGTGTGTACGCTTCTGTAAACAGACAAAGGTGCGTAAACTAAGTTTTGCAAGAAAAATAAAAAACAAGGCTTGATAAAAAAGATTAGACTTGAAGTCTGAGTTCCTACAGGAGTGTCGCGCGGAATGGGTCGATCTTGTGGACAAGATAGACCTTCCTAGAATCTAAAGAGGACCTAACGACAAGCAAACCAACCAGACACTATCTTTCTCTAAATATGCTTCAATAAACAATAGCAAATAAAGGTTTCTAGGGCCTACCTTTGGTCCAACGCAAGCTTGTGGATGCCCTCGCTCTTTTGATCCAAATGAGCTCCTCTTCGTGAATTTGCAAACACAAACGAGGCAAACAAATTAAATAGCACCTGAAAAACCAATTGAAAAACTAATTGCATGAAACATATTTAACATGAAAGTCAAGGAGTCCATGAAACAAATAACATAAGATACTTGTTGTTGTGGGGAAAAATGCCTATGTAGGACGATCCTATCCACCTAAGGTGTGACAGTGCCTTAGCAACAAACAGAGACAGCTATTCTAGTATTCTTCCTTTATGAATTAGAATGAAGAGAGAGATGGATGGACTAACTGGTGTCTTCCGTTTTTCCCTCGATCCAGTTTCTCTTCTCTTGGAGAGTTCCCAGCTACTTACCTTCTCGCTCGCCCAACTTCAACAGGCTTCTGCAAGATCACAAGAGAAGAACACTACACAAGACATAGATTCATATTCATAACTAGTTCAGGATTAGAAGTAAACTAAACATACTAATGCAATCATACATCAAAGATACACCAGTATATAGGAGAAACCAAGATAGCTTTATTGATGAATAACAAAGGTTCAGGAAGAGATACAACCCAGAGGGCTCCAATCCAGCATCTCCTTCCCAGCAAAATGGAATTCCTATCTTCACCTCCCTTCAAAGCATTAAGCACCCAATGATTCTGATCTCAAACCAACAACAATTCTTTGCAATAACAAAATTCCAGCCTCCAGATCTCATGGAGGAGAGATCCATATATAGATGTTTGGAGAGAGGATGAGTCAGCTTGAGATCTGACTAGTGTCCTCTCCCTCTGTCAGTTCTTGATTCCACTTGGAGGTTCTTGCTTCCACTTGGAGATTTGGAACCTCTTACTCATCATAGTTGAATTCCCTGAGGCAAGTGTCATTTTGGAAGCTTCCTGGGTTTTGACACCTTGAGAAATGAGCTTGCCACATGTCAACTCTTGCTCAGCGCAGGTAGCCAGTATTGGCTTTGACATTCAGCGCAGGTAGCCAGTGTTGGCTTTGACATTCAGCACAGACAGCCAGTGGAGCCACTGAATTGATCTTGAATTGACTTGTTTTTGAGCAGATTCTGGTGGAGAACTTCTGTGAATTGCTGTGGTTTGTTAGCCTTGTTCCTCTAGGGGTAGGAACAACATGTTTAGGGACTTTGGATCCCTTAGATTATGGATATTTCATGCTCAATGCTGTAAGGCACAAAAATGTCTATAACAGTTGCCCCCTAAAGTATGAGGCTGTTTATCGGGTGAAATGCTTTATCCAGGAGGGTCCGAAGTTCATCCAATGCTGGGAGGAGACCTGTAATAAGATACAATACAATACATTATTTTTCATACTGCTTTCATGATCTAGCTGAGGCGGGCATTCCCATGCTCAGCTTTATAAATTCATTTTTCCGTACATAGAACAGACAATCGTCTGATGGTAGACTGATAATTTTGATGAAATTATCATCCTTTGAGTAGGATGATTATCTGCTGCAATGATGTACATGTCAATGTCTTTATCTTTCCTGAATATATATTGCAGCCCGGATGGATGAAACTAAATCCGGGGTCTTCAAACTCGTTCGATCTTCACTCTAAGTACAAGTTGATCCATGTGAGAAATGTTCTGAAGTCGAACATGGAAAGACATCGCTTGATTACCGGTCAATGAGGTAAACCGTTAACAAGTGCGAGAGGAATCACCGATAATGATAATGACCCTCAAGGTACTGCAGTACAATTTACGTGGTGTGAATATAGGACTTGGCGTCGAACACCACGCAAAATCTTTCGGTCGAAGGTCATTGATGTATACCTGTCGCCGGAAGTGAGAAACTTGCCATTGAGGCATGCAAGCTTCAAAGTACTGAAGGGGGTGTTCCTAGATCAACTTATTGGATAATGAGCTGATGTCGACAAGAAGCGATCCGTCAAAGGAGGGCCTTAATGAATCCCACATCAGTGACACGGAATGGAGCTAATGATTTTGATGGAGGTGAAAACAATCTGTGACATATGATTCAGGGTGGCGGTCATGAAAGGATGAAGGATAATGTATGGCAGTGGATGGGACACGGTTGACTTTTCTGAACGACTTCTCTTGAACATATGGCGACACTGATGCGATGGATCGGTAGCATTACCCCAAATATGGATGGTATGGCGAGACCATGGTGATGTGACCGGTGAATGAAACAACCCAACCCGATTGTGGTACGGAGGAAAAGTGTCATGTTCAAGAGCGACTTGCTACCATCAAAGTTTTCTTTAGTTTCTCCCAATTTTTCCCCAGTCATTGCTGACCAGTACCTCTTTATTTTTGTCAAGCTTGAGGAGGATAACATATGCTTGTTCTATAACCTGCCCTTCGGGCAAGCCCATCACTATGTTTTAACGAGCCTAGCGATAGTGAAACTCATTCTCGTCTAAAGACAAGTTTGTCGCTATTTAATGATTTTAACGAGTCTAACGACAAAGACAACTCGGTCCCTTTTTCATTTTTAGAGAGTCTGAAAAGGTACGTAAAGATAACTCCAAAGTTCCTTTTTCGTCATCTAATCCCTTAAGTCCGAAAAAGTATAAAACAATACAGAAGGGATGAGTTTTCGATAGTTTTAATGAGCCGAACAAAACAAGCGCTTGATCTTTTTGTGCAATAATCCCTCAGGTCCAAAAAGATTGAAATCTAGAGGAGGGATAGCACTTCCGGTTGCTTTAACGAGCTGGAAGGCCAAAACTCGACAATCTTTTCATATTTTATGAGTAAGAAGAAGAAGGAGCCAAAAGCGACTGGGGGCAAACAAGTGTCCTCTGACAAAAATCTACACACAGCACTGGCAAGGCCTAAATCGCCATGCGTCATATGCAAGGGAGACCACTTCCACAGAGATTGTCCCTGCATCCCGCGGATACTAAGGGACTGGTCTCCCCGTTTGCACAATTCGGTTGTGTCAACCTCTGATAGCCATGTTGACAGCACACCGTCAACTAGTGAAAGTGAAGAAACCAACATACTAATGCAATCATACATCAAAGATACACCAATATATAGGAGAAACCAAGATAGTTTTATTGATGAATAACAAGGTTCAGGAAGAAATACAACCCAGAGGGCTCCAATCCAGCATCTCCTTCCCAGAAAAATGGAATTCCTATCTTCACCTCCCTTCAAAGCATTAAGCACCCAATGATTCTGATCTCAAACCAACAGCAATTCTTTGCAATAACAAAATTCCAGCCCCGATATCTCATGGAGGAGAGATCCATATATAGATGTTTGGAGAGAGGATGAGTCAGCTTGAGATCTGACTAGTGTCCTCTCCCTCTATCAGTTCTTGATTCCACTTGGAGGTTCTTGCTTCCACTTGGAGATTTGGAACCTCTTACTCATCACTAGTCGAATTCTCTGAGGCAAGTGTCATTTTGGAAGCTTCCTGGGTTTTGACACCTTGAGAAATGAGCTTGCCACATGTCAACTCTCGCTCAGCGCAGGTAGCCAGTGTTGGCTTTGACATTCAGCACAGGTAGCTAGTGTTGGCTTTGACATTCAGCGCAGACAGCCAGTGGAGCCACTGAATTGATCCTGAATTGACTTGTTTTTGAGTAGATTCTGGTGGAGAACTTCTGTGAATTGCTGTGGTTTGTTAGCCTTGTTCCTCTAGGGGTAGGAACAACATGTTTAGGGACTTTGGATCCCTTAGATTATGGACATTTCATGCTCAATGCTGTAAGGCACAAAAATGTCTATAACAGTTGCCCCCTAAAGTATGAGGCTGTTTATCGGGTGAAATGCTTTATCCAGGAGGGTCCGAAGTTCATCCAATGCTGGGAGGAGACCTGTAATAAGATACAATACAATACATTATTTTTCATACTGCTTTCATGATCTAGCTGAGGCGGGCATTCCCATGCTCAACTTTATAAATTCATTTTTCCGTACATAGAACAGACAATCGTCTGATGGTAGACTGATAATTTTGATGAAAATATCATCCTTTGAGTAGGATGATTATCTGCTGCAATGATGTACATGTCAATGTCTTTATCTTTCCTGAATATATATCACAGCCCGGATGGATGAAACTAGATCCGGGGTCTTCAAACTCGTTCGATCTTCACTCTAAGTACAAGTCGATCCATGTGAGAAATGTTTTGAAGTCGAACATGGAAAGACATCGCTTGATTACCGGTCAATGAGGTAAACCGTTAACAAGCGCGAGAGGAATCACCGATAATGATAATGACCCTCAAGGTACTGCAGTACAATTCACGTGGTGTGAATAAAGGACTTGGCGTCGAACACCACGCAAAATCTTTCTGTCGAAGGTCATTGATGTATACCTGTCGCCGGAAGTGAGAAACTTGCCATTGAGGCATGCAAGCTTCAAAGTACTGAAGGGGGTGTTCCTAGATCAACTTCTTGGATAATGAGCTGATGTCGACAAGAAGCAATCCATCAAAGGAGGGCCTTAATGAATCCCACATCAGTGACATGGAACGGAGCTAATGATTTTGATGGAGGTGAAAACGATCTGTGACATATGATTCAGGGTGGCGGTCATGAAAGGATGAAGGATAATGTATGGCAGTGGATGGGACATGGTTGACTTTTCTGAACGACTTCTCTTGAACATATGGCGACACTGATGCGATGGATCGGTAGCATTACCCCAAATATGGATGGTATGGCGAGACCATGGTGATGTGACCGGTGACTGAAACAACCCAACCTGATTGTGGTATGGAGGAAAAGTGTCATGTTCAAGAGTGACTTGCTACCATCAAAGTTTTCTTTAGTTTCTCCCAATTTTTCCCCAGTCATTGCTGACCAGTACGTCTTTATTTTTGTCAAGCTTAAGGAGGATAACATATGCTTGTTCTATAACCTACCCTTCGGGAAAGCCCATCGCTATGTTTTAACGAACCTAGCGATAGTGAAACTCGTTCTCGTCTAAAGACAAGTTTGTCGCTATTTAATGATTTTAACGAGTCTAATGACAAAGACAACTCGGTCCCTTTTTCATTTTTAGAGAGTCTGAAAAGGTACGTAAAGATAACTCCAAAGTTCCTTTTTCGTCATCTAATCCCTTAAGTCCGAAAAAGTATAAAACAATACAGAAGGGATGAGTTTTCGATAGTTTTAACGAGCCGAACAAAACAAGCGCTCGATCGTTTTATGAAATAATCCCTCAGGTCCAAAAAGATTAAAATCTAGAGGAGGGATAGCACTTCCGGTCGCTTTAACGAGCTGGAAGGCCAAAACTCGGCAATCTTTTCATATTTTACAAGTCAGATGAAAAGAGCTTAAAGAAGACTCGTCTTTTGAGGAACGAGTGATAAACAGGGTTAGCAGCTGATTCCAGGTACAGGTTGGAATTTTTCAATCACGGTAGTGTCACAAGGATGGCTAGGTGAAATCACTCTTCGCAGCTGTTCCTCAAAACGGGTAAACAATCATATGGAGGTGAACGATCGGCCAATGGAAAAGTGGAGGTGACGGTGCAAACACGACCAAGGCTTTAATGGCTAATAATGTTACATTCACAGAGGTCATTTACCAAAAATTGGTTCATTTTTTATTTTAAAATGAGCTTAAACGCTGGTGGAAACACTTGCTCATTGCTTATGTTTATTTTTTAACAAGCATGAAGTCCGCGTTAAAACTGCTCGGATCTTGCATTTATTTTTTAACGAGCATGAACTTTGTGCTAAAACTGCTCGAAATTATATGGTCAAATTTTTGACTTCTTACCATAACTAGCATTGCCCTTTTCAAAGATAGTACTGTATCCTCAATTGCTGCATCAAACTAGTTAGAAATGAATAACAGTTGCTTGAAAACGAGATTAAAACCCTAATATTTTGCTTTGAACTACGTAAAAAGCAATTAAAAAGTGTTTTTACCTCTCATTTTACCATTTCATTTGAACTTGGTTTGTTGGAGCTTTGGAGGTGCCTCTTCCCCCTTGATTTTCATCAGCTGATTCCGGGAGATTCTGCGGACGATTTTCAGCGCCGTTTGGACCAAGTAGGAGCTAAACCCTAGCTCTTTCTTTTCATGGTTTCCTTTTTCCATTCTGTGCTTGTTTTCCTGTTTCCCTGAGCCCCTGGGGTTTTGTTAGGGCGCTCTGCCATCAGCGCAGCTGGTTCACTCGAAACCTGCGTTGAATGTCAAGCTGCCTTAAGGCAGTTTGACCTTCAACGCAGGTGGAACACTGGCTAGTTGCGTTGGGCACAGAAAATTGGTTTTGTTGCACAGTTTTTGATGAAAATTTCGCCAGTTTCTCATCAAATCCAGGATCTTACTCCTTCTCTTGTTTGTTTTGCAGGGACCTTTGAGCAAAATGACCCTTACATGGCGAGAACGAGAACATGAAGAAGAGGATATGATTGCCCTCCATGATCCTGTCACGGTGAACGCGTTGCGGAACTGTGGCCTGCTGAAGTTCTTCCGTATCTCTAGTATGAGAGCACAGATCTCCTTACTGCAGTATATGCTTGATGCTTGGGATCCTATCAACCAAGTATTTCAGATTAGGGGCAAATCTATCCCCCTGACCGTAGTAGACATTTACTTCTTGACTGGCTTGTCGAGGCGGGGTGCTCCCATTTCTTTGTCAGGTTCGGCCTGAGGGAATGACTTCGTGAGAGATTATGTCCGCCAGTATTGCAGGGAAGGATCTCAACCGAGTAGAGACGGCAAGGTCGTTATCCGTGAGATTACTGACAGGTCTCTCAGGTCCATTCTGTATACTATTGGTAGGATGGCCGGTAGTGCATCTCTTCATGTTGCCAACAAATCCTATGTGCAACACGCCTTGGAGTGCCTCCAACCGAAAATATTCAACTGGTGTGATGCAGTACTTCTTCAGATGAAAAGTCAGTTGACCAAGGTAAAGGACGGGAAGTTGAAGAACTTTGGATTTGGTTCTATTTTGACTGCCTTTGCCTTGGAGAAGATACCACTGATGCAGCCTCAGTACATTGCACTCGACTTGCCTTCTCCTACCGAGCCACGCATGCAGAGATGGGTTGATCACATGTCTAGGCATGCTGGTCAATCTCAGATTTCTTTCACTGATACCTTCTTCAGGTGGTTCGAGCGTCAGGAGATGGTCTATTCCAAGTATCCATATGTTGGCATGGATTTCTGAGGTGATCCGGATTTGGCACTGCCAGATGGCGAACAGTGGGGCGCTATTGGTAAAATCTTCGACCATATCACTGTTTACTGTTTTTATTTATAATGTCCTTGTGCTTTATTCTATCAAGACTTTAATCAAACTCATGTGTGCATGCAGATGTTGGTCCTGTTCGTCCAGCAGTTCGCCCGAGAGCGCCAGTCGCTGCCCCAGCAGGGGAGACTGCTGGGAGGGTTATTCTTCGCGACCTTGACGTGGCCGAGACCCTTACAGCTGTGCAGGAGCAGGTTGAGAGCCTTACTCTTGGCATTCCGGATGTACGGATCGACGAGTTACCTTTACAGTTGCAGCGGCATACTACTGGCGTGCCTAGACGATGGACTCGTCTCTTGCGCATGATTGCTCAGGCCGTGACGTGCTATCATGAGCATCACTAGGCTAGGGTGCCCCCTAGCATTTTTGAGTTTTTGGGTCATGCGACCAATTTTGTCTTGGTTACAGAACATTATATGTAAACGATAAACAGCTTATATATATATATATATATATATATTTTGATTTTCGGGGTTTATTTCGGTTGAGTTATATGATCCATATGTACAACATTGATGATGTGTCTCTTTTTATAAATGTCGCAAATGTCTATCTAACACATAGTTTGCTAATGAGTCAGTTAATGTGTTTAAGTTTCTAGAAATATGCTGGTATTGAATTAAATCAAACTGTCTTTCCAAAATCTTAACCCTTAGAAACATACGATAAATAGCTGGATTGCGGACGGAATATATACCATTGAGTTGTAGTATCACGAGTTGTGAGTCTAGCCTGACGATTAGTCGGCGTATACCATGGGTGATGGCATCAGAGAGTATTTCTATCAACGCGCTATACTCAACGATATTATTCGTTGATTGACCAATACATACACCTCTGAAACTTACTAACTCACCGCTTGGATCAAAAATGGCCTAGGCCGCGGAGGACAAGTTCCGCGAACTACGACTCGCTCCGTCTGCGTATCCAACACATATCTCCAAAAGGTTTGACATCTGCAAAAAATGTAAAAAGGTGGATTACTCGACCAAAACAACCACTTTAGCGAAAACAAAATACAACAAAAGCATACAGGTTACTATTTAAGCATAGTAACGCTTGAGGTACAACCCATTACGGGGTTGCGCCAGTGGAATTCCGTCATAATCCATTAACTCGTAGGCTCCTTTTGCTAACACTCGTTTAACAACATAGGGGCCCATCCATAAAGAATTAAATTTACCTGCTCCCAATTTGTCGGATTTTTGGTCGTAAAGCAAGACCAAGTCACCTTCTGAGAAGACACGGGGTTTGACATTTTTGTCAAACTGCGCCTTGACTCGTTTCTTATGGGCTTCGTTAGCCAAAGCAGCATCACGAAGGGTTTCATCCAATTGGATTAATTCCAAGAAATGGGCCTCTTCTTCCGAAGTTCCGGGGAGGAGATCGATTGCGAGTTTGAGAGACGAAATTTCACACTAGACTGGTAAGACTGCTTCTAGGCCATACACCAGTTGAAAAGGTGTGAACCCGGTCGCATTCCTTACTGATGTTTGGTAGGCCCACAAGGCTGAGTACAGGATTAGGTGCCACCTTCTTTTGTGAACTCTGATCATCCTTTGCAACATACGCTTCAGGACCTTGTTGATCGCTTCAACTTGTCCGTTGGCTTGCGGATAATACGGGGTAGAGCTGTCGTGAGATAGCCCTAGCTTGGCAGCTAATTCAACCATCATGTGATTGCGGAAATGCGATCCATGATCTGTAACTATAGCCTGTGGTACGCCAAACCTGGCGACTACATGATTGAAAAAGAAAAGGGCAGCTGTTTCACCAGTGTTATCTAATGTAGGCATCGCCTCGGCCCATTTGGTAAAATAGTCAACGGCGACTATGATATACCCATGCCCCCCGGTCGAGGTGGGGTTACATGTCATGAAATCGATGCCCCATTTGGCGAAAGGCCCAACAACAACTATTGGCTGTAAAGGTGCGGGTGGTCTTCTGGTTTTGCTATCAAAAATTTGACAAGCATGGCAACTTCTGACTGCGGTTATGCAATATTTGAACATGGTTGGCCAGTAGTATCCTGCTCGTAAAATTTTTTGTGCTGTTGCATATCCAGATTGATGCCCCCCACACGCGCCTGAATGACACTCATTCAGGGCTTTTTCGGCCTCCTCATGGGTTAGGCACCTTCTCAGAATTGTATCGATACCATGACGGTAAAGCGTATCACCGACGATCATGTAGTCTTTTGCTTGGTATCGTATACGTTTTCGTTCAGAGTGTGAGGTGTCAGGCCTGAATTTCTGGGTTTGGAGATAAATTATTATATCTCCATACCATTCGTTGCTTGCAGATATCAGAAACAAATTCTCGTCCACGATTGATTCTTCGGATGTTTCATCGTTGGACGACGATGGGAGATCGCACAATAATTCGGCGAAAACTAGAGCTTTCTTTGATTTGGATTTTACAAATTCCAGATCAAACTCTTGAAGGATCGCTATCCATTTTGAATATTTGCCCCCCAGCAACTGTCGCGACAGTATATAAGTCATGGGGTTGCAATTTGATAAAATGGTAGTTTTCCGAAAGAGGACATAATGTCGAAATCTTTGAATCGCTTGAACAGCTGCAAGCGCTAGTTTTTCAACATAAGAATATTTGCTTTCTGTATCATTCAAGTTTTTACTTAAATAATATATAGGATGTTCAATACCATCGACCTCTTGAACTAAAACCATCGCAATGGTCGTATTTGCTGCAGCCAGATACAGGTTAAAATCTCTTTGATAGTCCGGGGCATACATTAATGATGCTTTTACTAGAGAATCTTTCGGAGCATCAAAGGAAGCTTGCGCCACCTGATCCCAGACAAAAGGTACATCCTTTTTCAAAAGACGAGAATAACCTTTAGCAAGTTCTGCGTAATTTGGAATGAACCTCCTCAGAAAGTTTGCTTTCCCTTGGAGTTTCTGAATCTGAAGCAAATTCGAAGGTGGAGGCAAATTGATGATTCCCTGAACCTTGCAAGCGTCGAGACGAATCCCATCCTTGGAGACTACAAAGCCAAATAAACGACCAGAACTGACGCAAAACACACATTTGTGTGGATTGAGTCTTATCTTGTAGTGTCGGCAACGTAGAAATATCGCTCTTAAATGCTGCGGATGATCAGTCCGCTTTCGCGAATGAGCCGGAAGGTCATCGAGGTATGGTTGAACGATGTTCTTGATGTCATGGAAGGCATAATTCATTGCCCTCTGAAACGTCTCCCCTGCGTTCTTTAAACCAAAGGGTAATTTTCGATAAGCGAATGTGCCCCACGGACAAATGAATGCAGTCTTTGACTGGTCTTGTGGGCGGATATTTATTTGATTATACCCGGAAAATCCATCCATAAATGAAAAGATTTCACATCTGGCGCATTCATCAATTATTTGGTCGATGAAGGGTGTAGGGTAGTTGTCTTTTGGACAAGCTTGATTTACATCCTTATAATCGACACACACTCTAATTTTCCCTTGTTTCTTCATAACAGGGACAATATTCGATACCCAATCGGTTAGAGGAACCGGGTAGATGAAACCAGCATGGAGAAGCTTTTCAACTTCTGCCTTAATGGCAGCAGCTTTCTTGGGGTGCACCTGCCGAAGCCGTTGTCTTACTGGTTTGACATCAGGATACATCTTAATTTCATGTTCAACTATACTCGAGTCAATTCCTGGCATTTCATCATATGACCAAGCAAAGACATCTCTGAACTCGCGAAAAAAAGCGTTATATATTTCCAGTTCTGAAGGAGAACATCCTTTGCCGACATAAATATTCTCTACAACATTTGTTTTAGTCGAGATATTTATGGCTATAGTCTCTTCAATATTGGATAAGTTTCGCTCGGAATCCACCGTATTTACAGTATTTGATAGGAATTCAAAAACTGAAGGGTGATAAAGGTCATGTTGAGTATCTTCTTCATAATCTGGAAGAAGGGAATGATGGTGGCAATCATTCCATGGTGCCCCCTCAATCAACATTGATTGTAGGATTCCTTCATCAGTCCCATGCACTTTCGACCAAGGATCTAATGGGGTACCATATTCTCTAGACCTATCTACCCAAACGCTTGATGAGCGTTGATTCGGGTTCGCCTCCATTTCCAAAACATTGATTGCTACAATATTTCTATTGGGCTTAGGGGCAAAACCATTGCATGATCTATGTTGATATCGTCTTCTGAGATCTTCGTGGAAGATATCATGTTGCAGGCTGCTACCAACGCTATTTCTCCTATATAGATTGGAGGTGGAAGTGCGAAAGTTCCCATTAATGTGGGGTCTTTCAGTAGGCCCACTCCGATATCTTGAAGCGAATGGTTGCTTCCATGGATCATGGGAATGCTTCCTGTAACTTGTGAACCATTAGGGAGGAAGTTTTGTTGGTCGACGACCGTAATCCCTCCTTGAAAAGGGAATGTGATCTTCCTAAAATAAGTCGACACTACAGCTGCCATGGCATATATCCACGGTCTTCCTAGTAGGATGTTGTAGTCAAGGTTCCCATCGATGACTTCAACATCTATTTCTACTGTTTTTCCCTCTAGTTCAACCTTCAAGTTATTTAGGATACCGTACGGGGTATATGTCCTTCCGTCGAATGCTTTTAATGTCGTCGAAGATCGCGACAAGGTTGGAGATCCTAAAGTTTTCCAGCAACTCATCGACATAATACATGTAGATGCCCCCTCATCAATAATTGTTTGGTGAACAGTTTTGTTGAGGGCTTTCACTTGAATAAGGAAAGCTAGTTGAGCTAGTAACTGAGGATCGTATCCTTTGTGGTTGAAGGATACAAGATTGGAATCCTTGGGATCAACCCCACCAATAGCCGATAACAAAGCCTGCCTTTGGGATGGACAATTTTGTAGTACTTCAAGAGTCGACATAGCGGATGGTGATTGGGCCAAATCTTCCACTATGTTATAATGTTGCGCCGCTCTGGCGCGAGGATTAAATGTCGACTTGTGTACTACTCCCTTTGGCGGTTTTATTGTTAATTCAGGAATGATGGGTGGTACAACTTCTGTCGAAGTTGTTGTCGAACTACTTGGTTGATCTTTACCTTTGTCGTTCGACAGCTGCGGATTCCCGTAATCTTTGTTCCTTGTCAAAATCAAAGCATCATTTTGTTGCTTGGAGATCGACAACATTAGCACTTGCGACGAGGAAGCATTTCCACTATCAACCAGATTTTGACCTGGATTGGGAAATGGATCAGTTAACACAGCTGAGGTTTGCGAACTTTTGAAGAATCTTTTAAGCTCAGCTTTGTATGGACAATCGGCTGTCCAATGATCCTCGTCACATATCACGCATGGACTTTTTGGTTTCCCTTTCCGAGGAGGGTTTGAAGAAGTTTTTCCAGGAGATGACTCACCTTGTTTCTTCTTATTCCCTTTGTTTTGTTTCTTCTTGCTTCCTGGTTGATTGGTTTCTTTGCCTTTATCTGCTGATACGGCATTTACTTCCGAAGCAAGAATTTCTTCTTTTGCATTTTGATCTGAAGTCTTACGGGCTTTCTTAGACGAAGCCTTTGTCGATTTCGCGTTTTCCGTGCCAATCACACCATCGCCGGCATGAGAGTCACTATTTGATTTAGGAGGAGGAGGAATTGAGAATTCCGGTCTAGGGGCATCAGGTATTTTGTCGTAGAGCATGCCAGACTGAGTGTAAACTAAGTCTAGATATTGTGCACGAGCAATAACTTGCTCCTCCGTTACGACTCCCCCTTGGCCACATCTTTCGTTATGGCAGGAAGCAATGACTTTATAAACCATTCAGCTAATAGCTGATCGGGAACGTAAGTCTTCACCATCCTACGACGATGCCACTCATGTATATGATCAGATATGTGAGTGGCTGTTGTCTGTTTGAAGTTGGTTAAGATTTCGGTTCCCGTTTCATACCTTATCGGTAATTGAAAATGGGTCAAGAAAGTCGTGGCTAGGGAGCTGAAAGTGTCGAACGAGGCTCTAGGTAATTCAATATACCAGTTAGCCGCTGGACCCGTTAACGTCCTCTGAAAAAGGTGAAGCCTTATCGAATCATCGTTCAGGGTGTTTGATGAACACCACAGATGAAATGTCATCACGTGATTCGATGGATCTTCGCCTGGATTTCCATTAAATTTAGGAATGTCCGATGGAAGTTTGTGAGGAATCGCTAGCCACCAAGGGGCATAAGCAATTGGATTGTTCGTTAACCGGTGTAAATCGGGTAACTCTAAAGTTGCCACGAATGGTAACTGTTGATTCAGGTTAGGTGAAGCATACCCAGGGTACGATGGAATTGCCTGAGCAGTTGGTCTTTGCATACCAGCATAATGTAATTGATGTTGGTATGACTGATACGGTTGGTGGACTTGACAACTGTAAAGCGGTTGGTTTTGACCGTTTTGAATATACGGTTGTCCACTGTTCGCAAAGATCTGCTGCTCAAAACCTTGGTACACTTGTTGGAATTGTGGTTGTTGGTATTGTACCAGCCACGGTTGTGAAGCCATGCTCTGTTGTGCTATACTAACCGTCGGACCAAGATGTGGGGTAATTGTACCCGTTTGGACCTGTGTCGCCCCACCAGTTGGCGATTGTGGTTGAGTCACAGGGTCAAGGGGCTGTTGCATTACGACCTGAGAAATCTGAGGTTGACATACAACAAGCATCGTTTGAACTTGTGACACTGTTACAATAGCTGGTGTTGTCGGGATGTTCGATATAGGTACACATTATTGCATAGAATACAAAACTCTTGGTTGTTGGGGTAGCATAGGTACCCAACCACTTGTCGTAACTCCAGTATAACCTGAATATTGTTGAGAACTCCCGTATGGATATCCTCCCGGAGGGGGTAATGACAGGGCATACTGCCCCCCATACGGTAGCAATCCGGAACTCAAGGGGATTGTTTTCCCTTGGGGACTGGATGGCCCAAATTGACCTCCATAGGGATCAATTTGTCGAGTCTCAACATAAGAGTTGCCGGATATTATTCCGGAGGAACAAACTGGAACAGACCACACTGTCGAAATAGTCCCTGGGTGGACTCCTTCTAGCGGTTGTGAGCTAGTTGGGACAGATGGTACGCCGGCAAACATCGTCGGAGTGACGGCAGGGAGCTCTGCTGTCGCTGTGTCATTCGACACAGTCCTAGATGTTGACGGTTGTTCAGACATTTTGAGTCTATCCAATAAATTTCCTAGCAATTCTACAGGAGCTTCCACTGGTGATATACTAACTTCTGATGTAGAAGGAAATAGAGTGACCCCTACTCCAAAATGTGTTGGAGTATTTGCTTGCGGATCTTCTACAATTTCCTCTATCGCAATCAAACCAGGTGGAAGAGGAAGACTGTCAGGTCTGTAAAATATTTCTGGTGCCGAAGAAGGGGTTGAATCGACAGCGACAGTTGTTTGAGGAACAAGACTCTCTGGACCGGTTATAGATGGAACTGGTTCAGTAACACAAGTATTTATTCTCAGACTAGGATCAGTGTCACTGTCCCTCTGTGGCTGTTGAACTTCTTTTGTGGAGGCAGGGTTTCCAGAAATGTTTGGAGTAACCGAAATCTCAGATGTTGTTGGAACACTTGTTCTAACTTTGATAGGAGATTTCGAACCGGTTAAACGAGTTCGCTTTGTCCGTACTGTTTTTGATTCCGGAGACAAAGACGGTTGACTTGCAAGCCTCCGTGAACGACGGGGTTTCAATTGACTTTCTTCCACGATTGCGGATTACTTGATCAACCAAAATACAAAAGGGGAAAGTGTGTTTCCGAACTAAATGAATTTTTAGACGCTTTAGACACAACTTGCTTTTTCAATTTTAGAGAGTCGAGAAAAAGCTAAAGATGACTCTAGTCTCCTTCGATGTTTTAACGAGCCCGAAGTGACAAATGCTCGGATGGACTTTTTCTGTTATAGAGTCTGAAAAAGGCCAAAAGAAACTGCTCTAGAGTTCTAGGCAGAGGGTGTGCCAAACTTTTCGCAAAACCGCAGAATACTTTTTAGGGTACGGGCGGTCGATCTTCCTGAATGCTGTGTTCAGTGCATTGCGATCAATAGGGCGGCCGACACGGCTTCCTAAGGATAAAGGTTTTATTCCTATAGGGGTCTCCCAATATATACGCGACAGTACATGGGAGCATAATCCGTACTGGCGCTATCGTCCCTCAGGAGGAATCACCCACCTTCAACGACATCGACAGTCACCAGGCTTTAAGACGCCGGAACACGTCTCTAGCCTAGACCTCTATGTTGTGTGTTATGTTGCAAAGCGTTTTTAAGTTCATTCAATTTATTTTAGGTTGATCTTTTTAGAAGTTTGCCTTTCTGGATCACCACGAGATGTATGGTACAGTTCCTAAATGCAGTCTAAAGATGATAAGCAAGCTTTATATCTTTTCAACTATGAAAATCCTAGCTACAAAGGGAAAAGAAAGACACCATCTTTTCTCAAAGAGCAATCAGCACACTCTAATGCACTTTCCTAAATCAAGCATGCAAACTATCAAAATGCAAATGCACAATGCAGTGTTTGTTTTCCTCTTTCTTAGTATTGATGCCTACAAAGAAAGCTTTTTGTACAACTTTGAATTTGCTTTTAAATGACAAATACAAACAAGTTTACTTTTTTCGAAATCAGAAAGGGTAGAAGAGAATACAACACTTTATGACTTTCAAAATGAACACATGTTTCGACACTTAAAAGAGACAAACTCAAACCAATAAGCAAAAGTAAATGTATAATCAACTGTAAACAGCCAATGAACTCTCTCATAAGATCACAATCAACAGATCTGAATCAAGGGCTACAGGATGATTATTTCACTCATGCAAAGGAAAACTGTAAATGACGCCACAAACACATAAAAACACTCACAGTCTTTTTGTACAAAAGGAGGCGGAATTTAAGCAGAGACAAGGAGTTATCAGACTGGTACCTATGCTGGTTACAGGCTGCAAAAATCAGAGATCAAAACAGGGCAAAACAGAGCAGAGAACCCCAGCTGCACAAGGCCAAACTGGTTCAGCGCAACCTCAACACTGGGGTTTTGACATTCAGCGCAGGTAGCCTTCACGGGACCTGCGTTGAAATGCAGAACCTCTTCACAGGGGTCGCGCTGAAGGAGAAACGAGAGTTTCTCATTGGGTTCTGGGTCACAGATTGCTGATTAATCAACGGTTTCAGGCCAAATAAAAGCAACAAGCAAGGTATAATCAAAGGGATGCTTTGAGGGAGTACTAAGATCTATCACAAAGGATCATCAAATCATTTTTGAGTCCATTGTTCAGCTCATAGACAAATCCAGTGATTGGATCAAAGCAGCAACTGTCTACTTTGCATCTGAGAAGAGCAGATGCAGTTTGATTGTTGTTGTTGAGTCTATGAAACAAACAATGATAGAGACACAAATAAAATGACTAAACAGATCTCCCCAGCGGAGTCGCCAATTTGTTGACTCATCAATCTTTGGATAGGATCGTCATGTAGTCACCAGGTTCGGTGTACCACGGGCTATAGTTATAGATCATGGATCGCATTTCCGCAATCACATGATGGTTGAATTCGCTGCCAAGCTAGGGCTATCTCACGACAGCTCTACCCCGTATTATCCGCAAGCCAATGGACAAGTTGAAGCGATCAACAAGGTCCTGAAGCGTATGTTGCAAAGGATGATCGAAGTTCACAAAAGAAGGTGGCACCTAATCCTGTACTCAGCCTTGTGGGCTTACCGAACGTTGGTAAGGAATGCGACTGGGTTCACACCTTTCCAACTGGTGTATGGCCTGGAGGCAGTCTTACCAGTCCAATGTGAAATTTCGTCTCTTAAACTCGCAATCGATCTCCTCCCCAGAACTTCAGAAGAAGAGGCCCGTTTCTTGGAATTAATCCAATTGGATGAAACCCGTCGTGATGCCGCCTTGGCTAACGAAGCCCATAAGAAACGAGTCAAGGCACAGTTCGACAAAAATGTCAAACCCCGTGTCTTCTCAGAAGGTGACTTGGTCTTGCTTTACGACCAAGAATCCGACAAATTGGGAGCAGGTAAATTTAATTCTTTATGGATGGGTCCCTATATTGTTAAACGAGTGTTAGCAAAAGGAGCCTACGAGTTAATGGATTATGACGGAATTCCACTAGCGCAACCTCGCAATGGGTTGTACCTTAAGCGTTACTATGCTTAAATAGTAACCTGTATGCTTTTGTTGTATTTTGTTTTTGCTAAAGTGTTTGTTTTGGTCGAGTAATCCACCTTTTTACATTTATTGAAGATGTCGAACCTTTTGGAGATATGTGTGGGATATGCTGACGGAGCGAGTCGTAGTTCGCGGAACTTGTCCTCCGCGGCCTGGGCCATTTTTGATCCAAGCGGCGAGTTAGTAAGTTTCAGAGGTGTATGTATTGGTCAATCAACGAATAATATCGCTGAGTATAGCGCGTTGATAGAACTACTCTCTGATGCCATCACCCATGGTATACGCCGACTAATCGTCAGGCTAGACTCACAACTCGTGATACTACAACTCAATGGTATATATTCCGTCCGCAATCCAGCTATTTATCGTATGTTTCTAAGGGTTAAGATTTTGGAAAGACAGTTTGATTTAATTCAATACCAGCATATTTCCAGAAACTTAAACACATTAACCGACTCATTAGCAAACTATGTGTTAGATAGACATTTGCGACATTTATAAAAAGAGACACATCATCAATGTTGTACATATGGATCATATAACTCAACCGAAATAAACCCCGAAAATCAAAATATATATATATATATATATATAAGTTGTTTATCGTTTACATATAATGTTCTGTAACCAAGAAAAAATTGGTCCCATGACCCAAAAACTCAAAAATGCTAGGGGGCACCCTAGCCTAGTGATGCTCATGATAGCATGTCACGGCCTGAGCAATCATGCGCAAGAGACGAGTCCATCGTGATAGACACATTGGGGAGGATCCCTAAAGGTCGACTGGTTCCTTTATCAAAGCCTGGTAGATTTCTCATTTCAGGCAAAAGCGCTGGCGAACCAAGCACTTTCCAAGCAATAGAGGAAAGGATACTCACAGATGCCCCTTCATCAATGATAGTGCCAGCCATTACCATTATGTATATTTGAACGATAATTCTGAATGGTTTACTGGCTGGTAACCGGGGTCTGCCTAGTTGGTTCCAGTCAAACGAGACAACTAGGTTGCTTGGTCGTGGGACCGAATAGACGGCCGGGTATGACCTTGATGAAGTTCCTTCCTGCGATAAAGGAATGGGCAAATTGGCCCCTTGTTCGTCAGAGTCTGTGTTAATGAAGAGAACTTGGACGGTGTCGTCTTTATTCTCCTCTGTGATGGTATCATTCGAAGATAGAGCCTCTGAAGGCAAAACCGGGTCAACTGCCGCCTCAACCTTTTGACTTTCGTCAGGTATGGATTCAGACGGTTCATCTTCAATGATAGGTGCTTCGGCTGACCATCTGAGCGGGCCAGCCGGGTTCTCAACTAGCGAAGGACTTGGCAGGAGTTTTTGATATCCAGGGGGAAGTTGCGCTTGTAAAATCGGGCGATCTTCCAAAACTCTTTTTGCCTCGTCTAAGAAGGGACAACGGTGGATGGCATGGAGTCGCCAATTTGTTATGGGGAAAAATGCCTATGCAGGACGATCCTATCCACCTAAGGTGTGACAGTGCCTTAGCAACAAACAGAGACAGCTATTCTAGTATTCTTCCTTTATGAATTAGAATGAAGAGAGATGGATGGACTAACCGGTGTCTTCCGTTTGTCCCTCGATCCAGTTTCTCTTCTCTTTGAGAGTTCTCAGCTGCTTGCCTTCTCGCTCACCCAGCTTCAACAGGTTTCTGCAAGATCACAAGAGAAGAACACTACACAAGACATAGATTCATATTCATAACTAGTTCAGGATTAGAAGTAAACTAAACATACTAATGCAATCATACATCAAAGATACACCAGTATATAGGAGAAACCAAGATAGCTTTATTGATGAATAACAAGGTTCAGGAAGAGATACAACCCATAGGGCTCCAATCCAGCATCTCCTTCCTAGCAAAATGGAATTCCTATCTTCACCTCCCTTCAAAGCATTAAGCACCCAATGATTCTGATCTCAAACCAACAACAATTCTTTGCAATAAAAAAATTCCAGCCTCTAGATCTCATGGAGGAGAGATCCATATATAGATGTTTGGAGAGAGGATGAGTCAGCTTGAGATCTGACTAGTGTCCTCTCCCTCTGTCAGTTCTTGATTCCACTTGGAGGTTCTTGCTTCCACTTGGAGATTTGGAACCTCTTACTCATCATAGTCGAATTCCCTGAGGCAAGTGTCATTTTGGAAGCTTCCTGGGTTTTGACACCTTGAGAAATGAGCTTGCCACATGTCAACTCTCGCTCAGCGTAGGTAGCCAGTGTTGGCTTTGACATTCAGCGTAGGTAGCCAGTGTTGGCTTTGACATTCAACGCAGACAGCCAGTGGAGCCACTGAATTGATCCTGAATTGACTTTTTTTTGAGCAGATTCTGGTGGAGAACTTCTGTGAATTGCTGTGGTTTGTTAGCCTTGTTCCTCTAGGGGTAGGAACAACATGTTTAGGGACTTTGGATCCCTTAGATTATGGACATTTCATGCTCAATGCTGTAAGGCACAAAAATGTCTATAACAGTTGCCCCCTAAAGTATGAGGCCGTTTATCGGGTGAAATGCTTTATCCAGGAGGGTCCGAAGTTCATCCAATGCTGGGAGGAGACCTGTAATAAGATACAATACAATACATTATTTTTCATACTGCTTCCATGATCTAGCTGAGGCGGGCATTCCCATGCTCAGCTTTATAAATTCATTTTTCCGTACATAGAATAGACAATCGTCTGATGGTAGACTGATAATTTTGATGAAATTATCATCCTTTGAGTAGGATGATTATCTGCTGCAATGATGTACATGTCAATGTCTTTATCTTTCTTGAATATATATCACAGCCCGGATGGATGAAACTAGATCCAGGGTCTTCAAACTCGTTCGATCTTCACTCTAAGTACAAATCGATCCATGTGAGAAATGTTCTGAAGTCGAACATGGAAAGACATCGCTTGATTACCGGTCAATGAGGTAAACCGTTAACAAGCGCGAGAGGAATCACCGATAATGATAATGACCCTCAAGGTACTGCAGTACAATTCACGTGGTGTGAATAAAGGACTTGGCGTCGAACACCATGCAAAATCTTTCGGTCGAAGGTCATTGATGTATACCTGTCGCCGGAAGTGAGAAACTTGCCATTGAGGCATGCAAGCTTCAAAGTACTGAAGGGGGTGTTCCTAGACCAACTTCTTGGATAATGAGCTGATGTCGACAAGAAGCGATCCGTCAAAGGAGGGCCTTAATGAATCCCACATCAGTGACACAGAACGGAGCTAATGATTTTGATGGAGGTGAAAACGACCTGTGACATATGATTCAGGGTGGCGGTCATGAAAGGATGAAGGATAATGTATGGCAGTGGATGGGACACGGTTGACTTTTCTGAACGACTTCTCTTGAACATATGGCGACACTGATGCGATGGATCGGTAGCATTACCCCAAATATGGATGGTATGGCGAGACCATGGTGATGTGACCGGTGAATGAAACAACCCAACCCGATTGTGGTATGGAGGAAAAGTGTCATGTTCAAGAGCGACTTGCTACCATCAAAGTTTTCTTTAGTTTCTCCCAATTTTTCCCCAGTCATTGCTGACCAGTACCTCTTTATTTTTGTCAAGCTTGAGGAGGATAACATATGCTTGTTCTATAACCTACCCTTCGGGCAAGCCCATCGCTATGTTTTAACGAGCCTAGTGATAGTGAAACTCGTTCTCGTCTAAAGACAAGTTTGTCGCTATTTAATGATTTTAGCGAGTCTAACGACAAGGATAACTCGGTCCTTTTCATTTTTAGAGAGTCTGAAAAGGTACATAAAGTTAACTCCAAAAGTCCTTTTTCGTCATCTAATCCCTTAAGTCTGAAAAAGTATAAAACAATACAGAAGGGATGAGTTTTCGATAGTTTTAACGAGCCGAACAAAACAAGCGCTCAATCTTTTTGTGCAATAATCCCTCAGGTCCAAAAATATTAAAATCTAGAGGAGGGATAGCACTTCCTGTCCCTTTAACGAGCTGGAAGGCCAAGGACTCGGCAATCTTTTCATATTTTACGAGTTAGATGAAAAGAGCTTAAAGAAGACTCGTCTTTTGAGGAACGAGTGATAAACAGGGTTAGCAGCTGATTCCAGGTACAGGTTGGAATTTTCCAATCACGGCAGTGTCACAAGGATGGCTAGGTGAAATCACTCTTCACAGCTGTTCCTCAAAATGGGTAAACAATCATATGGAGGTGAACGATCGGCCAAATGAAAAGTGGAGGTGACGGTGCAAACACGACCAAGGCTTTTAATGGTGGATAATGTTACATTCACAGATGGCTATTTACCAGAAATTGGTTCATTTTTTATTTTAAAATGAGCTTAAACGCTGGTGGAAACACTTGCTCATTGCTTATGTTTATTTTTTAACGAGCATGAAGTCCGCGTTAAAACTGCTCGGATCTTGCGTTTATTTTTTAATGAGCATGAACTGTGTGCTAAAACTGCTCGATTAACCCAGTCATATGATAAGAGTGTCTCATTGAAGATGCTATTTTTTAGGGAGCTTAGATCGTACGTAAGCTTTGCTCCGGATCCTTTCGTTATGCAAGTTCAGAAACGACTAATCCTACGAGTTTAAAGGGTTAGAGGTCCTAAAAATTTAAAAAATAAATAGCCGCTCCTTTCTAGCACTCCAAAAGGTTTGCATGCCCCCAGGCATAAAGTACGATTTCAAGGTTACCTCTACTTCATTTCCGTCAAAACATTCGTTTCACCGAGAGAGGCCTACCTCTTTCAGGTTACCCAAAGATTGTCTCGGTCGCGGGCACGAATGAAACACTTCTTTGGCGATGTCTACCGAGATAAACAAAGGTGAGCGACGTAGCCTGCCAACTCACATAACTTTGACAAAAGAATCTTATTCTAGAATAACCCTCTTCCTAGACGGACGGGGTACAGACTAGTCATATTCTCCCGCGGAAACCTACTCTATACCCAAAGTTTCTCTGCCGAAGCAGACCAGGACGCATGCCCCTTGGGTTCCAGTCATATCCTCCCGGATTACTCGCACTCATCAGGAGGACGGACCGTGGGTTGAGACACTTCTTGCGTGAAGAGACCATTTAGGGATGGTATATGACTATTTGCGATGCGTGATCCGGGAAATGAAAGTTGGTCCACGAGCTCGACCACTCTTCCTTCATGCGGAAAACACATTACTCTAAAGAGTGATGAGACGATGGCTCCCATGCAATATATATAGTCTCGTCCAAGGAGTAGGTTATAATCCAAGGGTCCTTGAATGACCATCACGTTCATTTGAACGGTCTTCCCTTTCAATGTTATGGGCACATTGGGGAGGATCCCTAAAGGTCGACTGGTTCCTTTATCGAAGCTTGATAGATTTCTCATTTCAGGCAAAAGCGCCGGCGAACCAAGTGCTTTCCAAGCAATAGAGGAAAGGATACTCACAGATGCCCCTTCATCAATGATAGTGCCAGCCATCACCATTCTGTATATTTGAACGATAATTCTGAATGGTATACTGGCTGGTAACCGGGGTATGCCTAGTTGGTTCCAGTCGAACGAGACAACTAGGTTGCTTGGTGGTTGAGTAAGAGGTTCCAAATCCCCAGTGGAGTCGCCAATTTGTTGTGGGGAAAAATGCCTATGCAGGACGATCCTATCCACCTAAGGTGTGACAGTGCCTTAGCAACAAACAGAGACAGCTATTCTAGTATTCTTCCTTTATGAATTAGAATGAAGAGAGAGATGGATGGACTAACCGGTGTCTTCCGTTTGTCCCTCGATCCAGTTTCTCTTCTCTTGGAGAGTTCCCAGCTACTTGCCTTCTCGCTCGCCCAGCTTCAACAGGCTTCTGCAAGATCACAAGAGAAGAACACTACACAAGACATAGATTCATATTCATAACTAGTTCAGGATTAGAAGTAAACTAAACATACTAATGCAATCATACATCAAAGATACACCAGTATATAGGAGAAACCAAGATAGCTTTATTGATGAATAACAAAGGTTCAGGAAGAGATACAACCTAGAGGGCTCCAATCCAGCATCTCCTTCCCAGCAAAATGGAATTCCTATCTTCACCTCCCTTCAAAGCATTAAGCACCCAATGATTCTGATCTCAAACCAACAACAATTCTTTGCAATAACAAAATTCCAGCCTCCAGATCTCATGGAGGAGAGATCTATATATAGATGTTTGGAGAGAGGATGAGTCAGCTTGAGATCTGACTAGTGTCCTCTCCCTCTGTCAGTTCTTGATTCCACTTGGAGGTTCTTGCTTCCACTTGGAGATTTGGAACCTCTTACTCATCATAGTCGAATTCCATGAGGCAAGTGTCATTTTGGAAGCTTCCTGGGTTTTGACAGCTTGAGAAATGAGCTTGCCACATGTCAACTCTCGCTCCGCGCAGGTAGCCAGTGTTGGCTTTGACATTCAACGCAGGTAGCCAGTGTTGGCTTTGACATTCAGTGAAAACAGCCAGTGGAGCCACTGAATTGATCCTGAATTGACTTGTTTTTGAGCAGATTCTGGTGGAGAACTTCTGTGAATTGCTGTGGTTTGTTAGCCTTGTTCCTCTAGGGGTAGGAACAACATGTTTAGGGACTTTGGATCCCTTAGATTATGGACATTTCATGCTCAATGCTGTAAGGCACAAAAATGTCTATAACACTTGTTGAGAAAAATGAGTTTGATTGTATTAATTCAAAAGAAGAAGAACTTTACAACCTTTCCCTTGAAGCTGTACAAGCTCCTCCCAAGGTCCAACAAGATGTCTCCTCTACTTTGACAAGCTTCACTCACTCTCTAATGGAACCAAGAGGTATGTGATCTCTCCTCTCAAGCTCAACCAAAGAGTCTCAATTTCACCAGCATTTACCCTCAAAATGTTCAGCTTTTAACCTCCCTAGTCCTCACCTGTATTTATAGTTCAATGGAGGGAAGTTACTAGGTCCTCCTTCAAAGGGATAAAGCCCTCCTTCAAAGGGATAGCTCCTTTAGTCAAGGGATTAGCTCCTTCTCTTTTGGGATGCATGAACCACCTCAGAGCGAACAATCCACGTCAAAATTCCTTCTAGAAAACTCTAGAATTAACCCAAAGTGAGTTTTTTAAGATAAAAATTGCGCCTTTTGACTTTCACAGGGGTCCGCACCTGCACCGTTAGGAACAGAGTGGGTAAGTACGCAGCTCTTGTACACAGAAGGTGCGGGACCGCAGGTGACCATGAGAGAAAGTGTGGAACCAGAGTTACATTGATTTTTAATGTCTTTCTCCCACTTCCAAAGCTTGATTTGAAGAGTTGAGGTTCTAGACTTGCTTAGGAGGACAGTACAAGTGATGATAGACCCATACTGACTGCAAATAATCATGGTGATGATATTTTTGTGTAACAGATTGCCCCCTAAAGTGCAAAGTCTGTAGTAGATGAGGATTTCATTTATCATATAGGAAAAGTGAAGTACTTTATCATTTCAAGGATTATCTTGTGGAGAGCCTGGTTGGAACCTGTAAAAACATTCAATGCAAGATATATATATATATATATATATATATATATATATATATATATGAGATCATATCATCGCTGAGGTAGGCATTCCCATACTCAGATCAAACTAACTAGAAACCTATCTACTGCTCTGATATAGGAATGATCTTGTAAAACATCATAAGTATAGACTCGTGTGAACACAGTATGGACGCAGCCATCTTTTATGAATAGTCCACAACATAATGAGTACAAAATTCCTCGCAGCCTGGATGGTGGAAACTAGATCCAGGGTCTTCATTTCTACTTTCCGAAATAGTACGATTCTATCCATGCGAATAAATGTGTTGATGTCGAACATGGTAGAAACCACTTGATTACCAGTCAATGATGTAAACTGTTAACAAGTGTGAGAGAAACCACCAGTGATGTCAATGGCTCTCAAAGTACCCAGTACAATCCATGAGATGTGAGTAAATGTGTTGATGTCGAACATATCATGTAATCCCTTGATCGAAAGTCAATGATGTAAACTATCATCAAAGGCGAGAAACCTGCCATTGAGGCATGCAGATCCCAAGGTACTGACGATCTCTAGATCATCTTTCTAGATAATGAGCGGAAGTCGATAGAAAGCGATCCGTTGCAGGCAAGCCCACAACACGAAATCATAGATCAAGTTGAAGAAATTTTGTTGCAAGGACTGACTCAGGGATGGTCAATATGGATGACAGATATTTTGCAGATGAATGGCTTATTGGCAGTGACCTCTTGAACATATAATGACACGACAGATGGCTTGGTGACAATTGACCCAAAGTTAATACCCAGAAACCGGCTGAAGACTTCCAATGTGGTTTGATCAACTGTTAGGCAAAGGATTTCCCAACCCAGGTGAATAAAAGTGTCGTGTTCAAGAGTGGTTACAAAGTATGACAAATAGACTCATTTTCCTCTCTTTTCCCCCACCATTTCTGGCAAGTACCTCTTTATTTTTGACAAGCTTGAGGAGGTTAACATTGGCTTGATTATAAGCTCATCCTTCAGATGAGTCCAACTTAGTTTAAATTCGAACCCTAAGAAGGAGTGGTTCGTTCCTGTTTGTAATTGAACAGGTCCTTTACTGTGAAATTTTAACGAGTCCAGTATAGGAGAAACTCGGCGTTTTTCAATTTTAGAGAGTCTGAAAAAAACTTAAGAAAACTCTAGGGTTGACCTTTTTCGTAAATTTGTGTCTCCCAAGCCCGAAAAGTATAAAATAATACTTGAGAGAACCGCTTGATCTTTTACGACCAAGGAGTACTTTTCGTTATTAGTGTCACTGACCCGAAAAAGTAAAAAAGCGATCAATGACACGTCGTTTTATAACCAATATCGAATTTGAAACGACAAAAATCCGACAATCTTTTCATGTTTTTACGGTCGGAAAAGAGCTGTAAGTGGACCGTCTTTTAATTCCATTTTAACGAGTGTAAAGAAATGCTCGGCAATCTTTTCATGTTTTAGGAGTCAGAAAAGTGCTTAAAGATGACTCTACTTGTTTTTTTTCGTTGAAAATGATAGATTTCGCCTGAATAATCCTGTATTCTGCACAAAGACACAAACATTACTCATACCTGTTTGAAATGGATAAAAGCGTTGCAAAATACCTTTTCAAAGTGAAACGCAAACAAATTTGTGATTTATTTACTCAAAAAACTTATAAAAAAGGCCTTTGTCAATTCATTTTTACCGTTCGAGTTTGGGTGAGAAAATAGTGCTTTTGCTTAGAAAACTTCCCGTGAAGATTGTGGAAAATCCAACCGTCGGAATCGAGCGCCGTCTTCTCCAGGTAATCCACATCACCTTACTCTTCATTTTCAACCGTTTAGTTTTTTTATTTAGCCCCTCATTTTGTTTTTTGGGAGAGTTTTTAGGCGCAAAACCCGCGCACGGGAGTCTGAAGGTTTACCATTGCGGACCCGCGGACCCCGACTTTTTCTCCATTGGGAAAAAGGTCGGGGTCCGCACCTTCCGTGTAGACAAAGTGCGGACCCACGCACTGTGTCTAACGTGGAGGGTGCGTACCCCGCAGCAAGGGTTTTGAACCTAAAATTCCTCAAAAATGGACCAATCAAAATGTTTTCTAGCAATCTAATTAATCTTTATACTTGATGCAGAGAATATATCATGCTAGATTGGCGAGAACGGGAGCATGAGGATGTGGATACCGCTGCATGGAATCATCAGCCTTCACTTGATTCTTTGAGGGCATGTGGACTGTACAAATTCTGGACCATTCCTGGCATGAGGGCTCAGGTAGATTTCTTACAGTGTCTGGTTGACAGGTGGAGCGTACAGGACCAATGTTTTTTCATTGGCGGACACCGGCTCGAAATCGAGCTGGAGGAAATTTATTTCTTGACTGGTTTGCCTAAGAGAGGCGAGGAGTTGACTCTATTCGGGACTAGGCTAGGTGGCCAGTCTGTCGATAGCCTCCGGCTAGAGTACTGCAACAGCCAGGCTAAAGACAAAGGGATAGACATAAAGACCATATCCCGTCCTGAGCTCATGGTGATTGCGTTTACTGTCACCAAACTTTGCGGAGCTGCCGCATTACATGTTGCCACCGGATCCCAGATGCGTATGGCAGTTGATTGCTTTCAAGGCACCATCTTCAACTGGTGCAATGCTGTGCTGGCCAATGTGAAAGGCCAACTAACCAGGGCCAAGAGCGGACGACTAAAGACCTTTGGTTATGGGGCTTTGGTCGTGAGTTTTGGCCTGGAGAGGGTTCCTATGCTGATCCCACAACATCTTACTGTTGGAGCTGGGCTTCCTCGAGAGCCCAAACTGATGCAATGGGTCGCAATCATGGCCCGTCACCCGGACGAGAGGACAGAGGTTGCTCGGTTCAAACCTGAGTATTTCCAATGGTTGGAAAACCAGGTCTTTTGCATTCAGGATTTCCCTTACGCTGGGATAGATTTCCGTGGTGACCCAGACATGGCTCTTCCATCAGGAGAGCAGTGGGACGAGTAAGGTAAAATCCTTTTCAACTTTTCTATTTAAATTTTTATTTTTATTTTTGCATCGTCTCAAAATTGATAGTAAAAATTTCAAATGCAGATGTGGGTCCACAGCGACCAGCCGCTCTCCGGCCTTTTGAGAGGAGGCAACCAGTTTCACCCGCGCCAGCCCCACAGGATGAATCAGCAGAGGTTTTGGCCGAGTTGGAGAGTCATCTTGAGCGCTTGACAGGAGATATTCCTGAGACTACTATCGACGACATTCCTCGTCAACTTCAGCGCTATGTGATTGGAGTCCCGGGACCTTTTAGGAGGTTCCTTTGCAAGGTGGCCCGGGCAGTGGTTTCTTATAGAGATCATCACCAGTGATAGGATGATCGCCTTTCATGGGCACATGTGACATTTTTGTTTTTTGTACTTATCATTTTTGCCGATCATAAGGTGTTTTTCAACCTATGATCGAAGACAATGTATTTTTTGACAGACTCCTATATATATATATATATCACTCTTACTAGCTTATCTTGTAAATCATGTTATGGAATGGTTTTAAATTTACATGTATGATTATTGCAAATGTCTATTTAACATTTGAGAAGCAATTGCATCTGCTAATGTATTTAAAGACCTTGGAATATGCTGATATTCAATGTAATCAAACTCACGTTCCACGAGACGCACTCTCAAAAATAATCTTAATAACACTGGATTTCTAATGGCATACACTCTATTAAGCTGTAATACAACGAGTTCAGAATCTAACCTTACTATCAAACTCCGAATCCCAAATGAAATAGATTCAGATAATAACTCAATCACTGCACTATACTTGGCAATGTTGTTTGTTGTTTGACCGAGGCTTACCCCATGCATAGAAACTAACTCATCATAGGGCGAATAGATAACCCAAGCTGCGGAAGAAATGTTCCGTGTACTACGAGAAGCACCATCAGCAAATCCAATGTATGTTTGGAGAGGCATCGACATCTGCAATATCAAGAGTAAAACCAAGATAAGCAGGAATAATGACGAAAAACACTCTCTAAGCTAAGCACACTTTTTCAACTAAAACACATTTGCTAGAAAGAAAAACTAACCTAACTAAAAATCTCCATACCCATTCTTTTAAGCATAATACCTCTTCAAGTAAAGACCATTTCTGGGTTTACCTAAAGATTCCCCGTCAAAGTCTACCAACTAATAGGCCCCTTTTGCTAGCTTTCGCTTGACAATATAGGGCCCCTGCCACATAGGAACGAATTTTCCAGCACCTAATTTATCATTAGCTTGATCATACAATAACACTAGGTCTCCTTCCGAAAAATTTCGAGGGGTCACATTCCGATCATACTGAGCTTTCATACGTTTTGCGTGAGTCTCGATCGCCAATGCAGCATCACGTCGATTCTCATCTAATTGAGCTAAGTATAACAAACGCTTTTCCTCTTCGGAAGTAGCTGGAAGTAACTCGATGGCCATTTGCAGTGACGGGATTTCGCACTCAATGGGTAACACGGCTTCCAAACCATAAACTAGTTGGAAAGGAGTGAACCCTGTTGATGTTTTTACTGAAGTTCGGTACGCCCAAAGCGCTGAAAATAGCATGTTGTGCTAATTCGACCGATGAATCCCAATGATTCGTCGGATCATGATAACTAAAACTTTGTTGATGGACTCAACCAGATCATTTGCTTGTGGATAATAAGGAGTTGAACTATCGTGACGTAAACCAAGCTGGCCTGTAAGTTCGGTCATCATAACGTTTCGAAAATGACGCCCATGATCAGTGATTATCGCTTGTGGGACACCAAACCTAGCAATTATATGATTGAACACGAAAATTGCAGCTGTCTTGCCATCTGCTTCGAATGCAGGCATCGCCTCGGCCCACTTAGTAAAATAATCTACCGCTAGGATGATATACGCATGCCCCCCGGCCGAGTGAGGGTTACATGTAATAAAATCGATACCCCATTTGGCAAAAGGACCAACGACAATTATATGGTGGAGAGGAGCAGGTGGAGCGCGCATCTTACGATCAAAAATCTGGCAGTTGTGGCATTTTTGGATCGCCGTAATACAATCTTTAAACAAGGACGGCCACAAATAGCCATTGCGCAATATCTTTTGGGCTGTGGCATACCCAGACATATGACCGGAACATGCTCCCGAGTGACAGTCATTTAGAACCCTTTCAGCCTCTTCATGAGTTAAGCA
Source organism: Pinus tabuliformis (assembly GCA_031772625.1). Taxonomy (NCBI): domain Eukaryota; kingdom Viridiplantae; phylum Streptophyta; class Pinopsida; order Pinales; family Pinaceae; genus Pinus; species Pinus tabuliformis. The sequence goes on along the minus strand of CM062811.1, from coordinate 1,190,706,211 downwards.
ACATCGAAAAATAGAGTCCGCCCCACGGCGATAAAGAGTATCTCCAATAATTTTGAATTGTTGGGACTGGAATCGAATTTTCCGACGTTCCGACCTTGAAATTTCTGGTCGAAAAGATTGGGTCTGGAGATAGACGATGATATCCCCATACCACAGATCTAAAGTGCTGATTAGAAACAAAGATTCGTCCGCAATGCGCTCCTCTGCCATAGTTTCTGTGTCAGCACGCGGGAAGTCACACATTAACTCTGCAAAAACTAAAGATTTCTTAGACTTAGATTTCTCAAACTCCAAGTCGAACTCTTGCAGGATAACGATCCATTTAGAGTACTTGCCCCCTAGCAATTGTTTGGTCAAAATGTAGATCATAGGGTTGCAATCTGAAATTACCGTAGTTTTACGTAGTAAAATGTAGTGACGAAAACGTTGGACAGCTTGAACGGCTGCCAATGCTAATTTCTCCACATGTGAGTATTTTAGCTCAGTTAGATTTAACGTGCGACTAAGGTAATATATCACATGTTCCGTTCCGAATTCATCTTCCTGAACTAAGACCATTCCAATGGTGGAATGGGAGGCGGCGAGGTACAAAAAGTAATCTTGGTTGTAGTTGGGAGGATGCAACAACGGTGCATGGGTTAACGCGTGTTTGAGTGCATCAAAAGACTTCTGAGCTATCTCATCCCAAGAAAATTGAGTATTTTGTTTCAACAACCGTGTAAAACCCTTTGTAACCTCAGCGTAGTTAGGAATGAATCGTCGTAAAAAGTTTGCTTTCCCCTGCAAACTTTGGAGTTGGCGAAGACTCGAAGGAGGAGGCAAATTGATAATAGCTTCGACCTTCGAGGGATCAACGCGAATGCCGGCTTTCGAAACTACAAATCCCAGCAATCGACCCGTTTCTATACAGAAGACACATTTGTGTGGGTTCAACCGAATACGATAATGCCTACACCTCATAAAGATTGCTCGTAAGTGGACGAGGTGATCAGATTGATGTAGTGAATGAGCAGGCAAGTCATCGAGATAGGGTTGCACAATGTGCTTGATGTCATGAAACGCATAAGACATCGCCCTCTGAAAAGTTGCTCCGGCATTCTTAAGCCCAAAAGGTAATTTTCAATAAGCAAATGCCCCCCATGGACAAATAAAAGCCGTTTTCAGTTGATCGGCAGGTAGAATGTTGATTTGATTGTATCCAGAAAAACCGTCCATAAAGGAAAATATCTCGCTGCCGGCACAATCATCAATGATTTGATCGATATAGGGAGTTGGGTAATTGTCCTTTGGACAGGCTCGATTAATGTCCCTATAATCGATGCATATTCTTATTGTTCCCTGTTTTTTGTTAACTGGAACAATATTTGATACCCAATCCGTTAGCGGGGTCGGATAAATGAAACCTACTTTCAACAGTTTTTCAACTTCTGCTTTAATTGCAGCAGCTTTTCGTGGGTGAATCTGACGCAAACGTTGCCGGACGGGTTTAGCGTTTGGGTAAGTTTTGATTTCATGAACAACAATTGCGGGATCAATTCCTGGAATTTCCTCATAGGACCAGGCAAACACGTCGCGGAATTCTTGAAATAGGGCCTTATATAATTGAATTTCGTCATCTGTACACGAGGCACCTATATGAATGTTCTCAACAATTCCAGGCTTAACCTAAATGTCAATGGGAATAGTTCGAGAGATGTTTCCAAAATTTAACTTTGAATCGGGATGTTTCATTGGATTCTGAGGTTCCTTGACATATTTGGTCGTAAAGATTGATGATAAATTATTTTCAAAACGATCATCCTCAGGTAAAAACGAAGATCTGTGATGGAGATCTTCCCATGGTAAATCATCTACACATAGGATTTCACGAATTTGCTCATTAGAGTGAACAAGTTCAAAAAACGTAGTTAAATCCGAGGTTGATGTGAAAAGTGATCCCTCACAGACCACATTCATTAAGTCTTTTTCGGTTGAACACGGGTCGGCAAAAGACTGCACAGCTTCATAGGCCATTTCATATGGACTCAAAGGCATGGAATTATCAAACGAGTCTATTTCAGATTCAGAAGGAACGATCCAAGGATCGTCATAAAAAATAGTGTCTGATGTAATTATATGAATAGTTGCAAATGAAGATGATGTGTTGATTGGAGGAAAAGGAAAAGTTCCCAGTAAACCGGCATCTTTAACTAATCCTACTCCAACATCCTTATATGGGATAGTCATTTTACCGACGTGCTGAATACTCTCCGAAGAGGCTGGGTCGGATGAAAAGTAAGCCAGCTGGTCTATTGTTACGATCTTTCCATTATGTGGAAATTTTATGACTCTAAAGACCGATGAAACGACCGCTGTCATAGCGTAAGACCAACTTCGACCCAAGAGAAGGTTGTAGTCTAGAGGGGCATCAACCACCTCCACATCTAGACTAACGGTTTTTCCTTCAACCCCTATAGGCAAATCCTGTAGAATGCCAAAAGGATGAAACCCACGGCCATCAAAGGCCTTAAGAATCGTCGAGGATTGATTTAGTGAAGGAGAACCAAGCGATCTCCAACACTGTATCGACATAATACACGTTGAGGCTCCCTCATCAATTACAGTCCGATGAATAGGCCTGTTTTTGACTATCACTGGGATCTGGAAAGCCATTTGATGAGGCAAATGCGGTGTACTATTTTCTAGATCAAAGATTATTAGGTTCGGGTCCTGAACATCAACAGCTCCTATAGCCGAAAAAAGTAATTTACGCTGTGCTGGGCATGATTGCAGCACTTCCAAAGCCGACATTGCTGAGGGTGAAACAGCTAAATCCTCAACAATGTTATAATTCTGAGCCGCTCTCGCATGTGGATTGAAAGCTGACCTTCGAAGTACACCCTTGGCGGGCGGTTTGATTACTAAGTCTGGATTAGGTTTCTCGATCTGTAGTGGATTGGAACCGGGAGCTGAGGTTGATGGATTAGAATGAGAAGATTCTGCTTCTTTGCCATCAACAGGACTTTTACCGCCATAATCTTGCGATCGAGTCGTAATCCTTACATGGGACATCATCAATATGGGTTGTTCATTGGCACTCGAGGAAGAACCTATCATCTTTCTATCTTGATGTGGAAATGGATCCTTCAAAACAGCAGGAGTTTGGGAACCTTTGACGATTTTCGCAACCTCTGCTCGATGAGGGCAATCTCTTGTGAAATGTTCTTCATCACAAATGAGACATGGATAACGAGGTTTGCGCTTTTCATCATTGGATTCTGCCTTTTCAGGTTTCTCTTTTGAACTTTTGTCCATTTTATTCTTCTTCTTTCCTTTCTTCTTCCCGCCGGATTTTGATTTAGCTGTAGATGATTCTAAAACGTGAACATTGGCGGAAACCTCTGTAGAAGAATCTCCTGTCGGGGAATCAGGCAAGGTTATGATAGGAGAAGAATTCTTGGAAGACTTCTTCTTACTTTTAGTGTTAACTGAACCAATCATACCGTCAGCGGCATGAGATCCCGAAGGAGCTGCAGTGTTTTGATTCAACTTGGGAAGATCGGGGATCTTTTCGTGTAACGTACCTGACTGAGTATAGACCAAGTCAAGGTACTGTGCTTGAGAAATCACTTGCTCCTCAGTAACAACTCCGGCTTTAGCAACATCTTCAGTGATCCTTGGCAACAAAGATTTTACAAACCACTCAGCCAAGATTTGATCCGGAATAAATACCTCCACTAAACGTCGTCGACGTCTCCACTCATGAATATGATCTGAAATGTACGTGGATGTCGATTGTTTTAGCGAAGTTAACAATTCCGTGCCATTGTCATATCGGACTGGCAACTGGAAATGAGTTAAAAACAAGGTAGCTAACTGACTAAAACTATAATAAGTGCCTCGCGGTAACTCAATGTACCACTTGGCCGCGAGACCAATTAGAGTGCGCTGGAAAAGTCTAAGACAGATCGAATCATCTGTGATGGAGTTAGACGCACACAAGAGGTGGTAAGTCATCACATGGTTCGACGGGTCCTCTCCAGATTTACCTTCGAACTTGGGAATGCCACTGGGCAACTTATTCGACATTGGCAGCCAAAATGGAAGATAATTAATCGGATCGTTCGTTAGGCGCGACAAGTCTGGTAAGTCCAAAGTTGCAATAAATGGTAGCTGCCGATTAGGATCCCTAAAACTCTGGGTCATGAGACTAGCCCCAGGAGGAGGATATCCAGGATAACTAGGAATAGGAATCGCGTTCGGGATATTGTATCCTCCTGGAAAACCAGGATTAACTAGACCGTACTGGGGTTGTTGAGGTTGTTGATAAGTGTACCCAGGATACGGTTGATATTGATAAACTGGCTGTTGGAAAGCAGGACCGAATTGGTATTGTCCCTGGTACGGTTGATAAGTAAATTGTGGTTGACTTGTGACAACCGTACTTAAACCAGGTTGTCCTACAAGCATCTGAACCGTAGTTTGAATGGTGGATCCAGACAGTGGTAAAGATGTCTGAGGAGTAGATACAGATTCAGTAGAAACCGTAGCTATCAATACTCCAGAAGTAGGTGGGGTAGATGGAACAGATGTTGCGGTAGTTGCAGCAGTCATTTGAGATGGAGTACGAGGCGCAGTAGGCCCAGACTGTGAAACTATCGAAGGTACAGAAGTTTGAATATTAGACTGGACTGGTTGCTGGGGTGAACCAGAAACTAAGGGTTGTCTAGTTTGAGATGACAACTATACACCTGGTTGCAACACCTGTTGAATTTGCGATGGATCCCACACTATGTTTGTTCCGGGGTATTGACCCATAATAGGTTGAGAATATTGAGGACCATAACTGGATTGAGGGTAGGTTGGATAGTTGAAAGGTACATTTCCCGTCCCTTAAACATAAGATTGACCTTGGGGTGGTTGGAAACCTTGGTTCGAGTACTGACCTTGGGGTAGATATCCCTGAGGCACGTACTGATACCGGGGTTGACCTTGAGGTATAAATTGATACTGGGGTTGACCTTGGAGTACATATTGAGTCTGGGGTTGACCTTGAGGAATGTATTATACCGTAGGTACGTACTGTCCTTGAGGTTGCCCCCCAGATGCAAATTGTGTACCTTGAGGTTGTTCCCCAGGTGTTAAATGAGGCTGCCCCCCAGGCGATAACTGGCCACCTTGAGGTTGAGAATTGGGAATAGAACCTGACATCATAAGAATGTCTTCTACGCTCAACGGCTTTGCGCCATTGCTTCCAGTGAATAACCCTTGTTCAATGGGTTGAGGAGATGCTCCCAAAAAAGTACCAGAAAGTGACTGATACCCAGCGGGAACAAAAGGACCGCCGTACAAAAAATATTTAGGCGATTGAGTAAACATGGACGACTGACCTGACATATTTACGGGAGTATAAAAACCTCTAGGATGATAAGGAGTACGAGGTGGTGAAAAATTTAACACTGAATTTTCCAAATAATTAGTCAAAGAAAGATACCAAGTAGTACTTCTAGGTGGACTGTAAAAAATTGATTCCCGCTCCCTTAGATCAATAACAGGTTGATTTTCAGGGATATGGATGCCTACTTCTTCTTTCGGATCAAGTTCTTCAATAGCTATCAAACCAGAAGGAAGATTTTCGGTGATTACTCTTTCTACCCTAGGTGAATTAGGACCACTAGAAGTTGGAGAGACAAACCCCGATGTTGGAGTAACAGGTCCAGATATCTCAGGTTCTTCACCTATATCACTAGTAGATGAAAAGCTACCAGCAAGTTCGAAAACTGAAATAGATTCAGGATTATAACTTGTTTCTAGAGTTTGGTAATCAGGATGTACAACCAATGAAGACTCTCCTTCTTCAGGTGAACCAACTTTACTGCCACTAGGAGTTACGAGGACTTTCAAGCCTTCAAGATGGCTCGGGACTTCTTCAAGAGGTTGGCCCCGAAGTCTACGAGACTTCCTCAGTAAATCAGCCACGGTTACAAACTCAGGAGACTGGCCTCGAAGTCTACGGGACTGTCTTGGTAATTCAGCCACAGTTAAAAACTTTTAACTACTTCACACGCAAACAAAGTAAAATCTCAATGAAAAACACCTAAAGCCTCTAAAGAACCAAACAAATTTGAATCACACGCCTAAAGAATCTAGAGATCAAAACACACACAAACAGTAACTTTCCGGACCGAAAACACTAGTTGGTGATGAAATCCAACGTCGCAGAATTCAGTACAGAAATGGCGGTTGGAACAGTTACCCCGGCAACCTGCTTAATGAATAGACTGGACCAAGTTCCTCCACTTAACCGTCTCGAGTGAAGTGAACCCCCCAGAAAATCCAAGTGAGTCTAGCCGACGTCTGCTCCAGGTACAGTGGGATCTTCCCACCACTGTCACCTTAGGAAGAATCCTAAAGAATATGGCCACTAAGGTTACCAACTGAGACAAATACACCTGGGGGAACAGTCTACGATCCGATACGCACGCAAGGGCAGAGTAGCAAGCTCAATCCCCTTGAAGGCTCCTTGACATAATCCAAGGTTTACCAACAAGTGACCCCAGGCTCCTCGACAATGGTTAATCCGAGGTTTACCATTTTTAATACGTGAATATCTGGCGTCATTCCCAATGAGGAAGGATTGATTCCCACACTGGTTCGGACACAATCTCGTGCTTCTCCTTTAAGAGGAGCTTTCCCAGAGCATAAATGCAACAATTGGATTTCTTCCTACCACAAGATACAACTACTTGTTTGTTTTTACTGTCTTGGAGAGTTAATTACTCTCCTACTCCAAGACACTAGCCTAAGCTAAGTTGCTGTATCAGAGCCCTAGAAATAAAATGTTACTAGGTGGATTTTACTTTAAGCGTTAATTTTAGTGGTTGTTGTTTAAGTCAAGAGGTGGCGGAGATGAAACTCGTGGTGTAAAGACTCGACTCGAAATCACTAAAGAGATGCACCTTGGATGATTTAAACAATCTTTTCTCTTCGATGAACTTCTAAACTTAAGAAAGAGTTTGAGAAATGCAACTACTTTGTAAACACAAATCTTTCTCAATTAAACAAATTAAAAGAAGAGCTTTTCCTTTCCAAAGCACTCAAAACGAGACAACTAGCTATTTCACACAAATTTCCCTTTTCTTTTCAAGGCAAACAATCACTACAAAAGACAAACTTTTCCAAAAGAGATTTTGTTTTTTATATTTTGTAAAAAAGACACTCAAAACTAATGAAAATGACTAACTTTGAAAGCTACAAACTATAAAAAGCTACTTGAAGTTAAAGCCTACTAAAAGTCTTTTTGAGGATGTTTTACTTAGCTAAATTTGAGCTAAGGACTAATGTATGCAGAATCACAATTAGTCAAAAAAAAAAACAACCAATCTTTCGTTTTCTTTTTGTAAAAATGAAAATTCCAAACTTTCAACTACAAGCTTTTCGAAATTTTGAAATGAGAAAACTCAAAGCGAATTCCTCAACAAGGGGAGATTTCATAAATGGTCAGACTCACAAGAAGACCAGTAGACACCAAGGTAATCTGAGGTCCCTAGGGCTTCTAAGCTCAGAGCCACTACACAACCAAAACGAAAAACAAACCCAACAAGCTAGGAATTCCACCTAAAACCCTAATGCTAATGAAATTAAATCAAGGAAAGTTTTTGACAGGGAACAAGCAGGTCTGGGCAATGGCTAAGACTTATAAACAAATTCTAAATTGATAAAAAAGAGGAAAATTTGAAATTCTTCAAATTTTTGACAGGGTACGCAGGCAACCTGTTTACACAGGTGCGTCTACGCTCTGTGCACAAAGCAAAAGTGCGTACAAGTACGCATTGTACTTAACTCAGAGGGTGCGTACCTCTCCCAAAACTATAAAAATGAAAACTAACTCAAAATTAACTAAATTCACCCAATCCCACAACCATCAAGTCAAAAATAGAAATAGAAAATACAGTTTCTCAAGTCAAAGTATAGACAAAGAAAACAATCAAGTCCCCAGCGGAGTCGCCATTCTGTCGCACGGAATGGGTCGATCTTGCGGACAAGATAGACCTTCCTAGAATCTAAAGAAGACCTAACGACAAGCAAACCAACCAGACACTATCTTTGTCTAAATATGCTTCAATAAACAATAGCAAATAAAGGTTTCTAGGGCCTACCTTTGGTCCAACGCAAGCTTGTGGATGCCCTCACTCTTTTGATCCAAATGAGCTCCTCTTCACGAATCTGCAAACACAAACAAGGCAAACAAATTAAATAGCACCTGAAAAACCAATTGAAAAACTAATTGCATGAAACATATTTAACATGAAAGTCAAGGAGTCCATGAAACAAATAACATAAGATACTTGTTGAGAAAAATGAGTTTGATTGTATTAATTCAAAAGAAGAAGAACTTTACAACCTTTGCCTTGACGCTGTACAAGCTCCTCCCAGGGTCCAACAAGATGTATCCTCTACTTTGACAAGCTTCACTCACTCTCCAATGGAACCAAGAGGTATGTGATCTCTCCTCTCAAGCTCAACCAAAGAGTCTCAATTTCACCAGCATTTACCCTCAAAATGTTCAGCTTTTAACCTCCCTAGTCCTCACCCCAATGCCTGTATTTATAGTGCAATGGAGGGAAGTTACTAGGTCCTCCTTCAAAGGGATAAAGCCCTCCTTCAAAGGGATAGCTCCTTTAGTCAAGGGATTAGCTCCTTCTCTTTTGGGATGCATGAACCACCTCAGAGCGAACAATCCACGTCAAAATTCCTTCTAGAAAACTCTAGAATTAACCCAAAGTGAGTTTTTTAAGATAAAAATTGCGCCTTTTGACTTTCACAGGGGTCCGCACCTGCACCATTAGGAACAGAGCGGGTAGGTACGTAGCTCTTGTACACAGAAGGTGCGGGACCACAGGTGACCATGAGAGAAAGTGCGAAACCAGAGTTACATTGATTTTTTATGTCTTTCTCCCACTTCCAAAGCTTGATTTGAAGAGCTGAGGTTCTAGACTTGCTTAGGGGGACAGTACAAGTGATGATAGACCCATACCGACTGCAAATAATCATGGTGATAATATTTTTGTGTAACAAGGAGCAAGCAATATTGTCACAGCAAGCAAACCAAGAACTGAGCCTTGACTAACACTGAACAACCCAAACTAGGAATAACAAGATTGTTATCCCTAGTGGAGTCGCCAATTCTATTACAAGAATAAGTAGCCTAAGTCTTTGGGTTAGAACCCCAACAGAGAAAGAGTAATCTACAGCAAGAAACACGCATACAACTCAGGCAACATGCTTAAATAAACAAACTATATATGCATGAACATACTCAGATGTCCTTCATTTGGGTAGTTCCAACTGGGTTCAAACCCTCTGCAACTCCTGATGATCTTCGAATCTGCAAATCAACCAATCCGAACATACATAGCAGCATATAGATAAAGCATTTTAATGAAATCAACTTTATATCATATAAGTAAGATGAATAGTTATACATCGACGGATGTATAACTATTAACCCTCTTCCTAGACGGACGGGGTACAGACTAGTCATATTCTCCCGCGGAAACCTACTCTATACCCAAAGTTTCTCTGCCGAAGCAGACCAGGACGCATGCCCCTTGGGTTCCAGTCATATCCTCCCGGATTACTCGCACTCATCAGGAGGACGGACCGTGGGTTGAGACACTTCTTGCGTGAAGAGACCATTTAGGGATGGTATATGACTATTTGCGATGCGTGATCCGGGAAATGAAAGTTGGTCCACGAGCTCGACCACTCTTCCTTCATGCGGAAAACACATTACTCTAAAGAGTGATGAGACGATGGCTCCCATGCAATATATATAGTCTCGTCCAAGGAGTAGGTTATAATCCAAGGGTCCTTGAATGACCATCACGTTCATTTGAACGGTCTTCCCTTTCAATGTTATGGGCACATTGGGGAGGATCCCTAAAGGTCGACTGGTTCCTTTATCGAAGCTTGATAGATTTCTCATTTCAGGCAAAAGCGCCGGCGAACCAAGTGCTTTCCAAGCAATAGAGGAAAGGATACTCACAGATGCCCCTTCATCAATGATAGTGCCAGCCATCACCATTCTGTATATTTGAACGATAATTCTGAATGGTATACTGGCTGGTAACCGGGGTATGCCTAGTTGGTTCCAGTCGAACGAGACAACTAGGTTGCTTGGTGGTTGAGTAAGAGGTTCCAAATCCCCAGTGGAGTCGCCAATTTGTTGTGGGGAAAATGCCTATGCAGGACGATCCTATCCACCTAAGGTGTGACAGTGCCTTAGCAACAAACAGAGACAGCTATTCTAGTATTCTTCCTTTATGAATTAGAATGAAGAGAGAGATGGATGGACTAACCGGTGTCTTCCGTTTGTCCCTCGATCCAGTTTCTCTTCTCTTGGAGAGTTCCCAGCTACTTGCCTTCTCGCTCGCCCAGCTTCAACAGGCTTCTGCAAGATCACAAGAGAAGAACACTACACAAGACATAGATTCATATTCATAACTAGTTCAGGATTAGAAGTAAACTAAACATACTAATGCAATCATACATCAAAGATACACCAGTATATAGGAGAAACCAAGATAGCTTTATTGATGAATAACAAAGGTTCAGGAAGAGATACAACCTAGAGGGCTCCAATCCAGCATCTCCTTCCCAGCAAAATGGAATTCCTATCTTCACCTCCCTTCAAAGCATTAAGCACCCAATGATTCTGATCTCAAACCAACAACAATTCTTTGCAATAACAAAATTCCAGCCTCCAGATCTCATGGAGGAGAGATCTATATATAGATGTTTGGAGAGAGGATGAGTCAGCTTGAGATCTGACTAGTGTCCTCTCCCTCTGTCAGTTCTTGATTCCACTTGGAGGTTCTTGCTTCCACTTGGAGATTTGGAACCTCTTACTCATCATAGTCGAATTCCATGAGGCAAGTGTCATTTTGGAAGCTTCCTGGGTTTTGACAGCTTGAGAAATGAGCTTGCCACATGTCAACTCTCGCTCCGCGCAGGTAGCCAGTGTTGGCTTTGACATTCAACGCAGGTAGCCAGTGTTGGCTTTGACATTCAGTGAAAACAGCCAGTGGAGCCACTGAATTGATCCTGAATTGACTTGTTTTTGAGCAGATTCTGGTGGAGAACTTCTGTGAATTGCTGTGGTTTGTTAGCCTTGTTCCTCTAGGGGTAGGAACAACATGTTTAGGGACTTTGGATCCCTTAGATTATGGACATTTCATGCTCAATGCTGTAAGGCACAAAAATGTCTATAACACTTGTTGAGAAAAATGAGTTTGATTGTATTAATTCAAAAGAAGAAGAACTTTACAACCTTTCCCTTGAAGCTGTACAAGCTCCTCCCAAGGTCCAACAAGATGTCTCCTCTACTTTGACAAGCTTCACTCACTCTCTAATGGAACCAAGAGGTATGTGATCTCTCCTCTCAAGCTCAACCAAAGAGTCTCAATTTCACCAGCATTTACCCTCAAAATGTTCAGCTTTTAACCTCCCTAGTCCTCACCTGTATTTATAGTTCAATGGAGGGAAGTTACTAGGTCCTCCTTCAAAGGGATAAAGCCCTCCTTCAAAGGGATAGCTCCTTTAGTCAAGGGATTAGCTCCTTCTCTTTTGGGATGCATGAACCACCTCAGAGCGAACAATCCACGTCAAAATTCCTTCTAGAAAACTCTAGAATTAACCCAAAGTGAGTTTTTTAAGATAAAAATTGCGCCTTTTGACTTTCACAGGGGTCCGCACCTGCACCGTTAGGAACAGAGTGGGTAAGTACGCAGCTCTTGTACACAGAAGGTGCGGGACCGCAGGTGACCATGAGAGAAAGTGTGGAACCAGAGTTACATTGATTTTTAATGTCTTTCTCCCACTTCCAAAGCTTGATTTGAAGAGTTGAGGTTCTAGACTTGCTTAGGAGGACAGTACAAGTGATGATAGACCCATACTGACTGCAAATAATCATGGTGATGATATTTTTGTGTAACAGATTGCCCCCTAAAGTGCAAAGTCTGTAGTAGATGAGGATTTCATTTATCATATAGGAAAAGTGAAGTACTTTATCATTTCAAGGATTATCTTGTGGAGAGCCTGGTTGGAACCTGTAAAAACATTCAATGCAAGATATATATATATATATATATATATATATATATATATATATATATGAGATCATATCATCGCTGAGGTAGGCATTCCCATACTCAGATCAAACTAACTAGAAACCTATCTACTGCTCTGATATAGGAATGATCTTGTAAAACATCATAAGTATAGACTCGTGTGAACACAGTATGGACGCAGCCATCTTTTATGAATAGTCCACAACATAATGAGTACAAAATTCCTCGCAGCCTGGATGGTGGAAACTAGATCCAGGGTCTTCATTTCTACTTTCCGAAATAGTACGATTCTATCCATGCGAATAAATGTGTTGATGTCGAACATGGTAGAAACCACTTGATTACCAGTCAATGATGTAAACTGTTAACAAGTGTGAGAGAAACCACCAGTGATGTCAATGGCTCTCAAAGTACCCAGTACAATCCATGAGATGTGAGTAAATGTGTTGATGTCGAACATATCATGTAATCCCTTGATCGAAAGTCAATGATGTAAACTATCATCAAAGGCGAGAAACCTGCCATTGAGGCATGCAGATCCCAAGGTACTGACGATCTCTAGATCATCTTTCTAGATAATGAGCGGAAGTCGATAGAAAGCGATCCGTTGCAGGCAAGCCCACAACACGAAATCATAGATCAAGTTGAAGAAATTTTGTTGCAAGGACTGACTCAGGGATGGTCAATATGGATGACAGATATTTTGCAGATGAATGGCTTATTGGCAGTGACCTCTTGAACATATAATGACACGACAGATGGCTTGGTGACAATTGACCCAAAGTTAATACCCAGAAACCGGCTGAAGACTTCCAATGTGGTTTGATCAACTGTTAGGCAAAGGATTTCCCAACCCAGGTGAATAAAAGTGTCGTGTTCAAGAGTGGTTACAAAGTATGACAAATAGACTCATTTTCCTCTCTTTTCCCCCACCATTTCTGGCAAGTACCTCTTTATTTTTGACAAGCTTGAGGAGGTTAACATTGGCTTGATTATAAGCTCATCCTTCAGATGAGTCCAACTTAGTTTAAATTCGAACCCTAAGAAGGAGTGGTTCGTTCCTGTTTGTAATTGAACAGGTCCTTTACTGTGAAATTTTAACGAGTCCAGTATAGGAGAAACTCGGCGTTTTTCAATTTTAGAGAGTCTGAAAAAAACTTAAGAAAACTCTAGGGTTGACCTTTTTCGTAAATTTGTGTCTCCCAAGCCCGAAAAGTATAAAATAATACTTGAGAGAACCGCTTGATCTTTTACGACCAAGGAGTACTTTTCGTTATTAGTGTCACTGACCCGAAAAAGTAAAAAAGCGATCAATGACACGTCGTTTTATAACCAATATCGAATTTGAAACGACAAAAATCCGACAATCTTTTCATGTTTTTACGGTCGGAAAAGAGCTGTAAGTGGACCGTCTTTTAATTCCATTTTAACGAGTGTAAAGAAATGCTCGGCAATCTTTTCATGTTTTAGGAGTCAGAAAAGTGCTTAAAGATGACTCTACTTGTTTTTTTTCGTTGAAAATGATAGATTTCGCCTGAATAATCCTGTATTCTGCACAAAGACACAAACATTACTCATACCTGTTTGAAATGGATAAAAGCGTTGCAAAATACCTTTTCAAAGTGAAACGCAAACAAATTTGTGATTTATTTACTCAAAAAACTTATAAAAAGGGCCTTTGTCAATTCATTTTTACCGTTCGAGTTTGGGTGAGAAAATAGTGCTTTTGCTTAGAAAACTTCCCGTGAAGATTGTGGAAAATCCAACCGTCGGAATCGAGCGCCGTCTTCTCCAGGTAATCCACATCACCTTACTCTTCATTTTCAACCGTTTAGTTTTTTTATTTAGCCCCTCATTTTGTTTTTTGGGGAGTTTTTAGGCGCAAAACCCGCGCACGGGGGTCTGCAGGTTTACCATTGCGGACCCGCGGACCCCGACTTTTTCTCCATTGGGAAAAAGCTCGGGGTCCGCACCTTCCGTGTAGACAAAGTGCGGACCCACGCACTGTGTCTAACGTGGAGGGTGCGTACCCCGCAGCAAGGGTTTTGAACCTAAAATTCCTCAAAAATGGACCAATCAAAATGTTTTCTAGCAATCTAATTAATCTTTATACTTGATGCAGAGAATATATCATGCTAGATTGGCGAGAACGGGAGCATGAGGATGTGGATACCGCTGCATGGAATCATCAGCCTTCACTTGATGCTTTGAGGGCATGCGGACTGTACAAATTCTGGACCATTCCTGGCATGAGGGCTCAGGTAGATTTCTTACAGTGGCTGGTTGACAGGTGGAGCGTACAGGACCAATGTTTTTTCATTGGCGGACACCGGCTCGAAATCGAGCTGGAGGATATTTATTTCTTGACTGGTTTGCCTAAGAGAGGCGAGGAGTTGACTCTATTCGGGACTAGGCTAGGTGGCCAGTCTGTCGATAGCCTCCGGCTAGAGTACTGCAACAGCCAGGCTAAAGACAAAGGGATAGACATAAAGACCATATCCCGTCCTGAGCTCATGGTGATTGCGTTTACTGTCACCAAACTTTGCGGAGCTGCCGCATTACATGTTGCCACCGGATCCCAGATGCGTATGGCAGTTGATTGCTTTCAAGGCACCATCTTCAACTGGTGCAATGCTGTGCTGGCCAATGTGAAAGGCCAACTAACCAGGGCCAAGAGCGGACGACTAAAGACCTTTGGTTATGGGGCTTTGGTCGTGAGTTTTGGCCTGGAGAGGGTTCCTATGCTGATCCCACAACATCTTACTGTTGGAGCTGGGCTTCCTCGAGAGCCCAAACTGATGCAATGGGTCGCAATCATGGCCCGTCACCCGGACGAGAGGACAGAGGTTGCTCGGTTCAAACCTGAGTATTTCCAATGGTTGGAAAACCAGGTCTTTTGCATTCAGGATTTCCCTTACGCTGGGATAGATTTCCGTGGTGACCCAGACATGGCTCTTCACACAGGAGAGCAGTGGGACGAGTAAGGTAAAATCCTTTTCAACTTTTCTATTTAAATTTTTATTTTTATTTTTGCATCGTCTCAAAATTGATAGTAAAAATTTCAAATGCAGATGTGGGTCCACAGCGACCAGCCGCTCTTCGGCCTTTTGAGAGGAGGCAACCAGTTTCACCCGCGCCAGCCCCACAGGATGAATCAGCAGAGGTTTTGGCCGAGTTGGAGAGTCATCTTGAGCGCTTGACAGGAGATATTCCTGAGACTACTATCGACGACATTCCTCGTCAACTTCAGCGCTATGTGATTGGAGTCCCGGGACCTTTTAGGAGGTTCCTTTGCAAGGTGGCCCGGGCAGTGGTTTCTTATAGAGATCATCACCAGTGATAGGATGATCGCCTTTCATGGGCACATGTGACATTTTTGTTTTTTGTACTTATCATTTTTGCCGATCATAAGGTGTTTTTCAACCTATGATCGAAGACAATGTATTTTTTGACACACTCCTATATATATATATATATATCACTCTTACTAGCTTATCTTGTAAATCATGTTATGGAATGGTTTTAAATTTACATGTATGATTATTGCAAATGTCTATTTAACATTTGAGAAGCAATTGCATCTGCTAATGTATTTAAAGACCTTGGAATATGCTGATATTCAATGTAATCAAACTCACGTTCCACGAGACGCACTCTCAAAAATAATCTTAATAACACTGGATTTCTAATGGCATACACTCTATTAAGCTGTAATACAACGAGTTCAGAATCTAACCTTACTATCAAACTCCGAATCCCAAATGAAATAGATTCAGATAATAACTCAATCACTGCACTATACTTGGCAATGTTGTTTGTTGTTTGACCGAGGCTTACCCCATGCATAGAAACTAACTCGTCAGAGGGCGAATAGATAACCCAAGCTGCGGAAGAAATGTTCCGTGTACTACGACAAGCACCATCAGCAAATCCAATGTATGTTTGGAGAGGCATCGACATCTGCAATATCAAGAGTAAAACCAAGATAAGCAGGAATAATGACGAAAAAACACTCTCTAAGCTAAGCACACTTTTTCAACTAAAACACATTTGCTAGAAAGAAAAACTAACCTAACTAAAAATCTCCATACCCATTCTTTTAAGCATAATACCTCTTCAAGTAAAGACCATTTCTGGGTTTACCTAAAGATTCCCCGTCAAAGTCTACCAACTAATAGGCCCCTTTTGCTAGCTTTCGCTTGACAATATAGGGCCCCTGCCACATAGGAACGAATTTTCCAGCACCTAATTTATCATTAGCTTGATCATACAATAACACTAGGTCTCCTTCCGAAAAATTTCGAGGGGTCACATTCTGATCATACTGAGCTTTCATACGTTTTGCGTGAGTCTCGATCGCCAATGCAGCATCACGTCGATTCTCATCTAATTGAGCTAAGTATAACAAACGCTTTTCCTCTTCGGAAGTAGCTGGAAGTAACTCGATGGCCATTTGCAGTGACGGGATTTCGCACTCAATGGGTAACACGGCTTCCAAACCATAAACTAGTTGGAAAGGAGTGAACCCTGTTGATGTTTTTACTGAAGTTCGGTACGCCCAAAGCGCTGAAAATAGCATGTTGTGCTAATTCGACCGATGAATCCCAATGATTCGTCGGATCATGATAACTAAAACTTTGTTGATGGACTCAACCAGATCATTTGCTTGTGGATAATAAGGAGTTGAACTATCGTGACGTAAACCAAGCTGGCCTGTAAGTTCGGTCATCATAACGTTTCGAAAATGACGCCCATGATCAGTGATTATCGCTTGTGGGACACCAAACCTAGCAATTATATGATTGAACACGAAAATTGCAGCTGTCTTGCCATCTGCTTCGAATGCAGGCATCGCCTCGGCCCACTTAGTAAAATAATCTACCGCTAGGATGATATACGCATGCCCCCCGGCCGAGTGAGGGTTACATGTAATAAAATCGATACCCCATTTGGCAAAAGGACCAACGACAATTATATGGTGGAGAGGAGCAGGTGGAGCGCGCATCTTACGATCAAAAATCTGGCAGTTGTGGCATTTTTGGATCGCCGTAATACAATCTTTAAACAAGGACGGCCACAAATAGCCATTGCGCAATATCTTTTGGGCTGTGGCATACCCAGACATATGACCGGAACATGCTCCCGAGTGACAGTCATTTAGAACCCTTTCAGCCTCTTCATGAGTTAAGCAACATCGAAAAATAGAGTCCGCCCCACGGCGATAAAGAGTATCTCCAATAATTTTGAATTGTTGGGACTGGAATCGAATTTTCCGACGTTCCGACCTTGAAATTTCTGGTCGAAAAGATTGGGTCTGGAGATAGACGATGATATCCCCATACCACAGATCTAAAGTGCTGATTAGAAACAAAGATTCGTCCACAATGCGCTCCTCTGCCATAGTTTCTGTGTCAGCACGCGGGAAGTCACACATTAACTCTGCAAAAACTAAAGATTTCTTAGACTTAGATTTCTCAAACTCCAAGTCGAACTCTTGCAGGATAACGATCCATTTAGAGTACTTGCCCCCTAGCAATTGTTTGGTCAAAATGTAGATCATAGGGTTGCAATCTGAAATTACCGTAGTTTTACGTAGTAAAATGTAGTGACGAAAACGTTGGACAGCTTGAACGGCTGCCAATGCTAATTTCTCCACATGTGAGTATTTTAGCTCAGTTAGATTTAACGTGCGACTAAGGTAATATATCACATGTTCCGTTCCGAATTCATCTTCCTGAACTAAGACCATTCCAATGGTGGAATGGGAGGCGGCGAGGTACAAAAAGTAATCTTGGTTGTAGTTGGGAGGATGCAACAACGGTGCATGGGTTAACGCGTGTTTGAGTGCATCAAAAGACTTCTGAGCTATCTCATCCCAAGAAAATTGAGTATTTTGTTTCAACAACCATGTAAAACCCTTTGTAACCTCGGCGTAGTTAGGAATGAATCGTCGTAAAAAGTTTGCTTTCCCCTGCAAACTTTGGAGTTGGCGAAGACTCGAAGGAGGAGGCAAATTGATAATAGCTTCGACCTTCGAGGGATCAACGCGAATGCCGGCTTTCGAAACTACAAATCCCAGCAATCGACCCGTTTCTATACAGAAGACACATTTGTGTGGGTTCAACCGAATACGATAATGCCTACACCTCATAAAGATTGCTCGTAAGTGGACGAGGTGATCAGATCGATGTAGTGAATGAGCAGGCAAGTCATCGAGATAGGGTTGCACAATGTGCTTGATGTCATGAAACGCATAAGACATCGCCCTCTGAAAAGTTGCTCCGGCATTCTTAAGCCCAAAAGGTAATTTTCAATAAGCAAATGCCCCCATGGACAAATAAAAGCCGTTTTCAGTTGATCGGCAGGTAGAATGTTGATTTGATTGTATCCAGAAAAACCGTCCATAAAGGAAAATATCTCGCTGCCGGCACAATCATCAATGATTTGATCGATATAGGGAGTTGGGTAATTGTCCTTTGGACAGGCTCGATTAATGTCCCTATAATCGATGCATATTCTTATTGTTCCCTGTTTTTTGTTAACTGGAACAATATTTGATACCCAATCCGTTAGCGGGGTCGGATAAATGAAACCTACTTTCAACAGTTTTTCAACTTCTGCTTTAATTGCAGCAGCTTTTCGTGGGTGAATCTGATTGCCGGACGGGTTTAGCGTTTGGGTAAGTTTTGATTTCATGAGCAACAATTGCGGGATCAATTCCTGGAATTTCCTCATAGGACCAGGCAAACACGTCACGGAATTCTTGAAATAGGGCCTTATATAATTGAATTTCGTCATCTGTACACGAGGCACCTATATGAATGTTCTCAACAATTCCAGGCTTAACCTAAATGTCAATGGGAATAGTTCGAGAGATGTTTCCAAAATTTAACTTTGAATCGGGATGTTTCATTGGATTCTGAGGTTCCTTGACATATTTGGTCGTAAAGATTGATGATAAATTATTTTCAAAACGATCATCCTCAGGTAAAAACGAAGATCTGTGATGGAGATCTTCCCATGGTAAATCATCTACACATAGGATTTCACGAATTTGCTCATTAGAGTGAACAAGTTCAAAAAACGTAGTTAAATCCGAGGTTGATGTGAAAAGTGATCCCTCACAGACCACATTCATTAAGTCTTTTTCGGTTGAACACGGGTCGGCAAAAGACTGCACAGCTTCATAGGCCATTTCATATGGACTCAAAGGCATGGAATTATCAAACGAGTCTATTTCAGATTCAGAAGGAACGATCCAAGGATCGTCATAAAAAATAGTGTCTGATGTAATTATATGAATAGTTGCAAATGAAGATGATGTGTTGATTGGAGGAAAAGGAAAAGTTCCCAGTAAACCGGCATCTTTAACTAATCCTACTCCAACATCCTTATATGGGATAGTCATTTTACCGACGTGCTGAATACTCTCCGAAGAGGCTGGGTCGGATGAAAAGTAAGCCAGCTGGTCTATTGTTACGATCTTTCCATTATGTGGAAATTTTATGACTCTAAAGACCGATGAAACGACCGCTGTCATAGCGTAAGACCAACTTCGACCCAAGAGAAGGTTGTAGTCTAGAGGGGCATCAACCACCTCCACATCTAGACTAACGGTTTTTCCTTCAACCCCTATAGGCAAATCCTGTAGAATGCCAAAAGGATGAAACCCACGGCCATCAAAGGCCTTAAGAATCGTCGAGGATTGATTTAGTGAAGGAGAACCAAGCGATCTCCAACACTGTATCGACATAATACACGTTGAGGCTCCCTCATCAATTACAGTCCGATGAATAGGCCTGTTTTTGACTATCACTGGGATCTGGAAAGCCATTTGATGAGGCAAATGCGGTGTACTATTTTCTAGATCAAAGATTATTAGGTTCGGGTCCTGAACATCAACAGCTCCTATAGCCGAAAAAAGTAATTTACGCTGTGCTGGGCATGATTGCAGCACTTCCAAAGCCGACATTGCTGAGGGTGAAACAGCTAAATCCTCAACAATGTTATAATTCTGAGCCGCTCTCGCATGTGGATTGAAAGCTGACCTTCGAAGTACACCCTTGGCGGGCGGTTTGATTACTAAGTCTGGATTAGGTTTCTCGATCTGTAGTGGATTGGAACCGGGAGCTGAGGTTGATGGATTAGAATGAGAAGATTCTGCTTCTTTGCCATCAACAGGACTTTTACCGCCATAATCTTGCGATCGAGTCGTAATCCTTACATGGGACATCATCAATATGGGTTGTTCATTGGCACTCGAGGAAGAACCTATCATCTTTCTATCTTGATGTGGAAATGGATCCTTCAAAACAGCAGGAGTTTGGGAACCTTTGACGATTTTCGCAACCTCTGCTCGATGAGGGCAATCTCTTGTGAAATGTTCTTCATCACAAATGAGACATGGATAACGAGGTTTGCGCTTTTCATCATTGGATTCTGCCTTTTCAGGTTTCTCTTTTGAACTTTTGTCCATTTTATTCTTCTTCTTTCCTTTCTTCTTCCCGCCGGATTTTGATTTAGCTGTAGATGATTCTAAAACGTGAACATTGGCGGAAACCTCTGTAGAAGAATCTCCTGTCGGGGAATCAGGCAAGGTTATGATAGGAGAAGAATTCTTGGAAGACTTCTTCTTACTTTTAGTGTTAACTGAACCAATCATACCGTCAGCGGCATGAGATCCCGAAGGAGCTGCAGTGTTTTGATTCAACTTGGGAAGATCGGGGATCTTTTCGTGTAACGTACCTGACTGAGTATAGACCAAGTCAAGGTACTGTGCTTGAGAAATCACTTGCTCCTCAGTAACAACTCCGGCTTTAGCAACATCTTCAGTGATCCTTGGCAACAAAGATTTTACAAACCACTCAGCCAAGATTTGATCCGGAATAAATACCTCCACTAAACGTCGTCGACGTCTCCACTCATGAATATGATCTGAAATGTACGTGGATGTCGATTGTTTTAGCGAAGTTAACAATTCCGTGCCATTGTCATATCGGACTGGCAACTGGAAATGAGTTAAAAACAAGGTAGCTAACTGACTAAAACTATAATAAGTGCCTCGCGGTAACTCAATGTACCACTTGGCCGCGAGACCAATTAGAGTGCGCTGGAAAAGTCTAAGACAGATCGAATCATCTGTGATGGAGTTAGACGCACACAAGAGGTGGTAAGTCATCACATGGTTCGACGGGTCCTCTCCAGATTTACCTTCGAACTTGGGAATGCCACTGGGCAAATTATTCGACATTGGCAGCCTATTCGACATTGGCAGCCAAAATGGAAGATAATTAATCGGATCGTTCGTTAGGCGCGACAAGTCTGGTAAGTCCAAAGTTGCAATAAATGGTAGCTGCCGATTAGGATCCCTAAAACTCTGGGTCATGAGACTAGCCCCAGGAGGAGGATATCCAGGATAACTAGGAATAGGAATCGCGTTCGGGATATTGTATCCTCCTGGAAAACCAGGATTAACTAGACCGTACTGGGGTTGTTGAGGTTGTTGATAAGTGTACCCAGGATACGGTTGATATTGATAAACTGGCTGTTGGAAAGCAGGACCGAATTGGTAGTGTCCCTGGTACGGTTGATAAGTAAATTGTGGTTGACTTGTGACAACCGTACTTAAACCAGGTTGTCCTACAAGCATCTGAACCGTAGTTTGAATGGTGGATCTAGACAGTGGTAAAGATGTCTGAGGAGTAGATACAGATTCAGTAGAAACCGTAGCTATCAATACTCCAGAAGTAGGTGGGGTAGATGGAACAGATGTTGCGGTAGTTGCAGCAGTCATTTGAGATGGAGTACGAGGCGCAGTAGGCCCAGACTGTGAAACTATCGAAGGTACAGAAGTTTGAATATTAGACTGGACTGGTTGCTGGGGTGAACCAGAAACTAAGGGTTGTCTAGTTTGAGATGACAACTATACACCTGGTTGCAACACCTGTTGAATTTGCGATGGATCCCACACTATGTTTGTTCCGGGGTATTGACCCATAATAGGTTGAGAATATTGAGGACCATAACTGGATTGAGGGTAGGTTGGATAGTTGAAAGGTACATTTCCCGTCCCTTAAACATAAGATTGACCTTGGGGTGGTTGGAAACCTTGGTTCGAGTACTGACCTTGGGGTAGATATCCCTGAGGCACGTACTGATACCGGGGTTGACCTTGAGGTATAAATTGATACTGGGGTTGACCTTGGAGTACATATTGAGTCTGGGGTTGACCTTGAGGAATGTATTATACCGTAGGTACGTACTGTCCTTGAGGTTGCCCCCCAGATGCAAATTGTGTACCTTGAGGTTGTTCCCCAGGTGTTAAATGAGGCTGCCCCCAGGCGATAACTGGCCACCTTGAGGTTGAGAATTGGGAATAGAACCTGACATCATAAGAATGTCTTCTACGCTCAACGGCTTTGCGCCATTGCTTCCAGTGAATAACCCTTGTTCAATGGGTTGAGGAGATGCTCCCAAAAAAGTACCAGAAAGTGACTGATACCCAGCGGGAACAAAAGGACCGCCGTACAAAAAATATTTAGGCGATTGAGTAAACATGGACGACTGACCTGACATATTTACGGGAGTATAAAAACCTCTAGGATGATAAGGAGTACGAGGTGGTGAAAAATTTAACACTGAATTTTCCAAATAATTAGTCAAAGAAAGATACCAAGTAGTACTTCTAGGTGGACTGTAAAAAATTGATTCCCGCTCCCTTAGATCAATAACAGGTTGATTTTCAGGGATATGGATGCCTACTTCTTCTTTCGGATCAAGTTCTTCAATAGCTATCAAACCAGAAGGAAGATTTTCGGTGATTACTCTTTCTACCCTAGGTGAATTAGGACCACTAGAAGTTGGAGAGACAAACCCCGATGTTGGAGTAACAGGTCCAGATATCTCAGGTTCTTCACCTATATCACTAGTAGATGAAAAGCTACCAGCAAGTTCGAAAACTGAAATAGATTCAGGATTATAACCTGTTTCTAGAGTTTGGTAATCAGGATGTACAACCAATGAAGACTCTCCTTCTTCAGGTGAACCAACTTTACTGCCACTAGGAGTTACGAGGACTTTCAAGCCTTCAAGATGGCTCGGGACTTCTTCAGGAGGTTGGCCCCGAAGTCTACGAGACTTCCTCAGTAAATCAGCCACGGTTACAAACTCAGGAGACTGGCCTCGAAGTCTACGGGACTGTCTTGGTAATTCAGCCACAGTTAAAAACTTTTAACTACTTCACACGCAAACAAAGTAAAATCTCAATGAAAAACACCTAAAGCCTCTAAAGAACCAAACAAATTTGAATCACACGCCTAAAGAATCTAGAGATCAAAACACACACAAACAGTAACTTTCCGGACCGAAAACACTAGTTGGTGATGAAATCCAACGTCGCAGAATTCAGTACAGAAATGGCGGTTGGAACAGTTACCCCGGCAACCTGCTTAATGAATAGACTGGACCAAGTTCCTCCACTTAACCGTCTCGAGTGAAGTGAACCCCCCAGAAAATCCAAGTGAGTCTAGCCGACGTCTGCTCCAGGTACAGTGGGATCTTCCCACCACTGTCACCTTAGGAAGAATCCTAAAGAATATGGCCACTAAGGTTACCAACTGAGACAAATACACCTGGGGGAACAGTCTACGATCCGATACGCACGCAAGGGCAGAGTAGCAAGCTCAATCCCCTTGAAGGCTCCTTGACATAATCCAAGGTTTACCAACAAGTGACCCCAGGCTCCTCGACAATGGTTAATCCGAGGTTTACCATTTTTAATACGTGAATATCTGGCGTCTTTCCCAATGAGGAAGGATTGATTCCCACACTGGTTCGGACACAATCTCGTGCTTCTCCTTTAAGAGGAGCTTTCCCAGAGCATAAATGCAACAATTGGATTTCTTCCTACCACAAGATACAACTACTTGTTTGTTTTTACTGTCTTGGAGAGTTAATTACTCTCCTACTCCAAGACACTAGCCTAAGCTAAGTTGGTGTATCAGAGCCCTAGAAATAAAATGTTACTAGGTGGATTTTACTTTAAGCGTTAATTTTAGTGGTTGTTGTTTAAGTCAAGAGGTGGCGGAGATGAAACTCGTGGTGTAAAGACTCGACTCGAAATCACTAAAAAGATGCACCTAGGATGATTTAAACAATCTTTTCTCTTCGATGAACTTCTAAACTTAAGAAAGAGTTTGAGAAATGCAACTACTTTGTAAACACAAATCTTTCTCAATTAAACAAATTAAAAGAAGAGCTTTTCCTTTCCAAAGCACTCAAAACGAGACAACTAGCTATTTCACACAAATTTCCCTTTTCTTTTCAAAGCAAACAATCACTACAAAAGACAAACTTTTCCAAAAGAGATTTTGTTTTTTATATTTTGTAAAAAAGACACTCAAAACTAATGAAAATGACTAACTTTGAAAGCTACAAACTATAAAAAGCTACTTGAAGTTAAAGCCTACTAAAAGTCTTTTTGAGGATGTTTTACTTAGCTAAATGTGAGCTAAGGACTAATGTATGCAGAATCACAATTAGTCAAAAAACAACCAATCTTTCGTTTTCTTTTTGTAAAAATGAAAATTCCAAACTTTCAACTACAAGCTTTTCGAAATTTTGAAATGAGAAAACTCAAAGCGAATTCCTCAACAAGGGGAGATTTCATAAATGGTCAGACTCACAAGAAGACCAGTAGACACCAAGGTAATCTGAGGTCCCTAGGGCTTCTAAGCTCAGAGCCACTACACAACCAAAACGAAAAACAAACCCAACAAGCTAGGAATTCCACCTAAAACCCTAATGCTAATGAAATTAAATCAAGGAAAGTTTTTGACAGGGAACAAGCAGGTCTGGGCAATGGCTAAGACTTATAAACAAATTCTAAATTGATAAAAAAGAGGAAAATTTGAAATTCTTCAAATTTTTGACAGGGTACGCAGGCAACCTGTTTACACAGGTGCGTCTACGCTCTGTGCACAAAGCAAAAGTGCGTACAAGTACGCATTGTACTTAACTCAGAGGGTGCGTACCTCTCCCAAAACTATAAAAAATGAAAACTAACTCAAAATTAACTAAATTCACCCAATCCCACAACCATCAAGTCAAAAATAGAAATAGAAAATACAGTTTCTCAAGTCAAAGTATAGACAAAGAAAACAATCAAGTCCCCAGCGGAGTCGCCATTCTGTCGCACGGAATGGGTCGATCTTGCGGACAAGATAGACCTTCCTAGAATCTAAAGAAGACCTAACGACAAGCAAACCAACCAGACACTATCTTTGTCTAAATATGCTTCAATAAACAATAGCAAATAAAGGTTTCTAGGGCCTACCTTTGGTCCAACGCAAGCTTGTGGATGCCCTCACTCTTTTGATCCAAATGAGCTCCTCTTCGCGAATCTGCAAACACAAACAAGGCAAACAAATTAAATAGCACCTGAAAAACCAATTGAAAAACTAATTGCATGAAACATATTTAACATGAAAGTCAAGGAGTCCATGAAACAAATAACATAAGATACTTGTTGAGAAAAATGAGTTTGATTGTATTAATTCAAAAGAAGAAGAACTTTACAACCTTTGCCTTGACGCTGTACAAGCTCCTCCCAGGGTCCAACAAGATGTCTCCTCTACTTTGACAAGCTTCACTCACTCTCCAATGGAACCAAGAGGTATGTGATCTCTCCTCTCAAGCTCAACCAAAGAGTCTCAATTTCACCAGCATTTACCCTCAAAATGTTCAGCTTTTAACCTCCCTAGTCCTCACCCCAATGCCTGTATTTATAGTGCAATGGAGGGAAGTTACTAGGTCCTCCTTCAAAGGGATAAAGCCCTCCTTCAAAGGGATAGCTCCTTTAGTCAAGGATTAGCTCCTTCTCTTTTGGGATGCATGAACCACCTCAGAGCGAACAATCCACGTCAAAATTCCTTCTAGAAAACTCTAGAATTAACCCAAAGTGAGTTTTTTAAGATAAAAATTGCGCCTTTTGACTTTCACAGGGGTCCGCACCTGCACCATTAGGAACAGAGCGGGTAGGTACGTAGCTCTTGTACACAGAAGGTGCGGGACCACAGGTGACCATGAGAGAAAGTGCGAAACCAGAGTTACATTGATTTTTTATGTCTTTCTCCCACTTCCAAAGCTTGATTTGAAGAGCTGAGGTTCTAGACTTGCTTAGGGGGACAGTACAAGTGATGATAGACCCATACCGACTGCAAATAATCATGGTGATAATATTTTTGTGTAACAAGGAGCAAGCAATATTGTCACAGCAAGCAAACCAAGAACTGAGCCTTGACTAACACTGAACAACCCAAACTAGGAATAACAAGATTGTTATCCCTAGTGGAGTCGCCAATTCTATTACAAGAATAAGTAGCCTAAGTCTTTGGGTTAGAACCCCAACAGAGAAAGAGTAATCTACAGCAAGAAACACGCATACAACTCAGGCAACATGCTTAAATAAACAAACTATATATGCATGAACATACTCAGATGTCCTTCATTTGGGTAGTTCCAACTGGGTTCAAACCCTCTGCAACTCCTGATGATCTTCGAATCTGCAAATCAACCAATCCGAACATACATAGCAGC
The DNA here is from genome assembly GCA_031772625.1 of Pinus tabuliformis. Taxonomy (NCBI): domain Eukaryota; kingdom Viridiplantae; phylum Streptophyta; class Pinopsida; order Pinales; family Pinaceae; genus Pinus; species Pinus tabuliformis. The sequence continues at coordinate 1,190,679,506 of CM062811.1, read as the reverse complement.
ATATAGATAAAGCATTTTAATGAAATCAACTTTATATCATATAAGTAAGATGAATAGTTATACATCGAAATGACATTCATACATGAGTTACAACAACATCTGATGCATAAACAAGGTCAATCTCAGGAACAAGACAACGTTTCTTTTCATTATAGAAAACTATAATAAACATGGAAAGAGTTCACCCGAGTCATCTTCTTCTGGCTCTAAGAGGAACTATCCTCCAAGTTTGTCCAGTCCCAGTCTTCAACAGCCTCCTTCCATAACCAATACCATGATATCTCAAGCAAGTGGGAGAATGTCAACACTCAAGGAAACAAGGGTTTCTTGAACTTGGGGAAGTGCTTGAAGCACAAGGATACTTCAGACTTGGTCAGGGGATAATCTCAGTATAGTAATTCTATCTCTTCTCTCCTCCTTAAGGCCTTCCCATAGAAGTCTATTTATACTTCTCCCAATTAGTTTTTTAGCTAGGAAACAGTTGGGCCACGGCACTAGGAGTTAATCAATAGGTAAAACTCGTGAACTCCACCCATAGTTAAGGAAATTTAATTTTTTTAAGTGTTTTAACACATATACGTGGGTTGGGTATTGACTAACCTGCGTGTACATGCTTTTATCACAGGGCAAAGTAGCGTACAGGGAGACTGTTTTTAAAAAACAAGTCTGGAAGGAGGGGTGCCCTAGGCCATAAACCAAGCATTACCAAGGGTGATATTTGGAGAGTGTCTCATACTGAATTTTTGATCATTCCACTGTCATGCCAAAATACTCCACTAATGGTTGTCTTTTTCTCAGAAAATCAAATTTTCCCTCATGAGGTACATTCGCTGACCCATCTCCCCAATTATGTTATATTTAGAGTCAAAGCAGTTATGTTTCCATAAATTTCCCAAAAGTATAGTTTCAAGTGTAAATCAGCAAAATGAGGAAGAACAATAAACAAAGGGTGAGTCATATTGTATAAAAATTTTCTTTCACTGATGTAATTTTCATCTCAAAAACATGTTTTTGAGATGAAAACAAAGTATTTTAGTTTATTTATATTTTTTGATGTAATTCAAGTCATTTCATGTAATAAGTGTTCCCATAAGCTGCCCAAGCATTTCTCCTTGTTGCAAGTAATGAAAGCCATTGAAGAAATCAGTTCAATACAAGCATCATCCACCTAAAAAGAGACAAAGAAGGAAAAGTATTAAACATAGATTTGGAGGAAAGTAAAAGTTCCAAAAAACATTATAAAGTGGGTTTTTTTAAAGAAAAATAAAAATCACCCTCTATATAAGATTTCAAAATCCTTTTTCAAATTCATCATATTCATTTAACAAAGAGAAAGAAGAGAGTTGAAGCCAATTGGTGGTTGAGAAAAGAGGAAGCACTGCGCATAGAGTAGGAGGTGCTGTGCATAGGGTAGATTGTGGAGGAGCTGCGCATAGAGGAGGGAGCGCTGTGCATACAGACAAAGAGCTTCCTGTTTTCTAGTGCATGAGGCACATAGCGTTGCGCACCTGTTGCTGTGCATAGAGACCATCTAAATCGCTCCTAGAGGCTCTAAACAAGTGTACATTTATGGTTTTTTTGTTTGCTATTTAAATTTTCAAACCCTAGGTTGCCTAAAAAATTATGACCAAAAGGAAAGTTATATTTTAGGAAATGTTGGCAATACTACATGCACTTAAGAAAGACCCTACCTTATGTTGGATCATGATAATCTTAAATATTAGAACAAAGATTATATTCAGAAGAGCAACTGGGTATGTTGGGTTATGACATTGAAATCATCTACAAAATCATTTCTCAAGAAAGGATGAGGATGTGGAAGCATTGCTTTGGTATAAACAAAGCAAGAATGGAAGAATGACGAAGAAGTGTGGGCACTCATTCAAAAGCTACAACAGATCCCAGTACATCTGATACATTTAGGAAAAATGATTCTTTATGGTACAAAGATCATTTGTACCCATTTAAGAATTCCCAACTCAAACAAAATATTCTTAGGACACCTCTCCCTTAGAGGGCACTCAGGATTTTTAAAAATACACAGTATTTTGTCACACCTCAACCTCCTGCACTTCCCTATGACATGAAGTTCGAAACATGTAGTGTACTCATTCATATATGCAACTCAGATCCTCCCTAAGACATTGATTGGAAAATGTCTTGAGATTCCCTGGAAGGAAATATTAATAGAAAACTCTTATGAGACTGCGATTCATCTGTTGTTTTCTCACGAACATGTGTTTATGTATTTGATGAAAAATTCAATTTTCCCATTTAGAAGCTTCCAGAGCGACGAGCTAGAGGTTGTTTGGATGAGGTCAAGTTCTCTCAACTTGGCCTTTTGATCCCTATGCTACTTCCTTAAGTAGAGTTACTTTTGCCTATATATTCAATATGTTATTTTGCTAATATTTGCATGTCTTTGCTTGTAGATTGGACTTGTTGAGAATGACATTAAGGCATGCTTCCTCCTTTATTCAAGAAAATCATTTTCCAATTGTAATTTGTCTTGCTCCTTGACCCTTGAATTTTCATTTGCAAAATGTCAAGAATATTCCAATTGTAATTTGTCCTTGAATTAAAATTCGAATTTAGTCTCACCAACTGCTTGGAAAACAATTAATTAATTCATCATGAGTTAATTAGTTGGAGAAATTCAAGCTAGAAGTCTTTGTGAAGTCATGCAACAGTTATCCCTTAAATTAAGGAAGTTATCCCTTAATTAAGGAGATAAGGATGAGTTGAATTTGAGTTGTAATTAGTTAGCTCAATTAACTAAGTTAAGTCCAGTTAAATTAGTTCCAAACAGTTTGAGGAACTAATTGTGAGTTTAGTCAGTTAATGCATGCATGCATGAAACTAGTGTACTCTAGATAACTGAATATTCTCTCATAAATAACTCATGCATGTCAGTTCATACAAAGACCCAGTTGAGATTAAAGGCATGGACAGTGTACTATCAATTGCAAGAATTTTCCTATAAGAAAATCTCTTGCATGCAGAAGGAATTCATTCCTTGAGATTTATGTAGTTTTACAGTGTTTTGGAGCAGTGTGTGAGATCAGTGTCACACAAGGTTACAGCTGGAACACCCAGGGAAAACAACGCAAGGAAATAGGAGGCTTGGAGGGAAGAGGAGAAGGCATATGAGTAGTCTATTCTGTCTATGAGCAGTGTGAGGGATTGTACTGAGAGCTGGATAACTGTGAGAGCTAAAGTTGTGTGTAATCCTGAGATATTTCCACTTGTATGATAATACAGATAGTGGGGTTTTAACTGAGGCTTTCCCTAGAGTATTCTTCTGTGTTTCATGTGTATTGATTCTTCTTCTCTGTTATATGTGTTCTGCTTGATCTTGCTCAAATTGATTTAGCTTCCGCAAGTTTGATTGTAGAAGTAGATTAAGTATTTTGCTTTAGTTATATTGCATAATCAGGTTAATCTATAGTGAGAATTTCTACATGGTATCATAGAAAAGGTGATCAGAGATGTGAATAATATACTGAGAAGGGAAATTTGAAGTTTGAAGTTCTTGGTTGTAGGTACAAAATCAAATTCTTATCACACCTCAAAGTTCACCAATGGCATTCAATGGCTTGAGACTCGAGTATGCTCTGGATGGCAGCTCGAATTACATAGCATGGAAGGATTGCATGAAAGCGGTATTAGAAGACAATGGTTTGAAGGATTTCATTGATCAAGAAATCCCCAAGTTAGCTACAGCTAATGCATAAGAATTGGCTCGATGGAAGAACTGTGTGGCAAAGGCAAGAAGGATTCTTCTGGAGGGAGTTCAAGACCATATTGGCTCGAGTTTCCATGGGAAGGAGACTCCGTTTTCAATGTGGAAGACATTGAAGGACCTATATCAGAACAATAGCGACCAGAGGAAACTGGCGCTTAAGGATAAGCTTCAGAAATCAAGATGGAGAAGAGAGATTCTATTTCTACATATTCGAACAAGCTCACCACCTACAGAGATGAGCTTGGTAGTGTGAGAATAACGACATCCAATGATGATATGGTGAGCCTTGCTCTCCTCGGTCTTCCAAAGAGATGGAATAACTACCAGGACTCTATGAATGGAAGAGAGAAACTTCCAGATTGGGAAAAACTGTGGTCAGATCTGATGCAGGAGGAGATCAGGAGGAGCACAAGAGATGGTTTTTCATCTAGGCATGATGATGAAGAAAATATGGCCTTAGCAAGTAAGGCAAGGAAAGGGAAAGGGAAGGCTTCCCATTCCAAATAGAATTCTTCTCATGGAGGGAAGAAGATTGAAAAATCTAAAGTGAGATTCTTTAATTGTCAAGAGGTGGGTCATTATGCAACTAATTGTCCATTGAAGAAATCCAAGAAGGGATCCTTGAAAGGATAAGAAGGTGAGGCATTAGCCTCTCAATTCGAATTGGATTTTACCCTCATTGCATGCATGGTTTCATCGATGGTGGGTTGTGTTTGGTATCTTGACAGTGGAGCCTCATTCCACATGACTGGTGATAAAAGTTTATTCAGTACCTTGGAGGAGAAAGACCTCAAGATGCGCATAGAGATGGGTGATGACGGGAAGTACTGTGTTTAAGGAGAAGGCATGATTACTTTTCAGAGGGAGCATGGAGCTCCTCTCTCCTTGAGTGATGTAAAGTATGTGCCTGGACTGACGAAGAACTTGGTATCGGTCGTGATGTTGGAAGACAAAGACTACGATGTTGTCTTTAGTAAAGGAAAGGAGTTCCTGAGACACATAGGCATGAGTCAGACCAAGAGGATTGGGATTTGAGTGAAGGATCTCTATAAACTAGAGGTAGATGACTGTGATGCATTGAGTTTGAAAGAAGAATTGGTGCAAAGCCAAGGCATTGGCAAGTTATGGCATAGGTAGTTGGGCCACTTGCATCATGGGGCCTTGAATATAATGCAACGGATCTCTACCGAACTTCCCAAAGGCAAACTTGAGCAAGTAGACACATGCAAAGGTTGTACCTTAGGAAAGTACGCCAAGTCTTCCTTTCATGATCGAGACAGTCGAGCTGAAGCAATCTTAGAGTGAGTTCATACTGATTTGTGTGGACCATTCTCGACAGCATCCACCATGAAGCAAAGGTATTATGTGATTTTCATTGATGATTTTTCTCGTAAAAGCTGGATTTATTTCATGCAGAAGAAGGACCAAACCTTCTCAAAGTTTTGTGATTTCAAAGCCTTGGTTGAGAAAGAGTCGGGGAAGAAGATCAAAGCCTTAAGAAGAGACAATGGTGGAGAGTATGTCTCTCAAGTGTTTAAGGACTTCTGTGCAGTGGAAGGAATTAAATGGGAGTTGACGGCACCTAATAACCCACAACAAAATGGGGTGGCTGAGAGGAAGAACATAATGATTGTGGGGGAAGCTTGGGCGATGCTGCATGATCAAGGCCTACCACTTCATTTGTGGGCTGAGACATGCAACACAACGATCTATTTGCAGAATAGAAGCCCGCATCGCAAACTTGGGATGAAGACACCAAAGGAAGCTTTCTCCATGAAGAGACCAGATGTGGGTCACTTCAGGATCTTTGGCTCATCGGTATATTTCCATGTGACCAAGGATTCCCGGAAGAAACTTGAGCTGACAGCTAAGTTGGGGATACTTGTGGGATACACTGATACACCCCACAACTATCGGGTGTACTTGCCTACCAGTCGGAAGACAGTGGTTCGCAGAGATCTCAAGTTTGATGAGCAAAAGGCCATGCGAGTTTCCCTTGAGAGGGAGCTCCAACTACAGGCTGTGGAGGAACTTTTGGTTCCTAAGGAGGAGGAGCCTCAGACTGATGCGGAGCAGCCGCATGCAGAGGTTCCAGGAGTGGAGACATCCACTCAAGCAGAGTCTTCCAGAGAGGGACGGAAGTGCACAAGAGAAGCTGACAGATTGTTGTCAGATGCGAGAGAGAATGTGGGAGAACCATCTTCTCAGCACAGACAGAGGAGGTCACTTGAGAGGTACACTAGATACATGGCCCTTTTTAGGGAATGTGTTGAGACCGAGCCATCTTCCTTTGAGGAAGCAGTGCAGCAGCCGATTTAGGTTGATGCTATGGTGGAGGAGTATGACTCCATAGTTCGGAATAGTGTTTGGGATGTGGTTCCAAGACTGGAGAACAAGTTAGTTGTGAGTTCCCGTTTGCTTTACAAGGTAAAGCAAGCTGCTGATGGTAGTGTGGAGAAACACAAGGCAATATTTGTTTCCTGTGGTTTCTCACAGGTCGAGGGGATCGACTATGATGAGACTTTTGCTCCTGTAGCAAGGTACTCATCTATCAGATCGATGTTGGCACTATCAACATAGATGGGTTGGAAGATCCATCAAATAGATGTGAATGCTGCATTCCTCAATGGCAAGATTGAGGAAGAGGTGTACATAGAGCAGTCGGGAGATTTTGAGACCTTCGATTGTGAGTTGCATGTGTCTCGACTCAAGAGAGCTTTATACGGGTTGAAGCAAGCACCTCGTGCTTGGTACACCAGGATCGACAACTACTTCACCGGGTTGTGTTTCACAAAGAGTGAAGCGGATGTGAACCTGTACCACATAATGGTAAAAGGAGGACCTTGCAAGAGAATTCGAGATGAAATAAATGGGTCTCATGTACTACTTCCTTGGAATGGAAGTGTGGCAGAAGGATGGGGATTTGTTTGTGTCTTAGGGCAAGTATGCCAATGAGATACTCAGGAGATTCCGCATGGAGAAGTGCAAGCCCATGCAAACTCCTCTAGTAGGTAATTGGAGGAAGGAGGATGCTACTTCAGGAGAAGTAGTAGAAGCTACTGTGTATCGACAACTTGTGGGTTCACTGATGTATTTAGTGAACACATGACCAGATTTGTGCTATGCGGTGAACCAGCTGAGTCAAACTATGGTTCAGCCTACCAAGATGTTTTTGAAGGCAGCTAAGCATGTTTTGAGATACCTCAGAGGCACATCTCAATATGGATTATGGTATAGATGGACAGAGGGAGTGAAGCTACAGGGCTTCACTGATGCAGATTGGGCAGGGAGTCCATCAGATCGGAAGAGCACATCAGGAGGAATTTTCAACCTTGGGTAAACTGCATTTTCTTGGTACAGTAGGAAATAGAGGTCCGTTGCACTCAGCTCAACAGAGGCTGAATACATGGCTGCAACTTAGGCAGCATGTGAGGCCATTTGGATGCGGAAAATTCTAGTTGGCTTGTTTGATCAGAGTATGGATCCAACTGTGATCTATTGTGATAATTAGAGTTGTATCAAACTCTCTGAGAATCCAGTATTTCATGACAAGTCCAAGCACATCGACATTCAGTATCATCATCTCAGAAATTGTGTGGCGAGGAGGATCATGTTGTTGCAGTATATTTCGACCGATGAGCAAGAGGATGACATTTTGACTAAGGCATTGTCAAAGTGTAAATTCGAGTTCCATAGAGACAGGATCGGCATGGCAGATAATCCCTTTCTTGTTGAGAGGGAGTGTTGAAATGTGGCAACAAGAATATTCCAATTTTAATTTGTCCTTGAATTAAAATTAGAATTTAGTCTCACCAACTGCTTGGAAAATAATTAATTAATTCATCTTGAGTTAATTAGTTGGAGAAATTCAAGCTAGAAGTCTTTGTGAAGTCATGCAACAATTATCCCTTAAATTAAGGAAGTTATCCCTTAATTAAGGGGATAAGGATTATTTGTATTTGAGTTGTAATTAGTTATCTAAGTTAACTGAGTTAAGTCTAGTTAAATTAGTTCCAAACAGTTTGAGGAACTAATTGTGAGTTTAGTCAGTTAATGCATGCATGCATGAAACTAGTGTACTCTAGATAACTGAATATTCTCTCATAAATAACTCATGCATGTTAGTTCAGCAAAGACCCAGTTGAGATTAAAGGCAGGGATAGTGTACTATCAGTTGCATAAGGAATTCATTCCTTGATATTTGCGCAGTTTTACAGTGTGTTGGAGTAGTGTGTGAGATCAGTGTCACACAAGGTTACAACTGGAACACCTAGGGAAAACATCGCAAGGAAATAGGAGGCTTGGAGGGCAGAGAAGAAGGCATATGAGTAGTCTATTATGTCTATGAGTAGTGTGAGAGATTGTACTGAGAGCTGGATAGCTATGAGAGCTAAAGTTGTGTGTAATCCTGAGATATTTCCACTTGTATGATAACATAGATAGTGGGGTTTTTAGTTGAGGCTTTCCCCAGAGTATTCTTTTGTGTTTCATGTCTATTGATTCTTCTTCTCTGTTATATGTGTTCTTCTTGGTCTTGCTCAAATTGATTCAGCTTCCGCAAGTTTGATTGTAGAAGTAGTTTAAGTATTTTTCTTTAGTTATATTGCATAATCAGGTTAATCTACAGTGAGAATTTCTACATGTCTTGATCTCTTGTTTAGGTGTATAAATGTTGTGAGAAGTAGGAATGCGCCCATGACATAAGTGATTCAAGGTCTTCAACAAAGGACAATGTGATGGCATTAGACCGAGGTAATCCATCTTCTTCATCTCTCTTTTCAATTGTAACTTAGGAAAGTGTCTAGTAGATTGTCACATAGGTTTCTAGTCCCACTCATTGGGCTAAAGGGATCGTCTTTGTCCGCAGAGAGGATTTACTTAGACAAAAAATGGAGAATCCGTTGGGGAAGCTATGACCCTCTCCATCCATTCCTTCAATCTGATCATTTGACTAGTTTGACCAACCGTCGATTTTGTTAGTGTCAGTATATGCATACTTCCATCAGGGATCAAGAGAGTTGAAGGAGAGAAGGGAGTTGAAGCCAATTGGTGGCTCAGCAAAGAGGAGACGTTGCGCATAGAGCAGGAGGTGCTGCACACAGGGCATATTGTGGAGGTGCTACACATAGAGGAGGGAGCACTATGCATACAGACAGAGCGCTGCACAGAGGGCCTATTTTGCAGTGCATTTTTGCATGGCGCTGTGCATAGAGCTGGAGCATTGCGCACCTGTACAAGGCACTGCACATAGGGCTCACAAACACCAAAACCACCCTATCAACCATCTAAATCACTCTTTTTTTATCTAGAGTGTCTAAAAAAGTAAGTACACTCCTTTCATGATTTTGAATTTTGTTTTCCATTTAAATTTTCAAACCCTAGGTTGCCTAAAAAACCCTCCCTTATTTTTGAGCCACAGAAGCAGTCTTGGGAGAATCAGTTTTTGAGGGGTCAAATCAACTCCAAATGGGAAAATAGAGGCAAATTCGGAAAGTAGATAGGACATGATTTCCAATGAGCTATCATGAGCTCAAATTGGACACCGGGAAGACCTCCAAAATGGTCATGCAAAAAGCTCTTCGCATAGAGCTTGGGAGCTGCGCATAGGAAAATTTTATGCTGAATGTTCACTTCACTGTGCCATGACTGTAATTTTGAGTTTTCTCTCATGGATGATGTTTTTACTAATGTAAATGGTAACTAGGCATGTAAATAGGATGGATAGTAGTTGCTTGAAGGTAGATTCATTAGACCAAAAGTTATCTTGAGGACAAATGAATCAGTTTCCTCCCTTTTAGAGGCAAGTTGTTAGGTTGCCTAGATTCCAGTTTCTTGTTCAGTTTTTGATGGATTAGTTCCTCATTCTAAGTATTCGACCCCTGAGGATGAGAGGAGGTTGAATCAATGTATATATCTTCTACTTATTTCTCAATGTAAAGGGTTGGACTCATCTGGATGCTTATGCTTTGAGTAGACATCATTTTGTATCAGTTTTAGCAGGAGATTAATGAAAAATTGCATCTATTTCTTTGGGATCCATGTGGTATGATGTTCAATTCAGTTTTCTCTATTGTGATCATATGTTAAAATGCTTTTTGTACTTCATCAATCATTTCATTGATTTAAGGTGGATGTTTTCAAGTTGATAGGCATAACCCATAATATTTATGCTATGTTTTGGGAAAATATTCAGAGTCTATGTTTTCTTCAGTTTAGGAAGAACCCATGTTGCTTACATGCTCTTTCTAGCTCCTCACCTGTCTTTGAATCACAGCACCCATCAAACCCTAGAGTGTTGAGCCTTTTGCCTACCTTGCCCCATTGAACAACCTACAATTTTTACCTAATTTCCTTGCCCTAACTGTTTGGCTCCTCCTGATCTAGCAAAACCCTTCAAAATAAAATCAAACCTTGTGCTACTATACCTAGCCTAATATCATTTTCTTGATCCAGTCATCTCGGCTGAGATCCTTATGGAGAGAGCCCTCTTCTGGCCTAGTAGGGCTAGCTACTTGGCTAAGCGTGGTTTGTGGTTACCCTGGCATTGCCTTCCTTCAGCCTAAGGTTCAATCCAGGTGATAACAGATTTCTTGACTTGTGTGCATCAGTTTGGGTTTATACCATCATTGATTACTGCCTTAGAGTGCTAAGTTTGGATTGTTTCTTGGAATAATTCTTGTTTTTTAACATATTCCTCGACCCATTTGGGTTTAGCTCTAACAGTTGTGATGGCATCATGAGTTTTTACCTACATAGTCATGATGGAAAAACATTTCTTCATTGTTTGGTCGTGCTGAAATCATCACTACTTTTTCTATACAAATTAGTGATGATGACGCGTACCATCGCGGGTTTGGCTATGCAAAGTAGCGATGATAACCTAATCATCACAGGTTTGGGTATATGAAGTAGCAATGATCCTTGAATGTGAGAATTTTTAAGGTCTATTCCTTAGAATCCAGTGTCTTGGCCCCTAAGGTATTTTCCTATCATGTATGCTTGGATTTGTCAGATTTTGATTGATTGTCTTGGTTAATTTTCAAAATTTGTCTCATTGGCCTTGAAGTGAAATCTGATTGAGTTCTAGGGTTTCTAGTCAATTGGTCATCACTCACTGCTTGTTGGTGTCATTGAAATGTTTTTTTTGCTGATTGATTGATTGTTGTTTTCTATGGAAATCATTGAAAACATCGTTTTGCATTTGTTTTAGCTTGTATTTCGAAATTCACTTTTCATGAAAATGAATTAGATTAGTTGCATTGAAAATTTATTTTTTGAGGTTCATCATTGAAAATAGATCACATTTTTCAGTGATTGAGAGCTAAAAACTATATTGGGTGCATCAAATCATTCAAAATGAAAAGAAAAGCATAATTCATATAAATGCATCTTAGTAAAGTCAAAATTGTTTTTCTTTCGAAAATTTTTCATTTTGGATAGTGAAAAGGCATAATCATTTTTACTTTTGGCATTGCATTTGGAAGATGAAAGTGAAAGTTAGTGGAAAGCATGATGCATTATTGATTGAAATTTTTTCCCTTGATTAGTCTAGCTTTAATTGAAATGAAAATTTTTCCTTTTCTCATATAGTTGCATCATAGGTGTTCAGGTGACATCATTTTGAGCCTTAAAACCAAAACTTAATTGAAGATAAACAATTAAAATTTACCCCAATTAACATAAGGAGCATTTGGAACTTAATGCAAATATCTAGAGGTCTAGGACAAAGATGTGTTCCGACATCTATAAAACTCAGCAGCTATCGTTCACAATACTCTTGCATTAGACAACACTAGCACTGACTTGTGCTCCCCGTATCGTTGAGTATATAAAGGGAGACCCTCATCGGCTGCAAACCTTTATCCATAGGAAGCTGAGTCTGTCGCCTTGTAAACGTGATATAATGAAAACAAAATTCAGGAGATTTTCTACAAGTACATCAATTCCTTAGTATATTTATTTTCTTAGGTATATATTGTAGTTCACAGTTACTTGGTAATCCCTTTTGCCTAGAGTATCATGATTAGTCATTTCAATATTTTCTGACTCTTTAAAATTGAAAAGATCATCGAGTAGTTATCCTGTCAAGCTCGCTAAACCAACGACAGAGACTAGAGTCACCTTTTTGTCCTTTTCTCGGCTCTTAAAACATGAAAAGTCAAAGTTTTGTGTCAAATTATAAAATTAATTGACCGTGGAACAAGATCCTTCTTGTGGAAATACTCCTTAGTAGATCTTAGGTTGGTAACAATGGAAACATTTCCTGATTCTACTAGTCAAGGAAACCCCTCTGATGGGAATCCTAGTCCTTTTCCTTCTTTTGGAAATGTTGGTGCTCCTTATATGGTAATGTTATCCCTTCCTCGATTGATCATTGGTCTGCCAGTTTGGTTGTTTTCAACCTCGGTGGTTCCGAGTGTCCAAACTACTTTTCAACCGAGTTCTCCTCCACGTGAACAACATGAACCTCATGTTGATCCTAAAGTTGACCCCTTGTCTTCTTCGCCTATTTCTTCACCCTATTCTTCCTCTTTTCCTGGAGAAAGTCTGGATTCTAGTAATCAAGAAGCTAAGAAGAAGAGGAAGAGGCCGAAGAATAAGAAGCAAAATAAGCAAGGGGGCAACCAAGCTACCATTGCTATGGATGAAACCAATGAAGAAAAATCTTCTAACGAGCCCTGGAAAGTAAAATTCCCTTGCATGTTATGTAAGGGTGACCACCTTCTTCAGAATTGTCCTGGTATTCCCAAGGTGTTAGAAGTGTGGTCCACAAGTTCACATCGACCTTTGTCATCAGCCTCCGGTGATCATGCTGGTGATAAAACTTCAACTACTAAAGATCATGGGAAAAAGGGAAAAGTCAAATTTCCTTGTAAGTTGTGTGAAGGTAATCATCCCATTCACCTTTTTCCTCTTATGGATGAAGCTTCCAAAGAGTTGGAAAACCTTACAGTTTCTCAACCTCATCTTCCAACTAGGTATTGAAAGCTTTCCCCTGATCCTTTGCTAGTTGATCAAGTGATTGATCAAAAGCCATCTTTGGTGAACCCTGCTTTCTCTGAAAGTGAGTCTCGTGAGTTCATTCTTGACCAACCATTGGTCTAGAAAATGGTAGACTTGGTTCTGCCTTCAGTTAATTGTACCTTTCAGGTAGAGAGTGAATCTCATACTGCTCAGGTTCTTCTGGTTTCTTCAGTTTTGAATGAACTGGAGGGAAATCGTCTTGTTCCTGAGGTGCATGAGAGTAGTTATGATGTTCCCATAGAGCAAGAGGGCAGTTCTCATGTTCCTACGACACCCCCTCTAAGTAGTTTAGTCACGTATTTTGATTGGAGTCGACTGGAAGGATATCACCTTCTGTCTTATGTGCCTTTCCAGATTAAAATACAGGCTTACCATATGTATGTACCTTGCACACTCATAGACAAGGGTGAATTTGTTAGCATCCTATCCTCAACTACTTGGCAAGCTTTAGGTTCTCATCAGCTTGTCCCCATCACCCAAAATCTATTAGCTTTTAATAGAGGAACCAGTCAACCATTAGGGATCCTTCCTAAGTTACCTATTACTTTGGGAGGAAATGTTGTCTATATAGACGTGATGGTTGTCCAAGGCCCTTTAGATTTTAATCTACTCCTTGGTCGTGACTATGTTTATATCATTGGAGCTCTTGTCTTTTCCCTCTTTCAAGTGATGTGTTTCCTGCATGAAGGAAGCATTGTGATCATTGATCAACTTACATTCATTGGTCCTGAATCAACTCCCCATCAACTATCACCCCTAAATGGTTCTCATGTACAAGCGGTATCACCCCCGCCATGGGTTAATTATGTGGCCACTTGTTCCATACCCACATCTACTGATGATCTAGTAGGTGATATAGTACGCCGTGTACTAGGGGCATTGGAGCCCGATCTTTCCGCTGGATCCTTGGACATGTTTTCATTCCAGAGTGTTGTTCTCCCATCTGATGAAAACCTCTTGGAATCCATGGCCTGTTTTGGTTTGTGATTAAGGGATATGGATCAGAGTTCCTTGTCTCATGTCAAGCTCATTAAAAAATGAAACAAGGGATATGAGGATAGTTCTTTTACTATGTCAACCTCGTTAAAAAATGAAATAGGTATCCATGAGAAGAGTTCTTTTACTTGAGTCAAGCTTGGTAAAAAATGAAACAAAGTGTCATGATCATGGTTCTTTTCCTGTGTCAAGCTCATTAAAAAATGAAACAAATCCCCTTCCAGTTCGAGTCTTTAATCAGATCTCGTAAAATCCCAGTCGAGTCTTTCACTTGATCTCGTAAATAAAACTTCATTCCATCCACCTGTTAGTATCTAGTAGTCTACTGAGGTGAATGAAATGAAGCTTGGGGGGCATGTAACCTCATATTGAGTCATTATGTTGGGGGCATGCAAACTTATCTCAAGCCTATTTTATCTTTGTTTCAAGCTTGTGTAAAAATGAAACCAAATCCAAGCATAGTTTGCTTCCGTTTCAAGCTTGTGTAAAAATGAAACCAAGCATAGTTTTTTTCCATGTTTCAAGTTTGTGAAAAAAAAATGAAACCATATTCAAGTATACTCAAGCATAGTTTCTCATGTTTCAAGCTTGTGTAAAAATGAAACCATTCCTATTTTACATCTCGTGATTGCCATTTTTATCAGCCGATTTTTTCCAGATGAGCCTTGGTTCTTTCATTCCATTGTCACCATCTCTTTGGCTGATCATATGCTTTCACTTGGTTGTTTTACCCTTGCCCGAGGAACATATGCGATGAGTGGTCTTATTAGCCAACCTCTTGACCATTACGTGTTTTGAGTAGTTCCATCATTACAGAAACTAGTTGTTATTCTTTTATACCACTCGTTCCTCCAGGAGGAGTCATATTTCAACTCTTTTCTGACTCTTGGAATATGAAAAGATTATTGAGCACTTGTCATTTCGAAATCATAAAAGTAAATGAAATGACGTATACTCAGTATAAGTTTAACCCTTTTCCGGACTGAGATAGACTATTGTACAAAAAAGGAACACCTTAGTTGAAAATGGCTAGGAGGTTCTCTCGAATATTGTTTTCTACCTTTTAGGATTCAAGAGACAAATTACGAAAAGGGCTATGATGGAGTTTTCTTTTTCTTCTCTTTTTCAAACTCTCTAAATATGAAAAAGATATTGAGTTATTCTTACGTCGGGCTCGTTAAAATTTAAATGGCGAAAGACTTGTCACCATGACAAGATCGATTTTCTCCTTCCTAGGACTCATAAAACTTACTAGGATGGATTCATCTGAAGGATGAACTTATATGACAAGCATATGGTATCTTCTTCAAGCTTGTGTAAAAATAAAGAGGTACTCGTTAGAAATAGTGGGGAAAAAGTGAAAGTGAAACATCTCTTATATAGGCATCATGTCGCTCTTAAACATGACACTCATCAGTTTCTCATGTCGAGTTTGGGATATCCTCGCTCAATCACTTGTATTTCTGGGTATGGGTGATCCATTTTTCCTCTAATCTGACTATTCCACTTTTTCATTATGACTCTTGGTCCTATGTTGAGTCAAATGTTGCCACACTTCGGAGTCGTGTCGCCAATATGTTCAGGAGAAGTCCTATTTGCAGTCTATTACCTATACATTATCTGACTTTTTGATACAATATTGGATCCTAGTCATTTGATTCCACTTTATTCCTTGTTTCATGTTGATGATAGGGGAATCATTATGGCCCTTCTTCGACGGGTCACTTCCTGTCAACTTCAACTCATTATCCAGGAAGATGACTAAGAAATTCCTTTTCAGTACCTTAGAGCTTCCATGCCTTAATGGCAAGTTCTTCGCATCTGATGATAGGTTACCATCATTGGCCTTCGATTGGTTGATTTCACGAGTGTTCGACTTCATCTTCATTATCAAATTCATGGATTGTACTATTGTACCTTGAGAGCCATTGTCATTATTGGTGATTTCTCTCGTTCCTGTTAACGGTCCACATCATTGGCTGGTAGTGAGGCAGTTTTCTAGCATGTTCAACTTCAACACATTCATTCGCATGTTAGAATTTGTACTTTGATTGGGTTGGGATGGAGCGCAAGTCCCTGAGTCTTATCTGATATGACTCCAGCTGTGTGGAGTTATGTGTTTTTAATGATTGTACACATGTTTTTGCTATACAGATGGTTGTGACCATACAGTGGGACTTTACATTTATGATGATCCTTATATGTTGGATGGTTGCATCCATACCTAGGATCTTAGATTTACAGATTCTCCTTCTCATTTGGATGGTTGCACCCATGCTATGGATCCTTTCATATAGTCCTTATTATCTAGATGGTTACATCCATATCGTGGATTCATATTTTGATGTTGGATATGTATATGTATATATGTCATTGATTTCCAGGTCTCCTGACAGTGTTTTTCCTCATCCTTGCAAAAGCCTGTAAAGCATCTTAGCCATCACTCCCTGTTCTACCTTCATGCTTTAGGGGGCATATGTTACACAATATTTTGTCACACCTCTTTCACTTCCTTGTGACACACCCCGAAGTGCCCAAAACATGAACATTATGTTGTGTACTCATTCATATATGTAGCTCTGATCCTCCCTAAGACATTGATTGGAAAATGCCCCAAGCTTCCCCTGAGGGAAATAACTCTTTAACCCTAATTTGAGAAGTATCACTATCATGAGACTAAAAACCGTGATGGTCACCTTTTGTATTATACTGGACCCGCAATGACATTGCTCTATTTACTTGTATACCTACGATGATCCCAAAAAGGCAATTTTTCCAAAAAAGATGAGAAGCTTCGTGATCTAGAAGCTTCCAGAGTGACGAGCTGGAGGTTGTTTGGCATGGATGAGGTCAAGTTCTCTCAACTTGAACTTTTGGTCTTATCCCTTTGAGCTACCTCCTTGAGATGAGGGCCTACTCATATCTTTGGAGATATCCTAACTCCCTTTCCCTACCTATGTATTCATCGTCTCCCATTCCCAAATGGTTGGTCTATGTCTATTTGCACCCTTATGCTAAGATTGTGCCTATATGATACTCATTTGGCTTGGAGAAGGAGTGCTTGGAGAGCTTAGCTTGGACTTGGATATTCATTCAAGGAGAGCCTATTGACATTAAGGCTTGGTTGTATGCTTCCTCCTTTATTCTATTAATATACAACTGCTGGTTCATTTTCCACAAATGTGTATGTTTATGTATCATTCGTCTTAACACTCCTTGATATATTAAGTAGGTTACTTTTGAATATGTTATTTGCATATGCATGTCTCGTTGTGTCTTTATCTTGTGTAGGTGTATAAATGCTGTGAGTAGTAGGAATGAGCCTGTGACACAAGTGATTCAAGGTCTTCAAAAAAGGACAACGTGATAGCATCAGAATGAGGTAAGCCATCTTCTTTGTTTCTCTTTCCAATTGTAACTTAGGAAAGTGTCTAGTAGATTGTCACGTAGGTTGCTAGTCCCACTCATTGGGATAGATGGATCGTTTCTGTCCGCGGAGAGGATTTACCTAGACAACAAACTTACCACATGGTTAAGAAGGAATTTTTGTGGGATGGCCTTAAATCAAATATTCAAAAGTTTGTGGCGAAATGTTTGGTTTTCCAAGAAAATAAAGTTGAAACAATTAAGACCCGAGGTTTATTACAACCTTTATCCATTCCAAGCCAACGTTGGGAGGAGGTTTCAATGGATTTTATCACAGGTTTACTTAAGTCCGAAGGAAAGAGTGTCATCATGGTGGTAGTTGACAGCCTTTCCAAGTATGCATACTTTTGTGCATTATCTCATTCATTTAGAGACAATATAGTTTCTACTGCATTTATGGAAACAATTCAAAAGCTACATGGAAACCCAAAGATTATTGTAAGTGACAAAGATCCCATTTTCACTGGAAATTTTTGGACATAATTATTTTCTTGTTTAGGTACTCAGTTAGCTCATAGATCATCTTATCAACCTCAATTTGATGGGAAAACTGAGATAGTAAAGAAATGTTTGGAAGTATATCTTCATTGCTTTGTATATGATAAACAGACATAATGGGTCAAATGGTTGCCTCTGGATGAATCGTGGTATAACACTTCCTTCCATACTACAGAAAAAATGACCCCATTTATGGCACTTTATGAATATCATCCACCATCCATCACATCATATTTAAGAGAAAATTCTAAGGTTCAAGCAGTGGAAGATCACATTGACCATCAACAACAAGTTCTCCAACTCTTAAAGGATAACCTCACTTTAGCGCATAATAGAATGAAATAACATGCATATCAAAATCACAACAAATGAAGCTTTGATGTAGGTGATTGAGTATTCCTATGGCTACAACCATACAAACAAATGTCCCTCAAGCCAACTAAGAAGGCTAATAAATTATCACCAAAGTATTATGGTCTGTGCAAGGTGTTGCACAAGATTGGTACTATGGCATATAAATTGGAGCTTCCTGCAGCTTCCTGAGTGCACTCAGTTTTCCATGTTTCATGCTTAAAGAAGGTTATAGGTGACAAGCTCTCAGTTCAAAAGATATTTCCAGAACTTGACGAGGAAGGAAAAATAATATTGGAACCTGTAGCAGTAATAGAAACAAGAACTCAACATCTACGAAATCGATCAATTTTGGAGTATCTCATCAAGTGGAAGAACTTACCAGTTGAAGCTTCCACAAGGGAGGATGAGAATTTGATACAGAAGTATCCATAACTATTGAAGTGTTGAAGACAACACTGATCCACGAGGATCTTGTCAATCCAACATAGGCGGAGTCTTCAGTGGTTCAACATCAAAGTGATCGTCAAATGATCATTGGTTGATGAGGTCATGAACTTTATCGTCTTCGCCAGTATTCGTCGTTAGCATTCAGTGTCCAGTATCTTCAACTTCAACAGTGATGTTATAGTTGTCTGGTAATGTCAATGGTTGATACGGTTGTCATGGTGTTTGAAGGATATGGTTTTATACTTGGTTTTTGACATGTGGGTGTCGTCAGTTCCACCAGGGTTTTGGTTGTCAAATGTGGTCATGGTTACCATCTTATGGGTTTGTATGTCACATTGTGACAAGTTTTTGTAAGAGGGTTTTTAAAATCAAAGTGATGTGAGACTAACTCTAACATTGCTAAAACCTATGTTACCAACCTAAACCCATTAACCTAAACCTAGAACCTAATCCATGCAATAAAATGCATTAATCTTAAGTTGTAAACCCTCTTGGGTCATTAAAAAATTACCATACATAACAAAACCATATTAAAAAAACATTACAATGTAAACAATACATAAACTGCAGTCCCTAATCACAGGAGTTAACCGCAGCGAGACCACAATAAGGAGGCATGTGAGTTGATGGGGATAAGCCATCGGGGTCTTCAGAACTGCAGAGTTAATGCAGTTAACCGTAACCGCATGGGGAGATAAACTCAACATGTGAACAATGCTATGGTTAACCACAACGACAGGGTTGAAGTTTGGAAGCCGCATCATGAGCCGAAACCACCGCTATCAGGTCACATGTGTAGATAGGCCGCACCGTAAGCCGAGACCGCTGGGATGATGCCCATGTAGGTGGAAGCCTGTGGTTAGACCTGTTATCACCCCAAGAAACTCTCCTAGGTTGTATATCAGAGATGCTTGGGAACATTACAAACTCTAGAAAAATGTTGGAAAATGGTGGATGAATGAAAGAAATGCTACATATTCAAGCCAGATAACCACTTCTACTATGCTTAACCCCAGACATGGGTGAACACCCCCATAATACAAGGCTTTAGACCACCAATTACTCACATTTTTAAATAAAATGTGATGATGGAGAATACTGATCACACTAGCAGATGTACAGGACCCTTTGATGGCCAGCTGCAACCAGTTAAAAGGTCTGTAAATCTATTTCCTAATGCATAGATAGGATGATAGCTCTCTGGCATTAAAACAATAGAAACTTGCATACGCATTCAATAATACTAACTATATTCTAACATAGAGGTGGGATGACAGCCCCTCTAATGCTAAATATTAAGAGCACATGAAAAATGCATAACAGGCACAACCTGGAACCAAGAAGAAGTGGAAAGTGAACAATTGATAGAAAAAGAAGCTTGCATTAGCTGAAAATGAAGACCAGAAGCTGCAGGTATCATAGTAGTTACAGTCTCCAGAAGTTGAAGTTTACATCAAAATAACATTCATCAACCCTCTTACATTCTGTTTCTGGGTATATATGGAGTTTGTTTACAAAATTTCTCTGCTGCCCTAAGCGTGGAGGGGTCATAACTAGCCACCAACCACATTTACAATCAGATATGGGTCTCTGATACAATTTGATTGTTATAATGGACAAAATGACCTTTCTACTGCTCTGTTGTACTTCACAAACAAGTGAAATGCAGTGTTTTTCAGCTCAGGGTTGTCCTTCTCGTCCTTGGCCGTGCTGCTCTTTGAATGTGGTAGTTGAGGCTTTAATGTGAAGATTACTGGATCACAGTCTCCTTCCTCCTTCAGGTGCACAGGACTGCAAAAAACACGAAAATTGCATGGAAAACGAACTAGGAGCATAGAACAAACACTAATCGTTGGATGGCTTAGATGGACGGTCAAGATCAGAGTATGTGGGCTATCAGAAGGCATATGCGCAGGAAGATTGTGGGCCATTGGATCTCGGGTGGGGATGATCGGACGGTTATCAGAAGTGAGAGCTGCGCGACGGTTAACAAGTGGGAGGATGTACGAGAGAGCACGGTAAGCGGTTTCCTCGCACCGCTCATGGGAGTTGGGTGGTTTTCGTATGCAGAGGAGCGATCGAGTAATAAAGCGCCACGTGGGAGATGTGACGATAGGGAAACAACTTTCCCCGCTGACTAACGGACGTGCAGGTTATCGGAGCGGGAGCAGTGGATATCGTCGGATCCGTGGGAAATGATCGGACGACGGTGGGTGAATACGCACGTGCTTTGAGTGATGTGATAGGTATATGCATGCGGTTATATGAATAACATCATATGGGCTTTGAAATTGAATGAATAAAGGTTTTAACCGAATAAAGGGACTTACATGGGGTTTTATAGTGTTTAAACAAAAACATGCGGGAGCTGGGGAAAAAGGGTTTATGCGGGGTTTTGGGAGAAAAACAGGGATAAAGGGGTTTAAAGGAGAATAAGGAGGATTTAAGGGGAAGGAGGAAACAGAGGTGTGGGGAGTTATAAGGGAATAAGGTAAATGAAAGGGAAGGATAAAATAAACTGTTGCAAACCCTTTGCAACCCAAACCAGCACTGCCTAACCTGACTTTATCCATCAAATGTTGCAAACTGTAGCAGAGCTATCACTGGCTCCTTTTGGGGATGAGATCCTCCCTGTGAGGTCTCAAGAACCTGCAGATCAATGCCTTCCTGATGAAAAACAAAATAACAAACTTCCTAGTGTTCCATTGGGCATGGAGTCTACTACATCTATACTAAAACTGATAAAAACATAATATTTACAACCTTTAAGGCCAAAGACCTTAAACTACATAATTTTTTAGAAAAGTCCCATTAATTGGGCCATCAAAAACTGCTTCTCCTCCCATAATTTCCAGTATGAAGGTGTTGTTCCCTTGAACCTGTGAAATGATGAAAGGCCCTGTCCAGAAAGCATCAAATTTCCCATGATTGCCTTTCTTTTATTTCAATGCATCCCATTTCAAAACCAAATCACCAACCTGAAAATTATTTGTTTTTGCCTTCTTGTCAAAGGCTTCCTTGATATTTTTCTGATGTGCTACAACCTTTTCAACCAGCTGTTCTCTAATCTGATGTATTTCTGCTAAATCGGTGATCCTCTTTGCCATGTCTTCTTCTTCATCCTGCTCTTCTTGAAGGAATTTTTCCACAGGGAGAATTAATTGAATTGGGAATACAACATCAGTGCCATATACCAGCTTGAAAGGAGAATTGCCTGTGAATTTCTTAATGGTCACTCTGTCAGCCCATAGTGCATACTTGAGCTTTGAATCCCAATTCTTTTTATTGTCCTCTAACAGCTTCTTAATTATCCTGATTAGACTTTTATTAGAGGATTCTGCCAGACCATTTACTTGAGGATAATATGAGGTGGAATGAACAAGTTTAATACCCATTGGAGCAAACATTTCCACCAATTCCTTTGCTGTGAAGGCTGCTGCATTGTCTGTGACCAATTTGTGTGGACAACCAAATTTGTTGAAGATGTTCTTTGTAAAAAACTTCATGACCACATTATGATCAGCCTTCCTGGTAGGGATTTCTTCAATCCACTTGGTAAAATAGTCAGTGGCTACTAATATCCATCTGTGCTAGCCACTGGAATGTGGATTGATTTCTCCAATAAAATCCAAGCCCCACTGCTAAAAAGGTCCTTTTGCAAGTATTGGTTTCAAGGGCAGGGACTTCATCTGCTGTTTTCCTTCAAATATTTGGCACCTGTCACAAGACTTAACAAATAAAAATACATCAGAAAATAAAGTGGGCCAATAGTACCCAACTCTCAGGATTTTATAAGCTGTGGTCTTCCAATAATGGTGCCCTCCACATACGCTGGAATGAAACTACTGCATAACTTCTTTTGACTGTTCTTTGTCCAGACACCTCAAAAGTACTCCAGATGGATCCCTCCAGTAGAGCAGATTTTATAGTTCTAGCTTGAATTTGAGTAAGTTCTGAAGGGATTTCTAGCTTCAGCAAGAAATTAATTATTGTAGAATACCAATAACAAGAATCCAGATTCTCGGCCACTGACTGCTTTCTGTCTGGTTTAGCTGCTTCCTCTTTTTCTGACTGACCATTTTCTGCAATTGGGCATAAGAAATCAATATCCAATGATCTGCAATTTTCTTCAGCTAACAATTTGGCAAGACCCTGACCTCTTACCAGCTTAATGGGCTTCAGTTTTATATTAAATTCTATCATCTTTGCAATCCATTTTTCCCTTCTTTCATCAACATTAGGTTGTGTTAAGACATCTTTTATTGCAACAGAGGGTACATATGCAATTATCTTGGAATGCAAGATATAAACTCTGAAAGCTTTCAAGGATTTGATAAGAGCATATGCTTGTTTTTCAATAATATCATACCTCAGTTTAGTATCCCTCAAGTTCTTGCTGAAAAATGCTACTGGATGTTCTACACCTTCTTCATCTGCCTGCAATAAAACTGCTGCAATAGTGTCTTCAGAGGCAAATGAAAATCTATGAAACTCCTTTCTATAATCTGGACTTATTAATGTGGAAGCCTCCATAATAGATTTTTTGATAGACTCAAATGATTTTCTTGTTGCATCAGTCCACCTAACCTCTGCTCCTTTCTTCAACATGGAGGTAATATGCTTCACTAATTCAACAAAATTTGGTATAAACCTCCTGACAAAATTTATTTTGCCCAGAAAGGATTGGATATCTTTCTTTGATCTTGGGACAGACAAAGTATGTATTGCTTTTACTCTTTCTAGATCAATCTGAACACCTGCAACGGAAACAACATGTCCTAACAGCTTGGCTTCTTTTAAAGAAAATTATGAATTTTTAGGATTGACTGAAATCCCAAACCTTCTACACTTCAAGAACAAATGCTATATCCATAGCTCTTTGAAAGGTAGCTCCAGCATTCATCAATCCAAAAGGCATCTTGGCATACATAAAAGTGCCCCAAGGAGTGGTAAATGAAATCTTCTCTTGGTCATCTGGGTGCACAACAATCTGATTGAAGCTTGAAAAACCATCCAAGAAAGACATTACTTTGGCTCCTGAGACCTTCTGCAGCAGATGCTCCATTTTCGATAAGGGATAATTATCTTTCTTTGAGCATTTGTTTAAATTTCTAAAATCAACACATAGTCTGATTTCTCCACTTTTCTTCCTCACTACTACTAGATTGGCTACCCATTTGGAATATCTAAGAGGGACTATGATCTTGGCAGCCAGCAACTTTTTAATTTCTTTTTCAATCAGAGGAAGAAGCATAGGATTTATTGGTCTCAGCTTTTGTTTGAAAGGAATAGTGTCTTTCTCCAGAGGAATTTTATACTGAATTATGTTCTTATCGTACGTTTTCAGATCACTATACTCCCAGGAAAACACATCAGCAAATTGCTTCATTAATTTGCAGTATTCAGAACTTTGGTCAGCTGATAAATGAGTGGAAAAATGTATGTATCTATGTTGACCTGGACTCCCTATATCATGCTTATAGACTGTAGATTGGTCTTCTTTTTGGGCAGCTTTGTAAGGAACATCATTTTGGTCAAATAGTCTTTCAAGAGGAATTAGACCCCTTGGAATATGATTACTAGGAAGCTGGACAATTACCAACTTTATTTCTATGCTGGGACTGGGGGCTTTCTTCCAAGGCTTCATTCTCTTGGTCAATTTAAATTTCAGAAAACTCATCAATAACTGACAAGAACCTATTTATCTCATCATCATCATTAAAAACTTTCCAATGATGGACATTGTCAGGCAAGGATGGTCTATACTTCACTTGGACTTCATACACTAGTCTCGGAGGCATTGGAGGGATGAATAGACTAGCAAAAAAAACAAGGGAATCAACAAGTTGATTTTTGGCTCTAGGGATATATGAAATACAGAAGCAATTAAAAGAGTCTCTGATTCTCCATACCTCATCTCTGTACGCTTTAAGCCTTGGGTGCTTTGCTTGAAATGTTTTATTTACCTGTTGGATAATCAAATCAGCATCTCCAAACACCTTCAAATTCTTGATTCCTCTGTCTTTTACTGCATTAAGGCCCAATAGCAGAGCCTCATATTCCATTGTATTGTTTGTCACTTGAAAATCCAGCTTAAAAGATAGTTGAATGCTTTCTTTCTTTGGAGATACTAGCACCACCCCTGCTCCTGCAGTCTCCCTGGAACATGCTCCATCAAAGAACATCTCCCAAGTTTGACTTCCTTTCTCTTCCTTGACCTGAACTGTTGGTCCTGATCTGTATTGAGGCCTTCTGAGATTCTTCTATTTGGAGAATACATGCTCCAAAATCGGTGTCCACAACATATATGGGATGATTAGTAGGATTCTTCTCATCACTGATAATGTATGCCAACTGTGCTTCTCTGTACAATCTCCTGCTTTCTCCTCCAAAAAATGGGACAGTAGCATAAGACAAATCATTCTATAATGTCCCACCTAGTCTCTTAATCCACCCTCTGGACAATAGCATGCCAAACTTGGGAGGCACATCTGCCACCACAATATCCATCATCATACTTTTCATGGGAAACTGAGTTAAGGTAATGGCCAGTTCTTTGATCAATCCTAGACATTTCACCTTCCTTGAATCAAAAGAGAATAAATCATGATAGGGTCTGGTGATGTCAAGGCCTAACTTTCCATGACAGCTTTAGGCATAAAATTGTGGCTGGCCCCTGTATCTAGCAGGCAATTATGGAGGATTTTGTCATGAATGGTCAAGGAGACATAAAAATATGGAGAATTATTATCAGCAGGTTCAATCAAAGGGCTGAGCACAATGGAAGGCTTGTCATCTTGCAAATTGACAGAGTCAGTGGAGGTTTGTGTGGTTTCCAGCTCAAGAGCTTCAAGGATGGGATTTCTAAACACTTCACTCTTTACCAATTCTACCAGAGGCACAAATATTTTCAATTTTTTGACCTCTAACTCAAAGCTGAAAGAGGAAGGCAACTTATCAAAACCTCTTACCTCTTGAACTGGTGCTTTGAGGATGACTGGATCAGCTGCTGGTCTTCTCTGTCTGATATTCTATGACTCTGTTTGGACAACAGCTCTCTGGGTAGGATTCTCCTTGACATTTTTTGCGTTTGACCTCAGGTTGTATCTCTGATGATGTTCAGCTTGTAGGACAACTTCTCTATCCCATTCTTGACTGTCTTGTTCCTGTAGCAATGATTCTTCATAAGAAACCAAAGTAAAAAATGCAGCGCTGCCTTTATCTTCCATGCAATGAATTTCATCCTCATCTTAAAATTGTTCCTCCTCCATGACTACATTTTGGAAAGGGGCTTTAACTTTTTGTTCTTCTTTTGATTCTTCACCCCTTTGTATTATTTGTAGCTGCTCATTTGCTCTTCTAAATGGATTTTGGTTTCTTGGAGCAAATGTGTTCTACTGTCTTGTCTTTCCTAAATTCCGCTCAACCTTTAGCTTAGAAATTTCAGTAGCCAATGACTCTATCATCTTAGTCATTTTATCTAATTTAGGTTTCGAAGATGATGCAGAAGAAGTAGAAGCCTGATTTCTCTATCTCCTTCTATCAGCTTGACTTTTTATCTTTTCTGTAGCCATGATATTAGACTCTACTTCTAGGGCTGCATCTTGCATATCAGCTAGAGTGGCACATCTTCTTTCTCTCAATAATAGGCAGAAATCAGAGTTAAAAGCATTGGCATAAGTGATTTTGGAAGAGGTAGGAGTAGGCTTTACCTCAGCTGGTATCTTACTATACATACGGTTGAATCTTTTACTAAAATCAGGCAAGGATTCACCATTTTCCCTCTTCAAATTACCAAACTCTGTATGGTAATAGAGCAAGTTCTTTTTATCTCCCCGGTGCTTCAAAAATGCATCGTCTAAGGCTTCAATATCTGTTATAGATCTCTAGGGCAATTCTCTAAACCACTTCGTGACCTCTCCATCAAGGCTTTGGACAAAAACTCTCATCCATACATCATTTTCACTTATATCTAAATTATCAGCATAACTGTAAAAAGCTTCTAGGTGTTCTTCTGCTGTTACTCCTTTTGTGCCAGTGAACTTGGGCATATATTTATGATATTCTCCAACATGCATAGGATTTAAAGGGACAGGCAGGACTAAAGGTCCATATCTAGCAGCAACAATTCTTTCTATCTTCGTAGGTGCTTGTTGGCCTACCATGATTGGGATATGTGGAAGAATACTGGCATATTGAATGGTAGGAAGTAATGTGATGGATGGTAGAGATAAAGGGATGTTTTGGAATGAATGGGAACCTTTCTTTGAACTGAGATTCAAAGGGGAACTAACAGCACAAGGGGTTGAATTAATCTCTGAAGGAATTTCCTTATTAACAGTGCTGGGTTCTAAATCTTCAAACTGTATATCTTCAGCTATAGCTTTATCTTTCAGAGATGAATGAGACTTCTTAGGTTTACCTGATCCTGATGCCCCTTTCTGTGATTCTTTCTTCGATTTAACAGTCCTCTGAGGGTCAAGCACTGGTTCAGCTGGTGATTTCTGAGGATTTTTTCAAGTATGTCTCACAAACTAAGCCAGAACTTCAATGTGGAGTCGCCAAAGGATGGTCTTCCTCCAATGGAGTCGCCAGATAGATGATTACAACCAAATTATGCACCCAGACCTTGTCTATCATCAAAATCTGGAACTGTGTCGTTCTCCTAGGGAAGCTGAGCTTCAATCTCCTCTCCCCGACAACGGCGCCAATTAATGTTATCACCCCAAGAAACTCTCCTAAGTTGTATATCAGAGATGCTCGGGAACATTACAAACTCTACAAAAATGTTGGAAAATAGTGGATGAATGAAAGAAATGCTGCATATTCAAGCCAGATAACCACTTCTACTATGCTTAACCCCAAACATGGGTGAACACCCCCAGACTACAAGGATTTATACCACTAATTACTCACAGTTTTAAAGAAAATGTGATGATGGAGAATACTGATCACACTAGTAGATGCACAGGACCCTGTGATGGCCAGCTGCAACCAGTTAAAAGGTCTGTAAATCTATTTCCTAATGCACAGATAGGATGACATCTCTCTCTCATTAAAACAATAGAAACCTACGTACACATTCAATAATACTAACTAGATTCTAACACAGAGGTGGGATGACAACCCCTCTAATGCTAAACATCAAGAGCACATGAAAAATGCATAACAGGCACAACCTGGAGCCAAGAAGAAGTGGAAAGTGAGCAATTGGCAGAAAAGAAGTTTGCATTAGCTGAAAATGAAGACCAGAAGCTGCAGGTATCACAGTAGTTACAGTCTCCAGAAGTTGAAGTTTACATCAAAATAACATTCATCAACCCTCTTATATTCTGTTTCTGGGTATATATGGAGTTTGTTTACGAAATTGCTCTGCTGCCCTAAGTGTGGAGGGGTCATAACTGGCCACCAACCACATTTACAATCAGATATGGGTCTCTGATACAATTTGATTGTTTTAATGGACAAAATGACCTTTCTACTGCTTTGTTGTACTTCACGAATAGGTGAAATGCTATGTTTATCTACTCAAGGCTATCCTTCTCATCCTTGGTCGTGCTGCTCTTTGAATGTGGTAACTGAGGCTTTAATGTGTAGATTACTAGATCATGGTCTCCCTCCTCCTTCGGGTGCACAGGATTGCCAAAAACACAAAAATTGCATGGAAAACGAACGAGGAGCAGAGAACGAATGCTAGCCGTTGGATGGCTCAGACGGACAGCTGAGATAGGAGTATGTGGGCTATCAGAAGGCATATGCACGGGAAGATTGTGGGCCATTGGATCTCGGGTGGGGATGATCGGACGACTATCGGAAGCAGGAGCTGCACGATGGTTAACAAGTGGGAGGACGTACGAGAGAGGGCGGTAAGCGGTTTCCCCGCAATGCTCACTAGAGTTGGGTGGTTTTCGTATGCGGAGGAGTGATCGAGTAATAAAGCGCCGCGTGGCAGATGGGACGGCGGGGAAACTACTTTCCCCACTGACTAACGGACGTGCAGGTTATGGGAGCGGGAGCAGCGGATACCGCCAGATTTGTGGGAAATGATCGGATGGCGGTGGGTTAATGCGTACATGCTTTGAGTGACGTGACAGGTGTATGCACGCGGTTATATGAATAACATCATATGGGCTTTGAAATTAAACAAATAAAGGTTTTAACTAAATAAAGGGACTTACACGGGGTTTTATAGTGTTTAAAAAAAAACATGCGAGAGCCGGGGAAAAAGGCTTTATGCGGGGTTTTTGGAGAAAAACAGGGATAAAGGGGTTTAAAGGAGAATAAGGAGGATTTAAGGGGAAGGAGGAAATGGAGGTGTGGGGAGTTATAAGGGAATAAGGTAAATGAAAGGGAAGGATAAAATAATCTGCTGTAAACCCTTTGCAACCCAAACCAGCATTGCCTGACCTGACTTTATCCATCAAATGTTGCAAACTGTAGTAGAGATAACAAGACCGTGGTAGTCACATGTTGGCTGTCCACTTCTCCACCTGGATAGCTAACGACTAATGAATTTTGGTTTATATTAAGGTCGAAATATGGGTTTTCATTGCAGTTTTGGTGCTATGTTAATTGAATGACCATGTAACCAATACCTAAGGTGTCACTATGTCATAAGACCGAGCTTAATCAAAATTGTTCATGCCAATATTGGCTAGGGAGACTTCAGATGTACCTGAAACCCTATCAATTCACCATTTTGTTCATGAAGAAGGCATTAGTGGATTTGATGTTTTGTGTGCAGATTCTGGAGGCTATAATCAATTTTTGTTTTTAGTGTAATAGGAGCATCAAGAGTTGGAATTGGGAATCGTGACAGGCATTGCAAAGATATTTTAGAGAGATTTCTTATGATAATGAATAGAAATGCCTGCATGCAAAATAAGTTTGGTTAATTTTCTGTGTAATCTACCTCCTCGGATTTAATCCTAATAAAGTGGTCACCCATCTTGAAAGTGGACTTGGAGACGTAGTCCATTAGGGACGAAATTTGTAATCAATCTTGTTGTCTGGTATTGCTGTGTTTTGGATACTTTTCACTTCTGTTTTCATCTTACTTATGTTTCAATTTTATCGTCAATTCATTCCTTTTCAAGCAGTTCTCACGGTTAAAGCACTTTTAAGTTAACATTCAATTCACTGTTGGCATTAACAAATTCTACTTCAGTTTAACATATGATCATTTCAGATCATATAATTTGGTATCAGAGCAGGTTGCATTTGTAGAATTTCCCAGTGAATGTTAACTAGGTCAAAGTCGCAATGTGGAGAAGGAATCCTTGAGGAGATTGATCCAGAAATTGGAAAGAGAAGAGTTGCTCATAAGTCAACCATGACAGGACCTGATGCAGGTGAAATGCCAGAAACTAAGATGAGTGAGGAGTAGTTTCAACAAGCATTCTTGAACATGCAGCAGATGTTGGGATAACTTTACAAAGATAATAAGGCGAGAGATGCAACTTATTCTCCAAAGACATCGAATAAGGACAAAGGTAAAGGAAAGGCTGATAAACCTCCTTCACCTCCATCATTTCCATCATCATCATCATCTTCTTCTTCCAGTGCAGAATCTGAAACAGAAAAGAAACCTAAGAAAACATCTCGTTTGAAACTTGATGTAAAATTTGAGTTACGTATTTATGATGGCGAAATGAATCCTGAAAAGCTAGATAACTGGATTAAGTAGTCAGAAGTGTAATGTTGTATTCAGAACATTTCTGATGATAAAACGAAAATTCAGTTAGCTACACTTAGAATGGGGGGAACAACTTTAATCTGGTGGGAAAGTAAAACTTAGATAGATGTAAAGCGGAAAGGTAAAGTCATCTCTTCATGTTCTAAGTTTTTAAAAGCTCGTAGGAAACAATTCTATCCTTTAGGATACATGCAGCAAGCTATTATGGATTGGCAGCATTTGAGGCAAGGTAAAGGATAGAGTGTTCAAGAGTTTACTCAGGAGTTCAGAAAGAAAGCATTGGCACTTGGTATTTCATTGGATACACGTGAAACTTTGTTAAAATACATAAGCAATTTACATTCATATTTGTGGCATACATTATTGATGTTTAATCCTGATAATTTTGATGAAGTGTGTGTTCAAGCCATACATATTGAATCAGGTGGTAGACCACTCAAATTTTCACTGCAATCATCCAAAGATTTGGAAATCAAGGATTCCAATGACAATAAAGGGAAGAACAATTCGAAGAGAAAGAAATCAACGATAGCTCAGAAGGAAAGACCTAATTGTTCTCATTGCCAGAGAATTAGTCATTATGAATCTAGGTGTTGGAAACTTCATCCCAAACTTAAGCCCAAAAAGTTACTTAAAGAGAAGGATGAAAATAAAGCAATTGTAGCAATCCGGTGAGATCTAGGTTCCGATTCAGGTAATGAAAGGAGGATAATTGCCATAGTTTCGATAGGTAAAACTTCTGACATTGGTTCAAGTTTGAATACTATTGCATCTTCATCAAACATAAATCCTTCAAATGAGGATAAAAGAGTTGAATTATTTAACATAAGGATAACTTCTAAGCACACAAATATGGATAAAATGTTTGACAGTGGATCGCTAGAAAATTTGATATCTGAATATTTAGTTAAGAACTTGGTTTTGGAGACACGAAATCATCCAAAACCTTACCCATTAGGATGGCTAAATAAATCAACTCAGATAAAAGTCACAAAACAGTGTTGATTAAGATTTTCCATTACAGCTAATTACATTGATGAAGTGGAATTAGATGTGGTTCCAGTAGACATATGTGGAGTTGTCTTAGGAAGTCCTTATCTTTATGATCGTGATGCAATATTTTATAGGAGAGAGCATAAATATCACCTTAAGAAAGATGGGGTTGAATTTATTGTCAGGGCACATCAAAGTAAAAATCACTTGAATTTAGTTGTTGCTAATCAGATGAAGCGATTAATAAGTTCAAATAAGAGATTTGTAATCATGTGTGTAAAGGAACAACATAAGAATCAACATGATGTTTGTTCAAGTTATGAGTCCCAGTTTAAAGATAGTTTGATCGAAGAGGTAGAAACTTTTCTAGTTCTATTTAAAGAAACCAAACATCTTAGTCATAAGCAGGGAATACAACATAAGTTACAGTTTATGCCTAAATCTCCTCTTCTTAATGTCAGAATGGATCAATTTAGTCCAAGTTTGGAAGTTATAAGTTACAGGGATCCAGGTCAGTATTGGGGAAAGTCAGTGTTATATTTCTCTTATATTGTGTCACCATTTCATGTTTCAAACAGTTTGGAAGCCTCTTTTCAAGTGGATAGGAAGCCTATTTGTTTTCATATCAAAGTCTTTTCTAAAGCAGTGTCAAAGCATCTAATACATCTAAGGGAAACTTATGCATCCGGGGAAAGTGCCAATCAATGGAAACATCATTTAATGAATGAAGAAACAATGATTCAAATAAATCATCTGACATTTCAATACTTTCAAAATCAAACTAAGTTGCAGCAGTTTTCACCTTACAGTTTGATGGGTTTATTGCAACAAGTTCACTTAGTAATCAGGAATCAGGAAAGTATATCAAGACAAATAGCTAGTTTGATGTCAAAAATGTCTTTGATTGTCTCTATCATTCCACAATATAGATTGTTAATGCATGTCAATAGTATTGAAAAATATCCTATAGAGACTGCATTCAAAGATGTTTATGAATCACTAATTCATGGTACTTCATGGAAAGAAATCAATTGCCATGTTCATAACAGGTTGTTTGACCATCTTCGCAAGTTGTGCATACTGCAGATGGATGGAACAATTCACAGATTCAAAATGTGCCGTGATTAGTGTCATCAGGGTCATCACTTTCAGGTGGTTTATCGAATGTATTGGTACATCATCAGGGCAAGGTGGAAAGTGAGGGAGCTCTACCCTCATTTGCTATCTGTCTAGTCAAACTTTTGTGGTCCAAAAGCTTTCAAGTGGAGAGGATTGATCCATGAGGATCTTGTTAGTACAACATAAGTGGAGTCTTTAGTGGTTCAAAATCAAAGTGATCGTCAAATGATCAGTGGTCGATGAGGTCTTAAACTTTATCGGCTTCACCAGTATTCATCATCAGCATTCAGTGTCCGATATCTTCAGCTTCAACAATGATGTTATGGTTGTCCAGTAATGTCAATGTTGATATGGTTGTCATGGTGTTTGAAGGATATGGTTTTGTACTTGGTTGTGGACATGTGGGTTTCGTCAGTTCCACTAGGGTTTTGGTTGTCAAATGTGGTTCATGGTTACCATCTTGTGGGTTTGTATGTCACATTGTGACAAGTTATTGTAAGAGGGTTTTTAAAATCAAAGTGAAGTGAGACTAACTCTAAATCATTGCTAAAACCAATGCTACCAACCTAAACCCATTAACCTAAACCTAGAATCTAATCCATGCAATAAAATGAATTAATACTAAGTTGTAAACCCTCTCGGGTCATTAAAATATTACAATACATAACAAAACGATATTAAAAAAACATTACAATGTAAACAATACATAAACCGCAGTCCCTAACCACAGCAGGACCACGGAAATGAGGCATGTGAGCGTATGGGGATAAGCCATCAGGGTCTTCAGAACCACAAAGTTAATGTAGTTAACGGTAACCATGTGGGGAGATAAAGTCGGCATGTGAACAACACTATGGTTAACCGCAACAGTAGGTTTGAAGTCTGGAAGCCACACCATCAGTCAGAACCGCCATAATCAGGTCACATGTGTAGAAAGGCCGCACCATATGCTGAGACCACTGGGATGATGACCGCAAAGGTGCAGCCTACAGTTAGATCGCGACAGTCATATGCTGGCCATCCACTTCTCCGCCTGGTTAGCTAACGACTAATGACTTTTGATTTATATTAAGGTTGAAATTTGGGTTTTCATTGCAGTTTTGGTGCTATGTTAATTGAATGACCATGTAACCAATACCTAAGGTGTCACTATGTCATAAGACTGAGCCTAATCAAACTTGTTCATGGAAATATTGGTTGGGGAGACTTCAGATGTACCTAAAACCC
The DNA here is from genome assembly GCA_031772625.1 of Pinus tabuliformis. Lineage (NCBI taxonomy): Eukaryota > Viridiplantae > Streptophyta > Pinopsida > Pinales > Pinaceae > Pinus > Pinus tabuliformis. The sequence continues at coordinate 1,190,645,982 of CM062811.1, read as the reverse complement.
TATAAATTCACCATTTTGTGCACGAAGAAGGCATTAGTGGATTTGAAGTTTTGTGTGGAGATTCTAGAAGTTATAGGCAATTTTTGTTTTCAGTGTAACAGGAGCATCGAGAGTTGGAATTAGGAACTGTGATAGGCGTTGGAAAGCTATTTCAGAAAGATTTCTTATGACGGTGACTAGAAGTGCATGCGTGTACAATCAGTCTGGTAATTTGCTGTGTAATTTACCTCCTCAGATTCAATCCTAATAAAGCGGTCACCCATCTTGAAAGCGGACCTGGAGACGTGGTCCATGAGGAACAAACTCCGTAATCAATCTTGCTATCTGGTATTGCTATGTTTTTTCTGCTTTTCACTTCTATTTTCATCTTGCTTATGTTTCAATTATGTCGTCAATTCATTCATTTTCAAGCAGTTCTCATGGTTAAAGCACATTTAAGTTAACATTCAATTCACTGTTGACAATAACAAATTCTACTTCAGTTTAACATATGCATTTTGGATCATATAATTTTGTATCATACTAGGTTGTGTTTGTAGAATTTACCAGTGAATGTTAACTAGGTCAAAGTTGCAATGTGGAGAAGGAATCCTCGAGGATATTGATCCAGAAATTGGAAAGCGAAGAGTCACTCATAAGTCGACCATGATAGGATCTCATGCAAGTGAAATGCCATAAAATAAAATGAGCGAGGAACAATTTCAACAAGAATTCTTGAAAATGCAGCAGATGTTGGGAGAACTTTACAAAGATAAGAAGGCGAGAGATGCAACTTCTTCTTCAAAGACATCGAAGAAGGACAAAGGTAAAGGCAAGGCTGATAAACCTCCTTCACCTCCATCATCTCCATCATCATACTCTTTTCTTCTTCTTCTTCCAGTGCAGAATTTGAAACAGAAAAGAAGCCTAAGAAAACATCTCTTTTTAAACTTGATGTAAAATTTGAGTTACCTATTTATGATGGCGAAATGAATCCCGGAAAGCTAGGTAACTGAATTAAGAAGTTAGAAGTGTATTGTCATATTTAGAACATTTCTGACGATAAAATGAAAATTCAGTTAGCTAGACTTAGAATGGGTGGAATGAATTTAATCTGGTGGGAAAGTAAAACTCAGATAGATGTAAAGCGGAAAGGTAAAGTCATCTCTTCATGGTCTAAGTTTTTAAAAGCTCTTCGGAAAAAATTATATCCTTTAGGATACGTGTAGCAAGATGTTACTGATTGGCACCATTTGAGGCAAGGTAAAGGACAGTGTGTTCAAGAGTTTACTCAAGAGTTTAGAAAGAAAGCATTGGCGCTTGGTATTTTATTGGATACATGTGAAACTTTGTTAAAATACATCAGAAATTTACATTCATATTTGCAGCATACATTATTGATGTTTAATCCTGATGATTTTGATGAAGTGTGTGTTCAAGCCATACATATTGAATCAGGTGGTAGTCCATTCAAATTTTCATTGTAATCATCCAAAGAGTTGGAAATCAAGGATTCCAATGACAGTAAAGGGAAGAACAATTCGAAGAGAAATAAATCAACGATAGCTCAGAAGGAAAGACCTACTTGTTCTCATTGCTAGAGAATCAGTCATGATGAATCTAGGTGTTGGAAACTTCATCCCAAACTTAAGCCAAAAAGTTACTTAAAGAGAAGGATGAAAAGAAAGAAATTCCAGCAATCCAGCAAGATCTAGGTTCCAATTCAGGTGATGAAAGGAGGATAACTGCCATAGTTTCGACAGGTAAAACTTCTAACACTGGTTCAATTTCGAATACTATTGCATCTTCATAAAACATAAATCCTTCAAATGAGGATAAAAGAGTTGAATTATTTAACATAAGTATAACTTCTAAGCACACAAAGATAGATACAATGTTTGACAGTGGATCATAGGCAAATTTGATATCTGAATATTTAGTTAAGAAATTGAGTTTGGAGACACGGAATCATCCAAAACCTTACCCATTAGGACAACTAAATAAATCAACTCAGATAAAAGTCTCAAAACATTGTTGATTAAGATTTTCCATTACAACTAATTACATTGATGAAGTGGAATTAGATGTGGTTCCAGTAGACATGTGGAGTTGTCTTAGGAAGTCCTTATCTTTATGATCGTGATGCAATATTTTATAGGTTAGAGCATAAATATCACCTTAAGAAATATGGGGTTGAATTTATTGTTAGGGCACATCAAAGTAAAAATCACTTGAATTTAGTTGTTGCTAATCAGAGGAAGCGATTAATAAGTTCAAATAAGAGATTTGTAATCATGTGTGTAAAGGAACAACATAAGAATCAACATGATGTTTGTTCAAGTTATGAGTCCCAGTTTAAAGATAGTTTTATTGAATAGGTAGAAACATTTCCAGTTCTATTTAAAGAAACCAAACATATTACTCATAAGAAGGGAATACAACATAAGTTACAGTTGATGCTTAAATCTCCTCTTCCTAATGTCAGAATGAATTAATTCAGTCCAAGTTTGGAAGTTATAATTTGCAGGGATGCAGGTCAGTATTGGGGAAAGTCAGTGTTATATTTCTCTTATATTGTGTCACCATTTCATGTTTCAAATAGTTTGGAAGCCTCTTTTCAAGTGGAGAGGAAGCCTATTTGTTTCCATATCAAAGCCTTTTCTAAAGCAATGTCAAAGTATCCAATACATCTAAGGTAAAATTATGCATCAGGGTAAAGCACTAATCAATGGAAACATCATTTAATGAATGAAGAAACAGTGATTAAAATAAATCATCTGACATTTCAATACTGTCAAAATCAAACTAAGTTGCAGCAGTTTTCACCTTACAGTTTGATGGGTTTATTGCAGCAAGTTCACTTAGTAATCAGGAATCAGGAAAGTATATCAAGACAAATAGCTGGTTTAATGTCAAAAATGTCTTTGATTGTCTCTGTCATTCCACACTATAGATTGTTAATACATTTCAATAATATTGAACAATATCCTGTAGATACTGCATTCAAAGATGTTTATGAATCACTAATTCATGGTACTTCATGGAAAGAAATCAATTGCCATGTTCATAACAGGTTGTTTGACCATATTCGCAAGTTGTGCGTACTGCAGATGGATGGAACAGTTCACGGATTCAAAATGTGCCATGATCAGTGTCATCAGGATCATCACTTTCAAGTGGTTGATCGAATGTATTGGTACATCATCAGGGCAAGGTGGAAAGTGAGGGAGATCTACCCTCATTTGCTATCTGTCTAGTCAAACGTTTGTGGTCCAAAAGCATTCAAGTGGAGAGGATTGATCCAAGAGGATCTTGTCAGTCTAGCATAAGCGGAATCTTCAGTGGTTCAACATTGAAGTGATCATCAAATAGTCATTGGTCAATGAGGTCTTGAACTTTATCGGCTTTGTTAGTATTCATCGTCAGCATTCAGTGTTCAATATCTTCAGCTTCAACAATGATGTTATGGTTGTCGATAATGTCAATGGTTGATATGGTTGTCATGGTGTTTGAAAGATATGGTTTTGAACTTGGTTGTTGACATGTGGGTGTCGTCAGTTCCGCCAGGGTTTTGGTTGTCAAATGTGGTCCATGGTTACCATATTGTGGGTTTGTATGTCACATTGTGACAAGTTATTGTAAGAGGGGTTTTAAAATCAAAGTGATGTGAGACTAACTCTAAATCATTGCTAAAACCTAGATGCTCGCAACCTAAACCCATTAACCTAATCCATGCAATAAAATGCATTAATCCTAAGTTGTAAATGCTCTTGGGTCATTAAAGCATTACAATATATAACAAAACTATATTAAAAAAACAATACACTGTAAAAAATACATAAACTGCAGTCCTTAACCACAGCGGGACCATGACAATGAGGCATGTGAGCGGATGGGGATAAACCATCGAGGTCTTCAGAACCGCAGAGTTAACAAAGTTAAACGTAACCACATGGGGAGATAAACTTAGCGTGTGAACAATGCTATGGTTACCTGCAACGATAGGGTTGAAGTCTGGAAGCCGCACTGTCAGCCAGAACCACCGTAATCAGGTCACATGTGTAGATAGGCCTCACCGTAAATCGAGACCACTGGGATGATGACAACAGAGGTGGTAGCCTATGGTTAGACCGCAACAGTCACATGCTAGCCATCCACTTCTCCACCCGGTTAGCTAATGGCTAACAGATTTTGGTTTATATTAAGGTCGAAATGTGGGTTTTCATTGCAGTTTTGGTGCTATATTAATTGAATGACCATGTAACCAATACCTAAGGTGCCAATATGTCATAAGACCGAGCCTAATAAAACTCATTCATGCCAATATTGGCTGGGGAGACTTTAGATGTACCTAAAACCCTATAAATTCACCATTTTGTTCATGAAGAAGGCATTAGTGGATTTGAGGTTTCGTGTGCAGATTCTGGAGGTTATAGGTAGTTTTTGTTTTCAGTGTAACAGGAGCAACGAGAGTTGGAATTGGGAACCGCGGTAGGCGTTGGAAAGATATTTCAGAGAGATTTCTTATGAAGGTGACCAAAAGTGCCTGTGTGCACAATCCATCTGGTTAAGTTTCTGTGTAATTGACCTCCTTGGATTCAATCCTAATAAAGCGGTCGCCCATCTTGAAAGCAGATCTGGAGACGTAGTCCATCAGGGAGGAACTACGTAATCAATCTTGTTGTCTGGTATCACTATGTTTTTTCTTCTTTTCGCTTCTGTTTGCATCTTGCTTATGTTTCAATTCTGTTGTCAATTCATTCCTTTTCATGCAGTTCTCATTGTTAAAGCACTTTTAAGTTAACATTCAATTCACTGTTGGCATTAAAAAATTATACTTCAGTTTAACATATGATCATTTCAGATCAAACACATTTTTGAAGGAGAGGGGCATATTAGGTCCCTATAATACTAGTGGTTCCCCCATCACCATTGTCATTGTAGCCCTTATTGTTATTATTGTGCCCCTATTGTCCCCATATTGTTATTATTGTGCCCCATAGAAGCCCACTATTGTTATTTTTGTGCCCTTATATTATTATTGTTATGTCGACTTTGATTATATTGTGACCCCTTAGACTCCTACATATAGAAAGGAGGTTTTGTCATTTTTATCATCCAAGAATTGTTCATTTTTGTAATGGAAAGTAGGTTTGCCCCTCAAAGAGGCTGATTTTTAAGTCGTTGATCTATCTTTTCTTCTATTTTGTGAGCTGGTTACATAACAACATCTTAGTAAAGTTAAAATGATTTTGCTTTCGAAGAGTTGCATTTAGGATAGTGAAAAGTGAAAATATTTTTCTTTTCTTTTGGCATTGCATTTGGAAGAAGAAAGTGAAAGTTAGTGGAAGGCATGTTGTTTCCTACATTATTGATTGAGTTTCTTCCCTTGGTTAGTCTAGCTTTCATTGAAGTGGAAAATTTTCCTTTTCTCATATAGCTGCATCTTAGGTATTCAGGTGACATTGTTTTGAGCCCAAAACTTAAACATAATTGAAGATAAACATTAAAATTTACCTCAATTAACCTAAGGAGTATTTGGAACTTAACAAAAATATCTAGAGGTATAGGCTAGAGATGTGTTCCAACATCTTTAAGCATAGTAGTTGTCGTTAATTGTCTGCATTGTATCCCGGGAGTGAAATCCTGTTCCAGTATGGAAGTATATCGAAGGTTCTCAAGTACTTTTGAGTATATAGGAGGCACTTCAGTATGGAATGTATATCAAAACGTTCTCACCGAACGATTGCGCATTAGACAATGCTAAGACAGACTTGTGTTCCTCGTATCATTGAGTATATATTGGGAGACCCCACTAGGTTATTATCCTTTAGCCACAGGTAACTAAGTCAGCTGCACTGTAAATGTGATACACCAAACACAACATTCGGGGAGATTGGCTGTCATACGTTAAGTCCTTGGTTTTAGCTAAGGTGTATATAGTAGTTCACAGATACTTGGTAAACCCTCTTGCCTAGCTTACCCCTCTTTTATTTTGTTTTGTTAAAGTTCTAAAATCAATTAATTGACCGTGGAACAACATCCTTCCTGTGGAAATACCCCTTAATAGATCTTAGGTTGATACTGATGGAAAAAATTCTTGAGTCTGCTAGTGAAGGAAACCCCTCTGACAGGAATCCTAGTCCTTTTCCATCTTTTGGAAATGCTGGTGCTCCCTATATGGCAACGTTGTCCCTTCCTGGATTAACCATTGGTTTGCTAGTTTGGTTTTTTTCAACCTTGGTGGTTCCAAGTGTCCAAACTGCTTTTCAACCGAGTTCGCTTCCACCTAAACAACATCAATCTCATGTTGATCCTAAAGTTGACCCCTTGCCTTCTTCGCCTGTTTCTTCATCCCGTTCTTCCTCTTCACTTGGTGAAACTCTGGATTCTAGTAACTAGGAAGATAAGAAGAAGAAGAAGAGGACGAAGAAGAAGAAGAAAAATAAGCAAGGTGACAATCAAGTAGCCATTGCTACAGATGCAACTGATGTAGAAAAATCTTTCAACCAGCCCTAGAAAGTAAAATTCCCTTGCATGCTATGTAAGGGTGACCACCTTCTTCAAAATTGTCTTGGTATTCCCAAGGTCTTAGAAGTGTGGTCCATAGGTTCACATCAACCTTTGTTATTAGCCTCTGGTGATCATGCTGGTGATAAACCTTCAACTAGTAATAATAAGGTCTAGGGGAAAAAGGGAAAAGTCAAATTTTCCTATAAGTTGTGTGAAGGTAATCATCCCATTCACCTTTGTATTCTTCTCGATGAGACTTCCAAAGGTTTGTAAAACCTTACAACTTCCCAACCTTTTCTTCTGGTTCAATATTGTAAGCTTTCCCTTGATCCTACGCTAGTTGATAAAGTGATTGATCAAAAGCCATCTTTGGTCAACCCCGATCTCTTTGAAAGTGAGTCTCGTGATTCCATTCTCGACCAACCATTGGTTGAGAAAATGGTATACTTGACTCCAACTTCAGTTAATCGTACCTTTCCAGTAGAGAGTGAACCTCATACTGCTCAGGTTCTTCTAGTTTCTTTAGTTTCAAATGAACTGGAGGGAAATCCTCTCATTCTCGAGGTGCATGAGAGACGTTCTCATGTTCCCATAGCACAAGAGGGCAACTCTCACGTTCCTACGACACCCCCTCTGAGTAGTTTAGTCACTTATTTTGATTGTATTCGACTGACAGGATATTGTCTTTCGTCTTATGTGCCTTTCCAGATTACAATACAGGCTTACCATATGGCCATACCTAGCACAATCATAGATGAGGGCACATCTGTTAGCATCCTGTCCTCAACTTCTTATCAAGCTTTAGGTTCTCCTCAGCTTGTCCCCGTCACCCATAATCTGTTAGCTTTTAACAGAGGAATGAGTCAACCATTATGGATCCTTCCTAAGTTACCTATTACTTTGGGAGTTCAGATTGTCTATATAGATGTGATGGTTGTCCAAGGCCCTTTAGATTTTAGTCTACTCCTTGGTCGTGACTATGTTTACGTCATTGGGACTCTTGTTTCTTCTCTCTTTCGAGTGATGTGTTTCCCGCATGAAGGAAGCATTGTGATCATTGATCAACTTACCTTCATTGGTCCTGAATCAAATCCCAATCAACCATAATCCCTAAGTGGTTCTTATGTGCAAGCGGTATCACCCCCACCATAGGTTAATTACGTGGCCACCTGTTCCACGCTCACATCTACTGATGATCCACTAGGTGATGTAGTACACCATGTACTGCGGGCATTAGAGCCCAATTTATCATTTGGATCGTTGGACATGTATCCCTTCTAGAGTGTTGTTCTCCCATCTGATGAGAACCTCTTGGAATCCATGGTCTATTTTGGTCTGTTATCAAGAGTTTGGAGTAGAGTTCATTGACTTGTGTCAAGATCTTTAAAAAATGAAACAAGGGCCATGAGGATAGTTCTTTTACTATGTCAATCTCGTTTAAAAAATTAAATATGTTCCCATGAGCAGAGTTCTTTTACTTGTGTCAAGCTTGTTAAAAAATAAAACAAGGTGGCATGAGCATGGTTCTTTTCTCGTGTCAAGATCGTTAAAAAATGAAACACATCCCCTTCCAATTCGAGTATTTAATTAGATCTCGTAAAATCCCAGTCGAGTATTTCACTTGATCTTGTAAGTAAACCTTCATTCCATCCACCTGTTAGTGACCAGTGGTCTACTTAGGTGAATGAAATGAATATTGGGGGGCATGTACCTTGAATTGAGTCATTATGTTGGGGGCATGCAAACTTATCTCAAGCATAGTTTATCGTTGTTTCAATCTTATGTAAAAATGAAACCAAATCCATGCATAGTTTTTTATCATGTTTCAAGCTTGTGAAAAATGAAACCATCTTCATGTATACTCAAGCATAGTTTCTCATGTTTCAAGCTTGTGTAAAAATGAAACAATTCCCACTTTACCTCTCGTGATTGCCGTTTTTATCAGCCTGTTTTTGCTAAATGAGCCTTGGTTGTTTCATTCCATCGTCACCATCTCTTTGGCTGATCATACACTTTCACTTGGTTGTTTTACCCTTGCTTGGGGAACATCTACAATGAGTGGTCATATTAGCTAGCCTCTTGAACTTTACATGTTTTGAGTAGTTCCATCATGACTAGAACCAATTTATATCCTTTTATACCACTCGTTCCTCTAGGAAGAGTGATCTTTAAGCTCTTTTCTGACTCTTGAAAAATGAAAAGATTGTCGAGTATTTGCCATTTCGAACTTGTAAAAGTAAATGAAATGACATCTACTTAGTATAAGTTTAACCCTTTTCCAGACCGAGATTGACTATTTAGGATAAATGAACACCTTGGTCGACATGGTCAAGAGGTTCTCTCAAATATTGTTTTCTACCTTTTCAGGTTCAAGAGACAAATTACGAAAAGGGACTTGATGGAGTTTTTTATTTCGTCTCTTTTTCTGTTAAACACATACATGGCAGACACATGCTATGAAGGATAATCATGAGAGTACATCTATTATTGACATGATATACATTTATAATACATGGTGTGACCATTGGTTTCATATTCCAAGTGGTCCCTTGGACTCCCTTTGGCTGTTCAACTTGCACACCAACCCTTAGAGGATTAGGTGTCCAACATTCCCCCCTTAATCCGAAGGGTTATGCATGAGTCCAAGAAGAGAGTTGTAATACAAAACTTGCAAAAATGCATGGTAGTGTTAGGCTGAATGTGCTCTCTGAAATGTTGGTATAGAGGGAGGCGGTTTAAGGATGACCACCAACACTAGAATGCTTAGTGCTATTCCCAAAACTCTTCTAGGTCTAGCAGGAAGTTGAGATCTTCTACTAGAGGAAGTGCTCCTGATGTTTTGAAGAGGGAAACCTTCAACCTTAAAAGGGAGGTCTCATCTTGCATAAAAAGGGAGAACCTCAACCTGAAAAGGGAGGTCTCAAACTGTGATGGTTTAAGGATGACCAACAACTTTGGAATGCTTAATGCAATTCGTGGAACTCTTCTAAAAATTGAAAGAAGGTGAAGTCTTCTGCTAGAGGAAGTCTCCCCAATTCTTTGAAGAGGCATCACCAACTGAAGGCATGCTTAGGGGAATCTTTGTCTCTGGCTACAACTCTGAATCTGTTATGGTAGGTTGTGGCTCACTATCACTTGATGTGGCTTTGAAACTTGTAGATGACCATCATTTACCCCCTTTCAGATACAAGGTGAGATGATGGAGAAAATTCAACTGCAAGACTGTTCAATATTCGTGAACAAATCCTGTTGTATGAGCGAAATATCTTCTTGGCTGTTGAAGCCCATTATTAAGAAGCGATCCATCCAAGATGAATCTTTTTTCTTGCAGGAGGTTTGTTTCTGAAGCATCTATTTGAAGAATGATTGGTTTTATGACAATGCTTACATGGATGAAGATCAAAACAATGATCTTTCAAATGGCCAACTTGGTCACAGTGTTGGCATTTCACAATCTATTGCTGTTGCTGTGGAAGAGGGGTAGGGGCAGAATCTAGAACAACTGAAGGTGAAATATCATGAAGGAATCCAACACTTTGAAACTGGATGGGATTTGAGTAATTTGGAATGTGAAAGGAAACCTCCTTATCATATCCAAGTCTGGTTTTGTGCTTGTTATGGACAAGCTCTTCCCAAGGTCTGATGATTAGCTTGGGAAGTGTAGGTTGGACTTCTAAATCTGCATTCACATCTACTCTTGAATCAACCTCAACTTTACTATCTTGATTAGATTCTGCATGTTGATGGGAGTCAATTTCTGACTCAAAAAGAGAATTGTTATGAACAAAAACAAGTTCAGAATCATGACTATAATGCTGTAACTCCTCTTGCTGTAGTTGTGATTCAAGCATCAAAAAATTAATATGTTCTTGTGCATATTGTAGACATGTCTGAATTTATGAGAGAGAGTCTTCATTGATGTTTACCTTCTTATCAGCAGTGGAATGTATCAAGGTATTTAATAAATCTAATACATCACTAATTAAATCCATTTTCACTTACAACAAAAGAGTACTGAAGCAACTCTGTGTTTTTTTTTTTAAGGCTAGAGAAAAATGGAAATTAATAGAGTGGCTTGTTTTCTTTTCAAAATTAATCACTGTGAGAAAAATTGCAGCACATCAAGAAATCTGTTGGTTGTTTTCAATAATTTTAATCACCCTACATCAAAAAATATAGATGTGCAAAAGATTAAGCTGCTCCATATTAACATTATGCTCTTGGAAATAACCAGAAAAGAAAAATTCTCCAACAAGCACCACTAATAGTTATAAACTTATTGATATTCATCTTCAATATTGTAGAAACTAGTTGTCAAGTCTTCATATCATTTACTAAACTTTTGTACTAAGGCAGGCTCTCCTTCTGCAAGATCTTCAAACTTTTGAGACACTAATTTGTAAATAAAGTCTCCTAAGTGTTGTTTTTATTATATTGTATGTAATCTTCTGCCCATTAGTACCAACTCCTCTTTCTACAACTTTATTAGCTAATGTATTGAAATGGATAATGTTTGGCATTATCCACGCAGACTTGTAAAATCAACAGAATCTATCATACTGAGTAAGTGCATTCTAAGCTAGATAGTCTTTCGTTTGAAGTATTGCAGTCTCCAAAACAATTTTATCGGTTTTTTCTAAAGCATCTTTGCCAACAAGTTGGACAATTTCATTCAGATCATCCTCTCGTTGCAAGAGTTCACGAGCTTTGGTCCTAATAGAAATAAAAACTAGGTCGAATTTCTCATATAAAGATTCTAATGCCTTTGCATATTTTGAGTATGAAATAATCCATTTGACAGAGGAAAGGAGTATTACAGAAAGATATACATCACGGGTGCCAAGTGCAACTATAGTTGCTTTGGTTCTTTCTAAGATTCAAAGGACTAAAAAATAGTAAACAGTCTCACAAGCCAAGTGCTTCCTCAAAATATGTTGTCATGTTGTCTCCTCATTTGCTCCATCCCAAATTCTTCCTCAGAAATCTTCTTTGGAGCCAATTCTTGAGTACAAGCTTTTGATTCATGTGGCTTCAGGGAAATCTTGGCATCATGTGGCTTAAAACTGATTTCCTTAAGGTCTAAGTGGAGAGTTCTGACATTAGCACCAGCACAGCTAACCCCATGTTACCCTCACCTCAAAGTAGTCGTAGAATCTGTGGAATCCAGTGCTTAAGAGGTAGCAAACTCGATCGTTGTACTCTGAGTTAGATAATGCCATCTCTCATGAAGATTACTATGTTGAACACCAAAGCTTCGGCCAGGATGAATGATGCATCAAGTAAACCTGTGATGGTCAAATCAAAGCTCAAGAGGATTTTTGAATGGCAATTTCAAGGAGTTTTGAGGAATTCCTGTGTTGAAAACCCCCCTTCCCAAGCCCTTTCATGCATATTTCCATTTCCTCATCCTCCTGGAGAATCATCAGGGCTGCATGATAATAACAACAACACTAATGACAATAACTTGAATGTCCTTAGAATAACAAGCAGTTATTTTGGCGGTAGTGGTAGCTATCATGAGTCGAGCTCTCTCTGTCTAACGAAAATGGTCGACGACTTCACGGAAAATGGGGGTAAGAACTCAGACAGTGGTCATGCTCGTTGTAATTGGTTCAATGGAGTTTACAATGGAGATGGAAATGGAGACAATGGAGACAATCCTAAATCTACTTTTGCACCAGGTGAAGTTTGTGATATTCTTAAGAGTAATGTACCCTGTGCTAGTGCATGGGAGAGGAACCTTTTTTACTGATGTTTCGAAACTTGTAGAAGCACTGAGTCATGAAGGAAATATTGTTTACAAGGACAAGGAGGAGTTGTATGCTGAAGTTGTATGGTGTAGCACGGAGGAACCCAGTGGTAGCAACAGGAGAGGAGTCAAACAAATTTATGGTGTGCCTGCGAATGTATGGTGCAACTGTTGGCATTCAGAGAAAAGGGTGCGACTGTTGGCACCCACAGTGAGGGTGAAGTGGGTATATACCATTGAGGGGTGTGAGGGAGCATTCAAAACCGGTCAAGAGTTCATGCCTCTCTCACACCACCACAAGTAATCAAAGAATATGCAATGAATTTCTAACAAACAACAAATTAATGGAGCATTATGGACAGGCGCACAGTGAGGAATAAAACGCTCAAGTTCTGAAAAGCAGTAGAAAGGGTAGAACTGACATGAGAGATGCCACAAAATCAATATGAAACTATCGTGCTCATTCCACCAGCAGAGAATCTACCGAGGATAGTGCTGAGGATGTTTCAGGCCTGACACACCGACAAAGAAATGACCACCCACATACAATTTGAGTAGGCACAAAAAATGAGAGGTAAACAAATGTAATGCATGAAGGAATAACACTGAAGGAAGAGTGTTACTACATGCAAATGTGAGTAGAGATTGCAGCTAGAATTTAGCTGAGAAAACATTTATGAAATGCAGAATTGATGGCAGAATTGAATTGCACAGAAAGGCCATAAAACAAGTGGCTCAAATATGAGCAGGGCAAGATATCACCCACTCTGATACCATCTTAAACACATACATGTCAGACACATAGTATGAATGATAAGCATGAGAGTACATCTATTATTGACATGATATACAGTTATAATACATGGTGTGACCATTGGTTTCATATTCTAAGTGGTCCCTTGGACTCCCTTTGGCTGTTCAACTTCCACACCAACCCTTAGAGGATTAGGTGTCCAACATTTTAAAACTCTCTAAATATGAAAAGGACACCGAGTTACTCCTCCGTCAGACTCGTAAAAATTACATGACGAAAGACTTGTCACCATGACGAGACCAAGTTTCTCCTTTCTAGGACTCGTAAAACTTACTAGGATGGATTCATTCGAACCTGCTCGATTGCTTAGTTTTGGAGCATGAGAATCTTTCTTTGCAAAATGCACTAAGGTTCCTGTTGCAATTCTTCTTCTAGCTCCACCTGAAATATAAACCAATCAATCACATGATCAACATCTTTAACATACTTCTTAACAAATGACACATGGAAAGCATCATGGAATTGTTGAATTTCCATGATCTTGGGTCTAGGTTAGAATCTTAAAATCTCTGACGCTACAAAACCAAGAATCTCAACAAGAACTACTTTGCACAGTGGGATATATAAAGCAGTAAATCACATATGCATAAGTATACAAAATTATTAACAAATATTTTACAATAATGTACAACCCAATATTTGTTATATTAAACGAAATATGAATAATACAATAGTTTATGGTATACAAGATACAATGACAATCTTCGCTGCAGCTTCTATGTCATATCTTGTCCCCCGGTCCTTCACTCCCATACTGTTAAGTAGCTACCCCTTAGTCCTTCAAAGGACAACCCATTGAGACTCCAAGAGGGCTGCCACCTAAAACTACAGAGAGTCACTTCTGCTGCATGTACATGGGCTGATTCAATCTTCTCTCTAGGCTGGCCAATTCCTGAGCTCCAATATGGCAGGATAGCAGTCACTTTTTTCCATCAAAGTGCTACACTTTCAGCACCAATCTTCATCCAAACCTCAACTCTTCTTCATCACTTCAAGATAGCTTGTCTAGGGATTCTTTGGGTAGCCAACACACTTCCCTCCATCAGACTAATGGCACCCAATCCAATCACTACAAGATTTTCTCCTATGAAGGCTCCTGATCACCAAATCAAGCCTCCAAATTGGCTCCCATAGGTTGCATATATAAATGATCCAAAAATGGTCAACACATTGACCCAACATAATACACAAAATACTTCTCCAAGTCTGCTTTACTGCTGTTATGATAATGACTAGTTAGGGCACCTTAGAATACTATAAAACCCTCAAACAGTCACCCAAACAACCCTTAAATGTTGTAACCTACCCTGATGTGAACCCTCTACCTCCACGCTAAATATTAGGGCACAATATAGTCCCAAAATAGCTCACACTATCACCTTGCTGTGGTGGTATGGCTTGTGGTGCAGGTAAATTATCAGTGCTGACACAAACAATTCCTCTAGCCCAAGAGAGCAGGTCTAGCCACAAACAAACAATCTATGGAAAATCTCCTTAAGTTAGAATCAATTAAGAGGGCCTACCTCTTGGAATGCTATTCTGCTTGGTGATGATCCTGCTTCCTTACTCCAGCTATCTTCCGTTTCCTTCCTTCAAATACTTGAAACAAGTAAACAACAACAATAAAAAATGTGATAGCATACAATATTGTATTCAACCTACTTAATAGGTCAAGGAACATTAAGCCATAAAGATGTAAAATGACACTTCATGTAGGAAATCAATCAATAGTTTCATTTATATAAATCAGAAAGAGATTACAACCGGTGCCTTGATGTTGTTGGTCTCCTCCGACGTATCTGGGTTCCCACACTTCTGCTAGAACTTCATGGATAGCCCCAACAATGGAAGTTTTAAGGCCTCTTTCCCTCTAGTCTCAAACCAAATCAAAATCACATTATTCTCCCTCAAACATACATTAGAAAGCTACAAGCTATAAATGACTTACTAGTTATTCAAACTTGCTCCAAAACTCCAACTAGATTTTGCTTGGGAAAAAGAGAGGTTTATATAACTTGGATGGATGGGAGATGGTTCCTCTCATCATGGGAGAAGGTCTTATCTCTTAAGGTTGTTCCATCTTAATAGGGGAAAGGAGCCCAAAATTATTTCCTCTGCTGTATCTGGCCCAACCATCGACCAAACTTCTATTATGAAGCTTCTAGACATGGAAGCTTCGACTCCTTATTTAAAAAACCTTCCAAAAGAGGATCGACATGACTGGGCTAGTTTTAACCTCTATAAATCAACGCGAGGAGAAAACTGGTCAGTAGCACCAGTCTTGTAAATTAGGATAGAAGAAAGATTCTTGGGAAATGGTGTAAAGGGGAATTATTCTTCTCATGAAGAGGGACATACTGGGAGTTTCTTCATGATGGGAAAGCATGTCAAGTACACTGTAGAGGTCCTCCAGGATCGTAGACGGGGAGTACAGGGACAGTGACAAAATGTTGTGTAACAGATTCCCCCTAAAGCATGAAGGCCGAACTAGAGTGAGGGGTGAAATGCTTTACAAGTGGAAGTGGGGAACCGAAGTACACCATCGGAAAACCTGCAAGCAATCATAGATACATATACATCACTGAAAAATTTGAATAATGATACATGAATCATGGTATGGATGCAACCATCCAGAGAATGATCATGTAAATGGATCCAAGGCATGAGCGCAACCATCTAGTACAAAGGATCATAACGAAACCAAGGTATGGTCATAGCCATCCAATAATGAGAAGGATCACATATAACAACTCATGGTATGGTCGCAGCCATCCATCTGAAAGGGACATGTATATCAACATGATGATGTCACATCGCCTCGCAACCTAGACTTCTGTAATCTTAGCCCAGGGTCTTGCTCTCCAAACGAACTGATCAAAGTACAAATCCTAACATGTGAATGAATGTGTTGAAGATGAAAATGCTAGGAAGTCGCTTGATTACTGGTCAATGATGTGAATCGTTAACAAGCACGAGAGAAACCACCAATAATGACAATGGCTCTCAAGGTACTGGCATCATAGTTCACGGAATGTGAATAAAGGAATTGATGTCGAACACCCATGAAATCACCTGATCAAAAGCCAATGATGTGAACTTGTCGACGAGTGTGAAGAACTTCCCATTAGGGCATGCAAGCTCTAAGGTACTGGAAGGGAGTCTCTTGGCCAGCTTCCTAGATAATTAGTTGAAGTCGATAGGAAGTGACCGTGTCGAAGGAGGGCCATGATGTATCCCACATCATCGACACGAGACAAAGGGATGCCAGTGATTTCAGATTATACTAAGAATTAGGAGTAGGTGTAACTGCAAAAGGACTGACTCTTGAACATATCGACGACACGATTCTGAAGTTTGGAAGCTATTGGATCCATAGGATCGGTGGTCATGATGACGTGGTAGAGATCAAATGGAAGGAAAAAATGAGTGGCCCAACCCAGGAAGGTCAAATGAAAAGGAGGATATCCCAACCCAACACGAAGAAGAAAGTGTCATGTTCAAGAGTGAGTTGTCGACACGACTGATAGAATTTCCAAATTTCCCCCCACCATTTCTAGCAGGTACCCCAATTATTTTTTATCACAAGCTTGAAGGGGATAGCATATGCTTTCACTGTAAGTTCATCCTTCGAACGAATCTGACCTAGTAAGTTTAATGAGCCCTAAGAAGGAGAAGCTCACATTCATCATGGTGACGAATCCAATGTCGTTTAATGTTTTAACGAGTCCGACAAAGGGGTAACTCGGTATCTTTTATATGTTCAGAGAGTTCAAAAAAGACACGGAATAGAAAACTCCACATGGTCCCTTTTCGTACATTTGTGTATCTCGAGCCCAAAAAGGTAGAAAATGATACTTGAGAGAACTACTTGACCATTTCAGTCAAGGAGTACCTTTTTTGTAAATAGTGCATCCCAGCCTAAAAAAGGGGTAAACGTATACTGGGTGAACGACGTTTCGCAGCCTTTAACGAGTTCAAAATGACAAGAGCTCGACAATCTTTTCGTGTTTAAAGAGTCGGAAAAGAGCTTGGAAGAAGACCCCCCATTTTATTCTCTTTTATGAGTAAAAAATACTCGGCGATCTTTTCATTTGAGTTTTACAAGTCGAGAAAAGAGCTAAAACACAACTCCAGTACCATCATCGACAATCTGTCACCTATTACTACACAAAAAAGGTAAATGAATTATCTAGTTCTAAGGCAAAATAGGTAAAAAATACTCAAAAACCCTAATATTTCATGAAAAAATGAATAAAATGAGGCAAAAGTAATTATTTTTTACCATTTACCATTTTACCTTTGTGTGAAGAAATTTTTACCCACTTGTGCCCTAATTTTTTTGGAGCGGATTGCAGGAGATTCAGGAGGTCATTTGCTGAGTCGTTCGTTGCAAGTAAGAGCCAAGACCTTCAGATCCATTTTCATATTGATTTCACCTGTTTTTATCCACTTTTTGGATTTCATGAGGAGGTTTTGGCAAAAACATTTCGCCCTCGGTCGGCGCGATTTCCGGGCACAGAATTGTGCCGATCGGGGGTTGTTAAGATTGCCAACCGCGCCGTCAGCGCCACTGTTTTAAAATAGTCACGCCAACGCCGTGATCAAATAATTTTCATGTTTTTTCTCAATTCAAACATTTGAATCCAAAATTTTCTAGCCAAAGATGATCATTGACTTGATTACATGGTTTTTGCAGGGAAACAATCATTAAAAATGGTGGATTGGAAGGAATGCAAGCATGAGGATATTGACACTCAAGCAATAGCTGACCCAAATTGCTTGGATGCTTTGAGGAACTGTGGGCTTCTCAAATTCCTTCTTACACCAGGTCTACAGGCTCAAACCAAGTTTCTACAGTACCTGATCAGTCTCTAGGATGTGAATCGGGAAATTTTCATCATTGGTGACCAAGAGCTGGAGTTTGAAACTTCAGACATTTATTTCATCACATCACTGTCCTAGAGAGGGGAACCATTCAATCTATATGGTTCAAGGGGGATTGGGGAAAGTGTGACCATGCTACTTGCTGAACATTTCCCAAAAACTCTCAAATCAAAAAGTGGCATGATCGAGATTATGACTGTTTGGGATGTTGTGTTGAGAGTGTTACTGCTGACCATCAACAGAGTGGCTGGGTCCCAAGTGCCGCATGAGACCAACAAGTCAAAGTTTCAGTATGCTATCGACTGCATGGCACCCACTATATTTAACTGGGTGGAAGCTATGAAAGTCAACATGAAGCACCAATTATCAAAAGCTAAGGTGAGAAACCTGAAGCAGTTTTGCTTCGGGTCTATGCTAGTGACGTTCTTCCTGGAGCGGGTTCCACTGTTTCAATACTAGCTAACTGAGGTGAAACCGCTGATGCCATGAGACCCACGGATGGTCCTTTGGAGTGAGTTAATGCTCAGGGTTATCAGGGGCCAAGAGATGTCCTATAAGCCCGCCTTTTTCTCATGGCTACGATGACAACTGATCATAGTGGATGATTGACCTTATAGCGGTACCGAATTTCACAGAGATCCGGATATGCCGCTCCCAGAGGGGAAGGATTTTGATGATGGAGGTAAAAAACAAACAATTTTTAATTTTTTGATGTTTTTTATTGTTTTTGAGATATATGTCTTCATGAAATTTTGATTTTATGAATGTAGATGTTGGAACAAAACGCCCTATCGAGATGTCCCCGATCACTAGGCGCATCGCTTGGTAGTTTGATGTCACTCCTTATTAGGAGGGAAGCGACAACGAGGAAGAGATTGTGTTGAATCTTGAGGGCTTGACCCATGGGATCCCCAAGTATGCCTAGATGGGTGATGTCCCACGCTAGTACCAGAGGCATATGGTGGGGGTGTCAGATCGGATCCGCCTACTGCTGACTCGTGTAGTCCGAGCAGTTGCATGCTATCATGAGCATCATGATTTTTAGTGCATAGGTCTAGCATTCCACATTTTTGAGGCCTGCGAGCCACTGATGTATAAGGCCTACGAGCCACTGATGTGTTTTGAACACACATATTATTTTTGGGATTTTTATGTATGAAAAACATTACCGAAACACAAACACACACACACACACACATATATATATCTATGTTGTACTTCCTTGATAAATATGGTACAAATGTTTTTGTTTTCTGATATTTTACATGTTTCGCAAATGTCTATCTAGCACATAATTAGCTAATGCATTTGTTAATGTATTCATGTGTCTAGGAATATGATGATATGTAATGTAATCAAAATTTCTCTCTAGTAGATGAATATGTAGATACATTCTCAATATCTGAGGGTTTCTGACAGAATATTGCCCATTTAGTTGAAGGACGGCAAGCTGTGAATCAAGGTTGACAACTAATTGTCAGATGCCGATAGTGATAGCTTCTCAAAATAATTCGATAAATGTGTTATACTCAATGATGTTATTAGTTGTTCGACCTAGACAAATACCTTGAAGATCAATCAACTCCCCATGGGGGTCATAAATGGCCCACACCACGGATGACAAATTTTGGGTTCTATGGAAAGCACCATTAGCAAAATCTATGTGAGGAGACACCGACATCTGCAAAGCAGGTCAAAAACATAATAAGCAGGAAAACTTCTTGCAAAATAACACACCAAACCGCACTATACAAAAATGAATAACAAACTATTGTACAAAAGTAACCATACAAGATGACCTAAGCATAGTACTTTTTGAGAGAGTCCATGCTCGGAATCGAGTAATCAATCAACACAAATGAAAACCAGAGTTTTACCCTTGACATGATGAGTAAGTATCGACTTGGAGAAATAATAGAGTAGAACTCATATAGGGCTATGCTCCCATGCCCCCTGGGTGAGGGAGGTTTACGAGTCCGAAGAGGACAACCCCATTGCAATAATGGGCAATCGGTAAAAACTTGGGGATGGAGAAAAAACTTGAATCCATGAAGAGATAAAGGTGCCCTTAGTTGAAAGATCTTGAAAAAATCATGAGAAACTGACATGTCAATAGGCAGCGGAGAAGAGAACTTCTCAATACATGTAGACATGACCGTCGGGCCAGAACTAAGCCATGGGGATCCTTGAAACAAGATGATCAGAGGATGATGAAGGTGAAGCCGAAACAATTTCCATGTAATCAATTTTAGTGAGACTTAATGGCACAACCTTGCCCCATGTATCAACAAGATCCGGCAAAGGAATGACCCAAGGATCAGACTTGACCGAAATCATGTTGACAGAGGCAACATGAGGAGGTGGTAGCAGAAATATGCCTATCAAGGCAAATATTTGAAAATCCCTGCACCCATACTCTCATAAGGAGCACTAGTGTGCTTGACATACAGAACATTTCCATCTAAGGAGGAAGAAGAAAAGAAGGACTGTTGTTCGAATATGAATATCTTCCCTTGATGGGGAAAGCGAATCACGCGGAAAATGGAGGAGGCTACAACATGCATGGAATGGGTCTAGCTCCATTAGTGTCAACGATCTCTACTTTGACATGTACCATCTTGCCCTCAAATGTAATGACAAGGTTGGGAAGGGCATCGAATGGTCGTGAATCGTGCCCGTCAAAAGCTTCCAGAGTGTTACGAGACTAGTTCAGAGTAGGAGAACCAATTGACTTCCAACAAGTGACATACATGATGCAGGTAGAAGCACCTTCATCAATGGTGGTCCTATGAATTGTTTTCTCATTTATGATTACCTGAATGAGAAGGGAAATTTGATGAGGTAAATGCGGAACATGGTTTTCCAAGTCATAACAGATGAGATTAGAGTCACCTGGATCAATACTCCCAATAGCCGATAGTAACGATTTCTGCTGAGAAGGGTAGCTTTGAAGGACCTAGAGAGAAGACATAGTTGATGGAACTTGAGCCAAATCTTCAACAATGTTATAATGTTGAGTGGCTCGAGTGTTAGGATTGTACGAGGACTTTCAAAGCACACCTCAAGAAGGTGGTTGAATGGAAAAATTAGGATTAGGTCGCTCTATATGGAGATGACCAGAACTAGACAGGGAGAAAGAAGAAGGGGTACGTTCTTTCTCTTTCCCTTCCGATGGGTTAGGAGTTTGATAATCTTTTGACCTGGTAGCCACATTGATCGGGGTACTCATCATGAACACTTGTGAACCCAAGGAAGCGGATGACTGAGGCTAGTCTACCATTTGAGTCTACTGGGATGGAAAGGGCTCTTTCAGGACAACGGGGGTCCCTTTGAGCAAACGACTTTGGACCATCTGGGAGAATCCTTAGTATAGTGATCCTCCTCATAGATGAGGCATGGATACTTAGGTTTCTGTTGGGAAGCATCACCAACAGATGACTTAGGAGGGCCCTGTTTTGGGGCATCGGCTTTATCCTTTCCTTTTCCTTTCTTTTTACCTTTAGAGGATTTATTTTCTGCATAGACTGGACAGTGTGAACCTCTGAGGTTTTACCAGGGCTAGATTCATTGCGAGAGGAATCATTGGGAGTAGTGTTGGAGACCGATTTCTGTTTGAAAGAAGATTTTGCAGGGGTATGAGTCACTAAAAAAATTAATCCATCAACAGGAGGGGTAGCTGAAGACTTAGATGTCGTCTGATCAGACGATGGTCTGGGCGCATCAGGTAACACATCATATAACATGCCGGACTATGAATGGACAAGGTTTAGATACTGGGAATGAGCGATGGCTTGTTCCTCAATGACACATCCACCCATAATAATGTCCTCAACAATTTTGTTGACAAATGATTTGGTAAACCACTAAGTCAACAACTGATAAAAAATTTCAAACTAAATCAGATGGTGCCTATGTATCTATTCATGGATGTGATTGGAGATGTGAGTCGCGGTGTTTTGCTTGAGTGACGTTAACAAATGGGTGCTAGTTTCATAGCGAACCGACAGCTGGAAATGTGTGAGAAAGGCCATGGCGAGAATGTTAAAGTCATGATAAGTATTCCGAGGTAGCTTGATATACCATTTGGCTCCATCCTCTTAAGAGTTCATTGGAAAAGGTGAAGGCGAATGGAATCATCAATGTAGGAATTTGAGGAGCACCAGAGGTGATATGTCATCATGTGGGCTTGAGGATTCTCTTTTGCTTTTCCTTGAAACTTTGGAGAATCGCTCAGAATCTTGGACGAAACTAGAGGCCAGTATAGCGAATGAAAAATCGGGTCACTCGTGAGTCTAGACACATCTAGCAATTCCAACATAGCCAAGAAAGGCAATTGAGTATTGAAAGGCATTTGAGGTCGATAAGGGGGCCCAACTGGTGGGGCCCGTCCCTGCTAGTAAGGATTTTGTCCATAAAGTGGAGGATTTTGTCCATAAGGCATTTGATTTTGCCCCCATTGTAGGTCACCTTGCCCGTAGGGAGGATGCTGACCTTGAAAGCCTTGAAATACTCTGGCCAAAGGATGTTGATAAGCAACATACTTGTTAAAAGGCTATTGAGCCTGTTGACGCTGGACATATGGATTTTTCACATGATGTCCTTGAGCATAAGGGTTTTGGACCTACTGCCCTTAGACGAATGTGTTTTGGACCTGTTACGCTTGGACGTAAGGATTGTGCACTTGCTGTCCTTGGACATAAGGATTTTGGACTTGCTGTCCTTGGACAAAAGGAGGCTGCACCTATTGCCCTTGGACATAAGGATTCTATGCCTGCTACTGCAGGACTTGACCTTGGCCTTGGCCTTGCAAGGTTTGACCCTGTTAATATGCGTATAAGGGTTGCTGCTACCTAGGTTGACCTTGTGGTTGCAAGGGTTGACTTTGCAGATGGAAAGGTTGTCCCTACGGCTGAAGAGGTTGACCTTGTGGAGGCATAGGCTGGGAGGATTGCGATGCATACTGCATTTGCGGCTGCATGGTTTTCTACAACTGTTGCGAGGGTTGCCCCTGCGGCTGTTGCAGTTGTCCACGCTGTGGCATCATCTGGCCTTGCTGCGGCATGGATGGCCCTCACTGCAACAAAGGTTGCCCTTGCTACTGCATGGATGGTCCTTGCTACAATGAAGGTTTCCTTTGCTGCTGCAGGAGTTGTCCTTAATGCTGCAAAGGTACTTGAATAGTTCCTGGAATGACAGCTTGCAAGTTATGAGAAAATTCTTTAGTGCAAATCACATTATGATATATTCGTCGACGCGTTTCAAACTAGCAAGCGTGGTTCATCGTCAGGACAAGTTGAAAGTTCCCGAACTGTATCTAGCCATACCCATCAGGCGCGGCGGATGGACCAGGCTGGACATAAGGTATAGGCTAGGGGATGTATGACAGATTAGCCATCGCTTGTGAACCATATGGAACATAAGGAGGTTGGTATTGACCTTGAGCCATATTGGGCTGCTAGTATTGGACATGACTTGATCGAGATGAACCAACATTGGATTGTTGGTACTGGACATGACTTGACCTAGACGGATCAACATTGGGTTATTGGTACTGGACATTACTTGATCCAACAGGACCAATAGGATTTGAAATGGCACCGGGAGAGGGTTGGTTCATCCCAACCATGTGAGGTTGTGAGCCATTCACATTGGTTGTGCCAGACATCATAGAAACATTTGGACTCTTCCCCCCAGGCGGTGGGATAGCCTGTCTACTTACTAGAGGGATTGAAGAACTGACAATGACATGACTCGAGATCATCGATTGAACCGAACAGGTTACTTGGACAGAAAAAACAAGAGGATTGGGAATGGTGGGTTGCACCGGGACAAAAGTAACTATAGAAATCACTGTCTGTTGGAGGTCAGGTTTTGAATGAATGGACCTATGGTAGGCATAGTTCCAGATGCCCAAATAGGGTTGTGATATAATGATGAGGCAGTAGGCATGCCTGAAACAAACTGAACTAAAGTAATGTAATTACACAGTAGCTCAGGATGAACAATAGTTGGAATGCTTCCTATGTAAGGGAAACCTTTAGTAGGGAAGGGATATTCCTGCTCCTCGACGGTGCGTGGAGTGGAAACCTCTGAGTGACCTAGAGAGGAGACTAGGATTTCACCTTCTGATTCCATGGGTGAAAACAGACGACGAAGGACTACTGAAGATGTTCGAAGGGATAATTCCAAAGGAATACCCATCTGATCGTATGAACTGTGCGAACGCTGCGGTGATATCACAACAGGATCGAACAAAGGATTCAGAGGATAAACAACCAGTCCAAGCTGACCTTCAGAAGTCGGTGGACTCTCAGGAGTCTGGATAGGGTTATCCAGAGATTCTGGGCCAATGTCAGAAAGTGACCCAGTATCTGAAGGGGGGGACAAGATGACAAAGGTTGAATACTCAGAACAATTCCAAGCTCAACACCTTGGTCCTCAAGTGACTGTGGTAATTCAAGAAAAGGCTCCTTAGAAAATATTTTAGACAGAGGAGAGGAAGAGGAACTGGTCAAGCTAGTTGGTTCAACCACGATGATTTTGTCTCAAATAACCAAAAGAGAGATTGATTTCAAGGGCTTAAAAATGTATTTAAAGGTATACTCACGATGTGGTCTTGGAGTACCTCCCCAACTACTCAAAAATCCCTGAAACCTTGGTCTTGGAGTACCTCCCCAACTACTAAAAAATCAATGCTCCCTCTTAGCGAGGGAGGTACTTCCAAGACTAGGAAATAACTCATCATCATCATTGCTACTTGCAACACTCGCCAAACTCTTGGCACTCACAATTGCAACAATCCCTATTCTGTGAACTACGCCTCTCTCAGAAGTGTAACTGTCACTACTGGAAGCACCCAACTTCTTCTTATTTTCCTGTATCACTTTCGAATCCTTGCATGATTCCTTCTTGGCAGTATTAGGAGAACTCTTATTCCCCACTGACCACGCACTCTTCTTGGGTTGCAGATTCTCCCTCTGAACCTGCAATCTCCCACTAGAACTTAACTCCCTTCGGGTCTCTAGAATACGGATCTTCTTCTCGGGAACTCGTACATGTACCTCTGAAGCCTACACATGCACCTACTTCTCTAGAACCTATTCCTGTACCTCTGAAGGTTGCAGCTGCACCTGCTTCTTTAGAACCTATACCTGTACCTATGAAGCCTACACCTGCACCTACTCCACCTTCTTCTTTCCATGATCCATAGGCTTGCATGTCAGCCTGTAGAGACCATTCACTGTAAGTCCAAGCACAATCACACCAGAGCTAGACCCTCTATGTCCGAGTCTTGTCTTCCCATCTTGGAGCAAGAACTCAAACCCCTTCTCCTCGATCATTCAAACATAAATCACATTATATCTGAGTCCATGTACAAATAAAACATCTTGGATCTACATCACTTGTTCTGTCTCCACCTTGAATGGCACAACTCCTGATCCTTGAATCTCCAACTAACCCTTGTCACCCCACCATGTGCAACTTCGAGTCCCATTCATCTAGAGTCTCAAAAACCTCCTATGACCCTGTCATATGTTTTGTCACACCACTTTCCATGAACCATCCATCATCATCAATTGTACCCTGTGAGAAATGAGAGATCATGGAAAATTCCTCCTCCTCCAATATCTTGGTGAAATCATCTATCTCAGCATAAGTGGAAACACCAGTGACCTACTTCCCTTTCTTCTTCTCATCATCTCCCTTGTTCTTCATCGGACATCTCGACGAAAAATGACCCATCTCACCATAGTTGAAACACTTGACCTTACTCAAGTCCTTCTTCTTCTTACCCTTCATTCCGGCTACAAGTGCCATGTCATCCTCAAAAGTCTTTTTCTTTGGATGAACATCCTCATCTGGAAATTATTCCTAAATGAAGTCATCCAACAACCTATTCCAGTCTGGCAACTTCTCTTTGGAAATGATTCCTTTGATGAATGACTTCCATTGCTCAGTGAACCCTTTCAAGGAAATCCTGACCATATCTCCATTTGAAATAGTCACATAGACGATACTAAGCTCATCTTTGACCTGAGACAATCTTGCGAGATACGAAGTCATTCATTCACCCTTTATCATCTTGGTGGAATTCAACTTATCCTCCAATACCAATACCTAGTTCTCGTTCTGATTCTGGAACAAATTTTGAACATCCATCAACATCTCATGCTTGGTGCTCTTCCGAGACAAATGAGGTATTAGGGCATCCTTCTCACCATCTAGGATGATCAATCTTTCCCTCATATCCAAATCCTCGTACACTACCAGCTCCTTTGGGTCACTTGGCTTCTTGATGGATTTCTCGGTGAACTCCCATGATCCAATTGGATATTGGTGGCCACCCACCTATTCCACCTAGACCTCTAGTCGGTTTCATCCATTTCATTGTTTATTGCAGCATTTACTATTTTTAGCAGTTTTTCGTGTCCTGAACTTCCGAAGCAGTTTTGACCAACTAAACGAAGTTTTTTTGAGGTCTGTAGTAGGCCCATAGCCATTGGTAGGAGCTTGTTGTAAATCTTGTAGTACTCAGAGAGATCTTTCCAACAAGGTATTTTACACACCAAACATATATAATATGACCAAGTTATGACCCCAAGAAGTTCGCTACCCAGCTAAACTCAACAGGGCCCACAAACTCTTAGTGTTCCATCTCCTGGGGTTAGGGTTTTAGTTGTTTAGGGTTTTCCCTTGTTGTTCAATAATAAATAGGTCCTTGAGCCTCATTGTAACGCGCTCCAGTGGCATGTATCTACCACATCTCTTATCAAAGATAAGCTACCATCACCCAAACTGGCTTATTTCCATTTCTGTTTATAAGCATATTTCAGTATTTGATATTAATGAAATGAAGTGTTATTTTTGTTGAATCTCTATATTTATGGTTATATCTATGATTTGTTGTGTTATTGTTTAAGTTTAGATTAGTGTTATCATAGAGGTCTTCGCTTTCTTTGTTTTTCTTTGCATGTCACCAACAAGGTCGGATATGAGTTAGGGCTCAAATTGGTCGAACCTTTGTAAGACTAGCCTCGGAAATACTGATGGCCTCTCATGGTAGAAGAGAAGAAAGATGATGGGGTAGGATAACCTTTCAAAATATTGCTCGAAGAAGCCCTCAAGCAACAGAGGAACATGATGATGGATAAAATTTTCCCTGATCCTTCATCATCTAGCCAAAGGCGATGCATCTTCCAACAACCACTCTGGAAGCGCCACACCCTTTAAGGTAAAATTTAACTTTAACATCCCCATTTTTGAAGGTAATTTAGATGCGGATGTCATAGATAAATGTTTAAATTTGATAGTAGGATATTTTTATGTTCATGATTTTTCCATTTGGGAAAATATTACTTTCACACTCCTCAAAGCTACCCCCCACGTCAAGGATTGGTGGGAAACCTACTGTGAGAAAAAGGAAGAAAGTACACCCTCACTATTTTCAGCTACGCCCACTTGGGATTCATTCTGGGACACCATCAAGGAGTAGTACTACCCTGTCAGGAGCTATGAGGATAAATACATAAAGTGGACCGCAATGTGGCAAAGAAGGGACTAAGACATGCCAAAGTTTACCAATGTTTTTCATACCCTTCATACGAAGTTGGGTATTAAGGATTCTGAGCGACATTTGGTACTCAAGTACTAATCTAGGTGGATCTTCAGATACAATGGCATGGAAAAACTTAGAAAATCAAAGCGATTGGAATGAAGTCAACTTAGGATCAGGGCATAGATCTCGTCATCCTGATTCCAATGGTGCGAACAACACTTCAATCCGAGTCTGGATGATGAAGTTATCGTGCAAGGAAGGTTGCATTGATCCTTAAGGAAATGAAGATTTTTGCTTTTAAAAATGGATTTAAGCATTAAAGGCCAAATCGCAATCGGAGGATTTGTGGAGTTGGAGATAAGAGAGGTGCAGTAGAACCCGTGATCACCGATCTTTGAGCAAATTGGATCGGCGGACTGGAGGTAACTGGATTGGAGGTCTTACATATATATATATATATATATATATATATATATATATATATATATATATATATATATATATATACATATATATATATATATATATATATATATACATATATATATATACATATATATATATATATATACATATATATATATATATATATATATATATATATATATACATATATATATATATATATATACATATATATATATATATACATATATATATATATATATATATATACATATATATATATACATATATATATATATATATATATATACATATATATATATATATATATATATACATATATATATATATATATATATATATATATATATATATATATATATATATATATATATATATATATATATATATATATATATATTGGCGAGTAGGCAGAGCGATCGATGATAACATGATCGACGAGATCATTATCGAGACACTGGAGAAGTATATGAGTGGGACACTGACGCTATCAGCCGACGCTAATATCGAGATCAGTGATTGGTGGTCGGCACTTCCCCGGTTACAGGACTTAAGAGACACCGATATGCTGATTAGCGACCTCAGGTCGGACCCAATATGCAAATGTGCCCGATTTAATGATTTTTGAAGTATGGGCAAATGGTTTTGGGCCAGATTTTTAGTATTTTTTGGGATTTTTAAGGTCTTATTGCCTCAACGATGAAAAGTCCATTTTAAGAGGGAGTTACGCCCGCCAATCCTTCCATGACTCCGACCTCCATTGTGAACGAGATTGCATCGATTTAAAGGAGATTTTGTCCGAAAACGCATTATAAAACACGATCGATGGAAAGAGAACAGGGAAGAGGGAATCGCATCATGCTGTTTCGTTTTGGTAGGAGGCCGAGAGTGCATATTTGTCCGTTTAGATAGTTTTCCATGACTCCAGCCCCTTCATTGCTACGGACGCTTTGGTGCTGCTCACCTCTCCATATCAGGCATCCATTTTCATAGAAAGCTTTCAGATCATAGGTATAAGCCTATTATGGACAGTTGATGATTGTAATTCTTTTCTTTCATGCCATTTAATAAGAAAAGGCCTCCCCATTGTTGAGCTGGGCTTGGAGACATAGTTTGAATTGGATGAACTCTGTTATCAAGCCTTGGTGTCTTCTTTTGTGCCTTTTTATGTGTTTACTTTTTCTTTTCTTATGTGCCCACTTTTGTGTTAAGCTGCAATTTTACATGTGATTCTTTCTATACATCTATAAGCAAAAACATCCTGGATCAAGTGGTATCAGAGCAGGGATTTTTAGATGTGAATTGCATGTTTGCATGCTAACAAGAGGTAGGATTGAAAGAGGCGAAGGGAATCTAGAACCTTTCGATCCAGAAGCAGGGTGTGCACCTCGAAGGAGAAACATGGCAGAAGATGAAGCTCATCTTGAAGAGGAGTGTAATTTCAGAAAGACTTTCTATTCAATGGCAAATAACATCAGTTAGTTGGTTTTAAGATTGGAGAAAGCAGAGTGGAGAAATCTAGAAGGACAAGGTTCAGCACATGGGAATGGTGGAGAAGAACCCCCTCCTTCTCATTCTGGTAGTGAAGGCTCTCCTTCCTCTCAGCACCATAATTAGAGAAATCCAAAGGATGCATCTAAGAAACCTTTTTTCAAATTAGATGTTAAATTTGATCTTCCTGTGTTTAATGGTGAAAGTAGCACGTAAAATCTTAACAATTGGATCAGGAAGATTGAGGTTTACTACAGGATTTAGAAAACCGTAGAGGATGAGGTGAAAATCCAACTGGCCTCTCTATGGCTGGGCAGCACAACTCTTGTTTGGTGGGAGAGCAAATTGCAGAGTAGTAAAAATGTGGGTAAGCTCTTTTCCTCATGGTCTGATTTCACTTCTGCGTTAAAGGAACAGTTTTATCCCTTAGGATACAAACAAAAAGCTTGATGAATTGGCAATACTTAAGGCAAGGCAAAGAGCAGGATGTTCAGAGCTTTACAAAAGAATTTAGGAAGCAAGCACTGAATTTGGGTATTGCACTTGATGCACCTGAAGTTTTAACTAAGTATATTGGCTCACTGCATAGTTATATTAGACATTCATTGTTATTGTGTGAACCAACCACTACTGATTCAGCCAGCATGAAAGAAATTCATATTGAGAATAGGAGAAAGAATGAAAGAGAGGATCAATCTAGAAAGCCATCATTCAAACCTCCCAATGGCAAATCCAAAGCGAAATGGAATGGGAAGGAAAATAAAACAACAGTAGCCAAAGAAGGAGAGCGGCCCTATCACAATCACTACAAGAAGGAAGGCCACAATGATGATCATTGTTTGAAGCAGCACCCAGAAAGGCATCCAAAGAAGTATGGAGGAAAAGGGAAGCAAAAAATAGTGGTAGTGGCACAACAAGACCTTGCATCAAATTCGGGAGATGAAGCACTGGTCACAACAACGGGAACAAAAGGTACCCTTACACCTCCTGTTAATTCTAAATCGCATGGAGGCACCAATTCTGTAGATGAGTCCCTTTCGAATGATTGAAAAAGAATTGAATTATTTCATATTAGGGTTGTAATAAATCACACCAAAGTAGAAACTTTGTTTGATACTGGGTCCCAAGAAAACTTAATTGCAGAATCCCTGGTAAAGAAGCTTGGCTTAGAGACAAAACTACACCCAAAACCTTACCCGCTGGGATGGATACATGATAAAGTGAAATTGAATGTAACCCAGCAGTGCAAGGTAAAATTTGTGATTGCGTCTAAGCTTGTAGACGAAGTAGAGTTGGATGTAATCCCATTGGATATTTGTGGCATGGTATTAGGGAGCCCATACCTATATGACAGAAAAGCAGTCTTTTTTTGCCATGAGAATAAATATCAAATCACCAAGGATGGGGTAGAATACATAGTGTAGGCTGATCAAAATAAAATTAATGCCAGCCTTGTAAGCGCTGGGTAAATGAAATGACTGGTGAATTCCAGTAAAACATGCATGCTTATGGTTGTAAGGGAGAAAGAGGCCAATTTCGCTAATGCGTTCTAGGGCTGCGATGGGAAGCATAAACAAGAATTAATGGAATTGATTTCTAATTATAATGAATTGTTCTAGGAGCCAAAGGGATTACCTTTGAAGAGGGAAATCCAACATGAAATCCATCTATTGCATGATGCCCCTCTGCCAAATATCGGCATGTACCGAATGTCAGCAATTGAAATGGAGGATATCAAGATGCAAGTGTGGTAATTGCTGGACCAAGGCGTCATCAGGCCGAGCTCCTCTCCATGTGGTTCGTTGATTATTCTAGTGCAAAAGAAAGATTATAGCTGGAGGATGTGCGTGGACTACCGTGTGCTCAACAAGATATCGGTGAAAAATCGCTATCCCCTCCCATGCATAGATGATTTGTTAGACCAATTAAAAAGTGTTGTTTATTTCACAAAGTTGGATTTGCACAGTGGCTATCACCAGGTCAGATTTGGAAAGCAGGACGTGTGGAAAACTGCTTTCAAGCCCAAGCAGGGGTTGTTTGAATGGATGGTGATGCCATTCGGGCTTTGCAATGCTCTAGCCACCTTTATGCGGGTTATGAATGATATATTTTAGCCTTTCATTGATGATTTTGTTCTCGTGTATTTAGATGATATTCTAGTTTTTAGCAAGAGTTGGTTTGAAGATGTGAGTCATCTAAAGAAAGTGCTTGATGTGCTGAAGAAAGAAAAACTCTTTGTAAAATTGTCAAAGTGTGAGTTCGAGAAAACCTCTTTGGGTTACCTAGGTCATATTGTTGGTCATGTTCAGTTAAAAATTTATCCCTCTAAAGTTGAAGCAATTGTAAATTGGCCTAAGCCTTCTAGTGTAACTGAGGTCTGTAGCTTTCTAGGTGCAGTCCAGTATTGGAGGAGATCTATTTCCAATTTCTCTATTATTGCAACACCTTTGCACACATTGACAAGTGTAAAACAGGTCTTCCAATGGGGAGGAAGACAACAGATGTCCTTCGAAACATTGAAGGATAAAATTAGCACCGCGCCAGTCTTAGCCTTACCCAATCTCCGACAGTCATTTGAGATCAAAACCAATGCCAGTGGTTATGCCATGGGAGTTGTACTAATGCAACAAAAGAAGCCAATTTGTTACCATTCTGAGAAGTTTTCTCAAGCTGTGATAAACTACTCCACCTATTACAAGGAGCTTTATGCCTTGGTGCAGAGTGTGAAAAAGTGGAAACACTACCTGATCGGCAAGGAGACCATCATAAATACAGATCGTTAGCCTTTGCAGTACCTTCAGTCACAAACCAAGTTGCAGCGAGCTCATCATGTCAAGTGGATGGGCTTTCTTCAACATTTTCATTTGGTAATAAAGTATAAGAAGGGCACTAGCAATAAAGTGGCCGATATGCTATCTCACCCTCCTATTTCTTCTTCTATTATTTTGCATAATGCTTCGTTATCTTTTGAGAGTTATGTTGAACAATATGCTAACGATAATGACCTTAAGGAGGTTTATGCAAAACTAACCCATGGTTCACAGGTGGACAACTATCACTTGCAGGGGAAATTGTCATATCACCTTGGTAAATTGTGTATTCCCATAGGAGAAAGAGTACATGTAATTCGAGAGTCCCACACCCCTCTTGTGTTTGGAAACTTGAGAAGACTTTATGTCATGTACAAATATTTTTTTTTGGCCTCATATGAAAAACATTGTGACTCGCTATGTAAAGGGTTGTGTGATGTGTTCTATTTCAAAGCCCTCTAAAAGAAAACTTGGGCTCTACACACCACTCCCTATTTTGAGTCATCCATAGGAAAGTGTGTCAATGGACTTTGTAGGAGGTTTGCCTTTGTCTAGGAAGAGTCATGACTATTTGTATGTCGTCATTGACCATTTTAGCAAGATGTGTATTCTTATGCCTTGTAAAAAGCAGATTACTGCAAAGCAAACTACTTCTCTTTTCTTTCAGCATGTTTGGGCCCACTTTGGATTACCCACATCAATTGTGTCAGATCGGGACTCTCGCTTCCTTGGAGAGTTTTGGACCAACTTGTGGAGAATGATGGACACCAAATTGAAAAGAAGCACGACATTTCACCTGCAGACCGATGGACAGACAGAGCTTGTTAACCGTATTGTGGTACACTTATTATGAGGCTATTGTGGGAAACATCCCAAGTTACGGGATGAGCATCTCCCCTATATACAACATTCCTACAACCGGGTGGTGCATTCATCTATGCAGCGTTCATGATTTGAGACATGTTTTGGTTACCTTCCAAAGGACCCTTTTGATATGGTCTTTCAAAGGGAAGATGGCTCCAGTGGACGTAATGATAGGGACAAAGCTCAACAATTTATTCAGCGAATCCAATTGATTCACCAAGCAGTGCAAGAGCAGTTGGAGAAAAGTCAAGCCCGTTACAAGGCTCGACATGATAAACACCGAGTCGACCATCAATTCCAAGTGGGCGAAAAGGTGTGGTTCCACATCAGCAAAGACAAGATGAAGGGAGAAGGAAAGAAGTTGCAGCCAATCCGGTATGGACCATTCACCATATTGGAGAAGATTGGGAACAATGCCTTTCGTCTTGACTTGCGGGTATATATGCAGATGTAATCAGTAGTGAATGTGGATAACCTAAAGCTATATGAACCACCTTTGATCATGGACAGTGATGAGGTGGGAATAGTTCCTATAGTCGATGATTTTGCACTAGAATATCTTGATGAGTTGCTCGAAGACATCATCCTCAATAGAAGAACCAGGAATTCACGAAGAGGAGATGTAGAATACCTTTGACTTGGATTCAAGGGAATGCACCTGAGCAAGGCCAGATGGTTGGAGAAAAAGAAAGTGAGGGGACGGTTCCCTCACTTGCCAATTGACTAATTAAAAGCTTTTGGCGGTCGAAAAGCTCCTCAATGGGGAGGATTGATCCAGGTGGATCTTCAGATACAATGGCATGGAAAAACTCAGAAAATCAAAGCGATCAGAATGAAGTCAACTTAGGATCATAGTGTAAATCTCGTCATCCTGATTCAAACGATGCAAACGACACCTTAATCCGAGTCTAGATAATGAAGTTATCACACAAGGAAGGTTGCTTTGATCCTTAAGAAAATGAGGATTTTTCCTTTGAAAAATGGATTTAAGCCTTAAAGGCCAAATCACAATCGGAGGACTTGTGGGGTCGGACTTAAGAGAGGTGCAGTGGAACCCCTGATCACCGATCTCTGAGAAAATTGGATCGGCGGATCAGAGGTAACCAGATCAAAGGTCTTACATCTATATATATATATATATATATATATATATATATATATATATATATATATATATATATATATATATATATATATATATATATATATATATATTGGTGAGCAAGCAGAGTGATCGGTGATAACACGATCGACGAGATCGTTATAGAGACACCAGAGCAGTATATGAGAGGGACACTGATGCGATCGGTTGATGCTGATATCAGTGATCGGTGATCGGTGGTTGGAACTTCCGTGGTTATAGGACTTAAGAGACACCGATATGCCAATTAGTGACCTCAGGTCAAACCTGATATGCAAATGCGCCCAATTTAATGATTTTTGAAGTCTGGGTAAATGGTTTTGGGCCAGATTTTCAGTGTTTTTTGGATTTTTAAGGTATTATCGCCTCAATGATAAAAAGGCCATTTTAAGAGGGAGTTACGCTTGTCGATCCTTCCATGACTCCGGACTCCATTGTGAACCAGACAACCCCGATTTAAAGGGGATTTTGTTCGAAAACCCATTATAAAACATGATCGATGGAAAGTGCACGAGGAGGAGGCAATCGTAGCGCACTGTTTCATTTTGGTAGGAGGCCGAGAGTGCATATTTCTCTGTTTAGATAGTTTTCCATGACTCCAACCCCTTCATTGCTATGGACGCATTGGTGCTGCTCACCTCTATATATCAGGCATCCATTTTCACAACCATATTTCAGATCGGAGGTATAAGCCTCTTGTGGACAGTTGATGATTGTAATTCTTTTATTTCATGCCATTTAATAAGAAAAGGTCTCCCCATTGTTGAGTTGGGCCCAGAGATGTAGTACGAATTGGACGAACTCCATTATCAAGCCTTGATGTCTTCTTTTGTGCCTTTTTATGTGTTTACTTCTTCTTTTATTATGTGCACATTTCTATGTTAAGCTACAATTTTACATGTGATTCTTTCTATACATTTATAAGAGAAAACATCCTGGATCAAGTACCACGACTATATACACAGCTACATCCAAGATGAGATGGAGTTCCTGGACATCTCCTCGCTCGACACAATGTACTGATACACTGTCAAGATTAAGCATAAGTTTAAACAGAAGAAGTGAGAATTTGGATCTGTGATTCCGAAGCAAGGGAAAGATGCCCCCAAACTACAGATCAAAGGACAAAGCCAAGGAGGGGATACCTAGGAAAACCTGTTGAAGCCACAAGCAAGGAAAAACACCATAAATAAAAAGGACATGAGAAAGTGGTGTGAGTTCCATAAGAGCTCCACTTGCAACACAAGTGAGTGTCGGGCCAAGTAGTCACTAGTGGCAAAGATGAAGGCTTCCGAATCAAATGCATGTTCCAAATTTGAGTCAGAACTTGACAAGGGGAATGAAAAAGGGAAACGGATCATTGACGTGGAGCCCAGTGCCAATGTGGCCACCACCAAGATCCAGAAGAACGAGGCTGAAGATTGAGAGGAGGGGGAATGCCTCTTCCACTCACATATGTGGGTCAAGGGTTCTTCGCTTCAGTTCATTATCAATAGTGGGAGCCAAAAGAACCTCATTTCAGTAGAGGTCATGAAGCAGTTGGGTCTATTGACTACAATGCATCCATAGTTGTACACCATTGGGTGGCTTCGGCAAGGACGAGTTCTTCGCGTCAGCTAGTAGTGTTGCCTTCCCTACAACATGAAGCCCTTCACGGATGAGGTATTGTGTGATGTTTCTCCTACAGACTTTTATGATATATTATTAGGACAACTATACTTGTGGAAGTGACATGCTGTATATGAGTCTATACCTCGATTTGTGATTATTAATTTGGGCAACAATTTGTACAGGATACTAGAGGTAGCCCAAACTATTGCCATCCCCTTGATCTCTGCAAAGAAATGCAGCGAGATCATTTCACAGACCAAGAAATTTTCTTTCCTTATGATTCACCCTTAAGGAAAGAAGATGATTGTGGCCATGGCTTCCCAACAAGGCTCCTTTGCACAACAACAATAGATGGACAAGGTTTTGGAGGAGTACAGGGACATTTTCACCTCCCCTGTGGGGGTACCTCTACACTGTTAAGTCAAGAACTCCATCGATCTGACCCTGTGCGTACCACTACGTAATGGACCGATCTATTGACACTTTTTTCTAGAGAGTGATGAGATCAAGAGGCAGATTTAGGAGCTGTTGTAGAAAGGGCACATTAGGCTAAGCTCCCTGTGGGAGCCTAATTGTATTGGTACAGAAGAATGACGGGACCTGGAGACTCTGTATTGACTATCGGGCGCTGAACAAGATCACTGTCCAGAATAGGTACCCAATCCCATGGATTGATGACCTTGTGGAGCATCTCAAGGGGGCCAAATACTTCAACCAGATTGACTTGAAGTCTGGTTATCTCTAGGCACCTATCGAACCCTTTGATGTGTGGAAGACCGCCTTCAAATCCAAGTAGGGCTTTTTCGAATGGTTGGTCATGCCTTTCAGTTTGACAGATTCCCCTGCAACCTTCATGAGGTTGATGAACGACATCTTGAGACCCTTCACCAATGCGTTCATGGTGGTGCATTTAGATGACATCTTGATCTCTAGCCAGAGTTGGGAAGAGTGCCTCCACCATATTAGGCAGGTCCTCTAAACCCTACGACAACACAAGTTGTGTGCCAATCTGGAGAAATGCAATTTTGGCATGACCCAGGTTCAATATTTGAGGTACATCATTGAAGAGTAGGATTTGCATGTGGACCTAGCCAAGATATAGGTCATTCAGGATTGGCCAACCCCAACCACTTTAAAAGAGCCCCGCAACTTTCTAGGCCTTGCCAATTTCTATTGCAGGTTCATGTTGGGGTTCTATCATATCACTTGGCCTTTAAGTCAAGTCACCAAGGGAGGAGAGAAAACAAAGCTATTTTGGTCCAAAACCCGGCATAAATCATTTGCTAAGATGTAGTAGTGCCTCTGCTCTGCACTAGTGCTCACATTACCAGACCTGCAACAACCATTCATGATTAAGATAGATGCCTCCGACTATGCTATTGGTGTATTTCTTACTCAGCAGGGCATCTAGTGGCTTACCACAATGAGACACTTTAATACACAGTCTGAAAGTATACCACCAACGAAAGAGAAATGTATTCCATTGTGTAGGCCTACCATCAATGTAAGCATTACATTCTAGGGAACGAAATAGTCATCCACACAGACCACGAACCCCTACAGTTCATACAGACACAAGAGAAGTTGTAGAAAACTCGCCATTAGAAATGGTCCACATACCTAAAAAAATTCCATTCAAAAATTAAGTACAAGAAGGGAAACACCAATAATGTTGTATAATGCCTCAACCGACCACTAGTCATGGCACTGATCATTGTTCTTGACCCTTATGGGCACAAGACTTCGGGGTGGCCGCATCTTTACAAGAGCAATCTAGAATTTGGTAGCACATACCAGACATTCCTGGAAGGTAATAAAGTTCAAATTTTTCAACTCCACGATGCACTGTTATGCCACCTGGGACACATATGTGTTCCTTCAAGCGAGCGTGCCAAGATGATTTGGGAGGCGCACTACAGTGGGGCTACTGGACATTTCAGAGTAGAGAAAATAGTGACAGTACTACATAAGTATTTTTATTGGATGAACCTTCGTCAAGATGTTGGGAGATACATTAAATCCTGCACTGCCTGTGCCAATGTGAAACCAACCAACAAGAAGAAAGGCTTGTATATTCCTCTTCCTACTCTTAGTCAACCTTGGGAATCCATCTCCATGGATTACATGTCAGACCTTGCTTCTTCTAAGCAAGACAATGACCGCGTCTTCGTGGTCATCGACAGATTCTATAAGATGGCCATTATGGCAGCCTGTAAGAAGAGTATCATAGCAGAGGCCACTGCTAAGCTCTTATTTTAATGCTTGTGGGTACACTTTGGGATCACACAGTGCATTTTCTTGGATTGGGAAAAAAAGATTCGTAAGTGAATTTTGGTCAAGTCTCTAGTTGATACTGGATACAAAAATTAATAAGTCTACGACATTCCTTCCCCAAACTGGTGGCCAAACAGAGCTCATTAATGGGATGATTGTACACATTCTGTGCTTGTACAACTCGAAGCATCCACACACATGGGATGAAAGCCTCGTCTATTTCCAACACAACTACAATAGATCTCTTCATAGTGCCATGGGCTATAACCCCTTTTAGGTAGGGTTGGGATTTCAACCATTATGTCCCATTAATGTGGCCATACCATTTACATCTACTCAGGCAGATTCGACTCATGCCCAGTCTGAAGCTAACAAGGCTAACAACTTCATTGAGTGCATTCAACACATCTGCCAGTAGGTCCATGATATATTGGATAGAGCCAATGCTAAGTACAAGTAGTTCCATGATCAACATCGAGTTCCACACAAGTTCCAGGTAGGCAACAAAGTTTGGCTACATTTGCAGAAGGAGCGCCTCACTAGACCCCACAACAAGCTTCACTTGCTTTGATATGGGCCATACACCATCACTAAGGTAGTAGGGGACAATGCCTTTGATATTAGCATTCCACCGTTCCTTGGTTTGAACCTAGTGCTCAATGTAGACGACCTTCGGCCATACTTTCCACCTGTTGTAGTGGCTATGTTGGCATGGAATCCTCCAAGGCATGTTTTGGGGCTTAAATCCCAAGTTTTGGGCAAGTCTTTTGTAAAATATGCATGAATTTCGGGTGCAGAGCATGAAAGTATGATAGAGTCATAGGGTTGTCTGCCCTAGTTTTGTAACGTAATGTCGGTTGGATAGACCTAACCATGGTTCGCGGACCATGGGATTGTATAAATAGAGCGAGGCTCTAAGTGTAAAAGAGAAGGAAGAACTGAGATGACATGAAGAGAAGTTTAAGTGATTGAGTCGAGGTGTAAATTGTGTCTGTGGGTTTTTAGGGTAGGAGAAGGCTTTGCAGCTGAGTGCATAGAGGCCTAGCAGTCCACAGCTGAGGGCGCGGACCCCTACAGCTGAGTGTGCAGGGCGGGTCGAGTTTGTAACCATTGAAGAATCAATAAGGAGAAGTTTTGCTATAATTCTATGTATTTGTTTTTGGTTTAATGTATGATTGAATATAATTTACAAATATATTGTTTATTTACTATGCGAACCTGTATGAATGTTTTGTATTGTTAAGTAGAACTTAAAGACATTTAAGTAGGAAGAAGTGCTTAAGTAATACTGGAAGTTAAATAAGATCTTGGGTAATAGCGCAGAGCGCAGCACAACCCCTGGTTAGGGCTGTGCGAAGGCAGTGTATCAGGCTGTGAGGAATGGGAAAGTGCGTAAAGCAACCTGCACGTTTGGACAAACAAAGGGCCAGTCGAATTGATTAGGCATCTCTAGGGTGCGGAAACCTGGTTCTAGCACCCTCCCATACTACATCGGGTGAGACCTTAGTCCGTGCTCCGCGGAATGTTGCCGAAAGTGCCAGTAGTACCAAGATTTGTTTGGCTAATTAACTCTAAACCTGGGTCAGGCCCCAACAATCCACCAAATGGTTCCGCTGCCAGGACTGAGATCTGCATATATATTTCTAATGTCATATCACTGGAATCCGATAAAGAAAGGAATTTAAGAGTGGTTGCACAAAAATATTCACGAGTTCACGACACAGGAAAGCAGGAACCCATGATTATTAAAGGAAGAGTGGTTATATTGCTACTTGTATACTGAGATCCACAAAATTTTCTTTTCATCCTTCCCTACTGAGTTGTATGAGTGGATCGCGAAGCTAGCAGACAACCAAGGAAGGTGTAAACTAGACAAACCTATTTTGTGGACTCCAGAATTGGTGCATAGATTGGAAGAATCGAAAGATAAGATCAATGCACTATTGATCACTAGCTCGATTGAATCATAGGAGGATTCATCACCGAGTTTGCGGTAGATACTTTAGTTAGCTATAGCGAGGTAGAATGATGCTTCCTCAAAGGATCGTGAGGTAAGTACGTTAAATATTTGAACACTTGGATTAAAATGCTAATGTGTGAAAAGCGGGTTATGCGAATAAATTAATGTTTGGGGCTACGCGAAGTGGGAGAATCAATAGAAACGAAGGTAGCACATAACTAGAAACAAGCCCCTTTATTTCACCTCTGTGAGGGAGCGAGGAAGAGCTCGCGAAGGTCTCACTAAGAAGTGCGATAAATCTAATAAGGCAGAGAATTCCACGCATGCCACCCCCACCCATGCCACCGCCAGTTTCACCATCTTCACCCCCGACTTCACCCACACCACCTCCTCCACCATTGTGAAGTAGTATGGCCAGCGTGATAAAGCTACCAGTGTTCAAGGGAGTTGGGAATGAAGATTCAAACCAATTTTGGTTCCTAGTAAAAGCTGTATGGGAAGCACAAGGTGTCACAGATGACAATATAAAGAAGGCGATGTTAGTCAGCGCTCTTCAGGATCGCCCGCTAACCTGGTACACTAAGCATTCCAATGACAATCCAAATGCGAGGATAGTGGACATCCAAGCTGCACTAAACAAAGAATTTAGCAGGCCAAAATCGGAGGCACAGTCGATCATTGGATTCAAGGAAATCACAATGCTACTAGGTGAAACCCCATGGGAGTTGGATCAAAGATTGAAGTGCAAAATTCGTGAAGCGAACATGAGCTTAACGGATGGGCAACACTGCGAATGGTTTGTAGTCTCATTAACACTGCATCTATGGAACGCACTGTCACAACAAAGGCTAACCACTCAGGCTGAGGCTTTGGAGGTTGTGATGAGATTGCACAAGACTCCGACACAAGATCCTAACCTGGGAGTCCAGCAGATTCATGCGCAGTTGAAAAACTTGTGCCTTGAGATGCAAAGTTTGAAACAAGACAAGATGGCTTGTCCAGAAGTGCGTTACGAGGTAGGGTGCGTAAAGTGAAAGGGATAGGGGCACGACAAGGACCACTGCCCGGTGTTCGCGAACTACCTCACGGGAGGAGGACCAATGCCATTGAGACTGGAGGCACAAGTAGGAGCAAGCGTGGCGCTTGCATTGTGGTGCGCAATTTACTAGATAGGAGGAAAGCATTCTACAAATAACTACCATCTATTACATAAATTTATGCAAAATTCACAACAGTTGTTTTGTAATTTCTGCAGGTCAGTAGGCCATGATGAGCGCACCTGTAGAAGTTATGAATTGATGATGGATCAGACTCCTTCATATAGAGTTCAGGCAGAAACATGGGCCCTCGATCAAAATGCAGCAATGGCGTGCACTAGATTTCAGGGGTGTGAACGAGGCCGAGGTGGAATGGGACTAGGAAGAGGTCGCGGACAATTGATATGTTACAATTGTGGAGGGCTGGGACACTATGCTCATGATTGTACAAATCCAACGAGACCATCATGCTTATATTGGACGTAGTTTGATCATGAGATAGAGGACTGTCTAACACTAATAGCAAGGTTGCGCGATAGAGGAGCACTCCAACCTCCCCCGACTCAGAACCTACAAATGATGAGGTCTGAGCTATGCAAGGAAGACCATAATGTAAATATCGTGCTCTGGAGTGGTATTACGACAGGGGATGACAAAGGAAAGCAGCCTGAAGAAAGTACTTGGGTTCATAAGGCTTCAACGAAGGAACCAAAATTTGATTTGGAGTGCGTTAAGGAGTCCTTCATGGAAGCTAAGAGGAGCCTCGCGAATGCCTCCACTTCAGGAAGTAAAGACAGACTGGATCTGGAAATGGACCCATCGATTCTCACTACATTCTTGGAGGCATGCATGAAGCTGCTACACGACAGCAAGGCTGTAAAGGGGCTGCAAGAACTCATAACTAGATGCGCTGGGACCGCGCCAGGAGAACCTCATGTAATCTGGAAGCTTGGGAAGCACACGACGCGAATAGGAAAGGAGATGAGATTGACCACCCAGATCGGGGAATATGAGATGGATCACGTGATTCTAGATCTAGGATTGGACACAAATGTCTTGCCAAAACAGACATGGGAATGCATGGGCAGGCCTCTGTTGTAATGGTCTCCTATCCAACTACAAATGGAAAACCAAAAAAAGATCCTACCTATGAGGAGACTGTAGGGAATCATAGTAGATATCGAAGGAGCAAGTGCGCGAGAAGATTTCAAAGTGATAGAGATTGTTGATGACAACAATCCCTACCCCGCGCTACTTGGAATAGACTAGGCCATTGACATGAATGGAGTGTTAAATATAAAGAAGTGCAAGAGGATTTTTGAGAAAAAGTCACTGCACGTAGTGGTTCCTTTAGACCCTGCGAAAGGATTGCGCTACACAGAGACAGTGCACGATTATGACAACAACAATGACTTGGACTGTATCTACAAAATAACAACGCGGAAACAGGACTGGGTAAATCCAACTACAGATGGCCGAATCTCATGGGAGAGCGAAAGCTCCTGTACATCAGATTCTGATGAGGAGATAGAGTGATGGCAGAACCGGTTACACGAGGTAACCACGCTCAACTGTAACATAATGAAAAGGTCAGTAAGTTTTGTAACAATAGAGATAAGGGATTTGCCTACATATGATGGGTTAGGTAAAGTGGAAGAGTTCCCGAACAAATTTGAATGAGAAGTGCCGGAAAAACAATGTTTCGACGCTCTGAAATGGGTACTATGCGCTACACCTGCAAGGTGGTGGGGTACTCACCAGATGAGTTTTGGGGACTAGCACAAATGCAGAAGGATGATGCGCATGTGGTTTGGGAAGCCTCAGATGTGATTGAAAGACAAGTATGATGGACAGGATGATCCATGTGAACACCTCAAAACATGGACAAAGGTCTATGGGGAAGAGCCACAACCTGAGTGGGTGCAATTGTTCTGTCATACCTTGGATATTATACCCATGAATTGGTATATTGGGATGGAGCTCTGCCATGGCACAAATGAATGGGATATCTTGTGTGAAGGATTCCTGTTAACCTTCACGTTTGAGGATCATTGGTGGGATACTGTTGATGATGCACTACAAGCAGTAAAAGCAACTATCTTTAAAATGCCCCAGGAACCAGTGAAAGTGCTTCAGCCTGAATGGGCGACCCAGTTGAGCTGCGCGCTGGAGTGTTACAATGTAAACATTGAAGAAGATGATGAAGATATGTGAAAATTTAACATTCCAGAAATTGAAGGCTATCGCGAGGTTCAAGGACCATTGATTGAAGACCCCGACAATATCGCGCCGGTAAAAACGAAGCAGGTGAACATTGGTACGAAGGACAAACCAAAGGTGACTACTGGGATGATGCTATGGTGGATAAGATCACTGAGTTACTTCGGAAGTACCAAGACTTATTCCCGACCCAGATCACAGACTTAAAGGGGATCATTGGTGATTTAGGGATGATGAAGATCACCCTAAAACCCGACGAAGCAGAGGCCTTACCAATTGAATCCAAAGTACAAGGAAAAGGTCCGAGTAGAATTAGACAAAATGCTTGTCGCTAGAATTATTGAGCTGGTGGAAGAATCTGACTGGGTAAGTCCTATGGTAGTGTAAGAGAAGAAGCAGAAAGGCAAGATAAGAATATGTGTGGACCTCACGAAATTGAATGATGCCTATGTGCACGATCCATTCTTGACCCTATTCACAGATGAAGTATTGGAAAATGTTGGCAGGCAAGAATCATATTCTTTCACAGACAGGTTCTCAGGGTACCACCAAATCAAAATTGCGGCGGAAGAGAAGGGTAGGACCACCTTCGCGACTGAGTGGGGCTGCTTTCAATACACCGTCATGTCGTTTGGGTTAAAGAATGTGCCAGCTATATTTTCGCGCATAGTTGTTTCCGCATTCAAAGAACATATCCACAAGTTCTTGGAGGTCTATCTGGATGATTGGACTGTATTCAGATATGTTAAGCACCACGTAGCAAGCTTACGCTTGATGTTGGATACTTGCCGAAGACACCAAATCGTGCTGAACCTTAAAAAGAGACGTTCCTCGTTCCCTTTGGGAACCTGTTGGGACATGTGGTCTAGAAATAGGGACTCATGGTAGACCCTGTGGATTGCAGTAATTCTGAATTTGGAAGCACCGCACAGTGTTAAACAGCTGCGCGCTACCTTGGGACATACGAGGTACTACAGGAAGTTCATCAAAAGCTATGCCCAGATCACCGCACCAATAGAGAAATTGTTGAAAAAGGATGTCACGTTTTGCTGGAATGATGACTGCATGAAGAGCATGGATGTACTAAAAGAGAAATTGGCCTCCGCCCCAATGCTGGTCTTCCTAAAATGGGATGTGGAGTTTCATGCCCATGTTGACGCATCATGCATAGTGTTCAGAGCGGTGCTAACACAAGAGGGTGGAGAGGGCTTGGATCAACCTATCGCATTCGCAAGTCGCAGGTTGTCCAAAGTGGAAAAGAACTATTCCACAACAGAACACGAGGGGTTGGCTATGGTGTACACCCTCCAAAAATACTGGCACTATTTGCTAGGAGGACATTTCAAGATGTATACAGACCATTCGGCGCTCAAATACTTGGTTAATAAGCCTATGTTGGGGGTGCGCATATGCAGGTGGCTCTTATTGTTCCAAGAACCATGACCTTAAACCTGAATGCCTGAACATAGGACCAGATCACTTATCGCGTATTGAGATAGGCGAGGAACCTGCTAGTTTGGAGGAAGGATTACCTGGCACACAACTCTTTGTTGTGCATGTAGTGGATGGACACTTTAAGATATAATCCACTTTCTAAC
The DNA here is from genome assembly GCA_031772625.1 of Pinus tabuliformis. Classification (NCBI taxonomy): domain Eukaryota; kingdom Viridiplantae; phylum Streptophyta; class Pinopsida; order Pinales; family Pinaceae; genus Pinus; species Pinus tabuliformis. The sequence continues at coordinate 1,190,601,055 of CM062811.1, read as the reverse complement.
AACAGGGACTGTGCTGAAGGAATACTCTGTCTAGCGAAAGAAGGAACTTGTGGTGCACGCGATTGACTTTTCTGTCATCGCGGGGCACCTGTACAAAATGGGGAATGATGAGATACTACGAAGGTATGTACCTGAATTTGAATGAAGTTAGATCCTCATGGAAGCATATGGGGGCACTGCAGGAGGACAATATGTAGGATGACCGCGCAAAAGATTCTCCGTGCAGGGTTGTGGTGGCCAATCCTTCACCAGGGCTCAAAAGCACACTACAAGTCTTTTGATATATGTCAAAGGACAGGTAAACCATCACGTAGGGACAGATGCCTTTGAATCCACAAATGACGATGCAGACCTTCGAAAAATGGGCAATCGACTTTGTAGGACCCATCAAATCTTAAGGAAAAACGAGCGCCCGATACATTATCACTATGACATAGTACTTGACTCATTGGGCAAAAGTGCAGCTGGTAAGAGATTGCACGGCTACCACAACTACAAAGTTTTTGTTTGAACACGTGTTGACTCGATTTGGCTGTTTGAAAATCTTAATGAGTGATCGTGATACACATTTCCTGAACGAAAGCATCAGCATGCTAACAGAAGAGTTCCAAGTGTATCATCAGAAAAGCACATCGTATCACCCGCAAGCCAATGGGACAATAGAAGCATTCAACGAAATATTGGAGACTGCGCTAACCAAATTATGCAATGCACAGCGGAGCGATTGGGACCTGTGCATACTTGCAGTACTATGGGCTTATCGGACACCATGCAAGAAAATGACAAACAGACACTTTTCCGATTAGTTTATGGTGTGGAAGCTCTCATGCCAATGGAGTATATTGTCCCTAGTTTGCACATAACAACGCTCACAGGTTTGACGAATTACGAACCCCTGGAAGAAAGACTTGCACAGTTGGAAGAACTCGTGGAAGAATAGTTCCTAGATGGCTTTCATCAACAGGTGCAAAAGCAGCGTGAGAAGGCCTAGCATGATCACTATATTAAGTTGCGCACCTTCAAGGTAAATGATTTAGTTCTGTTGTATGATAGTAAGTTTGATAAATTCCCAAGAAAGTTTAGAATGCATTGGCTAGGACCATACATTGTTAAGGAGGTCACAAATGGAGGCACGATATAGCTAGTCAAACTAAATGGAGAGCCTTTCCCAGGCAAAGTGAATGGTAGCCGCTTGAATCCCTACACGGGTGGCTCGACTATCTGACTAACCGATAGAAGCACAGTCTTCGCACTCCAAGGATTCGTACAAAGGCATGGTACTATAAAAAAAATGTAGGGGATATTGGCATAGATGCAGAGAAGCAATTTTGACACAGAGGTTTCGAAACAACGTATGAAGCAGAACCATCAAGTAGCAGCTCAATGTGCTGTTGACCTTGCTGCAGTTCGAGAACAGTTGGAAGGACTCTGCACAAAGATCTCTGCGCCGACAGAGTGACTCGAGGGTGAGTCATGATGTTTGTGTTGGGGGCCTGCTGGGCATGGAATCCCCCCAAGGCATGTTTTGAGCAAGTCTTTTGTAAAAGCTCCACGAATTATGGGTGCAGAGTGCGAAAGTATGATCGAGTCATAGGGTTGTCTACCCTAGTTTTGTAATGTAATGTCAGTTGGATAGACCCACCCATGGTTCACGGACCATGGGATTGTATAAATAGAACGAGGCTCTAAGTGTAAAAGAGAAAGAAGAACTGAGATGACAGGAAGAGAAGTCTAAGTGATTGAGTCGAGGTTTAAGGTGTGTTTGTGGGTCGTAGAGTAGGATAAGGCACTGTAGCAGAGTGCACAAACCCCTGCAGTTGAGTTCATAGGGTGGGCCGAGTTTGTAACCATTGAAGAATCAATAAAGAGAAGTTTTGCTATAATTATATGTATCTGTTTCTGATTTAATGCATGATTTAATATAATTTTAAAATATACTGTTTATTTACTCCGTGAACCTGTATGAATGTTTTGTATTGTTAAGTAGAACTTAAAGACATTTAAGTAGGTGGAAGTGCTTAAATAATGGAAGTTAAGTAAGATCTCGGGTAATAGCACAGAGCACGACACAGCCCCTGGTTAGGGTTGTGTGAAGGCAGTGTATCAGGTCATGAGGAATGAGAAAGTGTGCAAAACAACCTGCATGTAGGTACAAACAAAGGGCTAGTCAAACTCATCAAACATCTCTAGGGTGAGGAAACATGGTTCTAGCACCCTCCCATACTACTTCGGGTGAGACCTCAGTCCACACTCTGCGGATTGTTGCCGAAATGGCTAGTAGTACCGAGATTTTTTTGGCTAATTAAATCTGAACCTAGGTCAGGCCCCAACAAGCCAACAAATGGTTCCGTTCCCAGGACCAGGATCTGCATAGAGATGTTTGATGTTGTATCACTAGAATCTGATAAAGAAAGGAGTTGAAGAGTGGCTGGATAGAAAGATTCACGAGTTTGCGCTGCAGGAAAATAGGAACCTGCAATTATTAAAGGAAGAGTGGTTAGATTGCTACTTGTATATAGAGACCCACAAAATTTTCTTTGCATCCTTCCCTACTGAGTTGTACGAGTGGATCGCAAAGCTAGCGGATAGCCAAGGAAGGTGTAAACTCGACAAAACTATTGTGTGGACTCCAGAATTGGTGCGTATATTGGAAGCATCGAAAGATAAGATCACGCACACTATTGATCATTGGCTCGATCGAATCATAGGAGGATTCATCATTGAGTTCACAGTAGATACTTTAGTCAGCTATGATGAGGCAGAACGACGCTTCCTCAAAGGACCACGAGGTAAGTACGTTAAACCTTTGAACACTTGGATTAAAATGCTACTGTGTGAAAAGTGGGTTATGCGAATAAATTGATGTTTAGGGCTACGCGAAGTGGGAGAATCTACAGAAACAAGGTAGCACAGAACTGGAAACTAGCCCCTTGATTTCACCTCCATGAGGGAGTGAGAATTTGGTGTGCGCTAAGGAGTCCTTCATGGAAGCTAAGAGGAGCTTTGTGGATGCCTCTCCTTCATGAAGTAAAGATAGAGTGGATCTAGAAATGGACCCATTGATGCTCACTACGTTGTTGGGGACATGCATGAAGCTCCTGTGCGACAGCAAGGCTATAAAGGGGCTACAAGAACTCATAACTAGATGCGTTGGGATCGTGCTAGGAGAACCACAGGTAATCTGGAAGCTCGGGAAGAACACGATGCGAATAAGAAGGGAGATGAGATTGACCGTGTAGATGAGGGAATATGAGATGGATCAAGTGATTCTGGATCTAGGATCGGATACGAACGTCCTACCAAAATAAACATGGGAACACATGGGTAGGACTATGTTGCAATGGTCTCCTATCCAACTACAAATGGAAAACCAACAAAAGAGCCTACCTATGGGGAGACTGCAGGGAATCACAATAGATATCAAAGGAGCAAGCGCGCTAGATGATTTCAAAGTGAGATATTGTTGATGACAACAATCCCTACCTCGTGTTACTGGGAATAGATTGGGCCACTGACATGAATGGAGTGATAAATCTAAAGAAGTGCAAGATGATTTTTGAGAAAAAGTCACTGCGCATAGTGGTTCCTTTAGACCTTGCGGAAGGATCGCGCTACACAGAGACAGTGCGCAATGTTGACAACGATAATGACTTGGACTATATCTACAAAATAACCGCGCGGGAACACGACTATGTAAATCCAACCGCAGATGGCCGAATCTCATGGGAGTGTGAAAGCTCCTGTACATCATATTCTGATGAGGAGATAGAGCGATGGTAGAACCGGTTACACGAGGTAACCACGCTCAACTGTAACATGATGACAAGGTCGTTACACTGTGTAACAACATAGATGAGGGATTTTCTTACGTATGACAGGTTAGGTGAATTGGAGGAGTTCCTGAACATATTTGAATGAGAAGTGCCGGAACAATAGCATTTTGACGCTCTGAAATGGGTACTCCTTGCTACGCCCTCAAGGTGGTGGGGTACGTACTAGTCGAGTTTTGAGGATTAGCGTGAATGCGAAAGGATGATGCACATGCGGTTTGGGAAGCCTCAGATGCAATTGAAGACAAGTATGATGGATGGGATGATCCACATGCACACCTCACAAAATGGACAAAGGTATATGGGGAAGAGCCACAACCTGAGTGGGTGCACCTGTTCTGTCATACCCTGGATATTATACCCATGAATTGGTATATGGAGATGGAGCTCTGCCATGGCACAAATGAATGGGATATCCTGCGCGAAGGATTCTTGTTAACCTTCACATTTGAGGATCGTTGGTGGGATACTGTTGATGATGCTCTACAAGCAGTAAAAGCAACTATCTTTACAATTCCCTAGGAACAAATGAAAGTGCTTTAGCCTAAATGGGCAACCTAGTTGAGTTGTGCGCTGGAGTGTTACAACATAAACATTGAAGAAGATGATGAAAATCCGTGAAAATTTAACATTCTAGAAACCAAAGGCTATTGATAGGTTCAAGGACCATTGATTGAAGACCTCGACATTATTGCACCAGTAAAAAAAAAGTAGGTGAACATTGGTATGAAGGATGAACTGAATTATGCAACACTCGGTGACTACTAGGATGATGCCATGGTGGATAAGGTCGTTGAGTTACTTCGGGAGTACCAAGACTTATTCTTGACCCAGATCACAGAGTTAAAGGGGATCGTTGGCTATTTATGGATGATGAAGATCACCCTAAAACCAGACACAAAGCTAGTTAAGAAGAAGCCTTACCACTTGAATCCAAAGTACAAGGAAAAGGTCCATGTAGAATTAGACAAAATGCTTGCAGCTGGAATTATCGAGCCGATGGAAGAATACGACTGGGTAATTCCTATGGTAGTGCAAGAGAAGAAGCAGAAGGGTGAGATAAGAATATGCATGGACCTTAGGAAATTGAATGATGCCTGTGCGCATGACCCATTCCCGACCCCATTCATAGATGAACTATTGGAAAATGTTGGCAGGCAAGAAGCATATTCTTTCACAGACGGGTTCTCAGGGTACAACTAGATCAAAATCGAGCTGGAAGACAGGAGCAAGACCACCTTTCTGACTGAGTGGGGCTGATTTAAATACACCGTGATGCCAATTGGGTTAAAGAATGCACCAACCATCTTTTTGTGCATAATTGTTTCCGCATTCAAATAATATATCCACAAGTTCCTAGAGGTCTATTTGGATGATTGGACTATATTTAGATTGGTTAAGCACCACGTAGCAAGCTTACGCTTGATGCTGGATACTTTCCGATGACACCAAATCACGCTGAACCTTAAAAAGTGTATGTTCCTCATTCCCTTTAGGAACCTATTGGGACATGTGGTCTGCAAACAGGGACTCATGGTAGACCTTGCGAAGATTGCAGTAATTCTGAATTTGGAAGCACCACGCAGTGTTAAACAGCTGCATGCTACCTTGGGACATACGGGGTACTCAGGAAGTTCATCAAAAGCTATGCCTAGATCACCACGCCAATGGAGAAATTGTTGAAAAAGGATGTCACGTTCTGCTGGAATGATGACCGCATGAAGAGCCTGGATGTACTAAAAGAGAAATTGGCCTCCGTCCCAATCCTGGTCTTCCCAAAATGGGATGTCGAGTTTCATGTCCATGTTGACGTGTCATGCATAGTGCTGGGAGTGGTGATAACACAAGAGGGTGGAGAGGGCTTGGATCACCCTATTGCATTCGCAAGTCACAGGTTGTCCAAAGCAGAAGAGAACTATTCCACAATCGAACGCGAGGGGTTGGATATGGTGTACACGCTCTAGAAACACTGGCACTATTTGCTAGGAGGAAATTTAAAGATGTATACAGAACATTCGGCGCTCAAATACTTGGTCAATAAGCCTTTTTTGGGGGGGCGCATATGCAGGTGGCTCTTATTGTTCCAAGAATATGACTTTGAGGTCGCGGTAAAACCTAGATGCCTGAATGCAGGACTAGATCACTTATCCCGTATTAAGACGGGCGAGGAACCTACTAGTTTGGAGGAAGGATTACCTGACGCACAACTCTTTGCCGTGCACGTAGTGGACAGACCCTTTGAATATATAATCCACTTTATGACAACAAGGACTGCACCGAAGGAATGCTCCGTCAAGCAAAAGAAGGAACTTGTGGTGCACACGGCTAACTTTTTTGTCATCGCGGGGCACCTATACAAAATGGGGAATGATGAGATACTGCGAAGGTATGTACCTAAATTTAAACGAAGTTAGATCCTCGCGGAAGAACATGGGGGTGCTGCAGGAGGACACTATGCAGGACAAGCAACTGCGCAAAATATTCTCCCCATAGGGTTGTGGTTGCCAACCCTTCACAAGGATTCAAAGGCACACTACAAGGCCTATGATATATTTCAGAGGACAGTTAAACCATCACGTAGGGTAGAGATGCCAATGAATCCACAAATGAAGCTGCAACCCTTTGAAAAATGGGAAATCAACTTTGTAAGACCCATAAAACCTCAGGGAAAAATGGACGCGCAATACATTATCACCGGGATAGAGTACCTGACTCGTTGGGCAGAAGCTTAGCTGATCAAAGACTACACGGTTGTCATGACTGCAATGTTTTTGTTTGAACACATGTTGACTCGATTTGGCTGTCCGAAAATCTTAATGAGTGATTGCGGTACACATTTCCTGCATGAAACCTTAAGCACACTAAAAGAAGAGTTCCAGGTGTATCATCAGAAAAGCACACTGTATCACCTGCAAGCCAATGGGACAGTAGAAGCATTCAACAAAATATTAGATACTATGCTAACCAAAGTATGCAACACACAGTAGAGCGATTGGGACCTACTCGTACCTATAGTACTATGGGCTTATCGGACAACATGCAAGAAATTGATGGGACAGACATCTTTCTGGTTAGTTTATGGCATGGAAGTTGTCATGCCAATGGAGTATATTGTCCCCAGTTTGTGCATAGAAGTGCTCACAGGTTTAACATACCACGAAGCCCTAGAAGAAAGACTCGCACAGTTGGAAGAACTCGCGGAAGAACAGTTCTTGGCTGGTTTTAATCAACACGTGCAAAAGCAGTGTGAGAAGGCCTGGCACGATCGCCATATTAGGTTGCGCACCTCCAAGGTAAATGATTTAGTGCTGCTGTATGATAGTAAGTTTGATAAATTCCTGGGAAAGTTCAGAATGCATTGGCTGGGACCATACATTGTTAAGGAGGTCATAGATGGAGGTGCGATATAGCTAGTCAACTTAAATGGAGAGCCTTTCCCAGGAAAAGTGAATGGCAGCCGCTTGAAGCCCTACACGGGTGGCCCGACTATCTGACTAACTGGCAGAAGCACAATATTCACACTCCAAGGATCCGGATAAAGGCACGAGACTATAAACAAATGCAGGGGATACCGGCACAAATGCAGAGAAGTAGTTCTGACACAGAGGTCTTTGAACAACGTATGCAGTAGATCCAACAAGCAGTAGCTCAATGTGCTGCTAACCTTGCCGCAGTTTGAGAACAGTTGGAGGGACTCTCCAAAAAGATCTCCGCATTGACAGAATGACTCGAGGGTGAGTCACGATGTTTGTGTTGGGGGCCTGTTGGGCATGGAATCCCCCCAAGGCATGTTTTGGGGCTTAAAGCCCAAGTTTTGAGCAAGTCTTTTGTAAAAGCTCCGCGAATTGTGGGCATAGAGCGTGAAAGTATGATAGAGTCACAGGGTTGTCCGCCCTAGTTTTGTAATGTAATTTCGGCTGGATAGACCTACCCATGGTCCGCGGACAATGGGATTATATAAATAGAGTGAGGCTCTAAGTGTAAAAGAGAAGGAATAATTGAGATGATAGGAAGAGAAGTCTAAGTGATTGAGTCGAGGTGTAAAGTGTGTCTGTGGGTCGTAGAGTAGGAGAAGGCTCTGCAGCTAAGTGCATAGAGGCCTAGTAGTCCACAGCTGAGTGCGCAGACCCATGCAGCTGAGAGCGTAGGGCGGGTCGAGTCTGTAACTATTGAAGAATCAATAAAGAGAAGTTTTTCTATAATTATATGTATCTGTTTTTGGTTTAACGCATGATTGAATATAATTTACAAATATATTGTTTATTTACTGTGTGAACCTATATGAACATTTTGTATTGTTAAGTAGAACTTAAAGACATTTAAGTAGGCAGGAGTGCTTAAATAATACTGGAAGTTAAATAAGATCTCAGGTAATAGCGTAGAGTGCAGCACAACCCTTAGTTAGGGCTGCACGAAGGCAGTGTATTAGGCTGTGAGGAATGGGAAAGTGTGCAAAGCAACCTGCATGCAGGGACAAACAAAGGGCTAGTCAAACTCATCAGACATATCCAGGGTGTGGAAACCTGGTTCTAGCTCCCTCCCATACTACTTCGAGTGAGACCTCAGTCTATGCTCCATGGACTATTTCTGAAAGGGCCAGTAGTACCTGGATTTGTTTGGCTAATTAACTCTGAACCTAGATCAGGCGCCAACAAGCCAACATGCTATAACCACCCTCCAAAATTTTTCCTTAGCTTCGTTTTGGAGCCTCCCTACCAACCTTTCACAACAGCATGTTTTGCCTTGTCAAGTACACAAGCTTCAATGATTTTCTTGCAAAATGATAGCCTGTCCATCAAAACTTGTTGCACCCCCCTCATAGGTTGTTTCACTAGACTTTGTCTAGTTGCAGGCTAAGCAACTCCCCCAATAAATTGTGCAATTCTGGAGGGGAACCAACCTTCCCTCCAGAAATTTCACAATTATGTTTGGCAGCCTGCTGGGCTCTATAATTGCGCAAGTATTCCTGTCACTTTTCACTAAGAAAATTGCACAATTCCTCCCAGCAAGGCTATTCAGCCTAGAATTTGTGCAATTCTGGGTAGCAGTCAGCTACTTAGCCCAGAAATTGCGCAAACTTTCTAGGCAGCCATCCCAGCTCCCTCCTAATAGTGTGCATTTTTTCCCCTCAGCTGAGTAGACTGATGCATGTGCCTTTAGGTTGACTGGTTCCCTCTGGGACTGAGAAAAACTTATTTGCATGCTTGGAATGCATCTCCAAAGGCAACATGCAAAGGCAACCCTTAATTCAGGGATCTACTTTTAGCAGCTGGAGGTTACATGCAAGGATAATTTTAGAAACCTCCCGCTAAGTGTCACTTTTCCTAGATTTATGGCATGTGCGTCACAACCTCGATTTTATTGAAACTCATCAACCAGATGCTATAGAGCTCATTCCTCACATCGACCTTGCAGCTCTGACATCCCACATTGCATTTAGGAGTCGTTGGCACATTCAACTAAACTATCTTGGGGTAAGCCCACCTTTCATGTCTTACATTGCGTTTCTGTCGCTTTTTGTGTTTTGCTTTGTGTGAGTGCTATCTGCTTGATTTTAGTTAGTGCTTACTATCATTTTGAAGTATGTTAGCTTGTAGAAGCACTGTTTCAGTTTTCACTCACATCTCACTGTTTTCACATGCATGACACTGTTTTGCACAAACAGTCGCCGTCGCGACGACTCGCTTCACACACATGCATGCTTTCCATTTTTCTAAATCCTGCACTTGCTGTTTGCATGTATGATCATTCACTCTTGATTTCACTCATCTCACCATGCATTTAGACTTCTGATGTTTCCAGTCACGCATAGGCCAGATTGGGCTACCTTGGCCTGGACCATGCCTTTGCCCAGCCAGCGCTGTGCATTTCCGGAAGTGAAGGCTCTACCTTCCCTCTAGAAATTGTGCAAGTCTACCCAAGCACAAACCTCCAAGCTTACATTGCGTAATTCTTGGAGGTAGTGTCCTGTTGGCCCCAGAAACTACGCAATGCAGTTTGATGGTTGTATGTCACCACTGACTAAATTGCACATTGCAAAGTTTGAGTCCTTAGCAGGCCAGGTTGGACTGTGCATTGTATAGTTCCAGTAGTTAGTCAACGTCTTGATAGCCCGGACTGTGCCTTGCGCAGTTTTGGCAGTCAGTCTCCCAACCTCGTGGCGGAAATTACACAACCTCCACGATCAATCACATAGGTATGTTGCAAGTCAGTCCTCAAGTTTGTTTTGGTTTTCGACTGACAGATTGCTTGCCATGAGTGTTGCTATGTATCTAGGAATCATAGGTGTTTGTCTGTCTCTCAGCAACACAAGTACAATGGTCTTCAGGAGAGCAGAGTCAAAGGACACCGTTGAGAGCACAGCGTGGGTTGCAGCCAAGCAAGTGTTTATGAGCTTGCTAGCCTATGAAGACATCACGTTATTCATGGACAAGGATATCAAGATCAATGGAAATGACATCACAACGATCAACACCATCAACAACAGTAGAAGTCAGCACACCTGCATGCAGCAAATGTAAGAGGAAGGTTGTTGACAACGTAGAGGTAGAGAAAAGCTGCATGTTCAAAGCAGATCCACACATGACGAGAGAAACTTTGGAGATTGAGGCTATGAGGTGACGTCACAACATGAATGTCGCATGAAGGAAGAGAACATAACAGAACAGGTGTTGCACAAATGAGAGAAATAGTTGCAGCAGGAACATGCACAACAGGGGGCCCAACATGCTCAAACGGATGAAATTACGCTTGTACAAGTTATGGATCCATCCCAACAGCTGGCATGGAGCAAATAAGGTGAGAAATGCTATTGATTGCATGCAAGGGAATTCAATAGCATGCATGTCATTATGCACACGCATGTGATCCCCCCATTTTTCACACTCACCTAGGCGAAGACAAGAAGCAAGTCAAACTGGAGTTGAATATGTATTTTTACGAGTTGATGTGCACAGCCACCAGCACATGCTTGGAGATCAGCGCAGACACTGTGCATCAACATGTTGCCATTCCGGTCGCACCCAGGATGACCATGTGCACGCTATTAGAAGAGTTGGATAGGGGAGCCATATCAGTGTACTCGGATGCAATAGAGACAAGAGTTCACTTCAGCAAGATGTCACCATTGAGCACATAGACACCATCATGGACGACCAAGCTTGGCATCAGTTTGCCACCATCGACCATCACAAGGATGTCAAAGAGTTGGTCTCACCACAACGGTCTGAGTGTTAGTGATGTCTTGCATGGCTTGCTCAAGCCATTTTGTCTCACATGTGTACATGTGCATTGTATTGTAGCATCTTGTCAAGTGTAAGCTCACGTGTCGATAGATGGATGTAACAGTCATAGTGTAGATGAAGAGTCATGAGGATAGATGAACTATCACAAAGGGGAATGTCAAGGGCCACCCCACCCTTTGCTATAAATAGTCCCTGATAACTTTTTGTAGGGGATTTTGGTCAGCCCAGCTTCCGATAGGACTATCTTAGAGAGAGCTTGGAAAATATTGTAACGAACCTTGGCTTCTCCACTATGTAGAGCTAGTATATCTCTTTGGAGGAGCAGGCGGTTGTCATTGTAACATTCCACTATCAAAACTAGTGGTTGGACATGGATGTATTGTATGACTGGAACTTACACTTATTAATATAACAAGAGCCAACACGTTTCATGCATATGTTGTACTGTATTTCAGCTATCTGTTTACTCTAAATGATATATGTATCTGTTTGCTTACGTATGCATGTATAGATATTTCTATGTATGTATGTATGAATCTTTCTGAAATGTGCTATTGCTTTAACCATCACTTTGGATTGCTAGCTAAATTTCCTTCCATGTTGTGATGCATCTTTTCTCGTGTTTTCCCTTCTTAACTCCGTGCTATCATAGGTTTCCAAGGGGCACACTGACCTCACCCTCCATGTGTTAGAACCTCTCATGCACCTTGGCTTATTGCAACTGTCACACCCTTGCTACTAACAGAGACATCTTACTTGCCTCTGTGCGAAATCACGTTCAAGGCATTACCGTATGACCCACTATTGGGTCTCCTACACCAAATGGTCTGAGGTCTAATTGGGACCTCTTATTAGGGAGATCACCTGACATGTTGGTGGGTCCAGCACCATCAACACCACCATTGTTGGACACATCCGACATTGTAGAACAAATCACACCAAAAAAGCTAAACCCAAACTGCATGGAATAAGACACAACTGATCAGATCATGGATACACAGATCAAGAACACATTCTAATAGAGGATCCAACTATATTGAGTTGTCAAAGTAGGCCAACTCCTTCACTAGGGCAAGTGGTTCATTAGGGACCAAGTCCAATAGAAATTTTCTCACCTCATGGAGGCTTTGCACACAATGGGGACCATTGCTTCATAAGTAGGGAGGACTGATCTAGGTGGATATTGGTGTCCACCCACCTATTCCATCTATACCTCTAGTCAGTTTCATTCATTTCTCTGTTTATTGCAACTTTTACTATTTTTAGTATTTTTCAGGTCCTGAACTTCCAAAGCAGATTTGACCCCCTAAATGTTGTTTTTTTGAGGTCCACAACAAGCCCATAACCATAGGCAAGGCTCATTTCCATAGGCAAGGGCCTGCTGCAAATCCTGTAGTACTTGTTGTCTCTCCTAGAGACAACCTTGGATTGCTTAAAAGACCAGTGCTTGGGTACATCTAAATTCAGTGTGTCTTATATGATCCTCAAGAAACCGAAGGCATCATATGCATCTCCTACACATAGTAATTACAAATATACAACTATACATATAACATCATGGGTTGGTTCCTTCATCCAAGGACAGAAGCCATGTATTTATAGTATCCTTTCACATATACAACTCATAAGAATAAGGTAAAAACTAGTGAAGGCCGAGTAATAAAGGACTTACAATTTAATCAGATTTTGTAGAATAATGAAAGAAGAGAAGGAGAATACTATCTCATCACATAGAGATTGAAACATCAAGATTTATATAATTATCTAAGCTAAATATAGACAGGTGGATGTAATAAGAGTGAATGTTATGATTTCAATAAGTGCGCATTTAAAGAATTAATCTCAGACTTGCATATAGGCATATGTGTTACACAGTAATTTGTCACTGTCTTCACTCCAGTCTTCCCACTGTGTCATGTGTCCAAGTTGTACATGCTCATGTTAGACAAATGCTCTATGATGTTGCCAAATGACCGAATTTTCCAAAGGTTTCTGCCTCATTGCGTCTATTAGCCAAATAAATGCACTGAAGGGCGCTCCAAAACAGTCCAGAAGCGCCGGCATCGCGGAAGTACACCTGATTCCCGTGATGGTATGATTTTATGTGACAGCGCAACTGTCACTTGTAATATTCTACGATGACTTGAATAGCTATGTTATTCAATAGCGATGTCAGTGCGAAAGGTCAGTTATGTGCCCGCGATGATCCAAATTGGGAAAATTTGTTCCAACAGTCGGCCTTCCAGATGACTCCAGACCTGGTTGTTGGCCTAGTTTATGTCACCCTCCTTTCCCTGGCATGGCTGTCCCATCATTTGTGCTACCCTCCTTGGAGATAACCTCACTCTCCCACCTTTCATGGAGATTCCTTCTCCTATTTAAACTCTCACCATTGTTATGTGCTGCTAGTTTTCGGAGTTCTTAGTCTTTGGAATGGCGGCTGATAGTACTGTTAGTGTTTGTGAGTTTGCTAGATAGCTAGTGTGAGTGTGACAAGTGTGGGATTGTTGATAGCTTGAGGAAGGTTGTGAAGTGCCCTTAATCTTGTGTAAAACTTGTGAGTGAGAGAGACTTGTGTATTGGGAGATCCATCTTCAAAGAGTGAATGTTTGAGGAACATGCTGGCTGGATCCCTCTGAGAAGGCTTGTGACATCAAGACTTTGGTTGCAAGCTTACTCTTATTTCATAATTAATGCAATCAATGATGTTTTCCTATGTCTTGTATGTAATGTACTTGATAGCTCATGACTTCTTGACTTTGTGAGTAAATAGATCATTGTTGTTCTGGTTACGTGCTTTGTTGTATTTCCTTTGCATTGTTTCAGGTTGATTACTCATTAGGAGAAGGAAGCGGAAGCTGGAGCAGTGCAACGGAACTCCATCAACCACCGGTTGAGGTAGGCCTCCAACTATGACTGTTTAAGGAAAGCTATTGTTGATCTTTCCTTGTTTGTGACTAGACCCACTCTAGGGCTAGAGGGGTTGCCTCTGTCTGCAGAGGGAACACTTTCCTGCATCACAAATTGGTGACTCCGCTGGCCTTGTTTGCTCTTGTTTTGATTTTGATTTTGGCCTCTCTTGAAGTTTGGTGATTAATCATCAGTCTTTTGAGTTTCCTGGGTTGATCTGGGAAATACCTCTATTTGATTGAAGGGTTGACTGGTTTTGGTTCGGGAGTTTTTGTTCATTTTTCATTATTTTTTGCATTATCGCGGAAAAATGCCTAACAGTCGCGACGTCATCGCCACTTTATAGCTTTTCACTTGCGATGATCTCGGGTTTCTAGTTTGATTCCTGCAATGACTCTTGAAATCGCATCATCGTGGAAAATAGGTGTTATTCATCGATCATCTCGGGTTGTCTGTGTAAAATTTGTGTTGAAATCTCTAGTTGTCTATCCATCAAAAGAGATGGTATCTAAACTAGCGATGACATCTCTAGTTGTTAGTGTACAACTTGCAATGATTCCTGAAAAGTTGTTTTTATAACTTTAGCTCCTGAATTCATCAATCTTGCTTATAACCTGTTGTTTCTTTTCTCTCATTAGCTTGTTTTAATTGCTTTTGGTTAGGGTAATGTCTCTTTGATTTCATTTGAGTGAGTCTTGTGTTTTTCAGACCATGTGACCTAGCCCTTTAGAAGTTTCATCAAGAAACCATTTGCTTGGGTTACTTGTTTGTTCAAGGTTCATCCACAACTGTCTTATTGATTTGCTTGAGGCTTTTTCACTGCTTGTTTTCTTGCTGGTTGATTTTTAGTGTTGATTATTGAACCAATTTTTTATGTTGATTAGATTTCTTCACTACCAAGCATAGATCACAATTGTTTGGATCAATCAGTTCACACTTTCTTGTTTATCTCTTGGAATTCACAAAAAAAAATAAAAAAAAATAAAAGTTTGCATTCATTTAGCATATGAAAGTGAAAGTACATTTGCATTATGAATTTTCATGTTTGAGAAATTGGAAAGAAAATTTTAAATCTTTTATTAGTAGTATCGATGCATCGTGAGATTAGTGTATTGATGCATTTTGTTTAATAGTGTTTGCATTCGCTTGTCTTGGTTTGGAAATGAACTCTCTACCTTTCTGTAAGTAGGTGTTCATCGAAATGAAAGAGTATTGTACCCTGTGCTAGTGCATGGGAGAGAACCTTTTTTCTGATGTTTCGAAACTTGTAGAAGCACTGAGTCATGAAGGAAATATTATTTACAAGGACAAGGAGGAGTTGTATGGCGAAGTTGTATGGTGTAGCATGGAGGAACCCAGTGGTAGCACTGGGAGAGGAGTCAAAAAATTTTATGGTGTGCCCGCGGATGTATGGTGCAACTGTTGGCATTCAGAGAGAAGGTTGCAACTGTTGGCACCCACAGTGAGGCTGAAGTGGGTATATACCACTAAGGGGTGTGAGGGAGCATTCAAAACCGGTCAAGAGTTCATGCCTCTCTCACGCCACCACAAGTATTCAAAGGATAGGCAATGAATTTCTAACAGACAAGAAATTAATGGAGCATTATGGACAGGCACACAGTTAGGAATAAAATGCTCAAGTTCTGACAAGCAGTAGAAAGGGTAGAACTGACATGAGAGATGCCACAAAATCAATATGAAACTACCGTTCTCATTCTACCAGCAGAGAATCTACCAAGGACAGTGCTGAGGATGTTTCAGGCCTGACACATTGACAAAGAAATGACCACTCACATACAATTTGAGTAGGCACAAAAAATGAGAGGTAAATAAATGCAATGCATGAAGGAATAACACTGAAGGAAGAGTGTTACTACGTGCAAATGTGAGTAGAGATTGCAGCTAGAATTTAGCTGAGAAAACATTTATGAAATGCAAAATTGATGGCAGAACTGAATTGCACAGAAAGGCCATAAAACAAGTGGCTCAAATATGAGCAGGGCAGGATATCGCCCACTCTGATACCATATTAAACACATACATGTCAAACACATAGTATGAATGATAAGCATGAGAGTACATATATTATTGACATGATATACATTTATAATACATGGTGTGACCATTGGTTTCATATGCTAAGTGGTCCCTTGGACTCCCTTTGGCTGTTCAACTTCCACACCAACCCTTAGAGGATTAGGTGTCCAACATTTTCAAACTCTCTAAATATGAAAAAGCCACCGAGTTACTCTTCCGTCAAACTCGTAAAAATTACATGACGAAACACTTGTCACCATGATGAGACCAAGTTTCTCCTTCCTAGGACTCGTAAAACTTACTAGGATGGATTCATTCGAACCTGCTCGATTGCTTAGTTTTGGAGCATGAGAATATTTCTCTGCAAAATGCACTAAGGTTCCTGTTGCAATTCTTCTTCTAGCTCCACCTGAAATACAAACCAATCAATCACATGATCAACATCTTTAACATACTTCTTAACAAATGACACATGGAAAGCATCATGGAATTGTTGAATTTCCACGATCTTGGGTCTAGGTTAGAATCTTAAAATCTCTGACGCTACCAAACCAAGAATCTCAACAAGAACTACTTTGCATAGTGGAATATATAAAGCAGTAAATCACAGATGCACAAGTATACACAATTATTAACAAATATTTTACAATAATGTACAACCCAATATTTGTTATATTAAACGAAATATGAATAATACAATAGTTTATGGTATACAAGATACAATGACAATCTTCGCTGCAACTTCTATGTCATATCTTGTCCCCCTGTCCTTCACTCCCGTACTGTTAAGTAGCTACCCCTTAGTCCTTCAAAGGACAACCCATCGAGACTCCAAGAGGGCTGCCACCTAAAACTATAGAAAGTCACTTCTGCTACATGTACATGGGCTGATTCAATCTTCTCTCTAGGCTAGCCAATTCCTGAGCTCCAATATGTCAGGCTAGCAGTCACTTTTTTCCATCAAAGTGCTACACTTTCAGCACCAATCTTCACCCAAACCTCAACTCTTCTTCATCACTTCAAGATAGCTTGTCTAGGGATTCTTTGGGTAGCCAGCACACTTCCCTCCATCAGACTAATGGCACCCAATCAAATCACTGCAATATTTTCTCCTATGAAGGCTCCTAATCACCAAATCAAGCCTCCAAATTGGCTCCCATTGGTTGCATATATAAATGATCCAAAAATGTTCAACACATTGACCCAACATAATACACAAACTACTTCTCCAAGTCTGCTTTACTGCTGTTATGATAATGACTAGTTAGGGAAACTTAGACTACTACAAAACCCTCAAACAGTCAACCAAACAACCCTTAAATGTTGTGACCTACCCTAGTGTGAACCCTCTACCTACACGCTAAAGATTAGGGCACAATATAGTCCCAAAATATCTAACACTATCACCTTATTGTGGTGGTATGGCCTGTGGTGCAGGTAAATTATCAGTGCGGACACAAACAATTCCTCTACCCCGAGAGAGCAGGTCTAGCCACAAACAAACAATCTATGGAAAATCTCCTTAAGCTAGAATCAATTAAGAGGGCCTACCTCTTGGAATGCTATTTTGCTTGGTGATGATCCTGCTTCCTTACTCCAACTATCTTCCGTTTCCTTCCTTCAAATACCTGAAACAAGTAAACAACAACAATAACAAACGTGATAGCATACAATATTATATTCAACCTACTTAATAGGTCAAGGAACATTAAGCCATAAAGATGTAAAATGACACTTCATGTAGGAAATCAATCAATAGTTTCATTTATATAAATCAGAAAGAGATTACAACCGGTGCCTTGGCGTCACTAGTCTCCTCCGACGTATCTGGGTTCCCACGCTTCTGCTAGCACTTCATGGATAGCCCCAAAAATGGAAGTTTTAAGGCCTCTTTCCCTCTAGTCTCAAACCAAATCAAAATCACATTATTCTCCCTCAAACATACATTAGAAAGCTACAAGCTATAAATGACTTACTGGTTATTCAAACTTGCTCCAAAACTCCAACTAGATTTTGCTTGGGAAAAAGAGAGGTTTATATAGCTTGGATGGATGGGAGATGGTTCCTCTCATCATGGGAGAAGGTCTTATCTCTTAAGGTTGTTCCATCCTAATAGGGGAAAGGATCCCAAACTGATTTCCTCCGTTGTATCTGGCCCAACCATCGACCAGACTTCTGTTATGAAGCTTCTAGACATGGAAGCTTCGACTCCTTATTTAAAAAACCTTCCAAAAGAGGATCGATGTGACTGGCTAGTTTTAACCTCTGTAAATCAGTGCGACACGAAAACTGGTCAGTAGCGCCAGTCTTGTAAATTGGGATAGAAGAGAGATTCTTGGGAAATGGTGTAAAGGGGAATTATTCTTCTCATGAAGAGGGACATACTGGGAGTTTCTTCATGATGGGAAAGCATGTCGGGTACACTGTAGAGGTCCTCCAGGATCGTAGACAGGGAGTACAGGGTCAGTGACAAAATGTTGTGTAACAGATTCCCCCTAAACCATGAAGGCTGAACTAGAGTGAGGGGTGAAATGCTTTACAAGTGGAAGCGGGGAATCGAAGTATGCCATCGGAAAACCTGCAAGCAAGCATAGATACATATACATCACTGAAAAATCTGAATAATGATACATGAATCATGGTATGGACGCAACCATCTAGAGAATGATCATGTAAATGGATCCAAGGCATGAGCGCAACCATCCAGTAGAAAGGATCATAGCGAAACCAAGGTATGGTCATAGCCATCCAATAATGAGAAGGATCACATATAACAACTCATGGTATGGTCACAGCCATCCTTTTGAAAGAGACATGTATATCAACATGATGATGTCACATCGCCTTGTAACCTAGACTTGTGTAATCTTAGCCCAGGGTCTTGTGCTCCAAACGACCTTATCAAAGTACAAATCCTAACATGTGAATGAATGTGTTGAAGACGAACATGCTAGGAAGTCGCTTCATTACCAGTCAATGATGTGAATCATTAACAAGCATGAGAGAAACCACCAATAATGACAATGGTTCTCAAGGTACTGGCATCATAGTTCACAGAATGTGAATAAAGGAATTGATGTCGAACACCCATGAAATCACCTGATCAAAAGCCAATGATGTGAACTTGTCGTCGAGTGTGAAGAACTTGCCATTAGGGCATGCAAGCTCTAAGGTACTAGAAGGGAGTCTCTTGGCCAGCTTCCTGGATAATTAGCTGAAGTCGATAGGAAGTGACCATGTCGAAGGAGGGCCATGATGTATCCCACATCATCGACACGAGACAAAGGGATGCCAATGATTTCAGATGATACTGAGAATCAGGAGTAGGTGTAACCGCAAAAGGACTGACTCTTGAACATATCAGCAACACGATTCCGGAGTTTGGCAGCTATTGGATCCATAGGATCGGTGGTCATGATTACATGGTAGAGATCAAATGGAAGGAAAAAATTGAGTGGCCCAACCTAGGAAGGTCAAATGAAAAGGAGGATATCCCAACCCGACACAAAGCAGAAAGTGTCATGTTCAAGAGTGAGCTGCCGACACGACTGATAGAATTTCCAAATTTCCCCCCACCATTTCTGGCAGGTACCCCAATTATTTTTTATCGCAAGTTTGAAGGGGATAGCATATGCTTGCACTGTAAGTTCATCCTTCGAATGAATCTGACCTAGTAAGTTTAATTATCCCTAAGAAGGAGAAGCTCACATTCGTCATGGTGACGAATCCAATGTTGTTTAATGTTTTAACGAGTCTGACAAAGGGGTAACTCATTATCTTTTATATGTTTAGAGAGTTCGAAAAAGACATGGAAAAGAAAACTCCACCTGGTCCCTTTTTGTACATTTGTGTCTCTTGAGCCCGAAAAGGTAGAAAATGATACTTGAGAGAACTACTTGACCATTTCAGTCAAGGAGTACCTTTTTCGTAAATAGTGCATCCCAGCCCAAAAAGGGGTAAACATATACTGGGTGAACGATGTTTCGCAGCCTTTAACAAGTTAAAAATGACAAGAGCTCGACAATCTTTTCGTGTTTAAAGAGTCGGAAAAGAGCTTGGAAGAAGACCCCCCATTTTATTCTCTTTCATGAGTCAAAAATACTCGGTGATCCTTTCATTTGAGTTTTACGAGTCGAGAAAATAGCTAAAACAACTCCTCCATCATCGACAATCCGTCACCTATCACTACACAAAAAAGGTAAATGAATTATCCAGTTCTAAGGAAAAATAGGTAAAAAATACTCAAAAACCCTAATATTTCATGAAGAAATGAATAAAATGAGGCAAAAGTAATTATTTTATACCATTTACCATTTTACCTTTGTGTGAATAAATTTTTACCCACTTGTGCCCTAATTTTTTTGGAGCGGATTGCGGGAGATCTAGGAGGTCATTTGCCGAGTCGTCAGTTGCAAGTAAGAGCCAAGACCTTAAGATCCATTTTCATATTGATTTCACCTATTTTTATCCACTTTTTCATTTCAAGAGGAGGTTTTGGCAAAAACATTTCGCCCTCGGTCGTCGCGATTTCCAGGCACAGAATTGCGCCGATCGGGGGTTGCTAAGACTGCCAACCACGCCGTCGGTGCCACTGTTTTTAAAATAGTCGCACCGACATCGTGATCAAATAATTTTCATGTTTTTGTTCAATTCAAACATTTGAATCCAAAATTTTCCAGCCAAAGATGATCATTGACTTGATTACATGGTTTTTGTAGGGAAACAATCGTTAAAAATGGTGGATTGGAAGGAATGCAAGCATGAGGATATTGACACTCAAGCAATAGCTGACCCAAATTGCTTGGATGATTTGAGGAACTGTGGGCTTCTCAAATTCCTTCTTACACTAGGTCTACGGGCTCAAACCAAGTTTCTACGGTACCTGATTAGTCTCTAGGATGTGAATCGAGAAATTTTCATCATTGGTGACCAAGAGGTGGAGTTGGAAACTTTATACATTTATTTCATCACATCACTATCCTAGAGAGGGGAACCATTCAATCTATATGATTCAAGGCTGATTGGGGCAAGTGTGACCATGCTACTTGCTGAACATTTCCCAGAAACTCTCAAATCAAAAAGTGGCAAGATCGAGATTATGACTGTTCGGGATGTTGTGTTGAGAGTGTTACTACTGACCATCAACAGAGTGGCTGGGTCCCAAGTTCCGCATGAGACCAACAAGTCAAAGCTTCAGTATGCTATTGACTGCATGGCACCCACTATATTTAACTGGGCGGAAGCTATGAAAGTCAACATGAAACCAATTATCAAAAGCTAAGGTGAGAAACCTGAAACAATTTTGCTTCGGGTCTATGCTAGTGACATTCTTCCTGGAGCGGGTTCCACTGTTCTAATACTAGCTAACTGAGGTGAAACCGATGATGCCATGAGACCCACGGATGGTCCTTTGGAGTGAGTTAATGCTCAGGGTTATCAGGGGCCAACAGATGTCCTATAAGCCCACCTTTTTCTCATGGCTACGATGACAACTGATCATAATGGATGATTGACCTTATAGCGGTACCGACTTTCACGGAGATCCGGATATGCCGCATCCAGAGGGGGAAGGATTTTGATGATGGAGGTAAAAAACAAATAATTTTTAATTTTTTGATGTTTTTTATTTTTTTTGAGATATATGTCTTCATGAAATTTTGATTTTATGAATGCAGATGTTGGACAAAAAAGCCCTATTGAGATGTCCCCGATAACCAGGCGCATCACTCGGTAGTTTAATGTCGCTCCTTATCAGGAGGGAAGTGACAACGAGGAAAAGATTGTGTTGAATCTTGAGGGCTTGACCCATGGGATCCCCGAGTATGCCCAGATGGGTGATGTCCCACGCCAGTACTAGAGGCATATGGTGGGGGTGTCAGATCGGATCCGCCTACTGCTGACTCGTGAAGTCTGACCAGTTACATGCTATCATGAGCATCATGATTTTTAGTGCGTAGGTCTAGCATTCCACATTTTTGAGGCCTGCGAGCCACTGATGTATAAGGCCTACGAGCCACTGATGTGTTTTGAACACACATATTATTTTTGGGATTTTTATGTATGAAAAAATTACCGACACAAAAACACACACACACACACACATAGATATATATATCTATGTTGTACTTCCTTGATTACTATGGTACAAATGTTTTTGTTTTCTGATATTTTACATGTTTCGCAAATGTCTATCTAGCACATAATTAGCTAATGTATCTGTTAATGTATTCATGTGTCTAGGAATATGATGATATGTAATGTAATCAAAATTTCTCTCTAGTAGATGAATATGTAGATAGATTCTCAATATTTGAGGGTTTCTAACAGAATATTGCCCATTGATTTGAAGGATGACAAGCTGTGAATCAAGGTTGACAACTAATTGCTGGATGCCAAGAGTGATAGCTTCTGAAAATAATTCGATAAATGTATTATACTCAACGATGTTATTAGTTGTTCGACCTAGACAAATACCTTGAAGATGAATCAACTCCCCATGGGGGTCATAGATGGCCCATGCCACGGATGACAAATTTTGGGTTCTATGGCAAGCACCATCAGCAAAATCTATGTGAGGAGACACCGGCATCTGCAAAGCAGGTCAAAAACATAATAAGCAGGAAAACTTCTTGCAAAATAACACACCAAACCGCACTATACAAAAATGAATAACAAACTGTTGTACAAAAGTAACCATGCAAGATGACCTAAGCATAGTACTTTTTGAGAGAGTCCATGCTCGGAATCGGGTAATCAATCAACACAAATGAAAACCAGAGTTTTACCGTTGACATGACGAGTAAGTATCGACTTGGAGAAATAATAGAGTAGAACTCATATAAGGCTGTGCCCCCATGCCCCCTGGGCGAGGGAGGTTTACGAGTCAGAAGAGGACAACCCCATTGCAATAATGGGAAATCGGTAAAAACTTGGGGATCGAGAAAAAACTTGAATCCATGAAGAGATAAAGGTGCCCTTAGTTGAAAGATCTTGAAAAAATCATGAGAAACTGACATGTCAATAGGCAGCGGAGAAGAGAACTTCTCAAGACACATAGACATGACCACCGGGCCAGAACTAAGCCACGGGGATTGAGAATACACATCGACAAGATGATCAGAGGATGATGAAGGTGAAGCCGAAACAATTTCCACGTAATCAATTTTAGTGAGACTGAATGGCATAACCTTGCCCCATGTATCAACAAGATCCGGCGAAGGAATGACCCAAGGATCAGACTTGACCGAAATCATTTTGACAGAGGCAACATGAGGAGGTGGGAGCACCCATACTCTCATAAGGAGAACTAGTGTGCTTGACATACAGAACATTTCCATCTAAGGAAGAAGAAGAAAAGAAGGACTGTTGTTCGAATATGACTATCTTCCCTTGATGGGGAAAGCGAATCACGTGGAAAAGGGAGGAGGCTACAACATGCATGGAATGGGTCTAGCTCCATTAGCGTCAACGATCTCTACTTCAACATGTACCATCTTGCCCTCCAATATAATGACAAGGTTGGGAAGGACATCAAATGGTCGCGAATCGTGCCCGTCAAAAGCTTCCAGAGTGTTACGAGACTAGTTCAGAGTAGGAGAACCAATTGACTTCCAACAAGCGACATACATGATGTAGGTAGAAGCACCTTCATCAATGGTGGTCCTATGAATGGTTTTATCATTTATGATTACTTGAATGAGAAAGGAAATTTGATGAGGTAAACGCAGAACATGGTTTTCCAGGTCATAACAGATGAGATTAGAGTCAGCTAGATCAATACCCCCAATAGCTGATAGTAACGATTTTTGCTGAGAAGGATAGCTCTGAAGGACCTCGAGAGAAGACATAGTTGATGGCGCTTGAGCCAAATCTTCAACAATGTTATAATGTTGAGTGGCTCGAGTGTTAGGATTGTACGAGGAATTTCAAAGCACACCTCGAGAAGGTGGTTGAATGGCGAAATTAGGATAAGGTTGCACTATATTGAGATGACCAGAACTGGACCGGGAGAAGGAAGAAGGGGTACATTATTTCTTTTTCCCTGCCAACGGGGTAGGAGTTTGATAATATTTTGACCTGGTATCCATGTTGATCGGGGTACTCATCATGAACACTTGTGAACCCAAGGAAGCAGATGAATGAGGCTAGTCTACCATTTGAGTCTACTGGGATGGAAAGGGCTCTTTCAGGACAACGGGGGTCCCTTTGAGCAAACGATTTTGGACCATCTCGGAGAATCCTTAGTATAGTGATCCTCTTCATAGATGAGGCATGGATACTTAGGTTTTTTTTGGGAAGCATCACCAACAGATGACTTAGGAGGACCCTATTTTGGGGCATCGACTTTATCATTTCCTTTTCCTTTCTTTTTACCTTTAGAGGATTTATTTTCTGCATAGACTGGATAGTGTGAACCTCTGAGGTTTGACCATGGCTAGATTCATTGCGAGAGGAATCATTGGGAGTAGTGTTGGAGACCGATTTCTATTTGGAAGAAGATTTTGCAGGGGTATGAGTCACTAAAAAAATTAATCCATCAACAAGAGGGGTAGCCAAAGACTTAGATGTCGTCAGATCAGACGATGGTCTAGGCGCATTAGGTAACACATCATATAACATGCCGGTCTGTGAATAGACAAGGTTTAGATACTGGGAACGCGCGATGGCTTGTTCCTCAGTGATACATCCACCCATAACAATGTACTCAACAATTTTGTTGACAAATGATTTGGTAAACCATTCAGTCAACAATTGATCAAAAATTTCAAACTAAATCAGATGGTACCTACGTATCTATTCATGGATGTGATTGAAGATGTGAGTCGCAATGTTTTGCTTGAGTGACATTAACAAATGGGTGCTAGTTTCATAGCGAACCGATAGCTGGAAATGTGTGAGAAAGGCCATGGCGAGAATGTTAAAGTCATGATAAGTATTCCGAGGTAGCTCAATATACCATTTGGCTCCATCCTCTGTAAGAGTTCATTGGAAAAGGTGAAGACAAATCGAATCATCAATGTAGGAATTTGAGGAGCACCAAAGGTGATATGTCATCACGTGGGCTTGAGGATCCTCTTTCGCTTTTCCTTGAAACTTTGGAAAATCACTCAGAATCTTGGACGGAACTAGAGGCCAGTATAGCAAATGAAAAACCGAGTCATTCATGAGTCTAGACACATCTAGCAATTCCAACATAGCCAAGAAAGGAAATTGAGTATTGAAAGGCATTTGAGGTCGATAAGGGGGCCCAACTGGTGGGGCCCATCCCTACTAGTAAGGATTTTGTCCATAAAGTCCAGGATTTTATCCATAAGGCATTTGATTTTGCCCCCACTGTAGGTCACCTTGCCCGTAGGGAGGATGCTAACCTTGAAAGCCTTGAAACACTCTGGCCAAAGGATGTTGATAAGAAACATACTGGTTAAAAGGCTATTGAGCCTGTTGACGTTGGACATATGGATTTTTCACATGATGTCCCTGAGCATAAGGGTTTTGGACCTGCTGCCCTTAGACGAACGGGTTTTGGACCTATTGCCCTTAGACGTAAGGATTGTGCACTTGCTATCCTTGGACATAAGGATTTTGGACTTGCTGTCCTTGGACAAAAGGAGGCTGAACCTATTGCCCTTGGACATAAGGATTCTATGCCTGCTACTGCAGGACTTGACCGTGGCCTTGCCCTTGCAAGGTTTGACCCTGTTAATATGAGTATAAGGGTTGCTGCTATCTAGGTTGACCTTGTGGTTGCAAGGGTTGACTTTGCGGATGTAAAGGTTGTCCCTGAAGCTGAAGAGGTTGACCTTATGAAGGCATAGGCTGGGAGGATTGCGGTGCATACTGCATTTGTGGCTGCATGGTTTTCTACAACTGGTGCGAGGGTTGCCCCTGCGGCTGTTGCAATTGTCGTCGCTGCGGCATCATCTAGCCTTTATGTGGCATGGATGGCCCTTGCTGCAACGAAGGTTTCCTTTGCTGCTGCAGGAATTGTCCTTAATGTTGCAAAGGTACTTGAATAGTTCCTGGAATGACAGCTTGAAAGCTATGAGAAAATTCTTCAGTGCAAATCACATTATGATATATTCGTTAACGCGTTTCAAACCAGCAAGCGTGGTTCATCATCAGGACAAGTTGAAAGTTCCCGAACTGTATCTGGCCATACCCATCGGGCGTGGCGGATGGACTAGGTTGGACATAAGGTACAGGCTAGGGGATGTATGACAGATTAGCCATCGCTTGTGAACCATATGGAACATAAGGAGGTTGGTACTGACCTTGAGCCATATTGGGCTGCTAGTATTGGACGTGACTTGACCCAGATGAACCAACATTGGGTTGTTGGTACTGGACATGACTTGACCTAGACGAACCAACATTGGGTTACTGGTACTAGACATTACTTGATCCAACAGGACCAATAGGATTTGAAATGGTGCCCGAAGAGGGTTGGTTCATCCCAACCATGTGAGGTTGTGAGCCATTCACACTGGTTATGCCAGACATCATATAAACATTTGGACTCTTCCCCCCAGGCAGTGGGATAGCCTATCCACTTACTAGAGGGATCGAAGAACTAACAACGACATGACTCGAGATCGTCGATTGAACCAGACGGGTTACTTGGATCGACAAAACAAGAGGATTGGGCATGGTGGGTTGCACCGGGACAAAAGTAACTGTAGAAATCACTGTCTGCTGGGAGGTCAGGTTCTGAATGAACGGACCTGTGGTAGGCATAGTGCCAGATGTCCAAATAGGGTTGTGATATAATGATGAGGCAGTAGGCATGCCTGAAACCAACTGAACTAAAGTAACGTAATTACACGGTAAGTCAGGATGAACAATAGTAGGAATGCTTCCTGTGTAAGGGAAACCTTCAGTAGGGAAGGGATATTCCTGATCCTCGACTATGCGTGGAGTGGAAACCTTCGAGTGACCCAGAGAGGTGACTAGGATTTCACCTTCTGATTCCATGGGTGAAAACAGACGACGATGGACTACTGAAGATGTTCGAAGGGATAATTCCAAAGGAATACTCGGCTGATCGTACGGACTGTACGAACGTTGCGGTGATATCACAACAAGATCGAACAAATGATTCAGAGGATAAACAATCAGTCCAAGCTGACCTTCAGAAGTCAGTGGACTCTTAGGAGTTTGGATAGGGTTATCCAGAGATTCTGGGCCAAAGTCAGAAAGTGACCCAGTATCTAAAGGGGGGGGACAAGATGACAAAGGTTGAATACTCAGAACAATTTCCTCAAGTGACTGTGGTAATTCAAGAAAGGATCCTCAGAAAATACTTCAGACAGAGGAGAGGAAGAGGAACTGGGCAAACTAGTTGGTTCAACCACGATGATTTTGTCTCAAATAACCAAAAGAGAGATTGATTTCAAGGGCTTTAAAATGTATTTAAAGGTATACTCATGATGTGGTCTAAAAAAGACTAACAGGGATGTTATAAGATCGTGGGAAACAATTTTTTAAGACGCAAAAACAAATTGGTGCTCTTTCATGTTTTAAGAGTTGAGAAAGAAGCAAAGGTGACTCTATCACTTTTGGTTTGAAACGAGCTCGAAAGGACAAGTGCTCGGGTGATATTTTATATTTAGGGAGTCAAAAATATCAAAATGACTACTCAGGATGATCTAGGTAAAAAGGATTACTAGGTAACGGTGAATTGCATAATACCTCTCGGCGAAACGAGAAGTACGGGTAGATAATCTCCTTGAATGTTGTGTTCGGTGTATCACATTTACAAGGCGGCAGCCTTGGCTTCCTATGGGTAAAGGATTGCAACCTAGTGGGGTCTCCCTTTATATACTCGATGATACAGGGAGCACAAGTCCATACTAGTGTTGTTTAGTGCCGAAGCAAATGACAGCTGCTAGGTTTTAAGACACCGGAACACATCTCTAGCCTAGACCTTCTAAAATGTGAGTGTTATATTTCAAATGCGCCTTAGGTTAATTGAGTACATTTTAGAGTTTATCTTGAAATTGTGTCTCCATTTTCAGGCCTTATCGATGTGACTCAAAAACACCTATATGCAGCTAAATGAGACAAGATCCTTTCAATTCGATGAATTTTCTACACTAATGAGAGTAGAAAACACACACAAATGCAACAAAACAAGCAATTGAAAGAAAAATGACCTTTCCACTATTTCTCCTTTTGAAAACAAAATGATGAAAAACTATTTCCAAATCATAACTTTCCTATCAAATGCACTTCATGTAGTCCTTTCACTAGTAAAGAGACTTCATTTCTTTTCGAATGCAAGTGGCGATGCAACTCTAGCCTTCAATGATGCTAATTAACGTAACATATTGATTCAGTAGACTAGAATTATGTATTCTTCAATGAAATGATAGAATAAATCTTTCACAAACACTTCAATGAAATATTCCCAATACAATCAATCACAAGAAAACATAATGCACAAAAGAGAATTCCTTTCAAAACTAATGAAGGAAAGACTAAACCAAAAACAAGATGGGCAATGTGATCTATTCCAAAAAAGAGATGCTCAAATACTAAACTTGTTAAATGGAAATCAAAGCAACAAAAGGACTAATCAAACGATATGCGAGGACGAAATTTGACTATCGACTTGAATTTTTGAGCATGCAAACAAGTGATTGGATGACAACCTAGATGCCCTAGGGTTATACACCATCCAAGAACTCAAGAGACCAAGTGAAGAAAATGAAAATCAACCAATCATACAAACCAAGCTAAAAGATACTTACAGCCAGGGAGAACACAGTCAAAACAAGCTGAGAGACATAAATCAGAAGGGCAAGACACACTGGCTATGATATAGGGTAAACCCCGATATTCACCTACAGGAATCGGCATGACTGCCTAACTGAAAACACACAAAAATGTGGTCGGTGCGACTGTTTTTGAGAAACTCGCGCTGATCGGCGTGATTGTCAGAAAAATAAACGCGTTGACTGAGGATTCAAGGAATTTTTTTTTTCAAAGGCTAAGACCAAACTTGCCACTATAAATTTCAGGCTCCGAGTAGTAAACCAGGGAAATAAGAGAACACTAAAGGGAAATGGTGATACTAGAAAAGTTCACACAAAACCATAAAATGACAATCAATCAAACAAAAGGATTGGCTCCCCAGCAGAGTTTCCAATTTGTGGTGCAGATAAATTCTCAGTGTGGACACAAATAATTCCTCTAGCCCGAGAAAGCGGGTCTAGCCACAAACAAACAATCTATGGAAAATCTCCTTAAGCTAGAATTAATTAAGAGGGCCTCCCTCTTAGAACTTTATTCTGCTTGGTTATGATCCTACTTCCTTAATCCAACTATCTTCCGTTTCCTTCTTCAAATACCTGAAACAAGAAAATAACAACACTGACAAACGTGATAACATACAATATTGTATTCAACCTACTTAATAGGTCAAGGAACATTAAGCCATAAAGATGTAAAATGACACTTCATGTAGGAAATCAATCAATATTTGCATTTATCTAAATCAGAATGAGATTACAACTGGTGCCTTGACATTGCTGGTCTCCTCCTATGTATCTGGGTTCCCACACTTCTGCTAGCACTTCATGGATAGCCCCAACAATGGAAGTTTCAAGGCCTCTTTCCCTCTAGTCTCAAGCCAAAGCAAAATCACACTATTCTCCCTCAAACATACACTAGAAAGCTACAAGCTATAGATGACTTACTGGTTATTCAAACTTGCTCCAAAACTCCAACTAGCTTTTGCTTGGGAAAATGAGAGGTTTATATAGCTTGGATGGATGGGAGATGGTTCCTCTCATCATGGGAGAAGGTCTTATCTCTTAAGGTTGTTCCATCCTAATAGGGGAAAGGAGCCCAAATTGATTTCCTCGGCTCTATCCGGCCCAAGCATCTACCAGACTTCCGTTATGAAGCTTCTAGACATGGAAGCTTCGGCTCCTTATTTAAAAAACCTTCGAAAAGAGGATTAGTGTGACTGGAAAAGGGCTTAGTCGCTCTGATCGATGTGAGGGCTAGTTTTAACCTCTGTAAATCAGTGTGAGGAGAAAATTGGTCAATAGCATTGGTCTTGTAAATTGGGATAAAATAAAGATTCTTGGGAAATGGTGTAAAGGTGAATTATTCTTCTCATGAAGAGGGATATACTGGGAGTTTCTTCATGATGGGAAAGCATCTCGGGTACACTGTAGAGGTCCTCCAGGATCGTAGATGGGGAGTACAGGGAAAATGAAAAAATATTGTGTAATAGGCCCGCGGCCTACCACACAACCTTGTTGTAGCTTACAACCCCTTCTAAGCAGAGTCTCCAACCCACAAACAAAAAGCCAAAACATCCTTGAAACTAACTTCTCTCCCTCAGCCCTCTAGGAAGGTACTTGGGCCCTCCTTCTAGAACTTCAAACCTCTGTAATGTGACCCTAAAACAATCCTCTTCTACGCTGGTCTCTCCCTTTTCTTGCTACAATCAAATCAGAATTGGATATTCTCATTGCGTTAGATTCGTCTCTGTTACACAACAATTTGTCACCATTTGTCACCGTCCCTGTTACCCCTCACCCGCACACTAGAGGACTCATTCCGGGACCTGTGAGAAGTGACATGACCTGAAACCACTTGCATCATATTCCTCTAAGTATGAGCTTCATATGCCCTGAAGACATCTCTTGCAAAATATCCATGAAAATAGCTCTTTTTGCATTAGCGCAGGTCCGCAGTGTACTGCAAAAAGAGCTGTTTTCATGGATATTTTGCAGGAGATGTCTTCAGGGCATATGAAGCTCATACTTAGAGGAATATGATGCAAGTGGTTTCAGGTCATGTCACTTCTCATAGGTCCCGGAATGAGTCCTCCAGTGTGCAGGTGAGGGGTAATAGGGACGGTGACAAACGGTGACAAATTGTTGTGTAACAGATGCCCCCTAAAGCATGAGGCCCGAGAGAGAGAGGGGTGAAAATGCTTTACAAGAACATGCGTAACTGAAACCAAGGCCGCCGGAGAACCTGCGTAAAGAAGTACAACTGATATCTCAAGTACATGATATACACGGTATGGGCGCAGCCATCCATAACAGAGTATATAATAATCTAGATCCAAGGTATGGGCGCAGCCATCCAGTGAGGATCCATAAATAGACTCAGGCATGGTCGTAGCCATCCAGTGAATGAGTCATGTAATGATCATAATAAGCCACAAATTGCAGCCTGGATTCCAATAGACAAAATCCAGGGTCTTGCGCTCCATCTCGACCCGAACGGAGTACAATTCCAAGCATGTGAATACATGGGTTGAAGTCGAACATGCTTGAACATTGTCTGATTACCAGCCAATAGTGAAAACTATTAACAGACGCGAGAGGTACCACCAATAATGACAATGGTCCTCAAGGTACTATAGGTACAATCTACGGCGTGCAAATCAATGAGCTCGCGTCGAACACCCGTAGAATCATTCGATCGGAGGCCAATGATGAAAACCTCTCGTCGAACACGAGGAACCTACCATTGAGGCATGCAGGCTCCAAGGCACCGGAAGGGAGTCTCTAGATCAGCTTCCTGGAGAATGAGCTGAAGTCGACAGGAAGTGACCTTGATCAAAGGTGGGCCATAATGTTTCCCACATCATCGACACGAGACAGAGGAAGAATGCTGTGGTGAATCAGAATTATGTGAGGTATTAGAGGGAGGCTGTAATTCTGCAGAGGTCAACTTCTCTTGAACATATCGGCGACACAACAGTGGACTTGGTAGTATTTGACATCAAATGAGTAGAGGTCATGGTGACAAGGCAATGAGTAGATGAGAGGTCAAATAGGATCACCCAAACCCACGGAGACAAGTGTAAAAATGAGATGAGATGTCCCCACCCAGACACGAATGCAGACAAGTGCCATGTTCAAGAGTGACATACTGCCGACACGACAATAATTATGGGTCCATTTTCCCCACCATTTTTGGCGAGTACCCCAGTTATTTTTAACAAGCTTAACGGGGATAGCATATGCTTGTAAGGTGTCATTATGATAGAATCTGATGTCATTAAGTTTTAACGAGCCTGACAAAGGAAAAACTCGACGTCTTTCCCTGTTTAGAGAGTCTGAAAAGACAGCAGAAAGAAAACTCCAGGGGGTCTTTTTTCGTAAAGTTGTGTCTCCCGAGCCCGAAAAAGTATAAAACAATGCTCGAAAGAACCGCCCGACCATTACGATCGAGGAGTACTTTTCATTTATAGTGA
The DNA here is from genome assembly GCA_031772625.1 of Pinus tabuliformis. Lineage (NCBI taxonomy): Eukaryota > Viridiplantae > Streptophyta > Pinopsida > Pinales > Pinaceae > Pinus > Pinus tabuliformis. The sequence goes on along the minus strand of CM062811.1, from coordinate 1,190,568,809 downwards.
CATCGACCTGAAAAAGTAAAAAAGCGATCAACATCACGTCATTTCGTAACCATTAACGAACCTGAAACGACAAGGGTCCGACGATCTTTTCGTTTTTACACGGTCGGAAAAGGGTTTAAAGACGACCGCCTCTTATTTACGTTTAACGAGTCAAGAGGGATAACTCGGTGATCTTTTCATTTTTAGCGAGTCAGAAAAGAGCTGAAAGATGACTCCACAGTGACTTTTTCGTGTATTTACCGAGTCCGAAAAAGTATAAAATACAACTCGTTTCACCATCGAAGTTGGAAAAAAGACCTGTCATGGCACCAAAAGCAAGCGTAAAATCCATTTTCGACCAAAAATATATTAAAATATTCAAAAAACAACTTATTTGGCGACTCCACTGGGGAGTTAACTTGTTGTTTGATTTGTAAACTTTAGACGGAGCCTGAAGTATGGCCAGGTAGCCTTAAAGACGCTATTGCTTTGCATTAGCGAAGTAGATCAACGCCACTTCAGTCAATCTCCGGTTTGGTTTATGGACTAAACAACTTGGAGTTTGTCTTGTCTCTTTGGTCTCTCTTGTTTTGATTGCTTAGATAGCTTTCTGGGTTGGATTTCTTGCTGTCTCTTGCTTCCTAGTTTGCCTAGATACTGTTTTCAAGCCCTAGATTGCTTGTTTTTGTTTTTGACTTAGCAAACTTGATTAGCGCGCTTTTTAGCCTGACAGTCGCGCCAATTGGCGCATGTTGCTCAAAGACAACCCGCGCCAATCCCTTAAAAGCGCGAGTTACAGCCTGACAGTCACGCCAGGCCTGTCAAATTTTCCAGTTTGCTTGTCTTCAAGCCCTCTGAGCTTGGATTTGTATCTTGCCACGTCTTTTTCGATTACTGGAGTGTGTTTGATCCTTGTTTGACTGATTTTAGCCCTCCATCCTTCGGGTGTTTGCCTCTTTCTATCGATTTCACATTTTAGCCCTAGGGCATCTAGTGGCTTTGTGCATCGAGCCTTCTGTAGGAGTCTTGGGTTCTTTGATCGTCCAGTCAACTTTGTGATTACTTTTCGCACTTGCTCAGTAGTTGTCAAAGCCTTTTGTTGGTATTCAAGTGATTTGCTTCTTTTCTGCTTGGATTTCGCTTGGCTTCGTTTAGGCTTAGATTACATAGCTCATAGAGGTCTTTGTGTTTTCGTCTTGGTTTGAAGGACTATCTTGGTGTTTTGGGGATTCGATTGTGTTCTCATTGAGTGAAATTTGTCTTTTTACTCGGTGTTATTATCTCTCAAAATTTGTTTAGTGCACTTTGCCATTGAAAAGAAAATGAACAATCTCTTTTGCGTTGAATTAGCTAATTGAAATTAGAAGCTTTTCATTGATTAGTGATTTAAAACAAAAAAAAAAGTTTCGTTTATTGCCATTAGCTGCATTAGAGTGGTTCTTGATTGTTTGTGGTCATTTTGTTTGTTTGAAAAATTCTTAACTCTCTCGTAGTTAGTATTCATCGAACGAAATGATATTCTTTGGCATATAGCTTGCATGTAGGGAATTGTGAGAGATTACATACGGTAGGACCTGGAAATCGAAACTTAATCAAAGATCAACCATAAAATGAACTGAATGAACTTAAAAACACATTGGAACATAACGGTCACTGATTAGAGGTCTAGGCTAGAGACGTGCTCCGACGTCGTTAAACCTAGTCACTGTTGTTTCACATTACGGTTGGGTGATTCCTCCTTTTGTGACTCGATAGTGGTCTAGAACAGACTTGAGCTCCCACGTACCATCGCGTATATAGGGGAGACCCCACTAGGTTATCATCCTTTATCCACAGGAAGCCGTGTCTGCCGCCTTACACGCTGTAACGCACCAAACACAGCATTCAGGAAGATTGACTGCCGTACGGGAAGTCCTTGGTTTTCATATGACTGCCAAGGTGTATATGCAGTTTTATGGATTTGTTTGGTAAACCCTTTTGCCTAGTTCTCCAGAGTAGTAACTTTTGATCCTTTTCAGACTCCTTAAAAGAAAAGGCTCACTTGAGCAGTTTGTCACTTTGGGCTCACAAAACATTCGAAGGCGACTAGAGTCACCTTTTTGTCCTTTTCTCGACTCTTAAAACATGAAAAGGTCAAGTTGTGTCCTTGCGTCTTAAAATTTATTTGGCCACAATTAACATTACCTGGTTAGATCTTGTGTGCGATAGTTTGAGTAGGGTCCTTTATCGTTAGATTCCTTTAGGTCTTGTTTGAAGTTTGTCATCCTAGCTGAACCGTCAACTCCCGTTCCAAGTGATTAAGGGTCTCCGTCTTCCGTTGCTCCTGAGGTACCGGTTGTAAGCGATACTCTTCCTGTCATCCCGAGTATCCAACCGATCAACTCTCACGCCCCGGATGACGAAGGTTACGAAATTCATTGGAACCCCATCTGGGAGCCTGAAGAAGACGATATTCCTTTTACCCCCCTGGTGTTTCTTCTCCATTGTCTACCTCTCACATGGATGAGACATCTCCTAAAGTAAGTGAGACACATGTTTTGTCGAATATCGACACTCCTATCCCAGCTACTTCTCCGCTCCCCCCATGCTACAAGTCATTGAGGGATAAAGTAAGTGCCACGATCCCTGCTTCGAGTATGTGGGACCCCCACATCACTCCCACCTCGGGATCTTTTGTTTCACAAGTCCACACTACACCTGTCACTTCAGTTCCAACAAATCCAACTGTTTGTGTAGCACATTCAACTTCGGTTGTTAGTGCCGTTACAACGTCTTCAGCTTTGAACACTAGTGCTGGTCCTCCTCATGGTCAAGTGAGTAGCGGCCAGCCGGCACACACACCTAAAGTTATCCATCCTGCATAAACTGCACCACCCTCTTCTGGTCCCGTCCCAGGAGGGGGGCCATATGATGCCTATGGACAAGCTGTTCAGGATCCGAATGCGCAAGGTCCATTTTATTATTACGATTCTACTGGTCAATACCTTCAGCTTTCTTAACCCTTGCCTACTCAACCTATTGTTGAGGTTTCGGTACCATTATCTATTGCTTGGAACGACACCACTTTCCATGGGGGCCAAGTAAGGCCTGCACAGCTTCAGGGACCACCTAACCAAGGCCAGCCATCTTATGTGCAAACCCCCCAAGGGTAGCAATATTATGGCCAGTCTCACCCAGGACAACCTGGGGGCCTACAAGGACAACCCTATCAGGGACAACCTTCGACCGTTGGTGGTCCATCTTTTACTTATCTGACTCAACCTTCTGGTTATCCAGGGCAACCTGGTACCTAGCAAGGTTACCCGTCTGGACAACCAGGACAACCTTACATCCAACAAGGTCAACCTAGTATCCAGCAGGGTTATCCCTCTGGACAAGCAGGACAAACTTATATTCCACAAGGTCAACCGACAGTCCAACAGGGGTACCCTTCTGGGAAAGGGGGGCAGCCTTACGTAAAGTAGGACCAACCTACTGCCCAGCCTAGTCATCCTTCTGGGCAAGGGGGTCAGCCTTCTGCATAGCAGGGCCAACCCACTGCCCAGCCTAGTCATCCCTCTGGACAGGCTGGCCAACCTTAAGGTCAACCGGCCGTCCAGCTCACTCAATCATCTGTTCCGCAAGGACAACCCTCGGTTGCTCAAGGACAACCTGGTACCCAACACACTCATCCTTCTGGGCAAACGGGTCCGTCCCAAACCCAACCAGGTTAACCTTTCGGCCAGATGTTCCGAGCTCAACCTGTTCAAGGACATCCTTCTGGGCCCCAGACTCAAATTGGTTATCAAATGCAAGGTGGGTCACAATCCCAACCTTCTTACCAAGCGCAACCTTCTTATCAGGCTCAGTATGGAGCCCAACAATTGTATGGTTACCAGCAACCCCAGGGGCAAACTCAATTTACCCCTTATCAAAATTATCAACAAGTGCAGGTCACCCCCTATCAGAATTATCAGCAACAGTATGTTGCACCTGCAGGTCAAGTTGCTAATCCAAGGGGTGCTGGGGGGTAGACCCAGGGTCAATTGTCTGCTTATGGACATAATCCTTATGGACAGAATCCTTATGGACAGAATCCTTATGGACAGAATCCATATGGACAGAATCCTTATGGATAGAACCCCTATGGGCAAAATCCCTATGGGCAGAGCCCTTATGGGCCAGGCCCATCCGGACAAAGTCCATGGGGGCAACCACCACCTGGTTGGAACCCTTGTACTACCCTCTTCCACAACCACAAATGTCCTTTAATCCTCAGTTGCCTTTCTTAGCGACGTTGGAACTCCCAGATGTGTCCAAGTTGACGAATGATCCCATTCTTCATAATCCATATTGGCCACTAGTTCCAACTAAGATACCCGGTGATTACCCGAAATTCGATGGCAAAGCTGGAGAGGACCCTCAAGCCCACGTCATGACCTATCACCTTTGGTGCTCATCCAACTCATGGCTTGATGATTCCATCCGGCTCCGCCTTTTCCAAAGGACTCTCACCGGCTCGGCCGCTAAGTGGTATATTGAGTTGAATCGCGGAACATTTCAAGATTTTAACTCATTGGCTATGGCTTTCCTAACTCATTTTCAGTTGCCCATTCGGTATGAGACAGGGGCACATCTTGTTGGAGAGGTAAATCCCCTCTACGGATAGAGGCGATCCCTACTAGCCCAGAATGGGTCTAGCAACAATCAATCAATGCTACTGTGCAAGTTCCTAATTGCAAATAAAAGAGAGGCAAAGAAACACCTACTTGGATTCCAACGCTATTGTTTGATGAAGAGATACCGCTCTCGCTCCTTCGCTTTGGCCGGTCACGATCTTCCGCGATCTCCGTGAATAGATACCTGCACACACAAAGAGAGAGACAAACACAAGCGTGAAGTCTAATAAAAGCAATTATACATCAGTCAGAAAGGATGTAATTCACATTAACCATCACAAGACAAATGAGAATGGAACCATAACAGTAGTCATCTATTATTAAATCAATAACAGAGAAAGATACAACCAATGTTCTGACGCTGAGTCCTTCTCTTGAGGGTCCAGCCAGCAAGTCTCATAAGCATTCACCTTTGGAAATGGATTCTCCCAACACAAAAGCTCTCTCTCACACAAGCAACACTCACAACCTTCCTTGAGCTTCCTCTAACAAAACCACACTTGTCACACCAATTACGTACTAACAGCAGCAATCCAAGCACTATGAATTCCACACTATCCAAACTAGCTGCTCATGGTAATGGTGGGGGTTTAAGTAGAGAAGGAATCTCCATGGATGGTGGGAGGACAAGCTTATCTTCAAGGAAGGTGGTTCCAAATGACGAATAGACATTCCATAGAAGGGAGGGCAACACTCACAAGGCTAACAACCAGGCTTGGAACCATCTGGAAGGCTGGCTGTTGGAACAAATTCGCCCAAACTGGATCAGCGCGGGTGCAATACTGAACTGACGCGCTGACAGCGCATCACAATAACAGTGGAAGCTGTGTCAGCGCGGCTTGATACTTTGATAGGCTGCGCTGGTGCACAAAATTCGATCAACGCGGGAAACCCATGTGCTTCTGCGCTGGCAGCGCACCAGTAACACTATAAGCCGCTCGTCAGCGCGGTTATTTTAAGAACAGACGCGCTGATGCAGTAAACTTTGGAAAAGTGGGTCATTTGGCCAGTTTAGAGAGCATGAGCATCGTGCATTTGATTCCATGAGACATTAAGGAGACTGACAGGGAGACGGTGACAAATTACTGCGTAACACATCTCCTTACGTCTCTGAAGAAGGACACAGCCACGCATATATCCGATCATATACATGAATGGAGACGGCGTCGTCGCTTGATCAAATTTAGGATTCCTGATCAGCTCTTGACCGATTGGTTCATGACTTCCTTTGTCCCTGCAATCGCGTGAGACATTGCCATGGGAGCTTGTGTGACTGAAGAGCAAGCTATCGCACGTGCTCAGTACCTCGACTTAGTTTATTCTCAGTCAAGTACTTTATATGATTATTTGCCAGACGCCCCGAGACCCGGAACATCCAAAGCTCCGCCAAAACCATCTGTTGACGGTGTTATTGGCTCTGTAAACGCATCTTCAAAGAAATCATCCACGAACCCTGGGAAGCAAAAACATAATGCTTCTAATGGAAACACTTCTCAGGGTCAATCTAATTCTGGAAACACTTCCGAGGTTAACACCGTTCAGTCCACCACGGCGGATAAATCCTCGAAAGGGAAAAAGAAAGGGAAAGCCAAGAATAAATCTGAACAGCCCAAACAAGACTCCCCTAAACCTCCACCCGAGGAAGGAGCCAAACGTAAACCTAAGTATCCTTGTCTTATCTGTGATGAGGATCACTACACTAAAGACTGCCCCAGGCGGTCCAAAGTTAGTCGATTGTTGAAAGGTGCTACCCTGGGACTCCTGCTGTGCTTAAAGAACCTTTCCCTTCATAGCAAACTCAAATGGTGGCAGAGCCATTGCAACCCTCCTCTTCATTCGGATTTCAAGTATTTATGGCTGGGACGATTCCCATCCATGTCACTACTCGAGCAAAAGAATATCCATCTCATGCCGGGAAAGAGCCGGAGGTCCCCTCCAGTGCTCCTCCGTCCAGTTCTGGTCCAGTCCACATCGAAAGACCTAGCACTGAGACGACTATCCGACCCCCTCCAAAAGGTGTACTCCGGAAGTCTTCTTACAACCCTAATGCTCGTGCTGCCCAGCACTACAGCATCCTTGAGGACTTAGCTCAGGCTCCATCTGCTATGTCCTCTTTAGAAGTGCTCTAGATTTGCCCCTCCCAGAGGAAGTCCTTGCTATCGGCCATCGGTGGCATAGACCCGTCTGACTCGGATCTGATTTCTTTTGATCTCGAGGGTCATACCCCGAGACTGCCTCACCAAATCGCTTTCCTTATACAGGTCATCATCAATGGTAAAACGATTCATCGTATGGTCATTCATGAGGGTGCCTCAACTTGCATCATGTCTGTCGCCTGCTGGAAAGCTATTGGTTCTCCAACGCTGAGCCAGTCTCCTACGACATTAGAAGCCTTTGATGGAAGAGAGTCCCGTCCTTATGGTATCCTCCAACGGTTGCCCATCTCCTTGGAAGGAAAGATGGTAGAAGTGGAGGTCGAAGTTGTCGACGCTAATCTTACCTACAACCTCCTCCTCGGACGTAGCTGGACATACGCCATGCAAGCCGTGGCTTCCTCCCTTTTCTGTGTCGTTCATTTCCCTCATCAGGGGAAGATTGTCACGGTGGACCAGCTCTCCTTCTTCGCCTCCTCTTCCGAAGGCAATGTGCCTTTCGTGGAGCATACCTCCAAATCATTCGAGAGTGTGGGAGCCGGACTCTTTAAAGATCCCACCCTTATGGGTGTCTTTCCCCTCCCACCTCCTAATCTTGCTCGAATTAATATGATTTCCATGCACTCTGATCCGTGGGTCCTTCCTCCCACTAATCAGATAGAATCCTGGGGCGATATGATGCCGTTGAGTCCTGCCGAGCTCAACTACGTTGAAATCGTTGCTGCATCGGCTCCCCCTCCTGAACCTGCTCCTCCGAGTGGTGTTCCCGACTCATATGTTCATTTCCCTTGGCTTGGAGATGATGCTACTTCGGATCCATTAAAGGAAATATTTCCTTCTGATGAAGCCATCATAGAGACCATGTATCTTGAGGAACCCCATTGGTCCGATCACCACCACCGTTCCTCGTTTCTCCCTGCCCATCAGGAAATGATCGCATGTCTCGAACGGTTTGCTTCGTGTATCCCATTTCAGCCCCTTCAAACACCTATTCAAATTTATCAAGTGTCTTCTGAAGGCAATATGGGAAACATTACGCAGACCCAACCCATCGACATCTCTGTAGTATTAGGGATTGTCGAGCACATTCATATTGGAGTCACTTGTACTCCAGAGGAAGTTCAACTCTACACCGATCTATTTCACGAATTTCGTGATGTCTTCGCTTGGTCCTACGAAGAGATGCCCGACATCGACCCTAGCATAGTGGTGCACGAGATACCTACGTATCCAGGTGCTAAGCCTGTTCGTCAATGCCTACACCCTGTGCACCCCCGAAAGGCCGCAGCCATTAAAGTAGAAGTCAAAAAGCTTCTCAAGACTGGTTTCATTTACCCCATTCCACTCACGGATTGGGTTTCTAATATAGCCCCGGTGAACAAAAAGCAAGGTACTATTTGAGTCTGTGTTGATTATCGTGACATTAACCACGCCTGTCCCAAGGATAACTTCCCCACACCTTTCATCGATCAACTTATGGATGAGTGTGCAGGAAGCGAAATCTACTCGTTTATGGATGATTTTTCTGGGTATAACCAGATCAATATCGCGCCCGCTGATCAGCATAAGACGGCCTTTATCTGTCCTTGGGGCAATTTTGCTTATAAGAAGCTCCCTTTCAGTTTAAAGAATGCCGGTGCTACCTTCCAACGTGCAATGTCCTATGCTTTTCATGACATCCGTCACATTGTATAGCCGTATCTGGATAATCTCCCAGCTCATTCAGTCAAACGTGAGGACCATCCTTCCCATCTTCGTGAAATCTTTCTCTGCTGTCGACACTACCGTATCAGGCTTAATCCTCACAAATGTGTCTTCTGCATTGAATCAGGCCGACTACTCGGGTTTATCGTCTCTCGAGAGGGCATCCGTCTGGACCCCCTCAAAGTCGAGGCTATCCTGAATCTTCCTCCACCTGCTTCTTTGCAGCAGTTGCAGAGCTTGCAGGGCAAAGCAAATTTCTTAAGGCAATTCGTTCTGAACTATGCTGAGGTGGCTAAAGGTTTTACACTGTTATTGAAGCGAGATACACCCTTTCATTGGGATGTTATCGCTCAGGAGTCTTTCAAGCACCTCAAGGGTCTCCTTGTCTCTGCTCCATTATTAAGACCTCCAGATTATCACCGTGATTATACTCTATATCTGGCCGCTGCCGATACCACCATCGACATGGTTCTCGTGCAAGATGATGATGATGGCAATGAGCATGTCATATATTACCTCAGCCGCAACCTCTTGGATACGGAAACTCGATACACTTACATCGAGAAGTTGGCATTAGCCGCTGTTTGTGCCGTCCAACGCTTCCGACATTATATCTTGTTGCGCACCACGACCGTGATTTCCGATTGCAACCCCATGACATACATTTTGTCATGACAGTTCCTAGGGGGCAAATACTCGAAGTGGATCGTCATCCTCCAAGAGTTTGACTTGGAATTCACTACTGACAAGTCTAAGAAGTCATTGGTCTTTGCTGAGTTACTTTGTTCCTTACCATCTCCTTCTACACCCTCTCTTTCAGAGGATCATATCCCGGACGAAACTCTTTTTCTGATCAGCACCCTCGATCCCTGGTACGGGGATATTATTGTTTATTTAAAGACGTCCTTTTTCCACCCCGCCGTATCTAAAGATGCTCGGCGGCGGATCCGCCATCAGTCTCAACCCTACCGTATCATAGGGGACACCCTGTACCGTCTCGGCGTTGACTCCGTCCTCCGCCAATGTCTAACCCTCGAGGAAGCTGAAAGAGTCCTGAATGACTGCCACTCTGGTGCTTGTGGTGGTCACATGTCCGGATATGCCACAGCTCAAAAAATCCTTCGCGCTGGTTATTTTTGGCCCTCCATTTTTAAGGATTGCATTCTTGCCATCCGCTCATGTCATGCGTGCTAGATATACCAGCGGAAGATGCATGCGCCACCAGCTCCACTGCACCCTGTAGTCACCGTTGGACCTTTTGCAAAATGGGGCATTGATTATACAACCTATAAGCCTCGCTCGGCTGGGGGGCATGAGTTTATCATCGTTGCCGTCGATTACTTTACAAATTGGGCCGAGGCGATGCCCACATTAACTGAAGATGGTCATACAACGGCGCAATTTTTGTTCAATCATGTTATTACGCGGTTCGGAGTTCCACAGGCCATCATCACGGATCACGGAAAGCATTTCCGTAATCACATGATGACCGAATTGACAACCCAACTAGGCTTACGGCATGATAGTTCAACCCTGTACTATCCCTAGTCTAATGGCCAGGTTGAAGCTGTTAACAAGATTTTGGTTACGATGCTTCAACGTACTATGGACATGCACAAGTCTAATTGGCATCTGATGTTGTTTCCCGCCTTGTGGGCCTACCGCACCTCTGTGAAAGACGCCACCGGTTTCACTCCATTTCAACTAGTTTATGGACTGGAGGCTACCCTTCCTATAGAATGTGAAATTCCTTCGTTGAAAATAGCCGTCGAGTTGCTTCCCAACACTACTCTGGTAGAGGAATGACTTCTTTATCTAGAACGGTTGGACGAGACCCGTCGCCTAGCCTCTCTAGCCATCGAAGCTCAAAATAAGAGAGTCAAGACTCACTTCGATCATACCATCCATCCTCGTTCCTTTGTTGAGAGAGATCTAGTCCTACTATACCACCAAGCAAATGACAAGCTGGGGGCAGGCAAACTCGAGCCCATGTGGCTAGGCCCTTACATTGTAAAGAAAGTGTTGCAGAAAGGGGCATATGAGTTAGTTGACTACGAAGGTAATCCTCTTGATAAGCTCCGCAATGGGCTGTACTTGAAAAAGTACTACGCATGATTCATGCGCTTCGATTTGTACATGCGTGTGTGTGTGTGTGTTTTCATGTTTTTGGCTTGGTGTGAAAGCGTGATTGCCCCTCATTGTGTCTTTTTGCTTCTTGTGCAGATGTCGGGTGCACCTTACATTAGTTTCGCTGATGGTGCCTGCCGCAGCACTCTTAATTTGTCCTCTGTGGCGTGGGTGATCTACGATCCTCACGGTGAGTTGATAGATCTTCAAGGTGTGTGTTTAGGTTGTACTACAAACAATGTGGTGAAATATAGCGCTGTTATTGAATTATTAGCTGAGGCAATTAATCTCGGTATTCGTACATTGCTTGTTAACCTAGACTCTCAACTTGTCGTCCATCAGCTCAATGGGCAATATTCCGTCAGAGACCGTCACATTTTAAGGCTGTACTTACGTGTTAAATTGTTAGAAAGGAATTTTGACTTTATCACATATCAGCATATTCCACGACGATTAAACACATTGTCTGATGCATTGGCTAATCATGTACTAGATAGACATTTGCGTAATTTATAATCAAAACATCATACAAGCAAGCACATAAAAGCACAGTAATAAACCATCGGCATATGTATATATCTATGTGTGTCGCAAAGTTTTGCACTGCGTGCATTACATAGTCCAAAAAATAATACATGTTCATCCTGATACATCCTGGGACAACATATCCCTTAAAAAATATGCATGCAAGAAGCCTAGAAGTCTATTCGCGGTGGTGCTCATGATAGCTGATGAGCCCCAATTTTGGTACAATTTGGGCTCATTTTTGGCCTATTTTGCTTGCTCAAACCATTCATTTTTATTGTTTATGCATACACTTCCTAGTTTATTCATGTTGTTTGTAGGAGAAAGGATAGGTACTTTATCTACGTAGCTAATGCATTGTGATTCCAGGTTTTGGCATTAAAAGGGAGCAGAAGACAACGAAAAGGTGGCAAGGAGACAACGAGTTGGCATTGCTGACGTAAGGAGAGGTTGTCCACGGTCTTGGGGGACATTCCTCGTGATCCTCACCAAGAACTCCGAGCCCCACTCCATCCTCCCTCTGAGCTTAATACATGGCCAGCTGTTCTACAGGAACAGCAGTTCAAAACTGCTCTACAGGAAACAACATTTATGATCATCCTACAGGATCAGCAGTTAAACTATAGATTGAACAGCCGAGCTCCTAGAATCATGGATACTTGTTGGAGCATCGTTTTGTATAAGTATAGAGGCCTTAGCCTTGGTTATGTTGTTGAAACTCTCGTATTACTATTGTAATTTTGGAGCACAGCTCAAGTTTCGTTCTCTTTTGTAAGCCAATTTGGCCTGTTATCAGATCATGAATAAAGAAGGCCACTTTTGAGTTAGTTCTGAGTTTTCTCAAGGAGCTATAGCTCTCACGTTAGGGCCCAACCTGAGAGCCATAGACCTCCTCAGTGTTGTAATGCATTTACCATTAGTTCCAGCACTTGAGTTTGTTTAGTTTCCTATGCAATTCGGATTTCCAGCTTGTTAGTTTAATTGTTTTCATTAGCATAGATAGGACTGGTATGATGCTTTGCTTTTAGTATTCAAGTTTGATAGGTTGGTAGAATAAATCTCTTGGAGCTCCAACAAAAACAGGTTGTAAAGGTTCACTGCCATCTCACTGTTTGGGATTGGGGTGTAGACCATGATCAGCCACCAAAAAGAACAACAGTCATTTCATCTCCACGCAAGCTGCCACATGAACGTTTGTATCGAAGATCCATTCATACATTCTCGACATTGATCCATACTGCACTCTCACGCATTAGTTTCATTTCTTGTTTTCCATTTCGGATTTATAGGTCTCATGGCATAATAGGTTAATGAATTTCTTGTTTTGATGCACAGGTCATTTATTTCATTTACACTGCTCTTTCTCAAGCCACTTCCTTCGTCATTTTCTCCATCCACCTGCAAGTTCTATTCACCCTCTATCTCACTCACGTGCCCTCCAACTCTCTCATTTCACGTACAGCTCCATCTCCTTCACTCTCGTTGATTCCACCCTTCCAAAACATCAACCCATTGCATGCACCCTTCCTTCGTCTGACTTGCCATCTCCTAAGACATCATTAGGTCCATCTCCATCTCCCTTAGCCTCCCACACCACTCCAACACTCCATCAACTCCTAAAAACCTCCACGGCCAACCATCCTGTAGACGTGCACAACCATCCTGTAGAAAACAGAGTATCCTGTAGGATCCCCTGCAGCCTTCCTGTAGGAGGCCATTCACTTCGTTGCCGAGCTTCTGAACATGAGGGACCTCTGTGGATGGGTGCTAAGGATCCTTAGGAACCTCTCCTAGCCTCCCCAACCTGTCCCACACTTTCCTTTCTTCTCCATCCCACCTGCACAATCAACCCTAATTAGGCCAAGTTCACACTCATTCCACACACCTAAAGGAAAAACACAAAAACACATTTCTCATGATGCAAGTAGCTTAGACCCATGAATTTACACTTGTTAGAGGTAATGACAGCATTCATAAGAGTTGCATCCACATTCTTTGCATTATAGAGGATAGGCTAGTTAAATTAGGGTTTCATAGATTTACATGCTTTAAATTGCTTTTGATTCAGTTTGTCAAGTAGAGTAGCCTTCCCTTGAGTTAGCTTTCGTCCATCATTGATAAAGCTTCTTCTGTGGGCCTATAGAAGTTGGCTTAAGCCCTAGCGGACTTGTGCCAGCTGACCAAGTGACAGCTGCGACAAGGGCTAGTACTTGTGCATACAGCACCGTCGCTTCCAAGTTTGTACGAACTACCGGGTTGATAAAATTAAGAGACAGGAAGCCCCAGGAGTTGTAGCATTATTGCTACAATGCTGGAGCTCACCAATAGCATGTCACCGCGCACACCAAGCGTCTCAACAGACGATGGATGCGAGTCGGCACCCCCACTGTGTGCCTCTGGTATGCAAAAGGCACGTCCGCCAATCTAGCGTAACCCGGAATCCCTTGGGTGAGTCCCTCGAGATTCTGCACCAGCTCTTCCCGCACGGCACCCCTTGCCTGAGGGTCAGCTGCGGGTTGGCCCCTCCACACTATAGGAGACAAGCCGGCTGGTCGCTCTGGGCCCACATCTGCATATACATACAACTGTCATCAGAACAAGCATGTATTGACAAAAAAAAAAATGAAAATACATAAAACAAAAGAAAAACAAAGAGATCATACCGAACTCCTCTTCCGATTCCTCTCCCTCTGGCAGTGGGAGGTCTGGATCCCCCATGAAATTGGTTCCCGCGTATGGCCAATCCTCTACCACGATGAGCTGACAGCGAAGCCATATGAAGAATTCAGGCCGCCAAGACATCTGTTGGCCCCCTCCTCCTTTGGGCATCAATGCTGCCCAGCGAGCCATCCTAGGCTCTCGTGGCAATGGATCCGCCACTACAGCTCCTTGGATCTAGAATAGGGGTAATCATTCCAAGAAGAACGACACCACAATCGAGCCATACCCAAACTGTTTCACTCCCCCGCGCTTACATTTTGTAAGCTGCCTTTTGATATTTGTAGTCACCGCTGTAGCCCAGTCAAAAATGGTGGGGCTGAGGCATTCTATCGCTAGTAACAGATGATTCTTGCTCACCTCATGGGGTGCCTGTACCCCAGCTGCACACGTGATGGTGAACAGTATCACCTTAAGAAGATGGTGGCGATATCCACCTTGGCACTATTTTTCCCAAATTGTGCCTCCGGACACAATCTGGCCTTCACTTCACCTATCTTCTCTCCGGAAGGTCTTCTTCCGGTCAAAATAGGGCTCGCCCCTCTCTGTGATAGCCCAGTAATGAAGTACACATCAGATACATCTAGCTCTAAGGTTTGGTCCTGTAAGCGAAATACTTGGTCATCAACATCCCAAGCATCCACTATGAACTGTAGTAACTCAGGCTGAGCTCACAGATAAAATGTGAGAAAGAACTTCTTGAGACCACAGTCTCTCAAAGCATTCATACATCCCTCATCCTCTATGGCCAAGGCATCTACGGCATCATGCTCCCGTTCTTTCCATTCCACCACCATTTTTGCTTTTTTCCTACACCCACAAGGACAAATAAATCATTATTAAAACACTGGTAAGCTTACAAACCGGACGAATTTCAAAAATAATGAGAAAATTCAAGGTAAAAGTTAGGTCGCGTGGTTGGCGCGACTGTTTCTAAAACAGTTGCGCCAATGACGTGGCACCTTTGGGCAAATTACCCCATTGGCGCGGACCCGTGCCGAATACCCGCGCCAATGGGGCGCAACCCTAAATTTTAAAATCCTCCTTGCAGAGGCTCAATTAGGGAACAAAATGCATAAAAAGAGTCTAAAAATGCAGCTACGGGAAGCGCCTCTTACCTGGAACTGGCGGAATCTCAAATGGTTGCACGGATTGGCAGTAAACACTACTCGAAGTTCGCTCCCCAAATGGACCACTACTACTATGCAAGAGGTAAAAAGTGAAAGTAATTCTATTTTTTACATTTTCACCATATTTATAGACTTGTTGACTTGTATTTAGGTTTAAAAAGTTGTTTTTTGAATATTTTAATATATTTTTGGTCGAAAATGGATTTTACGCTTGCTTTTGGTGCCATGACAGGTCTTTTTTGCAACTTCGATGGTGAAACGAGTTGTATTTTATACTTTTTCGGGCTCGGTAAATACACGAAAAAGTCACTGTGGAGTCATCTTTTAGCTCTTTTCTGACTCGCTAAAAATGAAAAGATCATCAAGTTATCCCTCTTGACTCGTTAAACATAAATAAGAGGTGGTCGTCTTTAAACCCTTTTCCGACCGTGTAAAAACGAAAAGATCGTCGGACCCTTGTCGTTTCAGGTTCGTTAATGGTTACAAAACGACGTGATGTTGATCGCTTTTTTGCTTTTTCAAGTCGATGTCACTATAAATGAAAAGTACTCCTTGATCATAATGGTCGGGCGGTTCTTTCAAGCATTGTTTTATACTTTTTCGGGCTCGGGAGACACAACTTTACGAAAAAGGACCCCCTTGAAGTTTTCTTTCTGCAGTCTTTTCAGACTCTCTAAACAGGAAAAGACGCCGAGTTTTTGCTTTGTCAGGCTCGTTAAAACTTAATGACATCAGATTCTGTCATAATGACACCTTACAAGCATATGCTATCCCCATCAAGCTTGTTAAAAATAACTGGGGTACTCGCCAAAAATGGTGGGGAAAATGGACCCATAATTATTGTCGTGTCGGCAGTATGTCACTCTTGAACATGGCACTTGTCTGCATTCATGTCTGGGTGGGGACATCTCATCTCGTTTTTACACTTGTCTCCATGGATTTGGGTGATCCTATTTGACCTCTCATCTGCTCATTGCCTTGTCACCATGACCTCTGCTCATTTGATGTCAAATACTGCCAAGTCCACTGTCGTGTCGCCGATATGTTCAAGAGAAGTTGACCTCTGCAGAATTACAGCCTCCCCCTGATACCTCACATAATTCTGATTCACCACAACATTCTTCCTCTGTCTCATGTCGATGATGTGGGAAACATTATGGCCCACCTTCCATCAAGGTCACTTCCTGTCGACTTCAGCTCATTATCCAGGAAGCTAATCTAGAGACTCCCTTCCGGTGCCTTGGAGCCTGCATGCCTCAATGGCAGGTTCCTCATGTTCGACGAGAGGTTTTCATCATTGGCCTCCGATTGAATGATTCTAGGGTGTTCGACGCCAGCTCATTGATTCGCACGCCGTAGATTGTACCTATAGTACCTTGAGGACCATTGTCATTATTGGTGGTACCTCTCGCGTCTGTTAACAGTTTTCACTATTGACTGGTAATCAGACGATGTTCAAGCATGTTCGACTTCAACCCATGTATTCACATGCTTGGAATTGTATTCCGTTCGGGTCGAGATGGAGCACAAGACCCTGGATTTTGTCTATTTGAATCCAAGCTGCGATTTGTGGCTTATTATGATCATTACATGACTCATTCACTGGATGGTTGCGACCATGCCTGAGTCTATTTATGGATCCTCACTGGATGGCTGCACCCATACCTTGGATCTAGATTATTATATACTCTGTTATGGATGGCTGTGCCCATACCGCGTATATCATGTACTTGAGATATTAGTTGTACTTCTTTACGCAGGTTCTCCGGCGGCCGTGGTTTCAATTACGCATGTTCTTGTAAAGCATTTTCACCCCTCTCTCTCTTGGGCCTCATGCTTTAGGGGGCATCTATTACACAGCAATTTGTTATCGTTTGTCACCGTCCCTGTTACCCCTCACCCACACACTGGAGGACTCATTCCGGGACCTATGAGAAGTGACATGACCTGAAACCACTTACATCATATTCCTCTAAGTATGAGCTTCATATGCCCTGAAGACATCTCCTGCAAAATATCCATGAAAATAGCTCTTTTTGCATTAGCGCGGGTCCGCAGTGTACTGCCCGCACCAATGGGGGAAATCCTCTAAATAGGGCGCGCCATTGGTGCTCTGTCTCAGTGTCGCACTCGCGCCAACCAAATTGAGTAAAGTTTCTAACTAACAAGCTTCCAAAGGTTCTCCTCAACCCATTCACCAACTGAATCTATGTTGAGCTAGGATGGTTTGGCTTCGAATCTCCATATAAGGGAAGTGGTTTGCCACCTTTCATGGAAGTTTCCAAGTGATAAAGCCAATCCCATGAATAATGTGGTTGATCCTATCTCTTTCCTCTCTATCTATAAAAGCTTGCCTCTATGCCTTGAGCAAGTTAGTCAGTAGTTCCAGCATAGTGATAGAGAATACTACGAGTTCAAGAGTTTGAAGCTGCAAGAGCCTTCTTTGCACCCATAAGGCCAAATCTAAGTAAGGAGATTATTGTCACCCAAAGAGAGAGAGGCTTGTTCCCTATCCCAACAAGCTTTGCAAGACTTGTGTAGCTAACTACCCAGCCAAAGGAGGATTTGACGTTAGAACAATGGTTGTATTCTTCTTTGTTATTTATCAATAATAGATGACTATCATTATGGTTCCACTCTCAATGTCCTATGTTTGATGTTGAGTTATATCTTTTCTGACTGATATATAGTTGCATCTACTAGATTTTATGCTTGTATTCGTGTTGTTCTTCGCATGTGCAGGTGTCCAATCACGGAGATCGTGGGGATCGTGACCGGCCGAGGCAAAGGAACGAGAGCGTCGTCTCTTCTATGAACATTAGCATTGGAATCCAAGTAGGTTCTCACCATCCACTTTTTATTTGCAATTAGGAACTTGCGTGATAGCATTGTGTGATTGTTGTTAGACCCGGTCTGGGCTAGTAGGGATCGTCTCTGTCCGCAGAGAGGATTTACCTCCACAACAGTCTCGCTAAGAGCTATCAGCCTCATCCATAACATGTCGAAATGTGCTCATGTTTTGGGCCCAAATATCAATTGGTTCAAAACCCCTACCTTGGGTTACAAGCCCACAAGTGACTCTTGTGGTGCTTTATCCTCTAATCCCTGAAACCTTGGTCTTGGAGTACCTCCCCAACTACTCAAAAATCAATGCTCCCTATTAGTGAGGGAGGTTCTTCCAAGACTAGGAAATCACTCATCATCATCATTGCTACTTGCAACGCTCACCAAACTCTTGGAACTCACAATTGCAATAATCGCTGTTCTGTGAACTACGCCTCTCTCAGAAGTGTAACTGTCACTACTGGAAGCACCCAACTTCTTCTTATTTTCCTGTATTGCTTTCGAATCCTTGCATGATTCCTTCTTGGCAGTTGTAGGAGAACTCTTGTTCCCCACTGACCACACACTCTTCTTGGGTTGCAGATTCTCCCTCTAAACCTGCAAGCTCCCACTAGAACTTAACTCCCTCCGATTCTCTAGAATCTAGATCTTCTTCTCGGGAACTCGTACATGTACCTCTGAAGCCTACACATGCACCTACTTCTCTAGAACCTATACCTGTACCTCTGAAGGTTACACCTGCACCTGCTTCTTTGGAACCTGTACCTGTACCTATGAAGCCTACACCTGCACCTACTCCACCTTCTTCTTTCCATGATCCATAGGCTTACATGTCAGCCTGTAGAGACCATTCACTGTAAGTCAAAGCACAATCACACCAGAGCTAGACCCTCTACGTCTGAGTCTTGCCTTCCCATCTTGGAGCAAGAACTCAAACCCCTTCTCCTTGATCATTGAGACATAAATCACATTATATCTGAGTCCAGCTACAAATAAAACATCTTGGATCTACATCACTTGTTCTGTCTCCACCTTGAATGGCACAACTCCTGATCCTTGAATCTCCAACTAACCCTTGTCACCCCACCATGTGCAACTTCGAGTCCCATTCATCTAGAGTATCAAAAACCTCCTATGACCCTGTCATATGTTTTGTCACACGACTTTCCACAAACCATCCATCATCATTGATAGTACCTTGTGAGAAATGAGAGATCATGGAAAATTCCTCCTCCTCCAATATCTTGGTGAAATCATCTATCTCAGCATAAGTGGAAACACCAGTGACCTGCTTCCCTTTCTTCTTCTCATCATCTCCCTTCTTCTTCATTGGACATCCTGACGAAAAATGACCCATCTCACCATAGTTGAAACACTTGACCTTACTCAAGTCCTTCTTATTCTTACCCTTCATTCAGACTACAAGTGTCACGTCATCCTCAAAAGTCTTTTTCTTTGGATGAACATCCTCATCTGGAAATTATTCCTGAATGAAGTCATCCAACAACCTATTCCAGTCTGGCAACTTCTCTCTTGAAATGATTCCTTTGATGAACGACTTCCATTGCTCAGTGAACCCTTTCAAGGAAATCCTAACCATATCTCCATTTGAAATAGTCACACGGATGGTACTAAGCTCATCATTGACCTGAGACAATCTTGCGAGATACGAAGTCATTCATTCACCCTTTATCATCTTAGTGGAATTCAACTTATCCTCCAATACCAATACCTAGTTCTCGTTCTGATTCTGGAACAAATTTTGAACAGCCATCAACATCTCATGCATGGTGCTTTTCTGAGACAAATGAGCTATTAAGACATACTTCTCACCATCTAGGATGATCAATCTTTCCCTCGTATTGGAATCCTCGTACACTACCAGCTCCTTTGGGCCACTTGGCTTCTTGATGGCTTTCTCAGTGAGCTCCCATGATCCAATTGGATAGTGGTGGCCACCCACCTATTCCACCTAGACCTCTAGTCAGTTTCATCCATTTCATTGTTTATTGTAGCATTTACTATTTTTAGCAGATTTTCGTGTCCTGAACTTCCGAAGCAGTTTTGACCAACTAAACGACGTTTTTTTGAGGTCTGTAGTAGGCCCATAGCCGTTGGTAGGAGCTTGTTGAAAATCCTATAGTACTTAGTGAGATCTTTCCAACAAGGGATTTTACACACCAAACATATATAATATGACCAAGTTATGACCCCAAGAAGTTCGCTACCCAGCTAAACCCAACAGGGCCCACAAACTCTTAGTGTTCCATCTCCTGGGGTTAGGGTTTTAGTTGTTTAGGGTTTTCCCTTATTGTTCAATAATAAATAGGTCCTTGAGCCTCATTGTAACGCGCTCTAGTGTCATGTATCTACCACATCTCTTATCAAAGATAAGCTACCATCGCCCAAACTAGCTTATTTCCATTTCTGTTTATAAGCATATTTCAGTATTTGATATTAATGAAATGAAGTGTTATTTTTGTTGAATCTCTATATTTATGGTTATATCTATGATTTGTTGTGTTATTGTTTAAGTTTAGATTAGTGGTATTAGAGAGGTCTTCGCTTTCTTTGTTTTTCTTTGCATGTCACCAACAAGGTTGGGATATGAGTTAGGGCTCAAATTGGTCAAACCTTTGCAAGACTAGCCTCGCAAATACTGATGGCCTCTCATGGTAGAAGAGAAGAAAGACGATGGGGTAGGAGAACCTTTCAAAATCTTGCTCAAAGAAGCCCTCAAGAAACAGAGGAACGTGATTATGGATAAAATTTTCCCTGATCCTTCATCATCTAGCCAAAGGCGATGCATCTTCCAACAACCACTTTGGAAGCGCCACACCCTTTAAGGTAAAATTTAACTTTAACATCCCCATATTTGAAGGTAATTTAGATGCGGATGTCGTAGATAAATGGTTAAATTTGATAGAAGGATATTTTTATGTTCATGATTTTTCTAGTTGGGAAAATATTACTTTCACACTCCTCAAAGCTGCCCCCCACATCAAGGACTGGTGGGAAACCTACTGTGAGAAAAAGGAATAAAGTACACCCTCACTATTTTCAGCTACGCCCACTTGGGATTCATTCTGGGACATCATCAAGGAGTAGTACTACCCTGTCAGGAGCTATGAGGATAAATACATAAAGTGGACCACACTGTGGCAGAGAAGGGACTAAGACATGCCAAAGTTTACCAATGTTTTTCATACCCTTTGTACAAAGTTGGGTATTAAGGATTTCGAGCGACATTTGGTACTCAAGTACTGATCCATGTGGATCTTCAGATACAATGGCAAGGAAAAAATTAGAAAATAAAAGCGATTGGAATGAAGTCAACTTAGGATCAAAGCGTAGATCTCGTCATCCTAATTTCAATGGTGTGAATGACACTTCAATCCAAGTCCGGATGATGAAGTTATCACGCAAGGAAGGTTGCTTTGATCCTTGAGGAAATGACGATTTTTTCTTTGAAAAATGGATTTAAGCCTTAAAGGCCAAATCGCAATTGGAGGATTTGTGGAGTTGGACATAAGAGAGGTGCAGTGGAACCCCTGATCACCGATCTCTGAGAAAATTGAATTGGCGGACTGGAGGTAACCAGATCGGAGGTCTTACATATATATATATATATATATATTGGTGAGCAGGAAGAGCGATCGATGATAACACGATCGACGGGATCATTATCGAGACACTGGAGCAGTATATGAGCGGGACAATAACGCTATCAGCTGACGTTGATATCGGCAATCAGCGATCGGTGGTCGGCACTTCCCCAGTTACAGGACTTAAGAGACACCGATATGCCGATTAGTGACCTCAGGTCGGACCCGATATGAAAATGCGCCCGATTTAATGATTTTTTAAGTCCGGGTAAATGGTTTTGGGCCGGATTTTCAGTGTTTTTTTGGATTTTTAAGGTCTTATCACCTCAACAATAAAAAGGCCATTTTAAGAGGGAGTTACGCCTGCCGATCCTTCCATGACTCCGACCTCCATTGTGAACCAGACTGCCCTGATTTAAAGGAGATTTTGTATGAAAACGCATTATAAAACTCGATCGATGGAAAGAGCATAGGGAAGAGGGAATCGCATCATGCTGTTTCATTTTGGTAAGAGGCCGAGAGTGCATATTTGTCTGTTTAGATAGTTTCCCATGACTCCAGTCCCTTCATTTCTACGGACGCTTTGGTGCTGCTCACCTCTCCATATCAGGCATCCATTTTCACAACCATCTTTCAGATCAGAGGTATAAGCCTATTATGGACAGTTGATGATTGTAATTCTTTTCTTTCATGTCATTTAATAAGAAAAGGCCTCCCCATTGTTGAGCTAGGCTTGGAGACATAGTTCGAATTGGATGAACTCTGTTATCAAGCCTTGGTGTCTTCTTTTGTGCCTTTTTATGTGTTTACTTTTTCTTTTCTTATGTGCACATTTTTGTGTTAAGCTACAATTTTAGATGTGATTATTTCTAGACATCTATAAGCGAAAACATCCAGGATCAAGTGGTATCAAAGCAGGGATTTTTAGATGTGAATTGCATGTTTGCATGCTAAGAAGAGGCAGGCTTGAAAGAGGCGAAGGGAATCTAGAACCTTTTGATCCAGAAGCAAGGTGTGCACATCGAAGTAGAAACATGGCAGAAGATGAAGCTCATCTTGAAGAGGAGCGTAATTTCAGAAAGACTTTCAGTTACCTGGTTTTAAGATTGGAGAAAGCAGAGGATGTTATAGACATTTTTGGGCCCTACAACCCCAAGCATGAAATGTCCATAAACCAGGGGCTCCTAAGTCCATAAAAGTGTTGTTCTAACCCCTAAAGGAACAAGGTCAACAGATTACAGCTTCTCCCAGAAGTTCTCCATGAGAAAATGCTTAGAATTGGTCAAAACAGGATCATTGCAACTGCTCCACTGGCTAAGTGCATTGCATCTCACCCAAATACACTGTGAGGGTGCATTGCATTTCAAAAGTCCCTTCTGTGGGGTGCGATGGATGAGAAATGACAAATGGTAGTGTCATTTCGAGAGGTGGAAAGGCAATGGAAGCTTCCAGAATCTTCTCCTGTGACACTTGCCTCACTGAATTTGACCAAGGATGAGTAAGAGACCATCAATCTCCAAGTGGAAGCAAGAACTATCAGAGAGAAGACACTAATCAAATCACAAGCTGACTCATCCCCCTTACAGATATCTATATATGGATCCCTCATCCCAGAGATCCAGAGGCTGGAATTTTGCATATTGTAAGGAATTGTTGTTGGTTTCTTGAGACATACATCAGATTGTTGGGTGATCTAAGCTTTGTTTGAGGTGAAGAGGGGCTTCTTTGCTGGGTCAAAACAACTAGTTGTAACTCCTCCTGGTTCTTTTCTTATTTATCAATAAAAGCTATTTGAGTTTTCCTCCATGCTTTTGTATCATTGATGCTTGTTACATTTGTATGGTCAATTTACATCTGATCCTAGATTGTTTATGATTATAGATCCATGTCTTTGTATAGTGCTATGCTTCTGTGATCTTACAGGTACTTTGTGAAGCTGGGCGTGCAAGGGAGCAGGTAGCTGAGGACTATCAAAGAAGAGAGGGATCAAGTCAAGAGATTAGCGCAAGACAGAGGTTGGTCTTTCTGTTCCTCTCTATCTATAATTCATAAAGGAAAAACAAAAGTAGCTTTTCTCTATTTGTTTCTAAGGCAGCTGTCACACCTTAGTGGGATAGAGCAGTTCTAAATAGACACTTTTCCCTGTAACAAAATGGCGACTCCGCTGGGGATATAATTAGTTTGTTTGTTTATCATTCTTTGTTGTTTGTTTCATAAACTTACAAGTAGCATTCCAACTACATTTGCCATAACAAATGCAAAGTAGATAACTGCTACTTCAATCCATCTACTGAATCTGTTTATGATTTAAACAACTGATTCACAAACTATCTGATTGCCCTTGTGATAGCTCTTAGATCCTCCTTAGATCTACCCCTGATTGTTGCATTACTGAGTGCTTCTTGCTCGGCCAAAACCTAAGAACTGAACTGCAAACTGTGACCTGGAACCCGAACGGAGTTTCGTTTCTGGCCCAGCGCAGGTACTGTTCAGAGATTCTGAATTTCAGCACACTTCCCAAGTGGACAACCTGCGCTGCATTTCAGATTCTCTATGTTACAGGTGCGCTGATCAGACTAGCTCTATGCAGTTGTGGCTTCTGTGGTTCATTCTTTCCAGTTCTATTCTTGAATTTTGCTGCCTGTGATCAGTATATGTCTGTTTGAAACCCCTTTTCCTTACTGTTATTCCGCCTCCTTTGTACAAAAGAACTGTAGATGTTTTTGTGTGTTTGTTGAGTCATTTACAGTTCTCCTTTGCAAAAGTAGCATAATCATACTGTCGTCCTTTGATTTGAAACTGTCGCAAGTGTCGATTTCAATCGTAGGAAAGAGTTTGATTGTTGTTGATGGTCGATTATCCTGTTACTGTTGCTTTTGGTCTGAATTTGTAATTTTCTAAGTGTCAAGAACAAGTATTCATTTCAAAATCGTAAGGTGTTGTAATCGTCTCCATTTTTTGATTTCGAAGAGAAACTTGTTGATATTTGTCGCTTGAAAAGAAATTCATATTTGTGCATCAAATTTATTTTTAGCATTCATATACTAAGAAAGTCGAAAAAAAAATACATGCATGTGCATTTGCATATAGATAGTTTGATTGGCTTGATTTAGGAAAGTGCATTTAGAGTGTGCTCTTTGCTCTTTGAGAAAAGGTTCTGCCTTTCTTTTCCCTAGTAGCCAGGATTTTCATTGCATAAAAGAGATAAAAAGTTTGTTTATCATCTTAGATTGCATTTTAGGAATTACATCTACATCTCGTGGTGAACCGAAAAGGCAAACTTCATAAACAAGATCAACTTAAAATAAATTCAATGAATCTAACAACGCTTTGGAACTTAACGCACAACATTTAGAAGTCTAGGCTAGAGACGTATTCTGGCGTCGTAAAGCCTGGTAACTGTTGTTCTCACTGATGGTTGGGTGATTCCTCCACTTTGAGACGATAAGTGTCAGTACAGACTTGTGCTCCCACGTACCGTCGAGTATATTTTGGCAGACCCCAATAGGCTTAATCCTTTATCCATAGGAAGCCGTGTCTGCCGCCCTATCGATCGCAATGCACTGAACACAACATTCGGGAAGATTGAATGCCGTATCGTAAAAAGTATTCTGCAGTTTTGCGATTGGTTTGGTAATCCCTCTACCTAGATTTCCAGAGCAGTCCCTTTCGTTCCTTTTCAGACTCCTTAACGAAAAAGGTCCATCTGAGCACTTGTCACTTCAGGCTCATTAAAAATCGAAGGAGACTAGAGTCATATTTTGTTTTTTCTCGACTCTTAAAAACTGAAAAAACAAGTTGTGTCAAAGTGTCTAAAATTTATTTTAAATGGAATATTCATTACCCTTTCCTACATTGATCTTGGGCTGAGAAAATGGAATCCACCAACCAAGGAATTCCCCTTGGAGGAAATCCTAGTCCCTTCTCCTCTTAGGGAGATGTTGGTGCACCCCATATGGCCACATTGTCACTTCCAGGACTGACAATTGGTTTGCCTGTATGGCTCTTCTCAACCTCTGTCGTTCAGAACACCACAATTCCTGAACAATCGAATCAGCAACTAGATGAGTCCAGAGTTACCCACCAACCTTCTACTTCCTCTAATTCTTCCTCTCCTCCTTCTTCTTCGCTTGATGGGGCTGGTAAAGCCAAAAGTCAAGTACCTAAGGAGAAGAAGGAAAAGAAGAAGAAAGAGAATAAGAAGAAGGAACCAAAAGCGAATGGGGGAAAACGAGTGTTGTCTAGCGAAAATCCACACACTGCACCGACCAGGCCTAAATCGCCATGTGTCATTTGCAAAGGAGACCACTATCACATAGATTGTCCTTGCATCCCTTGGATCTTAAGGGACTGGTCTCCTCATTTTCACAATCTGGTGTCGTCAACCTCTAATGATCATGTTGAAAATACACCGTCAACTAGTGAAAGTGAAGCCCCAGGACAAAAAAGAAAATATAGATTTCCTTGTAAACTGTGCGAAGGCGATCATGCCATCCACCGTTGTCCCTTCTTAGACGAAGCTAAAAGAGTTTTGGACGATCTTCCGGTTTCACCGTTACGACTTCCTCCTGGATATAAAAAACTCTTGCCGAGTCCGTCACTGGTTGAAAATCCGGCTGGCCCGCTCAGTTGGTCGGCCGAATCATCTATCATTGAAGATAAACCATCTGAATCCATACCAGATGAAAGTCAAAAGGTCAAGGCCGCAGTTGACCCGGTCTTGCCTTCAGAGGTTCCATCTTCAGATGATACAGTCACTGAAGAGAACAAGGATGACACCGTCCAAATTCTTTTCATAAGCACAGACTGCAACGAACATGGGGGCAATTTACCCGTTCCTTTACCGCAGGAAGGAAGTTCGTCAGATTCGTACCCGGCCGTCTATTTGGTCCCACCTCCAATCAACCTAGTTGTCTCCTTCGACTGGAATCAACTAGGCAGACCCCGTTTACCAGCTAGTATACCATTCCGAATTATTATCCAAATATATAGAATGGTTATGGCTGGTACCATCATAGATGAGGGGGCTTCTGTGAGTATCCTTTCCTCAACTGCTTGGAAAGCGCTTGGTTCACCATCGCTTTTGCCTGAGATGAGAAATCTGACAAGCTTTGATAAAGGAACCAGTCAACCATTAGGGATCCTTCCCAATGTGCCCATAACGTTGAGAGGGAAAACTGTTCACATGAACGTGATGGTAGTTCAAGGACCCCTGGATTACAATCTACTCCTTGGACGAGACTATATTTATTGCATGAGAGCCATTGTCTCATCACTCTTTAGAGTGATGTGTTTTCCGCACGAAGGAAGAGTGGTCAAGCTCGTAGAACAGCTTTCATTTCCCAGATCACGCATAGCAAATGGTCATATACCATCCCTAAATGGTATTTTAACACAAGAAATGTCTCAATCTCTAGTCCGTCCACCCGATGAGCGCGAGTGATTCGGGGGGACATGATTGAAACCCAGGGGACATGCACCCTGGTCTGCTTCGGCAGGAAAACTTCGGGTATAGGGTAGGTTTCCACGAGAGAATATGACTTCCGTACTCTCGTCCGTGATTGGAAGAGGGAGTTGGACTGGAACAAGATTCTCTTGTCAAAGTTATGTGAGTTGGCGGGCATCGCTGCTCACCTTTGTTTATTTCAGTAGACATCGTCGGAGAAGTGTTTTGTTTACGCGCTAAATAGAACAATCTTTGGGTAGCCTGAAAGAGGTATACCTTTCCTGATAAAACAAATGTTTTGTCAGCTCGAATAGAAGGTGACCTTGAAACTCTGTTTTATACCTGGGGGCATGCAAGCCTTTTGGCGTGCAAGCGAAGAGCGACTGTTTATTTTTTTAAATTTGTAGGACCTCTAAACCTTTAAACTCGTAGGATTGGTCGTTTCCTAACTTGCATAAAGAAAGGATGTGGGGCAAAACTCTAAAAGTTGTCGTTTTATATGAGACATTCTTATCACACGACTAGATTAATCGAGCAGTTTTAGCACATAGTTCAAGCTCGTTAAAAAATAAACATAAGACAGAGCAAATGTTTCCACCCGCGTTTAAGCTCGTTAAAAAATGAACTATTCCCCGGTAAATAACCATCGTGAATGTAGTATTTTAGCCGTTAAAGCCTTGGTCGTGTTTGCATCGTCACCTCCAATTTTTCATTGGCCGATCATTCACCTCCATTTGATTGTTTAGCCATTTTGAGGAACAGCTGCGAAGAGTGATTTCACTAGCCATCCTTGTGACACTGCTATGATTGGAAAATTCCAACCCTTACCTGGAATCAATTGCTACCCATTTTATCACTCGTTCCTCAAAAGATGAGTCTCCTTTAAGCTCTTTTCAACTGACTCGTAAAATATGAAAAGATTGCTGAGCCATTGGCCTCTCCAGCTCGTTAAAGGGACAGGAAGTGCTATCCCTCCTCTAGATTTTAATCTTTTTGGACCTGAGGGATTATTACACAAAAAGATTGAGCACTTGTTTTGTTCGGCTCATTAAAAGTATCGAAAATCCATCCCTTCTGTATTGTTTTATACTTTTTCGGACTTAAGGGATTAGATGATGAAAAAGGAATTTTGGAGTTACCTTTACGTTCCTTTTCAGACTCTCTAAAATTGAAAAGGACCGAGTTATCTTTGTCGTTAAACTCGTTAAAAAGATTAATAGCGACAAACTTGTCTGTAGACGAGAACGAGTTTCACTATCGCTAGGCTCGTTAAAACATAGCGATGGGTTTGCCTGAAGGGCAAATTATAGAACAAGCATATGTTATCCTCCTCAAGCTTGACAAAAATAAAGAGGTACTGGTCAGCAATGACTGGGGAAAATTGGGAAGAAAACTTGAAGAAACTTCGTTGGTAGCAAGTCGCTCTTGAACATGACACTTCCACTCCATGTCCGAGTCGGGTTGGGTTGTTTCATTCACCGGTCACATCACCATGGTCACGCCATACCATCCACATTTGGGGTTAATGCTACCAATCCATCACATCAGTGTCACCGATATGTTCAAGAGAAGTCATTCAGAGAATTCACCTGTGTCTCACCCACTACCATACATTATACTCCATTCTTTCATGACCGCCACCTTGAACCTTATATCACCAGATCGTTTTCACCTCCATTAAAATCATTTGCTCCGTTCCGTGTCATTGATGTGGGATTCATTAAGGCCCTCCTGTGACGGATCACTTCTTGTCAACATCAGCTCATTATCCAAGAAGTTGATCTAGGAACACCCCATTCAGTACTTTGAAGCTTGCATGCCTCAATGGCAAGTTTCTCACTTCCGGCGACAGGTTTACATCAATGGCCTTCGACCAGAAGGTTTTGCGTGGTGTTCGACGCCAAGTCCTTTATTCACATCACGTGAATTGTACTGCAGTACCTTGAGGGTCATTATCATTATCGATGATTCCTCTCGCACTTGTTAACAGTTTACATCATTGACTGGTAATCAAGCGATGTCTTTCCATGTTCGACTTCAGAACATTTCTCACGTGGATCAACTTGTACTTCAAGTGAAGATCGGACGAGATTGAAGACCTCGGATCTAGTTTCATCCATCCGGGCTGCGATATATATTCAGGGAAATAAAGACATTAAATGTACATCATTGCTGCACAGATAATCATCCGCTCAAAAGGATGATGGCTCTATCAGAATCATTAGTCTACACTCAGACGATTGTCTGTCCTATGTACATGAAAATGAATTTATAAAGCTGAGCATGGGAATGCCCGCCTCAGCTAGATCATGAAAATAGTATGAAGATAATGTATTGTATTGTATCTTATTACAGGTCTCCTCCAAGCATTGAAAGAACTTCGGATCCTCATAATAAAGCATTTCACCCGACACCAAAAGATTAATGGCCTCATACTTTAGGGGGCAACTGTTATAGACATTTTTGGGCCCTACAACCCCAAGCATGAAATGTCCATAAACCAAGGGCTCCTAAGTCCATAAAAGTGTTGTTCTAACCCCTAAAGGAACAAGGTCAATAGATTACAGCTTCTCCCAGAAGTTCTCCATGAGAAAATGCTCAGAATTGGTCAAAACAGGATCATTGCAGCTACTCCACTGGCTAAGTGCGTTGCATCTCACCCAAATACACTGTGAGGGTGCGTTGCATTTCAAAAGTCCCTTCTGTGGGGTGCAATGGACGAGAAATGACAAATGGCAGTGTCATTCCGTGAGGTGGAGAGGCAATGGAAGCTTCCAGAATCTTCTCCTGTGACACTTGCCTCACTGAATTCGACCAAGGATGAGTAAGAGACCATCAGTCTCCAAGTGGAAGCAAGAACTATCAGAGAGAAGACACTAATCAAATCACAAGCTGACTCATCCCCCTTACAGATATCTATATATGGATCCCTCATCCCAGAGATCCAGAGGCTGGAATTTTGCATATTGTAAGGAATTGTTGTTGGTTTCTTGAGACATACATCAGATTGTTGGGTGATCTAAGCTTTGTTTGAGGTGAAGAGGGGCTTCTTTGCTGGGAGGTTGATGCTAGGTCGGAACAACTGGTTGTAACTCCTCCTGGTTCTTTTCTTGTTTATCAATAAAAGCTATTTGAGTTTTCCTCCATGCTTTTGTATCATTGATGCTTGTTACATTTGTATGGTCAATTTACATCTGATCCTAGATTGTTTATGATTATAGATCCATGTCTTTGTATGGTGCTATGCTTCTGTGATCTTACAAGTACTTTGTGAAGCAGGGCATGCAAGGGAGCAGGTAGCTGAGGACTATCAAAGAAGAGAGGGATCAAGTCAAGAGATTAGCGCAAGACAGAGGTTGGTCTTTCTGTTCCTCTCTATCTATAATTCATAAAGGAAAAACAAAAGTAGCTTTTCTCTGTTTGTTTCTAAGGCAACAGTCACACCTTAGTGGGATAGAGTAGTTCTAAATAGACACTTTTCCCTGTAACAGAGGAGAGAAATCCAGAAGGACAAGGTTCAGCACATGGGAATGGTGGAGAAGAACCCCCTCCTTCTCATTCTAGTAGTGAAGGCTCTCCTTCCTCTCACCACCATAATTAGAGAAATCCAAAGGATGCATCTAACAAACCTTTTTTCAAATTAGATGTTAAATTTGATCTTCCTGTGTTTAATGGTGAAAGTAGCACATAAAATCTTAACAATTGGATCAGGAAGATTGAGGTTTACTACAGGATTTAGCAAATCATAGAGGATGAGGTGAAAATCCAGCTGGCCTCTCTACGGCTGGGCAGCACAACTCTTGTTTAGTGGGAGAGCAAATTACAGAGCAGTAAAAATGTGGGTAAGCTCTTTTCCTCATGGTCTGATTTCACTTCTGCGTTAAAGGAACAATTTTATCCCTTAAGATACAAACAGAAAGCTTTGATGAATTGGCAATACTTAAGGCAAGGAAAAGGGTAGGATGTTCAGAGTTTTACAGAAGAATTTAGGAAGCAAGCACTGAATTTGGGTATTGCACTTGATGCACCTGAAGTTGTAACTAAGTATATTGGCTCACTGCATAGTTATATTAGACATTCATTGTTATTGTTTGAACCAACCACTATTGATTCAACCAACGTGAAAAAAATTCATATTGAGAATAGGGGAAAGAATGAAAGAGAGGATCAATCTAGAAAGCCATCATTCAAACCTCCTAATGGCAAATCCAAAGTGAAATGGAAAGGGAAGGAGAAGAAAACAACATTAGCCAAAGAAGGAGAGCAGCCCTATCACAATCACTGCAAGAAGGAAGGCCACAATGATGATCATTGTTGGAAGCAGCACCCAGAAAGGCGTCCAAAGAAGTATGGAGGAAAAGGGAAGCAAAAAACAGTGGTAGTGGCACAGCAAGACCTTGGGTCAGATTCGAGAGATGAAGCACTGGTCACAACAGTGGGAACAATAGGTACCCTTACACCTCCTGTTAATTCTAAATCGCATGAAGTCACCAATCCTGTAGATGAGTCCCTTTCGAAAGACTGAAAAAGAATTGAATTATTTCATATTAGGGTTGTAATAAATCACACCAAAGTAGAAACTTTGTTTGATACTGGGTCCCAAGCAAACTTAATTGCAGAATTCTTGGTAAAGAAGCTTGGCTTAGAGACAAAACCACACCAAAAACCTTAAGGAGAGCAGCCCTATCACAATCACTACAAGAAGGAAGGCCACAATGATGATCATTGTTGGAAGCAGCACCCAGAAAGGCGTCCAAAGAAGTCTGGAGGAAAAGGGAAGCAAAAAATAGTGGTAGTGGCACAGCAAGACCTTGGATCAGATTCGAGAGATGAAGCACTGGTCACAACAGTGGGAACAATAGGTACCCTTACACCTCCTATTAATTCTAAATCACATGAAGGCACCAATTCTATAGATGAGTCCCTTTCGAATGACTGAAAAAGAATTGAATTATTTCATATTAGGGTTGTAATAAATCACACCAAAGTAGAAACTTTGTTTGATACTGGGTCCCAAGCAAACTTAATTGCAAAATCCCTGGTAAAGAAGCTTGGCTTAGAGACAAAACCACACCAAAAACCTTACCCGCTGGGATGGATAAATGATAAAGTGAAATTGAATGTAACCCAGCAGTGCAAGGTAAAATTTTTGATTGCATCTAAGCTTGTAGACGAAGTAGAGTTGGATGTAATCCCATTGGATATTTGTGGCATGGTATTAGGGAGCCCATACCTATATGACAGAAAATCAGTCTTTTTCTGCCATGAGAATAAATATCAAATCACCAAGGATGGGGTAGAATACATAGTACATGCTGATCAAAATAAAAGCCTCGTAAGCGTTGGGTAAATGAAATGACTGGTGAATTCCAGTAAAACATGCATGCTTATGGTTGTAAGGGAGAAAGAGGCCAATTTCGCTGATGCGTTCCAGGGCTGCGATGGGAAGCATAAACAAGAATTAATGGAATTGATTTCTAATTATAATGAATTGTTCTAGGAGCCGAAGGGATTACCTTCGAAGAGGGAAATCCAACATGAAATCCATCTATTGCATGATGCCCCTCTGCGAAATATCGGCATGTTCCAGATGTCGGCCATTGAAATGGAGGAGATCAAGAGGTAAGTGTGGTAATTGCTGGACCAAGGCATCATCAGGTTGAGCTCCTCTCCATGTGGTTCGTTGATTATTCTAGTGCCAAAGAAAGATGATAGCTGGAGGATGTGCATGGACTACCGTGCACTCAATGAGATATCGGTGAAAAATCACTATCCCCTCCCATGCATAGATGATTTGTT
The DNA here is from genome assembly GCA_031772625.1 of Pinus tabuliformis. Classification (NCBI taxonomy): domain Eukaryota; kingdom Viridiplantae; phylum Streptophyta; class Pinopsida; order Pinales; family Pinaceae; genus Pinus; species Pinus tabuliformis. The sequence goes on along the minus strand of CM062811.1, from coordinate 1,190,536,121 downwards.
AGACCAATTAAAAAGTGTTGTTTATTTCACAAAGTTGGATTTGTGGAGTGGCTATTACCAGGTCAGAATTTCAAAGCAGGACGTGTGGAAAATCGCTTTCAAGCCCAAGCAGGGGCTGTTTGAATGGATGGTGATGCCATTCCGGCTTTGCAATGCTCTAGCCATCTTTATGCGGGTTATGAATGATAGATTTCAGCCTTTCATTGATGAGTTTGTTCTCGTGTATTTAGATGATATACTAGTTTTTAGCAAGAGTTGGTTTGAAGATGTGAGTCATCTAAAGAAAGTGCTTGATGTGCTGAAGAAAGAAAAACTCTTTGTAAAATTGTCAAAGTGTGAGTTTGAGAAAACCTCTTTGGGTTACCTAGGTCATATTGTTGGTCATGTTCAGTTAAAAATTGATCCCTCTAAAGTTGAAGCAATTGTAAATTTGCCTAAGCCTTCTAGTGTAACTAAGGTTCGTAGCTTTCTAGGTGTAGTCCAGTATTGGAGGAGATTTATTTCCAATTTCTCTATTATTGCAACACCTTTGCACACATTGACAAGTGTGAAACAGGTCTTCCAATGGGGAGGAAGACAGTAGAAGTCCTTCGAAACATTGAAGGATAAAATTAGCACCGTGCTAGTCTTAGCTTTACCCGATCTTTGACAGTCATTTGAGATCAAAACCGATGCCAGCGGTTATGCCATGGGAGTTGTACTAATGCAGAAAAAGAAGACAATTTGTTACCATTCTGAGAAGTTTTCTCAAGCTGTGATAAACTACTCCACCTATGACAAGGAGCTTTATGCCTTGGTGCAGAGTGTGAAAAAGTGGAAACACTACCTAATCGGCAAGGAGACCATCATACATACAGATCATCAGCCTTTGTAGTACCTTCAGTCACAAACCAAGTTGTAGCGAGCTCATCATTTCAAGTGGATGGGCTTTCTTCAACATTTTCATTTGGTAATAAAGTATAAGAGGGGCACTAGCAATAAAGTGGCCGATATGCTATCTCACCCTCCTATTTCTTCTTCTATTATTTTGCATAATGCTTCGTTATCTTTTGAGAGTTATGTTGAACAATATGCTAACGATAATGACCTTAAGGAGGTTTATGCAAAACTAACCCATGGTTCATAGGTGGACAACTATCACTTGCAGGGGAAATTGTCGTATTACCTTGGTAAATTGTGTATTCCCATAGGAGAAAGAGTACATGTAATTCGAGAGTCCCACACCTCTCTTGTGTCTGGAAACTTGAGAAGACTTTATGTCATGTACAAAGATTTTTTTTTGGCCTCATATGGAAAACATTGTGACTCGCTATGTAAAGGGTTGTGTGATGTGTTCTATTTCAAAGCCCTCTAATAGAAAACTTGGGCTCTACACACCACTCCCTATTCTGAGTCATCCATGGGAAAGTGTGTCAATGGACTTTATAGGAGGTTTACCTTTGTCTAGGAAGAGTCACGACTATTTGTATGTCGTCATTGACCATTTTAGCAAGATGTGTATTCTTATGCCTTGTAAAAAGCAGATTACTGCAAAGCAGACTGCCTCTCTTTTCTTTCAGCATGTTTGGGCCCACTTTGGATTACCCACATCAATTGTGTCAGATCGGGACTCTCACTTCCTTGGAGAGTTTTGGACCAACTTGTGGAGGATGATGGACACCAAATTGAAAAGAAGCATGACATTTCACCCACAGACCGACGGACAGACAGAGGTTGTTAACCGTATCGTGGTACACTTATTACGAGGCTATTGTGGGAAACATCCCAAGTTGTGGGATGAACATCTCCCCTATATACAACATTCCTACAATCGGGTAGTGCATTCATCTACACAGTGTTCACCATTTGAGACATGTTTTGGTTACCTACCAAAGGACCCTTTTGATATGGTCTTTGGAAGGGAAGATGGCTCTAGTGGACGTAATGATAGGGACAAAGCTCAGCAGTTCATTCAGCGAATCCAATTGATTCACCAAGCAATGCAAGAGCAGCTGGAGAAACGTCAAGCCCGTTACAAGGCTCGACATGATAAACATCGAGTCGACCATCAATTCCAAGTGGGCGACAAGGTGTGGTTCCACATCAGCAAAGACAGGATGAAGGGAGAAGGAAAGAAGTTGTAGCCAATATGGTATGGACCATTCACCATATTGGAGAAGATTGGGAACAATTCCTTTCGTGTTGACTTGCTGGTATATATGCAGATGTAATCAATAGTGAATGTGGAGAACCTAAAGCTGTATGAACCACCTTTGATCATGGACACTGATGAGGTGGGAACAATTCCTACAGTCGATGATTTTGCACCAGAATATCTTGATGAGTTGCTCGAAGACATCATCCTTGATAGAAGAACCAGGAATTCACGAAGAGGAGATGTAGAATACCTTAGAGTTGGATTTAAGGGAATGCACTCGAGCAAGGCCAGATGGTTGGAGAAAGAGAAAGTGAGGGGATAGTTCCCTCACTTGCTAATTGACTAATGAAAAGCTTTTGGCGGTCCAAAAGCTCCTCAATGGGGAGGATTGATCCAGGTGGATCTTCAGATACAATGGCATGGAAAAACTCAGAAAATCAAAGAGATCAGAATGAAGTCAACTTAGGATCAGAGCGTAAATCTTAAGAAAATGAGGATTTTTCCTTTGAAAAATGGATTTAAGCCTTAAAGGCCAAATCACAATTGGAGGACTTGTGGGGTCGGACTTAAGAGAGGTGCAATGGAACCCCTAATCACTGATCTCTGAGCAAATTGGATCAGCAGATTAGAGGTAACTGGATCATAGGTCTTACATATATATATATATATATATATATATATATATATATATATATATATATATATATATATATTGGTGAGCAAGCAGAGTGATCGATGATAACACGATCGACAAGATCGTTATCGGGACACCATAGCAGTGTATGAGAGGGACACTGATGCGATTGGCTGACACTGATATCAGTGATTGGTGATCGGTGATTGGCACTTCCCTAGTTACTGGACTTAAGAGACACCGATATGCCAATTGGTGACCTCAGGTCGGACCTGATATGCAAATGCGCCCAATTTAATGATTTTTGAAGTCCGGGTAAATGGTTTTGGGCCAGATTTTCAGTGTTTTTTGGATTTTTAAGGTCTTATTGCCTCAATGATAGAAAGGCCATTTTAAGAGGGATTTACGCTTGTCAGTCCTTCCACGACTCTAGCCTCCATTGTGAACCAGACAACCTCGATTTAAAGGGGATTTTGTCTGAAAATCCATTACAAAACATGATCGATGGAAAGTGCATGAGGAGGAGGCAATCACAGCACGTTGTTTCATTTTGGTAGGAGGCCAAGAGTGCATATTTGTCTGTTTAGATATTTTTCCATGACTCCAGCCCCTTCATTTCTATGGACGCATTGGTGCTGCTCACCTCTCTATATTAGGCATCCATTTTCACAACCATCTTTCAGATTGGAGGTATAAGCCTCTTGTGGACAGTTGATGATTGTAATTCTTTTATTTCATGCCATTTAATAAGAAAAGGTCTCCGCATTGTTGAGTTGGTCCCGGAGATGTAGTATGAATTGGATGAACTCCAGTATCAAGCCTTGGTGTCTTCTTTTGTGCCTTTTTATGTGTTTACTTCTTCTTTTATTATGTGCACATTTCTGTGTTAAGCTGCAATTTTACATGTGATTCTTTCTATACATCTATAAGAGAAAACATCCTGGATCAAGTACCACGACTATATACACATCTACATCCAAGATGAGATGGAGTTCCTGGACATCTCCTCTCTCGCCACAATGTACTGATACACTATCAAGATTGAGCATAAGTTTAAACAGAAGAAGTGAGAATTTGGATCTGTGAATCCAAAGCAAGGGAAAGACACCCCCAAAATGCAGATCAAAGGACAAAGCCAAGGTGGGGATACCTAGGACAACCTGTTGAAGCCTCAAGCAAGGAAAAACACCATAAATAAAAAGGACACGAGAAAGTGGCGTGAGTTCCATAAGAGCTCCACTTGCAACACAAGTGAGTGTCGGGCCAAGTAGTCACTAGTGGCAAAGATGAAGGCTTCCGAATCAAATGCATGTTCCAAATTTGAGTCAGAACTTGACAAAGGGAATGAAAAAGGGAAGTAGATCATTGACGAGGAGCCTAGTGCCAATGTGGCCACCACCAAGATCCAGAAGAACGAGGCTAAAGATTGAGAGGAGGGGGAATGCCTCTTCCACTCACATATGTGGGTCAAGGGTTCTTCGCTTCAGTTCATTATCAATAGTGGGAGCCAAAAGAACCTCATTTCAGTAGAGGTCATGAATCAGTTGGATCTATTGACTACAATGCATCCATAGTTGTACACCACTGGGTGGCTTTGGCAAGGACGAGTTCTTCGTGTCAGCTAGTAGTGTCACCTTCCCTACAACATGAAGCCCTTCACGGATGATGTATTGTGTGATGTTTCTCCTATAGACTTTTGCGATGTATTATTAGGACAACTATACTTGTGGAAGAGACATGTTGTATATGAGTCTAGACCTCGATCTGTGATTATTAGTTTGGGAAACAATTTGTACAGGATACCAGAGGTAGCCCAAACTACTACCATCCCCTTGATCTCTGCAAAGAAATGCAGTGAGATAATTTCACAGACCAAGAAAACTTCTTTCCTTATGATTCACCCTTAAGGAAAGAAGATGATTGTGGCCATGGCTTACAAACAAGGCTCCTTTGCACAACAACAATAGATGGACAAGGTTGTGGAGGAGTACAGGGACATTTTCACCTCACATATGGGGGGTACCTCTACACTGTTAAGTCAAGAACTCCATCAATCTGACCCTGTGCGTACCACTACCTAATGGACCGATCTATTGACACTTTGTTCTAGAGAGCGATGAGATCAAGAGGCAGATTCAGGAACTGTTGCAGAAAGGGCACATTAGGCTAATCTCATCACCCTGTGGGAGCCTAATTGTATTGGTATAGAAGAATGACGGGACCTGGAGATTCTGTATTGACTATCGGGCGTTGAATAAGATCACTTTCCAGAATAGGTACTCAATCCCATGGATTGATGACCTTCTGGAGCATCTCAAGGGGGCAAAATACTTCAAAAAGATTGACTTGAAGTCCGGTTATCACTAGTCACCTATCGAACCCTTTGATGTGTGGAAGACCGCCTTCAAATCCAAGTAGGGTTTTTTCGAATGGTTGGTCATGCCTTTCAGTTTGACGGATTCCCCTGCAACCTTCATGAGGTTGATGAACGACATCTTGAGACCCTTCACCAGTGCGTTCATGGTGGTGCATTTAGATGACATCTTGATATCTATCCAGAGTTGGGAAGAGTGCATCCACCATATTAGGTAGGTCCTCTAAACCCTGCGACAACACAAGTTGTGTGCCAATCTGGAGAAATGCAATTGTGGCATGACCCAGGTTCAATATTTGAGGTACATCATTGAAGAATAGGATTTTCATGTGGACCTAACCAAGATATAGGTCATTCAGGATTGGCCAACCCCAACCACTCTAAAAGGGCTCCGCAACTTTCTGGGCCTTGCCAATTTCTATTGCAGGTTCATGTTAGGGTTCTATCATATCACTTGGCCTTTAAGTCAAGTCACCAAGGGAGGAGAGAAAACAAAGCTATTTTGGTCCAAAACCCAACATAAAGAATTTGTTGAGATGTAGTAGTGCCTCTACTCTACACCAGTGCTCACATTACTAGACCTGCAACAACCATTCGTGATTAAGATTGATGCCTCCGACTATGCTATTGGTGTAGTTCTTACTCAGCAGGGCATCTAGTGGCTTACCACAATGAGACACTTTAATACACAGTCTGAAAGTATACCACCTATGAAAGAGAAATGTATTCCATTGTGTAGGCCTACCGTCAATGTAAGCATTACATTCTAGGGAAGGAAACGGTCATCCACACAGACCACGGACCCCTATAGTTCATACAAACACAAGAGAAGTTGTAGAAAACTCGCCATTAGAAATGGTCCACATACCTACAAAAATTCCATTCGAACATTAAGTACAAGAAGGGAAACACCAATAATGTTTTATACTGCCTCAACCGACCACTAGTCATGGCACTTATCATTGTTCTTGACTCTTATAGGCACGAGACTTTGGGGTGGCCGCATCTTTACAAGAGCAATCTAGAATTTGGTAGCACATACCAGACATTCCTGGAAGGTAATAAAGTCCAAAATTTTCACCTCCAGGATGCACTGTTATGCCACCTAGGACACATATGTGTTCCTTCAAGCAAGCGTGCCAAGATGATTTGGGAGGCACACTACAGTGGGGCTACTGGACATTTCAGAGTAGAGAAAATAGTGACAGTACTACATAAGTATTTTTATTGGATGAACCTTCGTCAAGATGTTGGGAGATACATTAAATCCTGCACCGCCTATGCCAATGTTAAATCAACCACCAAGAAGCAAGGCTTGTATAATCCTCTTCCTACTCTTAGTCAACCTTGGGAATCCATCTCCATGGATTACATGTCAGACCTTGCTTCTTCTAAGCAAGACAATGACCGCGTCTTCGTGGTCATCGACAGATTCTCTAAGATGGCCGTTATGGCAGCTTGTAAGAAGAGTATCATAGCAGAGGCCACTGCTAAGCTCTTATTTGAATGAGTGTGGGTACACTTTGGGATCACACAGTACATTTTCTTAGATCAGGACAAAAAGATTCGTAAGTGCATTTTGGTCAAGTCTCTGGTTGATACTGGATACCAAAATTAATAAGTCTACGACATTCCTTCCCCAAACTGGTGGCCAAACAGAGCTCATTAATGGGATGATCGTACACATTCTGTGCTTTTACAGCTCGAAGCATCCACACACATGGGATGAAAGCCTCGTCTATTTCCAACACAACTACAATAGATCTCTTCACAGTGCCATGGGCCACAACCCCTTTTAGGTAGGGTTGGGATTTCAACCATTATGTCCCATTAATGCGGCCATACCATTTGTAGCTACTCAGGCAAATTCGACTCATGCCCAGTCTGAAGCTAACAAGGCTAACAACTTCATTGAGTGCATTCAACACATCTGCCAATAGGTCCATGATATATTGGATAGAGCCAATGCTAAGTAAAAGTAGTTCCATGATCAACATCGAGTTCCACACAAGTTCTAGGTAGGCGACAAAGTTTGGCTACATTTGCAGAAGGAGCGCCTCACTAGACCCCACTGCAAGCTTCACTTGCTTTGATATGGGCCATACACCATCACTAAGGTAGTAGGGGACAATGCCTTTGATATTAGCATTCCACCGTTCCTTGGTTTGCACCTAGTGCTCAATGTATATGACCTTCGGCCATACTTTCTGCCTGTTGTAGTGGCTATGTTGGCATGGAATCCTCCCAAAGGCATGTTTTGGGGCTTAAAGCCCAAGTTTTGAGCAAGTCTTTTGTAAAAGCTCCACGAATTGCGGGTGCAGAGCATGAAAGTATGATAGAGACATAGGGTTGTCTACCCTAGTTTTGTAATGTAATGTCGGTTGGATAGACCTAACCATGGTCCGCGGACCATGGGATTGTATAAATAGAGGGAGGCTCTAAGTGTAAAATAGAAGGAAGAACTGAGATGACATGAAGAGAAGTCTAAGTGATTGAGTCGAGGTGTAAATTGTGTCTGTGGGTTGTAGGGTAGGAGAAGGCTCTGCAGCTGAGTGCGCAGAGGCCTAGCAGTCCGCAGCTGAGGGCGCGGACCCCTACAGTTGAGTGTGCAGGGCGGGTCGAGTTTGTAACCGTTGAAGAATCAATAAAGAGAAGTTTTGCTATAATTCTATGTATTTGTTTCTGGTTTAATGTATGATTGAATGTAATTTACAAATATATTGTTTATTTACTATGCGAACCTGTATGAATGTTTTGTATTGTTAAGTAGAACTTAAAGACATTTAAGTAGGCAGAAGTGCTTAAATAGTACTGGAAGTTAAATAAGATCTTGGGTAATAGCACAGAGCGCAGCACAACCCCTGGTTAGGGCTATGCGAAGGCAGTGTATCAGGCTGCAAGGAATGGGAAAGTGCGCAAAGCAACCGGCACGTTCGGACAAACAAAGGGCCACTCGAAATGATTAGGCATCTCCAGGGTGCGGAAACTTGGTTCTAGCACCCTCCCATACTACATCGGGTAAGACCTTAGTTTGCGCTCCTCGGACTGTTGCCGAAAGGGCCAATAGTACCAGGATTTGTTTGGCTAATTAACTCTAAACCTAGGTCAGGCCCCAACAACCCGACAAATGGTTCCATTGCCAAGACTGAGATCTGCATAGATATTTCTGATGTCATATCACTGGAATCTGACAAAAAAAGGAATTTACGAGTGGCTGCACAAAAATATTCACGAGTTCGCAGCACAAGAAAGCAGGAACCCGTGATTATTAAAGGAAGAGTGGTTAGATTGCTACTTGTATACTGAGATCCACAAAATTTTCTTTTCATCCTTCCCTACTGAGTTGTACGAGTGGATCGCGAAGCTAGCAGACAACCAAGGAAGGTGTAAACTTGACAAACCTATTGTGTGGACTCCAGAATTGGTGCATAGACTAGAAGCATCGAAAGATAAGATCAACGCACTGTTGATCACTAGCTCGATTGAATCATAGGAGGATTCATCACCGAGTTCGCGGTAGATACTTTAGTCAGCTATAGCGAGGCAGAACGATGCTTCCTCAAAGGACCATGAGTTAATTACGTTAAATCTTTGAACACTTGGATTAAAATGCTAATGTGTGAAAAGCGGGTTATGCAAATAAATTAATGTTTGGGGTACGCGAAGTGGGAGAATCAATAGAAACGAAGGTAGCACATAACTGGAAACAAGCCCCTTTATTTCACCTCTACAAGGGAGCGAGGAAGAGCTCGCGAAGGTCTCACCAAGAAGTGCGATAAATCTGATAAGGCAGACAATTCTGCACATACCATCCCCACCCACGCCACTGCAAGTTTCACCATCTTCACCCCCGACTTCACCCACACCACCTTCGCCACCATCGTGAAGTAGTATGGCCAACGCGATAAAGCTACCAATGTTCAAGGGAGTTGGGAATGAAGATTCAAAACAATTTTGGTTCCTAGTAAAAGCTGTATGGGAAGCACAGGGTGTCACAGATGACAATATAAAGAAGGCAATGTTGGTCAGCGCTCTTCAGGATCGCCTGCTGACCTACTACATTAAGCATTCCAATGACAATCCAAATGCGAGGATAGCAGACATCCAAGCTACACTAAACAAAGAATTTAGCAGGCCAAAATTGGAGGCACAGTCGATCATTGGATTCAAGGAAATCACAATGCTACTAGGTGAAACCCCATGGGAGTTGGATCAAAGATTGAAGTGCAAAATCGTGAAGCGAACATGAGCTTAACAGATGGGCAACACTGTGAATGGTTTGTAGCCTCATTAACACCGCATCTATGGAACGTACTGTCTAAAGAAAGGCTAACTACTCAGGCTGAGGCTTTGGAGGTCGCGATGAGATTGCACAAGACTCCAACAAAAGATCCTAACCTGAGAGTCCAGTAGATTCACGCGCAGTTGAAAGACTTGTGCCTTGAGATGCATAGTTTGAAACAAGACAAGATGGCTCGTCTAGAAGTGTGTTACGAGGTATGGTGCATGAAGTGAAAGGGATAAGGGCATGACAAGGACCACTGCCCGGTGTTTGTGAATTGCCTCACGGGAGGAGGACCAATGCCATTGAGACCAGAGGCACAAGTAGGAGCAAGTGTGGCGCCTGCATTGTGGTGTGCAATTTACTAGATAGGAGGAAAGCATTCTACAAATAACTGCCATCTATTACATAAGTATACGCAAAATTCACAAGAGTTGTTTTGTAATTTCTGCAGGTCAGTAGGCCATGATGAGCGCACCTGTAGAAGTTATGAACTAATGATGGATCAGACTCCTACCTATAGAGTTCAGGCCGAAACACGGGCCCTAGATCAAAATACAGGAATGGCGTGCACTAGATTTCAGGGGTGTGAACGAGGCCGAGGTGGAATGGGACTAGGAAGAGGTTGCGGACAATTGATATGTTACAATTGTGGAGGGCTGGGACACTATGCCCATGATTGTACAAATCCAACGAGACCATCATGCTTATATTGGACGCAGTTCAATCATGAGATAGAGGACTGTCTAACACTGATAGTGAGGTTGCACGATAGAGGAGCACTCCAACCTCCCCCGACTCAGAACCTACAAATGATGAGGTCTGAGCTATGCAAGGAAGACCCTAATGTAAATATCATGCTTTGGAGTGGTATTACGATAGGGGAAGACAAAGGAAAGAAGCCTAAAGAAAGTACCTGGGTTCACAAGGCTCCAACGAAGGAACCAAAATTTGATTTGGAGTGCGTTAAGGAGTCCTTCATGAAAGCTAAGAGGAGCCTCGCGAATGCCTCCACTTCAGGAAGTAAAGACAGACTGGATCTGGAAATGGACCCATCGATTCTCACTATGTTCTTGGAGGCATGCATGAAGCTGCTGCATGACATCAAGGCTGTAAAGGGGCTGCAAGAACTCATAACTGGATGTGTTGGGACCGCACCAGGAGAACCACGCATAATACGGAAGCTTGGGAAGCACACGACGCGAACAGGAAGGGAGATGAGATTGACCACCCAAATCGGGGAATATGAGATGGATCAAGTGATTCTAGATCTAGGATTGGACACGAATGTCTTACCAAAACAGACATGGGAATGCATGGGCAGGCCTATGTTGCAATGTTCTCCTATCCAACTACAAATGGAAAACCAACAAAAGATCCTACCTATGAGGAGACTGTAGGGAATCATAGTAGATATTGAAGGAGAAAGTGTGCTAGCAGATTTCAAAGTGATAGAGATTGTTGATGACAAAAATCCCTACCCCGCGCTACTGGGAATAGACTAGGCCACTGACATGAATGGAGTGATAAATCTAAAGAAGTGCAAGAGGATTTTTGAGAAAAAGTCACTGCACGTAGTGGTTCCTTTAGACCCTACGGAAGGATTGCGCTACAGAGAGACAGTGCACGATTATGACAGTGACGATGACTTGGAATGTATCTAAAAAATAACAGCACGGGAACAGGACTGGGTAAATCCAACTATAGATGGCCAAATCTCATGGGAGAGCAAAAGCTCCTGTACATTAGATTCTGATGAGGAGATAGAGTGATGGTAGAATCGGTTACACAAGGTAACCACGCTCAACTGTAACACAATGAAAAGGTCACTAAGTTTTGTAACAATAGAGATAAGGGATTTGCCTATGTATGATGGGTTAGGTGAAGTGGAAGAGTTCTTGAACAAATTTGAATGAGCAGTGCCAGAAAAACAGTGTTTCGAAACTCTGAAATGGGTACTGCGCGCTACACCTGCAAGGTGGTGGGGTACGCACCAGAAGAGTTTTGAGGACTAGCGCAAATGCTGAAGGATGATGCACATGTGGTTTGGGAAGCCTCAGATGCGATTGAAAGACAAGTATGACGGACAGGATGATCCATGTGCACACCTCAAAAAATGGACAAAGGTCTATGGGGAAGAGCCACAACCTGAGTGGGTGCAACTGTTCTGTCATACCCTGGATATTATACCCACGAATTGGTATATTGGGATGGAGCTCTGCCATGGCACAAATGAATGGGATATCTTGCGCGAAGGATTCCTGTTAACCTTCACATTTGAGGATCGTTGGTGGGATACTATTGATGATGCACTACAAGCAGTAAAAGAAACTATCTTTAAAATGCCCCAGGAACCAACAAAAGTGCTTCAGCCTGAATGGGCGACCTAGTTGAGCTGCGCGCTTGAGTGTTATAGTGTAAACATTGAAGAAGATGACGAAGATACGCGAAAAGTTAACATTCCAGAAATTAAAGGCTATCGGGAGGTTCAAGGACCATTGATTGAAGACCTCGACAATACCGCGCCAGTGAAAATGAAGTAGGTGAGCATTGGTATGAAGGACGAACCAAAGTATGCAATGCTTGGTGACTACTGGGATGATGCCATGGTGGATAAGATCGCTGAGTTACTCCGGAAGTACCAAGACTTATTCCCGACCCAGATCACGGACTTAAAGGGGATCATTGGCGATTTAGGGATGATGAAGATCACCCTAAAACCCGACGCAAATCCGGTTAAGCAGAGGCCTTACCAATTGAATCCAAAGTACAAGGAAAAGGTCCGCGTAGAATTAGAAAAAATGCTCGTAGCTAGAATTATTGAGCTGGTGGAAGAATCCGACTGGGTAAGTCCTATGGTAGTGTAAGAGAAGAAGCAGAAGGGCAAGATAAGAATATGAGTGGACCTCACAAAATTGAATGATGCCTGTGTGCACGACCCATTCCCGACCCTGTTCATAGATGAAGTATTGGAAAATGTTGGCAGGCAAGAATCATATTCTTTCACAAACAGGTTCTCAGGGTACCACCAAATCAAAATTGCACCGGAAGACAGGAGCAAGACCACGTTCACGACTGAGTGGGGTTGCTTTCAATACACCGTCATGCCGTTTGGGTTAAAGAATGTGCCAGCCATATTTTCGCGCATAGTTGTTACCACATTCAAAGAATATATCCACAAGTTCCTGGAGGTCTATCTGGATGATTGTACTGTATTCGGATTGGTTAAGCACCACGTAGCAAGCTTACGCTTGATGCTGGATACTTGTTGACGTCACCAAATCGTGTTGAACTTTAAAAAGAGTACGTTCCTCGTTCCCTTTGGGAACCTGTTGGGACATGTGGTCTGCAAATAGGGACTCATGGTAGACCCCTCTAAGATTGTAGTAATTTTGAATTTGGAAGCACCGCACAGTGTTAAACAACTGCGCACTACCTTGGGACATACGGGTTCTACAGGAAGTTCATCAAAAGCTATGCCCAGATTACCACGCCAATAGAGAAATTATTGAAAAAGGATGTCACTTTTTGCTGGAATGATGACTGCATGAAGAGCATGGATGTACTAAAAGAGAAATTGGCCTCCACCCCAATGCTGGTCTTCCTAAAATGGGATGTGGAGTTTCATGCCCATGTTGACGCGTCATGCATAGTGCTGGGAGCGGTGCTAACACAAGAGGGTGGAGAGGGCTTAGATCAACCTATCACATTCGCAAGTCGTAGGTTGTCCAAAGTGGAAAAGAACTATTCCACAACAGAACGCGAGGGGTTGGCTATGGTGTACATGCTCCAAAAATACCGGCACTATTTGCTAGGAGGACATTTCAAGATGTATACAGACCATTCGGCGCTCAAATACTTGGTTAATAAGCCTATGTTGGGGGGGCACACATGCAGGTGGCTCTTATTGTTCCAAGAACCATGACCTTAAACCTAGATGCCTGAACACAGGACCGGATCACTTATCGCGTATTGAGACAGGCGAGGAACCTACTAGTTTGGAGGAAGGATTACCTGGTGCACAACTCTTTGCTGTGCGCATAGTGGACGGACACTTTGAAGATATAATCCACTTTCTGACAACATGGACTGTGCTAAAGGAATACTCCATCTAGTAAAAGAAGGAACTTGTGGTGCGTGCGCCTGGCTTTTCTGTCATCGCGGGGCACCTGTAAAAAATGGGGAATGATGAGATACTACAAAGGTATGTACCTAAATTTTAATGAAGTCAGATCCTCACCGAAGCACATGGGGGCACTCCAGGAGGACAATATGCAGGACGAGCGACCGTGCAAAAGATTCTTCGTGCAGGGTTGTGGTGGCCAATCCTTCACCAAGATTCAAAAGCACACTACAAGGCTTGTGATATATGTCAAAGGACAGGTAAACCATCATGTAGGGATAGATGCCTTTGAATCCACAAATGACGATGCAGCCCTTCGAAAAATGGGCAATCGACTTTGTAGGACCCATAAAATCTTAGGGAAAAATGAGCGCGCGATACATTATCACTGCGACAGAGTACCTGACTCATTGGGCAGAAGTGTAGCCGGTAAAAGAATGCACAGCTACCATGACTGCAAAGTTTTTTTTTGAACACGTGCTGACTCGATTTGGCTGTCTGAAATCTTAATGATTGATCGTGATACACATTTCCTGAACAAAAGCATCAGCGTGCTAATAGAAGAGTTCCAAGTGTATCATCAGAAAAGCAGACCGTATCACCCGCAAGCTAATGGGACAGTAGAAGCATTCAACAAAATATTGGAGACTGCGCTAACCAAAGTATGCAATGCATAGTGGAGCGATTGGGACCTGTGCATACCTGCAGTACTATGGGCTTATCGGACAACATGCAAGAAACTGACAAACAGACACTTTTCCGGCTAGTGTATGGTGTGGAAGCTGTCATGCCAATGAAGTATATTGTCCCTAGTTTGCACATAGCAGTGATCATAGGTTTGACGAACTGCGAACCCCTGGAATAAAGACTTGCGAAGTTGGAAGAACTCTTGGAAGAACAGTTCCTAGCTGGCTTTCATCAACGGGTGCAAATGCAGTGTGAGAAGGCCTGGCATGATCAATATATTAAGCTGCGAACCTTCAAGGTAAATGATTTAGTTCTCTTGTATGATAGTAAGTTTGATAAATTCCCAAGAAAGTTTAGAATGCATTGGCTAGGACCATACATTGTTAAGGAGGTCACAAATGGAGGCACGGTACAACTAGTCAAACTAAATGGAGAGCCTTTCCTAGGCAAAGTGAATGGTAGCCGCTTGAAGCCCTACACGGGTGGCTCGACTATCTGACTAACCAGTAGAAGCACAGTCTTCGCACTCCAAGAATTCGTACAAAGGTGCGCGACTATAAAAAAATGTAGGGGATACTCGCACAGATGCAGAGAAGCAGTTTTGACACAGAGGTTTTAGAACAACGTATGAAGCAGAACCAACAAGTAGCAGCTCAATGTGTTGTTGACCTTGTTGCAGTTCGAGAACAGTTGGAGGGACTCTACACAAAGATCTCTGCACCGACTGAGTGACTCGTGGGCGAGTCATGATGTTTGTTTTGGGGGCCTGCTGGGCATGGAATCCCCCCAAGGCATGTTTTGGGGTTTAAAGCCCATGTTTTGAGTAAGTGTTTTGTAAAAGCTTCGCGAATTGCGGGTGCTGAGCGCGAAAGTATGATAGAGTCATAGGGTTGTCTGTCCTAGTTTTGTAATGTAATTTCGGCTAGATAGACCTACCCATGGTTCGCGGACCATGGGATTGTATAAATAGAGCGAGGCTCTAAGTGTAAAAGAAAAAGAAGAACTGAGATGACAGGAAGAGAAGTCTAAGTGATTGAGTCGAGGTTTAAGGTGTGTCTGTGGGTCTTAGAGTAGGATAAGGCTCTGTAGCTGAGTGCACAGACCCCTGTAGCTGAGTGCACAGGGTGGGCCGAGTTTGTAACCATTGAAGAATCAATAAAGAGAAGTTTTGCTATAATTATATGTATCTGTTTCTGGTTTAATGCATGATTTAATATAATTTACAAATATACTGTTTATTTACTGCGTGACCCTGTATGAATGTTTTGTATTGTTAAGTAGAACTTAAAGACATTTAAGTAGGTGGAAGTGCTTAAATAATATTGGAGGTTAAATAAGATCTCGGGTAATGGCACAGAGCACAACACAGCCCCCGGTTAGGGTTGTGTGAAGGTAGTGTATCAGGTCGTGAGGAACGGGAAAGTGCGCAAAGCAACCTGCGTGTAGGTACAAACAAAGGGCCAGTCAAACTCATCAAACATCTCCAGGGTGAGGAAACATGGTTCAAGCACCCTCCCATACTACTTCGCGTGAGACCTCAGTCTGCGCTCTGCGGATTGTTGCCGAAATGGCTAGTAGTACCGAGATTTGTTTGGCTAATTAAATCTGAACTTGGGTCAGGCCCCAACAAGCCAACAAATGGTTCCGTTCCCAGGACCAGGATCTGCATAGAGATGTTTGATGTCGTAACACTGGAATCCGATAAAGAAAGGAGTTGAAGAGTGGCTGGATAGAAAGATTCACAAGTTTGTGGTGCAGGAAAACAGGAACCCGCAATTATTAAAGGAAGAGTGGTTAGATTGCTACTTGTATACAAAGATCCACAAAATGTTCTTTGCATCCTTCCCTACTGAGTTGTACGAGTGGATCACAAAGCTAGCAGATAGCCAAGGAAGGTGTAGACTCGACAAACCTATTGTGTGGACTGCAGAATTGGTGCGTATACTGGAAGCATCGAAAGATAAGATCACACACACTGTTGATCACTGGCTTGATTGAATCATAGGAGGATTCATAATTGAGTTCGCGGTAGATACTTTAGTCAGCTATAACGAGGTAGAATGATGCTTCCTCAAAGGACCACGAGGTAAGTACGTTAAACCTTTGAACACTTGGATTAAAATGCTACTGTGTGAAAAGTGGGTTATGCGAATAAATTGATGTTTGGGGCTACGCAAAGTGGGAGAATCTACAGAAACAAAGGTAGCACAGAATTGGAAACTACCCCTTGATTTCACCTCCATGAGGGAGTGAGGATTTGGTTCACGCTAAGGAGTCCTTCAAGGAAGCTAAGAGGAGCTTCGCGGATGCCTCTCCTTCATGAAGTAAAGATAGACTGGATTTGGAAATGGACCCATTGATGCTCACTACGTTGTTGGAGACATGCATGAAGCTGCTACGTGACAGCAAGGCTGTAAAGGGACTGCAAGAACTTATAACTAGATGCGTTGGGACAGTGTCAGGAGAACCACAGGTAATCCAGAAGCTCGGGAAGTACACGACGCGAATAAGAAGGGAGATGAGATTGACCGTGTAGATGAGGGAATATGAGATGGATCAAGTGATTTTGGATCTAGGATCGGATGTGAACGTCCTGCCAAAACAAACATGGGAACGCATGGGTAGGACTATGTTGCAATGGTCTCCTATCCAACTACAAATGGAAAACAAACAAAAGAGCCTACCTATGGGGAGATTGCAGGGAATCAAAATAGATATCGAAGGAGCAAGCGCGCTAGAAGATTTCGAAGTGAGATATTGTTGATGACAACAATCCCTACCTCATGCTACTGGGAATAGATTGGGCCACTGACATGAATGGAGTGATAAATCTAAAGAAGTGCAAGATGATTTTTGAGAAAAAGTCACTGCGCATAGTGGTTCCTTTAGACCCCGCGGAAGGATCGCGCTACATAGAGATAGTGCGTGATCATGACAACGACAATGACTTGCACTGTATCTACAAAATAACCGCGGGAGAACACGACTGTGTAAATCCAACCGCAGATGGATGAATCTCATGGGAGCACGAAAGCTCCTGTACATAATATTTTGATGAGGAGATAGAGCGATGGTAGAACCAGTTACACGAGGTAACCACGCTCAACTGTAACATGATGACAAGGTTGTTGCACTGTGTAACAACATAGATAAGGGATTTGATTACGTATGGCAGGTTAGGTGAAGTGGAGGAGTTCTTGAACATATTTGAATGAGAAGTGCTGGAACAATAGCATTTTTATGCTCTGAAATGGGTACTGCGCGATACGCCCACAAGGTGGTGGGTTACGTACCAGACGAGTTTTAAGGATTGGTGCGAATGTAGAAGGATGATGCGCATGTGGTTTGGGAAGCCTCAGATGTGATTGAAAGACAAGTATGATGAATGAGATGATCCACATGCACACCTCACAAAATGGACAAAGGTATATGGGGAAGAGCCACAACCTGAGTGGGTGCACCTGTTCTGTCATACCCTGGATATTATACCCATGAATAGGTATATAGAGATGGAGCTCTGCCATGGCACAAATGAATGGGATATCCTGCATGAAGGATTCCTGTTAACCTTCACATTTGAGGATCATTAGTGGGATACTGTTGATGATGCTCTACAAACAATAAAAGCAACTATCTTTAAAATGCCCTAGGAACCAATGAAAGTGCTTCAGCTTGAATGGGCCACCTAGTTGAGTTGTGCGCTGGAGTGTTACAACGTAAACATTGAAGAAGACGATGAAGATCCGTGAAAATTTAACATTCCAGAAACCAAAGGCTATTGCAAGGTTTAATAACCATTGATTGAAGAACTCGACATTATCGCACCGTTAAAAATGAAGTAGGTGAACATTGGTACGAAGGAGGAACTGAAGTATGCAACGCTCGGTGACTACTGGGATGATGCCATGGTGGATAAGGTCATTGAGTTACTCCGGGAGTACCAAAACTTATTCTTGACCCAGATCATAGACTTAAAGGGGATCGTTGGCTATTTAGGGATGATGAATATCACCCTAAAACCTGACACAAAGCCAATTAAGAAGAGGCCTTACCACTTGGATCCAAAGTACAAGGAAAAGGTCCACGTAGAATTAGACAAAATGCTTGCAGCTGGAATTATCGAGCCAATGGAAGAATACGACTGGGTAAGTCCTATGGTAGTGCAAGAGAAGAAGCAGAAGGGCGAGATAAGAATATGCATGGACCTTAGGAAATTGAATGATGCCTATGCGCATGACCCATTCCCAACCGAATTCACAGATGAAGTATTGGAAAATGTTGGCGGGCAAGAAGCATATTCTTTCGCGGACGGGTTCTCAGGTACAACTAGATCAAAATCGAGCCGGAAGATAGGTGCAAGACCACCTTTGTGACTGAGTGGGGCTACTTTAAATACACCGTCATGCCATTTGGGTTAAAGAATGCGCTAGCCATCTTTTCGTGCATAATTGTTTCCGCATTCAAAGAATATATCCACAAGTTCCTGGAGGCCTATCTGGATGATTGGACTATATTCAGATTGGTTAAGCACCATGTAGGAAGCTTATGCTTGATGCTAGATACTTGCCGATGACACCAAATCGCACTAAACCTTAAAAAGTGTATGTTCCTCATTCCCTTTGGGAACCTATTGGGACATGTGGCCTGTAAACAGGGACTCATGGTAGACCTTGCGAAGATTGCAGTAATTCTGAATTTGGAAGCACCATGCAGTGTTAAACAGCTGCGCGCTACCTTGGGACATACGGGGTACTCAGGAAGTTCATCAAAAGCTGTGCCCAGATCACCACGCCAATGGAGAAATTGCTGAAAAAGGATGTCACGTTCTGCTGGAATGATGACTGCATGAAGAGCCTGGATGTACTAAAAGAGAAATTGGCCTCCACCCCAATCCCGATCTTCCCAAAAAGGGATGTCGAGTTTCATGTCCATGTTGACGCGTCGTGCATAGTGCTGGGAGTGGTGATAACACAAGAGGGTGGAGAGGGCTTGGATCACCCTATTGCATTCGCAAGTCACAGGTTGTCCAAAGCGGAAGAGAACTATTCCACTATCGAACGCGAGGGGTTGGATATGGTGTACGCGCTCTAGAAATACTGGCACTATTTGCTAGGAGGACCTTTAAAGATGTATACAGACCATTCGGCGCTCAAATACTTGGTCAATAGGCCCGTGTTGGGGGGGCGCATATGCAGGTGGCTCTTATTGTTCCAAGAATATGACTTTGAGGTCGCGGTAAAACCTGGACGCCTGAATGCAGGACCAGATCACTTATCCCGTATTAAGACAGGCGAGGAACCTACTAGTTTGGAGGAAGGATTACCTGACACACAACTCTTTGCTGTGCTCGTAGTGGACAGACACTTTGAAGATATAATCCACTTTCTGACAACAAGGACTGCGCCGAAGGAATACCCCGTCCAACAAAAGAAGGAACTTGTGGTGTGCACGGCTGAATTTTTTGTCATCGTGGGGCACCTATACCAAATGGGGAATGATGAGATATTGCGAAGGTATGTACATAAATTTAAACGAAGTTAGATCCTTGCGGAAGAACATGGGGGTGCTGCAGGAGGACACTATGCAGGACAAGCAACCGTGCAAAATATTCTATGCATAGGGTTGTGGTGGCCAACCCTTCACAAGGACTCAAAAGCACACTGCAAGGCCTATGATATATTTCAAACGACATTTAAACCATCGCATAGGGAAGAGATGCCACTGAATCCACAAATGAAGCTGCAACCCTTCGAAAAATGGGCAATCAACTTTGTAGAACCCATAAAACCTTAGGGAAAAATGGACTCGCAATACATTATCACCACGACAGAGTACCTGACTCGTTGGGCAGAAGCGTAGCTGATCAAAGACTACACGGTTGCCATGATTGCAATGTTTTTGTTTGAACACATGTTGAATCGATTTGGTTGTCCGAAAATCTTAATGAGTGATTGCGGTACACATTTCCTGCACGAAACCATAAGCACGCTAAAAGAAGAGTTCCAGGTGTATCATCAGAAAAGCACACTGTATCACCCACAAGCCAATGGGACAGTAGAAGCATTCAACAAAATATTGGATACTGTGCTAACCAAAGTATGCAACACAAAGCGGAGCGATTGGGACCTGCTCGTACCTGCAGTACTATGGGCTTATCAGACAACATGCAAGAAATTGATGGGACAGACATCTTTCCGGTTAGTTTATGGCGTGGAAGTTGTCATGTTAATGGAGTATATTGTCCCCAGTTTGCACATAGTAGTGCTCACAGGTTTGACATACCACGAAGCCCTAGAAGAAAGACTCATGCAGTTGGAAGAACTCGTGGAAGAACAGTTCTTGGCTGAATTTCATCAACACGTGCAAAAGCAATGTGAGAAGGCCTGGCACGATCGCCATATTAAGTTGCGCACCTTCAAGGTAAATAATTTAGTGCTGCTGTATGACAGTAAGTTTGATAAATTCTTGGGAAAGTTCAGAATGCATTGGCTGGGACCATACATTGTTAAGGAGGTCACAGATGGAGCCACGATATAGCTAGTCAAACTAAATGGAGAGCCTTTCCTAGGAAAAGTGAATGGCAGCCGCTTGAAGCCCTACACGGGTGGCTCGACTATCTGACTAACTGGCAGAAGCATAGTCTTCACACTCCAAGGATCTAGATAAAGGCACGGGACTATAAACAAATGCAGGGGATACCGGCACAAATGCAGAGAAGTAGTTCTCACACAGAGGTCTCTGAACAACATATGCAGTAGATCCGGGAAGCAGTAGCTCAATGTGTTGCTAACCTTGCCACAGTTCGAGAACAGTTGGAGGGACTCTCCGTAAAGATCTCTGCACTGACAGAGTGACTCGAGGGCGAGTCATGATGTTTGTGTTGGGGGCCTGTTGAGCATGGAATTCCCCCAAGGCATGTTTTGGGACTTAAAGCCCAAGTTTTGAGCAAGTCTTTTGTAAAATCTCCGCGAATTGTGGGCACAGAGCGTGAAAGTATGATAGAGTCATAGGGTTTTCTGCCCTAGTTTTGTAATGTAATGTCGGTTGGATAGACCTACCCATGGTCCGCGGACCATGGGATTGTATAAATAGAGCGAGGCTCTAAGTGTAAAAGAGAAGGAAGAATTGAGATGATAGGAAGAGAAGTCTAAGTGATTGAGTTGAGGTGTAAAGTGTGTATGTGGGTTGTAGAGTAGGAGAAGGCTCTGCAACTAAGTGCACAGAGGCCTAGTAATCCGCAACTGAGTGCACGGACCCCTGCAGCTAAGAGCGTAGGGTGGGTCAAGTCTGTAACTATTGAAGAATCAATAAAGAGAAGTTTTTCTATAATTATATGTATCTGTTTTTGGTTTAATGCATGATTGAATATAATTTACAAATATATTGTTTATTTACTGCGCGAACCTATATGAATGTTTTGTATTGTTAAGAAGAACTTAAAGACATTTAAGTAGGTGGAAGTGCTTAAATAATACTGGAATTTAAATAAGATCTCGGGTAATAGCGTAGAGTGTGGCACAACCCCTGGTTAGGGTTGCGCGAAGGCAGTGTATCAGGCCGTGAGGAATGGGAAAGTGCGCAAAGCAACCTGCATGCAGGGACAAACAAAGGGCCAGTCAAACTCATCAGACATCTCCAGGGTGTGGAAACCTGGTTCTAGCTCCCTCCCATACTACTTCGGGTGAGACCTCAGTCCACGCTCCATGGACTATTTTCGAAAGGGCCAGTAGTACCTGGATTTGTTTGGCTAATTAACTCTGAACCTGGGTCAGGCCCCAATAAGCCAACACGCTATAACCACCCTCCAAAGTTTTTCCTTAGCTTCGTTTTGGAGCCTCCCTACCAACCTTTGATAGCAGCATGTTTTTCCTTGTCAAGTACACAAGCTTCAATGATTTTCTTGCAGAATGATAGCCTATCCATCAAAACTTGTTGCACCCCCCTCATAGGTTGTTTCACTAGACTTGGTCTAGTTGCGGGCTGAGTAACTCCCCCAAGAAATTGTGCAATTCTGGAGGGGAACCAACCTTCCCTCTTGAAATTGCTCAATTATGTTTGGCAGCCTGCTGGGCTCTATAATTGCGCAAATCTTCTTGTCACTGTTCACTAAGAAAATTGCACAATTCCTCCCAACAAGGCTATTCAACCTAGAATTTGTGCAATTCTGGATAGCAGTCAGCTACTCAGCCCAGAAATTGCGTAAACTTTCAAGGAAACCAACCCAGCACCGTCCTAATAATGTGCATTTTTTCCCCTCAGTTGAGTAGACTGACGCATGTGCCTTCAGGTTGACTGGTTCCCTCTGGGACTGGGCAGAACTGATTTTCATGCTTGGAATGCTTCTCCCAAGGTAGCATGCAAAGGAAACCCTTAATTCAGGGATCTATTTTTGGCAGCTGGAGGTTACATGCAAGGATAATTTTAGAAACCTCCCACCAAGTGTCACTTTTCCCAGATTTGTGGCATGTGCGTCACAACCTCGATTTTATTCAAATTCATCAACCAGACACTATAGAGCTCATTCCTCAAATAGACCTTGCAGCTCTGACATCCCACATTGCATTTAGGAGTCGTCAGCACATTCAACTCAACTGTCTTGGGGTAAGACTGCCTTTCATGTCCTAAATTGTGTTTCTATCGCTTTTTGTGTTTTGCTTTGTGTGAGTGTTATCTACTTGATTTTAGTGAGTGCTTACTATCATTTCGAAGTATGTTAGCTTGTAGAAGCACTGTTTCAGTTTTCACTCACATCTCACTATTTTCGTGTGCATGACACTGTTTTGCACAAACGGTCGCCGTTGTGACGACTCGCTTCACACACATGCATGCTTTCCCTTTTTATGAATCCTGCACTTGCTATTTGCATGTATGATCATTCACTCTTGTTTTCACTCATCTCACCATGCATTTAGACTTCTCATGTTTCCAGTCATGCATAGGCTTGACTGGGCTGCCTTTTCCTAGACCATGCCTTTGCCCAGCTAGCACTGTGCATTTCCTGAAGTGAAGGCTCTACCTTCCCTCTAGAAATTGCGCAAGTCTAGCCAAGCACTGACCTCCAAGCTTACATTTCGTAATTCTTGGAGGCAGTGTCCTGCTGGCCCCAGAAATTACGCAATGTAGTTTGATGGTTGTATGTCACTGCTGACTAAATTGCACATTGCAAAGTTTGAGTCCTTAGCAGGCCAGGTTGGACTGTGCATTGTGTAGTTCCAGCAGTCAGACAACATCTCGACAGCCCGAACTGTGCCTTGCGCAGTTTTGGCAGTCAATATCCCGACCTCCTGGTGGAAATTGCGCAACCTTCACGATCAATCACATAGGTATGTTGCAAGTCAGTCCTCAAGTTTTTTTTGGTTTTTGACTGAAAGATTGCTTGCCATGAGTGTTGCTATGTCTCCAGGCATCATAGGTGTTTGTCCGTCTCTTAGCAGCACAAGTACAATGGTCTTCAGGAGAGCAGAGTCAAAGGACACTGTTGAGAGCACAGCGTGGGTTGCAGCCAAGCAAGTGTTTATGAGCTTGCTTGCCTATGAAGACATCACGTTATTCATGGACAAGGATATCAAGATCAATGGCAATGACATCATAGCAATCAACACCATCAACAACAGTAGAAGTCAGCACACCTGCATGCAACAAATGTAAGAGGAAGGTTGTTGACAATGTAGAGGCAGAGAAAACATGCATGTTCAAAGCAGATCCACACATGACGAGAGAAACTTTGGAGATTGAGGCTATGGGGTGACGTCGCAACATGAATGTCACATGAAGGAAGAGAACATAACATAACAGGTGCTGCACAGATGAGAGAATTAGTTTCAGCAGGAACATGCACAACAGGGGGCGCAACATGCTCAAACAGATGAAATTGCGCTTGTACAAGTTATGGATCCATCCCGACAGCTGGCATGGAGTAGATAAGGTGAGAAATGCTATTGAATGCATACAAGGGAATTCAATAGCATGCATGTCATTGTGCACATGCATGTGATCCCCCCATTTTTCACACTCACCTAGGCAAAGACAAGAAGCAAGTCCAACTGGAGTTGAATATGTATTTTTACGAGTTGATGCACATAGCCACAAACACATGCTTGGAGATCAGCGTAGACACTGTGCATGAACATGTCGCCATTCCGGTCACACCTAGGATGACCATGTGCATGCTATTAGAAGAGTTGGACAGGGGAGCCATATCAGTGTACTCAGATGCAATAGAGACAAGAGTTCGCTTCAGCAAGATGTCACCATTGAGCACATAGACACCATCATAGACGACCAAGCTTGGCATCAGTTTGCCACCATCGACCATCACAAGGATGTCAAAGAGTTGGTCTCACCACAACGGTCTGAGTGTTAGTGATGTCTTGCATGGCTTGTTCAAGCCATTTTTTCTCACATGTGTACATGTGCATTGTATTGTAATGTCTTGTCAAGTGTAAGTTCACATGTCGATAGTTGGATGTAATAGTCATAGAGTAGATGAAGAGTCATGAGGGTAGATGAACTATCACAAAGGGGAATTTCAAGGGCCACCCAACCCTTTGCTATAAATAGTCCCTCATAACTTTTTGTAGGGGATTTTGGTCAGCCCAGCTTCCGATAGGACTATCTTAGAGAGAGCTTGGACAATATTGTAATGAACCTTGGCTTCTCCACTATGCAGAGCTAGTATATCTCTTTGGAGGAGCAGGCAGTTGTCGTTGTAACGTTCCGCTATCACAACTAGTGGTTGGACATGGATGTATTGTATGACTGGAACTTACACTTATTAATATAACAAGAGCCAACACGTTTCATGCATATGTTGTACTGTATTTCAGCTATCTGTTTACTCTAAATGATATATGTATATGTTTGCTTACATATGCATGTATAGATATTTCTATGTATGTATGTATGAATCTTTCTGAAATGTGTTGTTTGTTTAACCATCACTTTGGATTGCTAGCTAACTTTCCTTCCATGTTGTGATGCATCTTTGCTTGTGTGTTCCCTTCTTAACTCCGTGCTATCATAGGTTTTCAAGGGGCACACTGACCTCACCCTCCATGTGTTGGAACCTCTCATGCACCTTGGCTTATTGCAACTATCACGCCCTTGCTACCAACAGAGACATCTTACTTGCCTCTATGTGAAATCACGTTCAAGGCATTACCATATGACCCACTATTGGGACTCCTACACCAAATGGTTTGAGGTCTAATTGGGACCTCTTATTAGGGAGATCACTTGACATGTTGGTGGGTCCAGCACCGTCAACACCACTATTGTTGGACACATCCGACATTGCAGAACAAATCACACCAAAAAAGATAAACCCAAACTGCATGGAATAGGACACAACTGATCAGATCATGGATACACAGATCAAGAACACTTTCCAATAGAGGATCCAACTATATTGAGTTGTCAAAGTAGGCCAACTCCTTCACTAGGGCAAGTGGTTCATTAGGGACCATGTCCAATAGAAATTTTCTCACCTCATGGAGGCTTTGCACACAATGGGGACCATTGCTTCATAAGGAGGGAGGACTGATCCAGGTGGATATTGGTGTCCACCCACCTATTCCATCTATACCTCTAGTCAGTTTCATTCATTTCTCTGTTTATTGCAACTTTTACTATTTTTAGTATTTTTTCAGGTCGTGAACTTCCAAAGCAGATTTGACCCCCTAAATGTTGTTTTTTTGAGGTCCACAACAAGCCCATAACCGTAGGCAAGGCTCATTTCCATAGGCAAGGGCCTGCTATAAATCCTGTAGTACTTGTTGTCTCTCCCAGAGACAACCTTGGATTGCTTAAAAGACCAGTGCTTGGGTACATCTAATTTCAGTGTGTCTTATATGATCCTCAAGAAACCGAAGGCATCATATGCATCTCCTACACATAGTAATTACAAATATACAACTATACATATAACATCATGGGTTGGTTCCTTCATCCAAGGACATAAGCCATGTATTTATAGTGTCCTTTCACATATACAACTCATAAGAATAAGGTAAAAACTAGTGGAGGCCGAGTAATCAAGGACTTACAGTTTAATCAGATTTTGTAGAATAATGAAAGAAGAGAGGGAGAATACTATCTCATCACATAGAGCTTGAAACATCAAGATTTCTATACTTATCAGAGCTAAATATAGATAGGTGGATGTAATAAGAGTGAATGTTATGATTTCAATAAGTGCGCATTTAAAGATATAATCTCAGACTTGCATATAGGCATATGTGTTACACAGTAATTTGTCACTATCTTCACTCCAGTCTTCCCACTGTGTCATGTGTCCAAGTTGTACATGCTCATGTTAGACAAATGCTTTCTGATGTTGCCAAATGACCCACTTTTCCAAAGGTTTCTGCCTCATCGCATCTGTTGGCCAGATAAACGTGCTGAAGGGCACTCCAAAACAGTTTAGAAGTGCTGCCATGCGGAAGTACACCTGATTCCCGCGATGGTCTGATTTTATGTGCCAGCGCAACTGTCGCTTGTAATATTCCGTGATGACCTAACTAGCTATGTTCTTCAATAGCGATGTCAGCGTGGAAGGTCAATTATGTGCCCGTGATGATCCAGATTGGGCAAATTTGTTCCAACAGTCGGCCTTCCAGATGACTCCAGACCTAGTTGTTGGCCTAGTTTATGTCGCTCTCCTTTCCCTGGCATGGCTGTTCCGTCATTTTTTCTACCCTCCTTGGAGATAACCTCACTCTCCCACCTTTCATGGAGATTCCTTCTCCTATTTAAACTCTCACCATTGCTATGTGCTGCTAGTTTTTGGAGTTCTTAGTCTTTGGAATGGTTGCTGATAGTACTGTTGGTGTTTGTGAGTTTGCTAGATAGCTGGTGTGAGTGTGACAAGTGTGGGATTGTTTATAGCTTGAGGAAGGTTGTGAAGTTCCCTTAATATTGTGTAAAACTTGTGAGTGAGAGAGACTTGTGTATTGGGAAATCCATGTTCAAAGAGTGAATGCTTGAGGAAAATGCTGGCTGGATCCCTCTGAGAAGGCTTGTGACGTCAAGACTTTGGTTGTAAGCTTACTCTTATTTCATGATTAATGCAATCAATGATGTTTTCCTATGTCTTGTATGTAATGTACTTGATAGCTCATGACTTCTTGACTTTGTCAGTAAATATATCATTGTTGTTCCGGTTACATGCTTTGTCGTATTTCTTTGCATTGTTTCAGGTTGATTACTCATTAGGAGAAGGAAGCGGAAGCTGGAGTAGTGCAACGGAACTCTGTCTACCACCGGTTGAGGTAGGCCTCCAACTATGACTGTTTAAGGAAAGCTACTGTTGATCTATCCTTGTTTGTGACTAGACCCACTTTAGGGCTAGAGGGGTTGCCTCTGTCCACAGAGGGAACACTTTCCTACATCACAAATTGGTGACTCCGCTGGCCTTGTTTGGCCTTCTTTGCTCTTGTTTTGATTTTGATTTTGGCCTCTCTTGAAGTTTAGGGATTAATTATCCATCTTTTGAGTTTCCTGTGTTGATTTGGGAAATACCTCTATTTGATTGAAGGGTTGATTGGTTTTGGTTCGGGAGTTTTTGTTCATTTGTCATTATTTTTTGCATCATCCCGAAAAAAATCCTAACAGTTGTGACGTCATCGCCACTTTATAGCTTTTCACCTGTGATGATCTTGGGTTTGTAGTTTGATTCCCGCGATGACTCTTGAAATCACATCATCGTGGAAAATAGGTGTTTTTCCTCGATCATCTTGGGTTTTCTGTGTAAAATTTGTGCTAACATCTCTAGTTGTCTGTCCATCACAAGCAAAGGTATCTACACTAGTTATGACATCTCTAGCTGTTAGTGTACAACTTGCGATGATTCCTGAAAAGTTGTTTTTATAACTTTAGCTCCTGAATTCATGAATCTTGCTTATACCCTGTTGTTTCTTGTCTCTCATTAGCTTGTTTTAATTGCTTTTGGTTAGGGTAATGTCTCTTTGAATTCATTTGAGTGAGTCTTGTGTTTTTCAAACCATGTGACCTAGCCCTTTAGAAGTTTCATCAAGAAACCGTCTGCTTGGGTTACTTGTCTGTTCAAGGTTCATCCACAACCGTCTTATTGATTTGCTTGAGGCTTTTTCACTGCTTGTTTTCTTGCTAGTTGATTTTTAGTGTCGATTATTGAACCAATTTTTTATGTTGATTCGATTTCTTCACTACCAAGCATAGATCACAATTGTTTGGATCGATCAGTTCACATTTTCTTGTTTATCTCTTGGAATTCACCCAAAAAAAAATAAAAAAAATTAAAAGTTTGCATTCATTTAGCATGCGAAAGTGAAAGTACATTTGTATTACGAATTTTCATGTTTGAGAAATTGGAAAGCAAAATTTAAATTTTTGATTAGTAGTATCGATGCATTGTGAGATTAGTGTATTGATGCATTGTGTTTATTAGTCTTTTCATTCGCTTGTCTTGGTTTGGAAATGAACTCTCTACCTTTCTGTAAGTAGGTGTTCATCGAAATGAAAGATGCTTTACTCATTCTAGCTGCATCCTAGGTTTTTGATATACATACGGTAAGGCCTGAAAACTGAAACATAATTCAAGATCAACCTTTAAAATGAACTGAATGAACCTAACAATGCATTGGAACATAACAAACACTATTTAGAGGTCTAGGCTAGAGACGTACTCCGGCGTCGTTAACCTAGTCACTATTGTTTTCACTCAAGGTTGGGTGATTCCTCCTTCTATGACTCAATAGTGGTCTAGCACGGAATTATGCTCCCATGTACCGTTGAGTATATGTTGGGAGACCCCACTAGGTTATCATCCTTTATCCATAGGAAGCCATGTCTACCGCGTTACAAGCCGTAACGCACCAAACATAGCATTCAGGAAGATGGACTGCCGTACGGAAAGTCCTTGGTTTTCATATGACTGCCAAGGTGTATATGCAGTTTTATAGATTTGTTTGGTAAACCTTTTGCCTAGTTCTCTAGAGTAGTCACTTTCGTTCCTTTTTGGACTCCATAAAAGAAAAGGTCCATCTGATCACTTGTCCTTTCAGGCTCATTAAACCTCGAAAGAGATAGAGTCACCTTTTCGTCCTTTTCTCGACTCTTGAAACATGAAAAGGTCAAGTTTTGTTCCCGTGTCATAAAATTTATTTGCCCATGAAATATTCCTGGTAACAGTTACAGTTCTTCATTACAGTTTGAGTGTTTTCAGGATCGTTCCTCATGGCAACAGTCCCCGAGTCTACCGGCCAAGGTCTTTCCCCAGATGGGAATCCTAGTTCATTTCCTTCTTTTGGAAATGTCGGTGCTCTGTATATGGCAACATTGTCTTTGCCTGGGTTAACCATCGGTTTACCCGTATGGTTGTTTTCAACCTCGGTGGTCCCGAGCGTCATGATTCCTGTTCCATCGTCTCCTCCATCCGAACCACGACATGTTGATTCCAAGGTTGAGCCTGCACCTTCTTCCCCTGTTTCTTCCTCCTCCTCTCCTCCTTCGCCTAGTGAAAGTTTCACATCTAGTAACCAGGAGACTAATAAGAAGAAGAAGAAGAAGATGAAGAAGAAGAAGTCTGATAAGCGCGAGGACACCTGTGCAGCTACTGCTCGTAGTCCATCCCAAGTCGAACCACCTTCTGCTCCTCCACGGAAGGTTAAGCTTCCTTGTAAATTGTGCAAGGATGACCATCTTCTTAGTCATTGTCCTGGTATTCCTAGGATCCTAGAAGTATGGCCTCATGACCTGGCTCATCCCTCATCATCCTCTGAAGCTCATGACGATGCCACCCTATCAACTGGCAATGGTAAGAAAAAAGGGAAGATTCAATTCCCCTGTAGGCTATGTGAAGGCAACCATCCCCTTCACCTTTTTCCACTCATGGATAAAGCTTCCGCCGTTTTGGAAAGTCTTACAGCTTCTTCACCCCAACTTCCCATTGGTTATCAGAGGCTCTCTTCAGACCCTATCCCGATTGACAAAGAGATTGACTTAGATTCTTCGCTTGTCTGTCCTCCTCCTCCCGAGCCTGGCTGTACTAAGCATGTTCCAGACCAACCATTGGTCGGGGAGACTGTCAACTTAGGTTCACCACCTGTTGATCACTCTGTTTCGGAAGAGTGTCATGCTCATGTTCTTCTCATCTCACCGGATTCTCCTGAGTCTGAGAACGACCCTCCTATCCTAGCTGATCCAGAGAGTCCTTCTTCAGTTCTTGTAGGGCATGGGGGCAATCATATGATTCCCCCATGTTGGGTCCCTATAATACTAGTGATTACCCCATTACTATTGTAGTTATACCCCTTATTTATGTTGTTGTGCCCCTATTACCCCCATATTGTTATTTTTGTGCCCCATAGAATCCCTCTATTGTTATTTTTGTGGCTTTATATTATTATTGTTAGGTCGGCTGGATTATATTATGACTCCTTAGACTCCTATATATAGAAAGGAGGTTTTGTCATTTGTATCATCCAAGAATTGTTCATTTATGTAATGTAAAGGAGGTTTCCCCCTCAAAGAGGTTGAATTCTAAGGCGTTGATCTATCTTTTCTATCTTTTCTTGAGCTGGTTTCATAACATTTGGTATTAGAGCTTTGGATTCTAGGGTTTCGCTGCTCCAAACAGGTCATCGTGGAATTTTCGCTATAACTTTTTTTTCTGTGACATTTCAGAAGTCGCAACCAAATCCCATTTGAGAAGACATTGTGCTGAACCTTGGGTCCGAATTTCAGAGCTTTTCGCGCTATATTTGCGGAGATATGATCTGAGGAAGTTGGTCTTTTTGCAGACTCCTGAATTACATTCAAAACAGGTGACCTGGGGAAAATCGTCATAACTTTCTCTCTGGGGATCAGATTGAAATTTCATCAGAAGGTACAAAAAGAGGACGGACTTTAGTTTCTTGTATGTGTGTTTCAGATTCAAAGGTTGAAACAGTGACTCGTGGCACGTCGTAAAATTTTGCTCTATTGAACCAGTCTAAAAGCAAGTCACTGTGGGAGATTTCACATAACTCTTCCTTGGAGAATCCAATTTGGCTCAGAATTCTGGCATTGGAAAGAGGACACAGAAGGCTACTACAGGTAGCAATTTCAAAACTGGATGATCTGAAAGTATAGAGATACATCAGATTCAATATCAGGCTTCTATAAAGTGAAAAAAGGTGTGTAGTTTTTTTTTAAATTTTTGTGTAAGCTTGGTTTAACGTAATTCAAAGGGCATAGTAAAGCATTATTATCGGTAAGTGATTCCTCGAGGAAAGAAAATGCAAACACCTAGTAAGGAACTTAAAAGCTCTAGCATGACTCATGAAGAAGAGGAAGAAATGCTACATGATATATCAAAATTACAAGAACAAGTGCAACAAATGTCACGCTCACAAAAGCTAACAGAAGCTAAGATAAGTGGCGTGGAATCTAAGATAAATGGAGTGGAATCTAAGATAAAGGGCATGGAAGCTAATATGGATGATTCGAAGACAGATTTGAAGAGAGACATGGCAGATTTGAAGATAGATTTGAAGACAGACATGGAAGAATTGAAGAAGTTGCTACAAGAAAGGGTCACTAATGGTGAAAAGGTAGTAAAGGAAACTCATGATGAGAACAAAAGAAATGTTAATCATGATTCCATAGACGCTAATGTTGGATCGAAGAATCACCATATTCCAAAAATCGATATGAGGAAGTTTGATGGCAAGGATCCCGCCACATGGATATTACAGATGGAGCAATTCTTCGATCTCAATAATGTGCAAAACGCACAAAAGGTACGTATGGCAACTGTATATTTGGAACCAAATCAGTTTGTATGGTATCAATGGCTTTGCTCTCGTAAACAATTTATCACTTGGGAAATTTTTACAGAAGAATTGATAGCACATTATGAATATACAAAAAGCAACACTTTTTTTAGCCAATTGATAAGTCTCAAACAAAAGGGTTCAATAATGGAGCACATTGAGGAGTTCCAAAAATTGAACATAAGGGTAAAAGATATTCCAGAGGAGCATAGGATTGATGTGTTCATAGGGTCTTTAAAGGATAATATCCAACATGATGTTCGCCTTTGGGAACCTGATTCATTAGAGAAGGCATTCAGGTTAGCAAGAAAAATGGAAAGCAAAATTATGGCAACCAGGAAGCATACCACTCACAACTATAAAGACGGAAGTGTTGTTGCCCCTAGTCTTCCACAACCTATAAGGTTGACACCACAACAATTGGAAGAAAAAAGAGCAAAAGGGCTTTGTTACAGTTGTGATAGCAAATACACTAAAGGTCATAAGTGTGCTGAGAAGAAATTATTCTACATAGATTGTGAAGAGGAAGAAGAAAAGGAGCAAGAAAGGTCAAAAGAAGAAGATATACTCCAGGAACAAAGCCTAGATGAAGAAAAAATAAATCCGACCATATCTTGTAATGCATTGGCGGGAATTACCACTCCTCAAACCATCAAGATAGAAGGACAAATCAAGAAGAAAAAGGTAATAGTGTTGATTGATTCAGGAAGCACCCACAATTTTATTCATTGTAGGGTAGCAAAAGAATTGAATTGCTTCCTATATCCAGCACCAGAGTGTCAAGTGATGATTGCAAATGGAGGAACAATAAATTGCTCTGGAAAGTGCCATAATATCAAGCTATCCATGGGAGAATATGTATTGACTAGCCCAATGCTTTCCATTCCAATGGGAGGTGCTGATGTTGTACTAGGAGTCCAATGGCTACAATCCTTGGGTACAATAGCTTTTAATTTTCATCAAATTTTCTACGGAAGGAAAGGAAGTTGAATTAAGGGGTATTGCAGGGAAACCAGGAAAGATAATCAGCTCTAATGGCATGACAAAGCTTCTAAAAAAGGAGCAAAGAGGTGTAATTGCACAATTATGTTCGCTAGATGTTTCCACATTGGAATCATCTATTTCTCCAGATCTCCAAAAAGTCCTGGACAATCATTCCAAGGTATTTGAGACTCCAAAAGGTCTCCCACCTATGCGTGATCATGATCATGCTATTCATCTGATTCCAGGAAGTGTTCCTCCAAACATCAGGCCGTACAGATATCCCTATGTCCAAAAAAGTGAAATTGAACGTATGGTTGCAGAAATGCTAGAGGCTGGTATAATTCAACCGAGTCAAAGTTCTTTCTCAGCTCCAGTAGTATTGGTGCACAAGAAGGATGGATCATGGCGCATGTGTCCGGATTATAGGGAGCTCAACAAGCTCACTATTAAAGATAAGTTCCCCATTCCTGTTATTGATGAATTACTGGATGAATTGCATGGATCAATTTACTTCACCAAGTTGGATCTTCGTTCGGGATATCATCAAATCAGAATGAAGATTGAAGACATTCCGAAAATGGCATTTAGAACTCATGAGGGTCATTATGAATTTTTGGTCATGCCTTTTGGCCTTACCAATGCACCTTCAACATTTCAAGGTTTGATGAATTCAATTTTCAAACCATTCCTTAGAAAATTTGTGTTAGTATTTTTTGATGATATACTAATCTACAGCAAGTCTTGGAAGGATCATGTTGAACATGTTGACAAGGTGCTACAACTATTGGAGGAGAAACAATTATATGCAAAAAGATCCAAATGTTTCTTTGGAGTCCAGGAGGTGGAATATTTGGGTCATATTGTATCTCATGAAGGAGTTAAGGTAGACCCTAGCAAAATTAAAGCCATTAAGGAATGGAAAATCCCCACATCCATAAAGCATCTGCGAGGATTTCTTGGGTTGACAGGGTATTATCGCAAGTTTGTTAAGAATTATGGGAGAATAGCAGCACCTCTAACAACATTATTGAAGAAAGATTCATTTTCATGGACTCCAGAAGCAACAAAGGCCTTTGAACATCTTAAAGAGGCAATGTGCCAAGCACCGGTCTTAGCTACACCGGACTTCACAAAAACCTTTATTGTGGAATGTGATGCTTCAGGAAATGGAATTGGTGTTGTTCTAATGCAAGATGAAAGACCCATTGCTTTTGAAAGTCGTCCAATCAAGGGAAAGTTTTTAAGAAAAGCTATTTATGAGAAGGAAATGTTGGCAATACTCCATGCACTTAAGAAATGGCGACCCTACCTAATGGGAAGACACTTCAAGGTAAAAACGGATCATGATAGCCTTAAATACTTTTTAGAACAAAGATTATCCTCTGAAGAGCAACAAAAGTGGGTCACAAAGATGTTGGGTTATGACTTTGAAATCATCTACAAAAAAGGGAAGCAAAATGTGGTGGCAGATGCACTCTCAAGAAAGGATGAGGATGTGGAAGCATTGTTGTGTGCCATTTCTATTATCCAACCAGATTGGATAAACGAAGCAAGGGAGGAATGGAAGAATGACGAAGAAGTGTGGGCACTTATTCGAAAGCTACAACAAGATTCCAGTACTTCTGATACATTTAGCTGGCAAAATGATTCGTTATGGTACAAAGATCGCTTATACCTCTGTAAGAATTCCCAGCTAAAACAAAAGATTCTTATGGAATTGCACACTTCTCCCTTAGGAGGGCACTCAGGATTTTTAAAAACTTACCACAGGGTTAAGAAGGAATTTTTTTGGGATGGCCTTAAATCAGATATTCAAAAGTTTGTGGCGGAATGTTTGGTTTGCCAGCAAAATAAAGTTGAAACAATTAAGACACCGGGTCTATTACAACCTTTATCCATTCCAAGCCAACGTTGGGAGGAGGTTTCAATGGATTTTATCACAGGTTTACCCAAGTCTGAGGGAAAGAGTGTCATCATGGTGGTAGTTGACAGACTTACCAAGTATGCACACTTTTGTGCATTATCACATCCATTTAAAGCCAGTACAGTTTCTACTGCATTTATGGAAACAGTTCAAAAGCTACATGGAAACCCAAAGATTATTGTAAGTGACAGAGATCCCATTTTCACTGGAAATTTTTGGACAGAATTATTTTCTTGTCTTGGTACTCAGTTAGCTCATAGCTCATCTTATCATCCTCAATCTGATGGGCAAACTGAGATAGTAAACAAATGTTTGGAAGGATATCTTCGTTGCTTTGTATCTGATAAACAGACACAATGGGTCAAATGGTTGCCTCTGGCTGAATGGTGGTATAACACTTCCTTCCATACAGCAACAAAAATGACCCCATTTATGGCACTTTATGGGTATCAACCACCATCCATCACATCATATTTAAGAGAAAATTCTAAGGTTCAGGCAGTGGAACATCACATCGAACATCAAAAAAAGTCCTCCAACTCTTAAAGGATAACCTCGTGTTGGCACAAAATAGAATGAAACAACAGGCAGATCAACATCGCAGTGAAAGAAGTTTTGATGTAGGTGATTGGGTATTCCTACGGCTACAACCATATAAGCAAATGTCCCTCAAGCAAGCTAAGAAGGATAATAAATTATCACCAAAGTATTATGGTCCGTACAAGGTGTTGCAAAAGATTGGTACTATGGCATACAAATTGGAGCTTCCTGCAGCTTCTCGATTGCACCCAGTTTTCCATGTTTCATGTTTAAAGAAGGTTATAGGTGACAAGCTCCCAATTCAAACAATATTGCCAGAACTTGACGAGGAAGGAAAAATTATATTGGAACCGGAAGCAGTCACAGAAACAAGAACTCGACAGCTACGAAATCGATCAATTTCAGAGTATCTTATCAAGTGGAAGAACTTATCCGCTGAAGATTCCACATGGGAGGATGAGAATTTTATGTAGAAGTATCCAGAACTACTCAAGCATTGAGGACAACACTTTTTTGAAGGAGAGGGGCATGTTGGGTCCCTATAATACTAGTGATTACCCCATTACTATTGTAGTTATACCCCTTATTTATATTGTTGTTCCCCTATTACCCCCATATTGTTATTTCTGTGCCCCATAGAATCCCTCTATTGTTATTTTTGTGGCTTTATATTATTATTGTTAGGTCGGCTGGATTATATTGTGACTCCTTAGACTCCTATATATAGAAAGGAGGTTTTGTCATTTGTATCATCCAAGAATTGTTCATTTATGTAATGTAAAGGAGGTTGCCCCCTCGAAGAGGCTGAATTCTAAGGCGTTGATCTATCTTTTCTATCTTTTCTTGAGCTAGTTTCATAACACCCCACCAAGTAGTTTGGTCATTTCCTTCGACTGGATTCACTTGACTGCTTTCCGCCTTCCATCCTATGTGCCTTTCGAGATTACAGTACATGCCTATGATAAGGCAGTACCTGGCACTATCCTGGATGAGGGTGCATCTGTCAGTCTTATGCCTTCCACTACTTGGCAAGCTTTGGGTTCCCCACAGCTTGTGCCGGTCACACAGAATTTGTTGGCATTCGACGGAGAACCCTGTCAACCTGTAGGGATCCTCCCAAAGTTTCCTATTACTTTGGGGGGAAAAACCATCTATATAGATGTCATGGTTGTCCAAGGTGCGAATTTCAGTCTTTTCCTTGGCCATGACTATATTTATGCCATGGGGGCCCTCGTCTCTTCACTTTTCTGTGTGGCTTGTTTTCAACACGAGGGAAGAATGGTGACTATAGATCAATCATCGTTCTTTAGTCCCCCAGTGTCTCCTACGCAACTATCATCCCCTCTCGGTTCTTGCTCGCAAACAGTGCCTTCTTTGCCACAGGTCAATTATGTGGCTACCCGTTCTATCTCCGCATCTACTGCTGATCATGCAGATGGTCTCGTACATCATTTACTGGGGGCATCGGAACCCGATTTTTCATTGTTGCATCATGACCTGTATTCCTCCCAGAGTGCGTTTCTTCCATCCCGCGAAGATCTCTTAGGAGCCATGTTCTCATGTGGCCCATGAATAGGAGTCCGAGGATAGTTTTGGTCTTGTGCCAACCTCGTTAAAAAACAAAACAAGGTGTCATGAGGATAGTTTGTTCCAGTGTGAACCTCGTTTAAAAATGAAACAAGGAGTCTTGAGGAAAGTTCTTGATCTTATGTCAACCTCGTTAAAAAATGAAACAAGGGTTATGAGGATAGTTCTTTTTCATTGTGTCAACCTCATTAAAAATGCAACCACTCCCTGTCCAAATCGAGTCTTTGATTAAGATATCGTAAAATCCAAGTCGATTCTTTCCAAGATCTCGAAAGTGAACCTTCATTCCATCCACCTCGTTGAATGCAATGATGCTTGGGGCACATGTACCTCGATTTGCGTGATTATGCTGGGGGCAAGCGAACTTATAACAAGCATAGTTTTTTGTTTCAAGCTTGTGTAAACATGAAACCGAATCCAAGCAGAGTTCTCCATGGTTCAAGCTTGTGTAAAAATGAACCCATAGCCGATTTACACCTCGTGATTGCCATTTTTATCTGCTAAATTCTGCTAGATGAGCATTGGTTGTTTCATTCCATCGCCACCATCTTTTTGCCTAATCATATGCTTTCACTTGATTGTTTATCCTTTCCTGAGGAACTGTAGCGATGAGTGGTTTTATTAGCCAGCCTCTTGACCATTACATGTTTTGAGTAGTTCCACCATTGCCAAAACCAGTTGCTACCCTTTATACCACTCGTTCCTCTAGGACGAGTCAGCTTTATGCCCTTTTCTAACTCGTAAAAGATGAAAAGATTGCCGAGTTTTCCTTTTTGACTTGTTAAACAGAATAAAAAGGCGATCGCCTTTAAAGCTCTTTTCTGACCGTTTAAATACAAAAAGATTGCTGGGCCTTTGCCGTTTCAAGCTCGTTATTGGTTACAAAACGACGTGCTTCTGACCGCTTTTCTACTTTTTTGGGTTGAAGTCACTAGTTACGAAAAGTAATTCTCGATCGTAATGGTTGGGCAGTTCTTTCGAGTATCATTTTATACTTTTTCGGGCTCGAGAGACACAAATTTATGAAAAAGGACCCCCCTTGAGTTTTCTTTTCCGTGTCTTTTTCAAACTCTCTAAACATGAAAAAGACTCTGAGTTTTACCTATGTCAGACTCGTTAAACCCTGATGACATTGGACTCATCACCATGACGAGACTCGAGCTTCTCCTTCCTAGGGCTCGTTAAACTATGACTAGGTTGGACTCAACAGCAGGTTTATCATTGATTGTCTATGGTAGCTAGTCACTCTTCAACATCGACACTTTTGCTTCTTGTCGAGTTTGGGTTATCATTCTAGCCTCATTCCATCTGATTCATGCCATCTCCTTCGAGCCTCTGATCCCTTAGTGCCTGAATGCTGCCACCCCCCCTCCGGAGTCGTGTTGCCGACATGTTCAAGAGTATAATCCTTTTGCAGTTTACACCCTCGTCTTCTCCTATGATACTCTGTTTTGCCATTTGCCACTTGTTCCTTATCTCGTGTCATTGATGGGGGAAACATTATGGCCTTCCTACGACGGGTCGTCTCCTGCCAACATCAGCTCACTATCCAGGAGATTGATCTAAGAGATCCCCTTTGGTACCTTAGAGCTTGCATGCCTCAAAGGCAAGTTCTTCGCACCTGATGGTCGACTTTAATCATTGGTCGTCAATTGGGTGATTCCACGAGTGTTCAACTTCAGCTCCTTCTTCACACTTCGTGGATTGTGCTAGCTAGTACCTTGAGGACCATTGGCATTATTGGTGGTTTCTCTCATGCTTGTTAACGGTTTTCATCATTGACCGGTAATCAAACGACTTTCTATCATGCTCGACCTTAGCACATCTATTCGCATGTTAGAATTTGTACTATGATCGGATGGGTTCAAGACCCTGAACTCAGATGACACATGTTCGGGCTGCGTGGATTGGTTTATGATTACATGACTCATTGATGGATGGCTGCAACCATACCTTTATCATCATCATGGTCTCATTAGCTGGATGGCTATGTCCATGCCACAAACCTATTTCGTATGTCTTTTGTATGGTTGCGCCCATGCCTAGACTACATGTACTTCATTATCATAGATATCAGTTGTACTTGCATGCAGGTTCTTCCAGATGGTGTTCCAGCTCAGTCAGGTTTGTAAAGCATTTCACCCCTCCCTCTCTCTCGGGCTTCATACTTTAGGGAGCATATGTCACACAGTAATTTGTCACTGTCTTCACTCCAGTCTTCCCACTGTGTCATGTGTCCAACTTGTACATGCTCATGTTAGACAAATGCTCTCTGATGTTGCCAAATGACCTACTTTTCCAAAGGTTTCTGCCTCATCGTGTCTGCTGGCCAAATAAATGCGCTGAAGGGCGCTCCAAAACAGTCCAGAAGCGCTGCCATCGCAGAAGTACACCTGATTCCCGTGATGGTCTGATTTTATGTGCCAGCGCAACTGTCACTTGTAATATTCCATGATGACCTAACTAGCTACGTTATTCAATAGTGATGTCAGCGCGGAAGGTTAGTTATGTGCTCGCGATGATCCAGATTGGGCGAATTTGTTCCAACAGTCGGCCTTCCAGATGACTTCAAACCTGGTTGTTGGCCTAATTTATGTCGCCCTCCTTTCCCTGGCGTGGCTGTTCCGTCATTTTTGCTACCCTCCTTGGAGATAAGCTCACTCTCCCACCTTTCATGGAGATTTCTTCTCCTATTTAAACTCTCACCATTGCTATGTGCTGCTAGTTTTTGGAGTTCTTAGTCTTTGGAATGGTTGCTGATAGTACTGTTAGTGTTTGTGAGTTTGCTAGATAGCTGGTGTGAGTGTGACAAGTGTGGGATTGTTGATAGCTTGAGGAAGGTTGTGAAGTGCCCTTAATCTAGTGTAAAACTTGTGAGTGAGAGAGACTTGTGTATTGGGAGATCCATCTTCAAAGAGTGAATGCTTGAGGAACATGCTGGCTGGATCCCTCTGAGAAGGCTTGTGACATCAAGACTTTGGTTGTAAGCTTACTCTAATTTCATGATTAATGCAATCAATGATGTTTTCCTATGTCTTGTATGTAATGTACTTGATAGCTCATGACTTCTTGACTTTGTGAGTAAATAGATCATTGTTGTTCTGGTTACGTGCTTTGTTATATTTCCTTTGCATTGTTTCAGGTTGATTACTCATTAGGAGAAGGGAGCGAAAGCTAGAGCAGTGCAATGGAACTCCATCAACCACCGGTTGAGGTAGGCCTCCAACTATGACTGTTTAAGGAAAGCTATTATTGATCTATCCTTGTTTGTGACTAGACCCACTCTAGGGCTAGAGGGGTTGCCTCTGTCTGCAGAGGGAACACTTTCTTGCATCACAATATGTATTAACTAGTTAACACCAATGCATATGTAAGAATATAAGAGATATTTCTCGCAACTACAATTGCTTGAAATTAGAGAGGAAGTGCAAACATAATGGAAGTTTAACAAAGAAACAACATACTGTAATACTCGAACATGGGAATCACCACTGTTTCATTCATATTTAGAAAGATGTAGATTTGGATACAACTTCAGAAGCACATGCAATTTTTTCCTAGAATTCAAAACCTTTCTTCAATGTTTCTTCCTCCATTTTATAATGAGAGGTGGGGTAAGAAAATCAGTTACAGAAATATCTTTAGTTGGAAATTTACAGTTGTCTGTATGAATGGTTGTCTCAGTGTAAATCCTCTAACTATTAAAACAATGAGATTCCTTTCTTGAAAGCAAAATAGAATAACAATATAGTATTCAAAACAACAAAATGGAATTAATCCATCGCAACTGAAATGACGGTTTCTGAATATATCTTTATGCCACTCTTCTTTACTGGCCTTTGGTCCTAGTGTGTTCCTGCTAAGTCATGGTTAATCCTCTCTCGATCGGTTCTGGGTCACTCTCACTCTTTAACAGCCTCTAAAATAGCTGCCAACTCATACGCCCTTTTAAATTTCTGTTAGATAATATCGGTGCCCTAAAAGGTCTAGTGTCGTGTTTCATGGAGTACCCAGGAGCCTTTCGAACACTGGCCTTTTAACACAGGAACACCGTGAAACAAGCGAGTCCGACTTCCCTTTACGCTCTTGGGAATGCAACACCCTTTCACTTCTTCTTTTATGTGATCGAGGGCTTGAACTAAGAGCTTAGTCCTTTGGGCGTTAAGGCTTTCAATTTTCATGCAGGGCCTTTTTCATTTGTTACTTGAAAAACCTTTAATAACCCCCTACACTACATTGGCCAATATTTCGGATGTGAAAACCTTATGAAATACAACCTATGGAACATTGCATCAGGGGGGGCCTTTTTCTTATCACAATCGCAATCCCGCATTCGAAGCCTAATACACTTTCCTTTAAGTTTTTCCGCTAAGCAGTTGCGATCGCTGATATTCGAGATGACGACATATTTTCCACATGTCACCTTGTGAGTTGTGACATGTGTCACCTAGAAATGGCCCCATAGGACCTCTGGAAATTTCAAAACCGAGTGACATTTGTCCACCTGCCACGTCAGAATCTGTACTGCCATGTGTCCTCCTTACTGCCACTTGTCATCCTGTTGTGCTATGCAATAACCCCCCCATTTTTATTATATATAATACAAATAGGAACCCTTTTCAAAAATTTATTTTTTCCCCTCTTTTTGAATAAAATGCCAACTCTTAGAAAATTGTTTCTTTTCAAAAAGACCTATTTGAATCTAACTTAAAAACATATTGAAGTCCTCATCGCAAATCGCAAAATCACATAATTCCTTAGTAGCAAAGTTAAGCACATTCAAAAAATACCGATATGCGACTTGCGATTGAATTTTGTATGCGACATCCTGATCGCATATCACACATCAGAGGATATTATGGCAAGAGCTTAATTGTTACCTATTAAAACTCTGATATTGGCGATATCCCAATATTATGATCTTGTGATTTTGCAATATCGCATATCGCAAGATCCATCAAACAAAGTTTCATTCGCGCTATAGCTTAAATATCCGATATTACGGATTTGATAGATGTTTAATAGTGTTTTTAACCTGGACAAGAGTTAGGTCAGAATGATTTAATACAGTTATCATCCCTATGCATGTAATCATGGTGTTCATTATGGTTGATTAATGTTGAACTCACTCTCGGATCTTTTCTTTCAAAATTCAGTCATTTCATCAAATCTTTTATTTTACGCAACAATTAATTGTTGTTGGTTTTAATAGGAACTCCACTGAAGCAATGTCCATTCGAAAGGTGATGCAAAAGCATACCAAGCAATCTATTGCAGAAACTGAAAGCATAGATATGCCATCCATTTTATAGATACAATATGCACTGTAGATGGAGGTGCCACTACATGGTAGACTATCTATACTACGCTGGAGAATGAAAACCTTGAAGTAACAAACATTTGACCAACCGCTGATAGCACAAAACTGCCAGGAGTGCAGTTCAGAGACGCTGCATGCTCTTTCCTTCACCAAATAGCAGCAAGGGCTAGGCTCTTGCCATACACAAATATGATAAGATGGGTAGTAGAGAATACAAAAGTGGAAGGTAGACTTATCAAGACAACTAAAAACACAGTCTTGGGTTCTTTCAGAGCCGAATATTTACAACAAATGTACAAGCTACCTGATGCCTAGGAAATTTATGACAAACAATTTGTTACAAAGTTTGTAAAGGAAAATGAAGACCCGTTTCAAATGATACAGGAATGGAGGATAAGAGACAATAAATTCAAAGAAGATAAAGTGGCTATGTACCCCATTTCTTATTTAGCCAACCCTTATAATTTTGCAGCCTCTATGCTATGTAGGTTGTATGGTCTCCTTGATAATTCTAAGTTCTCGATCAATTGGGTTCCTTTAAATGATGCTTGTGTTAATTCTCACATTATGAATTGGGAAACCATTCTGTCTGAGAATTTGGCCAAAGCAATTACTGAATATTGCCAAACCAGAGCTACCTCCTCTAGAGCAGTTCCCCAATTCTTCCTGTCTGCATATGTCTTCGATGCTATTTTTTTCTGCACTCATTTTCCAACCATGCGTTGGAAATGAACTACCAATGATCCTACTCCTATCTTCCTAAGTTATAAGCAAATGTGGGAACAAGATTTTATTCCACATTTTCACAATTATGCCATGGAGGTTTTCTGCCCTTACATCAGTTAGTTTTCAACAGAAGATGTCTGAGATTCACAAAATAAGCTATCATAGACCTCCAAGCAATCAGAAGGTATTTTCTTAAAGAGTCCTTCTATTATATCAAGATATTTGGTAGCCAATCTTTCCCACATGTCCTCCCTATGTATGTATCAGATAAACTATTGGCAAGAGAAGTAGCATACCAAACAGTAGGAAATGGCCTCACAAAAACATTGAAGGAAATGAAGAAATCCCTATGGCCAAATTTTCCCCTTCAGTGTGGGTCAATTACCTTTCGTAATTATGGTCATGCATATAAAGAGTATCAGAATATGCAGTTATTAAAGCTCCATGTTCTACCATCAAGGCCTTTTGATCCATAGCAAGTATCAAACAAATTAACTCTTTCAATTAAGATCAAACCTTCAACTCATATAGTAGATGAGTTTGAAGATTTATTGGAATTAGCCGAGGACTTTGAGTAGAATCTGAATGCGGCCAAGACAAAGTTGAATCTAGAGAAATTTAGAAGATTCCAGGAGTTTAGAGGACAGAGGTTAGAATACCTTGCACAAGAATTTCGGATTACTGATCATAGAATTGAAACCAAGTCTTAGGAGCAGACTAAGCCAGGCACATCATGAGATCAAGAAGCAGAAATAGATGAATTAGAAACGTTGAGGGATGCATTCAATGACAAACTACAGGAAGCAGAAATAGATGAATTAGAAACGTTGAGGGATGCATTCAATGACAAACTATAGGATACCCCTAAGGTATCATCAACACAAGAACCCATAGGATTTCAGACCCCACTAGGGCAAATAGCAACAGCGACCACTGAAGGTCCAAAAACAAGTTTCCAAGATACAGAGGTAATTCCTGCAGATCCAACCACTGAAATTGTCTTGAATGTAATAGATATCCCTCCTCTAGACGTATTTTACAACCCTCTTCATAAAGCTACTATAAAAAGATAGAGGAAGAGGAGGAGAAACGAAACTCCTTTAGAACATGAATTTATGGATGTATTATGGAAGGACACACAAATAAATCCGACCAAACATTTGACTCGGCTATCTAAATTTGCCAGAGCCTATGCTACAACAACAATCGAGAAAGTAGCCGAAGTTTCTATTTTGATTAAAGAAAAGGACGACCAAATCACACTATCATAGTGATAGTTAGATGAAGAAAGAGCTAGCATGAACCATCAAGCAGAGGAGAAGCTGCACAAGCTACAACATGATATGGAAGTACTAAGAATAAGTCATGAAAGTGACTTATCTAATAAAAACAAACAAATCTAGGAGCTAAAGAGTGACCTAGAAAAGTATAAGGATATTCCTACTGCAGAGGAATTCATTAATGAGGCTTTAACACTCAATACTTTGTTGTCAAAGCAAAAGTATCTCTTCCTCCAACATATATCAAATATCATTCCACATCTGAATACTAGTGAACAATTAACAAACATCATTATTGATTAAATAATTGAGTTCAAT
Source organism: Pinus tabuliformis (assembly GCA_031772625.1). NCBI lineage: Eukaryota > Viridiplantae > Streptophyta > Pinopsida > Pinales > Pinaceae > Pinus > Pinus tabuliformis. Next base: position 1,190,491,413 of record CM062811.1, on the reverse strand, counting down.
CAACTCAATTATAAGATATCTGACTATATTGAGTGGCAGGATTCAGATGAAGGGAAAACGTCAAGTCTCCCAAAGATCAACGAAATACATAAGGATATTCTATTCACTGATTGGGACTCAGAGGTGAAACAGGCTGAATTAGCAATAACTAGAGCATCCGATATTTAAAAAAGAATTATCAAAACAGTAGATCACATGTTGCACACATCCAACCTCATAAAGGAGAGTGATCCAAAAAAACTTCTTGATCTTAAAGCATTAGATGAGATTTGGAAGAATAAAAGTCAACTACAGAAAGAAACAATTGAGGGGCTATCAAAAACCAACTGGGAAGCAGTATGGAAACTTTTGGTCAAACCGCACAGTCAGATCATGACCTTGGATTGCTCCTTGGATTCAGTACAGAGAATGTTGCCACCTTTACATGATGCTATATTTGCAGGGAAATTGAGAACACAATTTGGGATGCCACCACAAGTCAGGCCAATGTTCGACATTTGTGAGCTGAGAGGCAAAGCTGGCAGCGGTGATTAATCAATGAAGACCTGAGTCATTTTTGAGCAATTTTATTTTTGGAAAGTTGGATACTAGGAACGAGGAAGGTTGTTTGAAACCTCCTCATAGATATTTTGTATAAGTTATTTTTAGTTAATTAAGAATAGTATTTAAACCCTTCTCATGCATTTAGAGAAGGGTCTAGGATTTTATTAATAACATTTACAAAGAATGCAAAATCGTAAATTTGTAGATGCCTTGATGGGATCATGGAACATGGTCTTTTCAATCAAATATGTTTTTGTTTATCACTGTTGATGCACTATTGTATTCTTTGGGATACTCATTGGTAGAAGATTGATTATGGCCTATTGTCATTGATCAAATGAGCAGAACGGTACACATCTGGCAGTATTATCATGTTTGCTAAATCTTTGTTCTAGCATTAGTGATAAGTTTATCTTTCATGAATTATGTATGAAATCTGTCATCTCTATTTGGAGTATCAGTTGCACTATTGTACGATATTAGAATAGAGAATGCTCTGTTTTATATGTGATCATTAGAATATGTGATATGTTTTTCCCAATTATTTTGATTAACTATTTTTTCAAAGGAATTATCTTACAATATATTAACTCTATATAGGCTATGATTGATCTATATCATCATAGGTTAAATAGACATAATTTTATATTGCATAAAACCAGCAATACCCCGGGTTAGATTAAAATAGATTTAATTCAAAGTTTTGCATCTTAGAATAAAGTTGTGTTAATTTCCAGTTATTCTTTTGTGAATCATTAGAAAAAACCCACAAATCATATAAACTTAAAACACTGGGAAACTGGTCCCATCATATCCAGTCGGAGCCACTATCCCAAATGGAAAAGGAGCTTCTTTAAGGTCCGAACTGGGTGGTTATCCCCCTTTGTTGGGCACGAAATCCCTCTACAGCAGGTTTTGGAGCTCAAAGCCCAACTTTTGGTCAAATATGTTGTAAAACTCCACGAATTATGGGCTTAGAGCGCGATATGTACAATTGAGTCATGGGGTTGTCCGCCCTAAACATTGTATTGTAAATTAGTGTAAAGTTGGCCTACTCATGGTCCACAGACCATGGGATTGTATGAATAGAGCGAGGCTCTAATTTGTAAAGATAGTTATCAAAAGAGAAGAGAAAAGGAATGGTTCGAGCTTAGAGTAGAGTTCTAAGTGTCCTGGGTTGTAGTGGTAGGAAGAGGCTCTGCATCTGAGTGCGCAGAGGCCTAGTAGAGTCCGCAGTTGAGTGCGTGGACCCCTGCAGCGGAGTTCGTAGGGTGGAATCGAGTCATGTAATTGGGACAAAAAGCTAATAAAGAGAAGTATATCTTAATTTTGTGTAACTATTGTGCATTATCTTCTTTATGTTTATATTTGTTTATGTATTGCATGCATTGATATATTCTGCAATAACCATAAATCTCACACACACCTATTAAGTAATCATTTAAATAGCAACGAACTTGTGTATTATATGGGTTGCGCCCTGAATAGGGCTGTGCGAAAGTGCACCGCAGGTCGCGAAGGGATCGAAAGTCTGCGCAACACTCAAGAAGTCCATCAGACATCCCAAGGGTGTAGAAACCTGGTTCTAGCACCCTCCCATACTACTTTGGGTGAGACCTTAGTACGCACTCTGTGGACTGTTTCCGAAAGGGCCAATAGTACATGGATTTTCTTGGCTAAATCACCTTTGAACCTAGGTCAGGCCCCACTAAGCCAACAAATGGTTCTGTTGCCGGGACTGGGATCTGCATAAAGGATGTCTGATGTCATGCCACTAGAACCCTACAAAGTAAGAAATTAAAGAGTGGTGGGACAAGAAGATTCATGAGTTCGCAGTGTAGGAAAATAGAAATCTACGAGTATCTAAGGAGAAGTGTTTGGATCGCTACTTGTACAATGAAATCCATGAAATTTTCTTTGCATCTTTTCCATCCGAGCTATATGATTGGATCAGTTAGTTAGCAGATAGCTAGGGAAGGTGTAGGCTTGACAAACTAATAGTGTGGACTTTGGAACTAGGGCACAGATTAGAAGACTCGGAAGAGAAGATAGCGTGAGCTGTGGATCACTGGCTCAACCAAATAATAGGAGGATTTATCAATGAGTTCATGGTAGACACGACCGTCAGCTACAGCGAGGCAGAGTGACGTTTTATCAAGGGACCGCGAGGTAAGTACGTTAAATATTTGAACACTTGGATTAAGATGCTATTGTGTGAAAAGCGGGTTATGCGAATAAATTAACATTTGGGACTACGTAGAGTGGAAATATTTATAGAAGCAAAAGTAGGGAAGAATTATAAAACAATCCCTTAATTTCACCCTCATGGGAGAGCGAGGACGAGCTTGCGAAGGTTTCTCCGAGAAGCGCGATCAGATTGATAAGGCAACAAATTCCACGTTTACCACCTCCACCCAGACTGCCACCCGCTTCATCCCCCTCACCTCCATCTCCACCCACTCCACCTCTGCCACCTCCACAGTTCAGTATGGTGAGCGCGATCAAACTACCAGTATTCCGACGAGTAGGGAATGAATATCCGAACCAATACTGGTTCGTAGTAAGAGTAGTATGGGTAGCACAGGGCGTCATGGATGATAATATCAAAAAGGCTACGCTAGTGAGTGCGCTGCAGGATCGTGCATTAACGTGGTATATCAAGCATTCTAATGACCACTCGAACGTAGGAATTGCAGAAATCCAGAATGCGTTGAACAGGGAATTTAGCAGGCCAAAATCAAAGACACAGTAAATCATTGAGTTTAAAGAGATCGTGATGCTTCTGGGCGAGACCCCCTTGGATCTGGACCAAAGGCTGAAGAGTACAATTCACGAAGCTAATATGACGTTAACGGATGCACAACATCGTGCATGGTTTGTGGCCTCACTTACGCCACACTTAAGTACAACGCTGTCACAACAAAAACTTTCCACCCAAAACGAAGCGTTGGAGATGAAAATGAGGTTGCATGATACCCCTATACAAGACCCTAGATTTGGAGTCCAAAAAATCCATGCGCAGCTACAGAATCTGTGTTTGGAAATGCAAAGTTTGAAATAGGATAGGGCGCCTCGGCGAGAGGCGTGTGAAGAAGTATGGTGCATAAAATGCAAAGGCCAGGGCCACGACAAAGATCACTATCTAGTGTCCGTGAACTACTTGGCAGGAGGAGGGCCAATGCCATTAAGACTGGAGGCACAGATGGGGCTGAGCACAACATCTGTGTTATGGTGAGCAATCTGCCAGATAGGAGGAAAACATACCATGTATAATTGTCATCTGTTGCAAAAGTATACGTAGACATCCTAGCAGTTGTTTTGTAATTTCTGCAAGTCGGCAGGCCATGATGAATGCACCTGCTGAAGCTATGAACTAATGATGGATCGGACTCCTGCCTACAGGGTGTAGGCCAAAATGCGAGCCCTCGACCCAAATTCAGGGATGATGTGTGCTGGGTTTCAGGGGCGCGGTCAGGGTCGAGGTGGAATGGGACCAGGGAGGGGTCGCAGACAGATAATCTGTTACAACTGCAGAGGGCCAGAGTATTATGCCTGCAATTGTACAAACCCGACTAGGATATCATGTTGGTACTATACTCAGTTTGATCATGAGGCATAATATTTCCCTTCACTAATGGTGAAGATGCACGAAAAAGGGGTACTCCAGCCCCCACCGACCCAAAATTTACAAATGATGAGGTCTGAACTGCGCAAAGAAGACCCAAATGTAAACATGATGCTCAGGAGCGGTATGACGATGACAAATGATAAAGGGAACCAACCAGAAGAAAGCATGTGGGTTTGTAAGGCTCCTAAAAAGGAACCTGAGTTTGATTTAGAACACGCGAAGGAGACATTCATGGAAGCTAAGAAGAGTTTCACAGAGGTTGCCACTTCAAGTACTAAGGATCAACTAGAACCAGGGATGGATCCTTCTATGCTCACTACCTTTCTGGAGACATGAATGAAATTGTTGCGTGACAGCAAGGCAGTCAAAGAGCTACATGAACTTATCACTAGGTGCATAGGGTCAGGAGAACTGCGCGTGGTTCAGAAACTAGGAAAGCATGCATTGAACACAGGAAGGGAGATGAGGTTGACTGTGCAAATAGTTGAGTACGAAATGGATTAGGTAATCCTGGATCTACATTCAGATGCGAATGTACTACCAAAGAAAACATGGGAATGCATGGGAGACCCATGTTGCAATGGTCCCCTATTCAGTTATGAATGGCGAACCAACAAAATATTTTTCCCATGGGAAGATTGCAAGGGGTGACAGTTGATATTGAAGGCGTGAGTGGAAAGGTAGATTTTGAAGTGATAGAGATTGTTGATGATAGAAATCCCTATGCCACGCTACTAGGAATAGACTGGGCTACCGATATGAATGGAGTCATAAATATGAAGAAGCGCAAAATGACCTTTGAGAAAAAGTCACTACACGTAGTAGTACCACTGGATCCAGCCGAGGGAATGCAATACACTGGACCAGTGCGCGACGGCCATAGTGATGATGATATTGACTATATCTATAAGATAACTGCACAAGGAGAGGATTGGGTGAATCCGACAGTAGATGGAAGGATTTCGTGGGAGTGAGAAAGCTCCTACACTTCGGATTCAGATGAAGAGATAGAGCGATGGCAGAATCGGCTGCACGAAGTAACAATGCTGAACTGCAACATGATGATCAAGTCATTGCGTTGTGTAAAAATAGAGGCAAGGGAGCTGCTGACATATGATGGATTGTCAATGGTGGATGAATTTCTGAGCAAATTTGAAAATGCAGTACCAGAGAAACAACAGTTTGATGCACTGAACTGGGCATTGTGCGCAACACCCACACGATGGTTAGGTATGCATCAAGGAACTTTTGAAGACTGGCATGGATGTAGAAGGATGATGCGCCTACATTTTAGAAAACCCAAAATTCAAACAAAAGCCAATTAGCTTGGGCTGAACAATTTGCAGCCCACCTTTCCCTATGGGTACAGGCATATGCTGTATAGTCCACACAATCGCATAGCCTAGAGAATTAGAACAAACCACAGCAGCAGGAAGGGCGACACGCGTTACCAATTTTTCATGACAAGGCATTCGATAGGGTGTGTAGAGTACTGAACAAGGTTTACCAGACAAGATGAATTGATTGGAACCTACACATGCCAGTGGTTCGATAGGCTTATAGGACTATGTGCACAAACCTAAGTGCGGAGATGACTCTAATGGTGCGAAAGAAAGTAGAACCTGAGATTTATGAAGGGAATACCAAAAGGAATCCACACGTAATAGCTCCCGCAGTTATGACAACGCACAAAGACCAGGATGAAGGAATCACACAGCTACGCGAGGACGACCATATAAGGATTCGGGAAGCCATTCAATGAGGGAACCTTATACTTCACAAACTCGAAGAAGGTCGGTTACGATTACAGAAGAAAAGCATGTTCATGGATGCCGAGATCAAAAGACTGGAAAACAGGGACACGCAAGCATGTCTCGTCGATAAACTAAGACTAACAAGGAAAGATACAGATGGTCATACCACTTCATTAAAAGATTGTCACTGAAAATTTATGTCTCTGCTACCATGGCTGAGACCGCACCTTACCGAACGTAGTAACTAGGGGAGTGCACCACATAAGGTAGAATGCGCGGCGCTGACTGTCGCAAGAGTAATTGAGGAGTGTCCACGGACTATACTGAAAGGAGAATTGAAGTCTCGCACAGATGGTGTGAGCACCTGACTAGCCGTAGGGAGCACAGTCTCAACACTCTAGACAGTTGAAAGAGAGCGCGAGACTCTAAATGAGTTTATTGGGGAACTGTGCAGTGAAGGAGGTGTGCACAAAATTAGCATGGTACAAGGTTCGCACCCGTGCACGGGGGGCTGCATTGCTGCGTGGGTAGGCTGGGAAGTAACTGTTGACATTACTATTCATGACAAGATGTCCAATTTAAGGCAAAAGGGAGCAGGCGGTGGTCAATTAAGACACAAATTAAGAGCTATATTTGGGATGATCTGCTACCAAGGATGCATTAATGACTCAGAAATGGGGGTAACGGTCAAACTCAAATTCAAAAGACGCTATAAAAGTCCCAAGGCTAGCCACGAGACAACACTTGTTCATTTGGGATTTGAGCTATTACGCAGAGCACAGAGTGTTGAGTGCCAAGCGGTATTTGAGACGCCAAGTTCGCAAACAACCACAGATAGTTCAACCATGATGACAACTACCAGGAGAGGTGTGGGATTTGTAGAGAGTACCACCAAGGAAGCCATTCAGAGCCCTACGGTGCAGGTGGAGGATGCGCCGGAAATTCTGAAATCACCTCGGATGCCTAGGCCCAAGAAGGATACACAGGTTGCGAGACTAGTCCACATGTCCTCGCGAAATCTGTGGTTTGGTGAACTTTCCATGGAAGACAAGGGCAAGGCTATCAACCTTGCGACAGATGATGAGGAGGAGGACCTCTAGGATTTCGTAGAGGAGATAGAGGCGGATGAAGAAATGGAAGAAGACATCCAACTGGTGCACGCTGCAAAAAAAATGCCTTAGTATGTTCCTCCGCAAAAAGGGAAAGATAAAGTACCCAAGGATTTGGATACCACTAAGAGCGCGCTTCAAACCCTGCTCCTCCCAGATGGAATTCTGTTTGAGGGATTGGTTCTAGGCCACGTGCCCACAATGAAATTTGAAGACTGGGACCTTGCGGACAGTGAAAAATTCCCACATCTACAGACTGAGAACCTCATGAAACAGAGAAAGGAGGGGTTAGTTACAGTGCTAGAGCTGCAGAAATGGTTATGCGATGTGGAGAAGGTTGGGCTACTCCACTTACTATGGATTCCACATTTTCACCGTGCACCGATCACGTTCTTTGTCATCAGACAATTGCTTTTCCTAGTGCATGATGGGTACTTATGGCTAGAAGAGCCTATTCCCGTCACGACAGAGCTTATTCACAAGATTTCTCGACTTCCCTATAAGGGAAAGGACCCCTCAGAGATAGCTGGAAAAAGCGGAGATTTGGCACTCACAGAGGCCATCAAGAAGAAGTACAAATTGGAAAAGAAGAAGAGAGGCTATGTAATCAGTAGAATTAAAGACAAAGGGGTGCACATAGCCACCCAACTGCTGGCCGGGAAGGTGAAGAGAAAATGCCGCGGTGACTAGGTACCAGCGTCGGTCGTCGCACTGGAAAAACAATGCGCGGAGGGGGTCCAATTCAACTGGGCTGAATTCCACTGTGAAGAATTTCTAATCAATTGCAAGGAAGCTTAGGAGCAAGGCAAGACCTTCCATTGTGCATGGTTGCTCTTGTCCATCTTACTAGTGACAAGGGAACTGCCTGAGGACAGTCAGTTCCCTCCTATTGAATAGGACTTTCCAAAGGCTGCAAAATATGCGTCGCTCAGGGCTATGAAGGACGCCACACAGATCTGCGAGACTAAGATCTTCCGGATGCTCATGGAGGTGAGCATCCAGATGTGGATTAATAGAAGGTTGCGCCTATCTCACACAGTGTACAATAGTCTGCAGAGCTTTGCAAACTTCAAGGTGGATATGCATAATGTGTATATCAAGGCACGCAACGACCTGGTGCAGAACTGGACCAAGCTTCCTTTCATCACAATTGATGATGCCATCTTCTCCATGCTCAACTCATGGCCTCCTGAGTGGTGTGCCCTGGATCTGGTAGAAAGGGATAGATCAGTAGCATAGAAGCAGTAGGATGCAACCAAATTGCGTGTCACCAAGTTGGCCCAGCAAAGGCACAACGAACAAGCGGCCGTGGAGGTAAGAGCCACCCGTAAAGTAGCAAAGGCAGTCGTAGAATAGGAAAAGGCCACCGAAAGAGAAGCAACTGCACAAGAAACAGGGGCCATCGTGACACAGGAGAAAGGAGGCCAGGGTGTGTCTATAGGACAGGGACCAGATACAGCAGAAGGCACGAACCCAAGCACAACGTCCACTCAACTGAAATGACCACACGTCACGGAGCGGTCAGGTCCACGAAAGAAGGCCAAAGCTTCCAAATTGGACATCGATCCCATTACATTGATAGAGGGTGACCTCTATGACATCGGTAACACTGTTCGTGAGGTCACCCAGCAAGTGCTCCAGGAAGCTATGACGGAGCAACAGAATGTGTTGGGGGCCCTAAGGGCGTAGCTGCAGGGACTTCAGGTGTGGGCCCCTCCAGGAAGGAACAGTCGCAGCCTACGGTGCCGCAGGTACATCAGCAGCGGAGCAGATGCTACGTGCAAGAATGGCCAACACCATAGTGTTGTCGGAAGGAGTGCTAACAATGGAAAGCGAGGAGGACCGAGCCGCGGTGGGCAGGATCAAGGGACTTGGCCTAAACTTGGCTGCCCTTCTGCGGGATACATTATATCAGCTGCAGGATGGAGCAACAACAGAACTCCGCGCTAGGGAAGGACACGCAGTGCAGATGCTTAGCGAACAGAGAATCAACATTGAGCAGCTTAGTCTCCAGTGCGATGAAGTGCTTGCGTAGAAGCAGCAGCTAGAGCAAATGGTAGAGGAAGCATGTTGTCGCGTTCTAGAGTTAGAAATCACGACAGACCTACCAGTTGGAGTGCGAATCCACAAATTAGCTAGTGGATTCCACGAGGCAAAGGAGGAAGCAACGAAGGTACAGTTGGACCTCAACCTTCATATTGTCGAACTGCGATTAAAAGCATAGTCCTCTACGCCCCCGGAAGTTAGGGAATAGTGTGCTAGTGCTATTAAGAAAGGGCTGGAGGAAATAGGGCAGGCAGTACTGTTACACAGTAATTTGGCACTGTCTTCCTGTCAGTCTTCCTACTGTGTCATGAGACCAAATTAATCATGCTCATGCTCCTTAATATTGCCAAATGACCCACTTTGCCAAAGTTCTGCTATCATCGCACCTGTTGTAAAAATAAACGCGCTGATGAGCACTCCAAAACAGACCGAATGCGCTGCCAGCGCGGAAGTACACGTGATTCCTGCACTGGTCGAATTTTATGAGACAGCGCATCTGTTACTTATATATGATCACGTTGATATGACTTTCTTCATTATTCAGCAGTGATGTCAGTGCTCCAGTGCAGTTAGGCACCTGTGATGATCCAGTCTGGGCGAGTTTGTTCTAACAGCTGGCCTTCCAAATGACTCCAGACCTGGTTGTTGGCCTTGTAAATGTCACCCTCCCTTCTCTGGCATGTCTGTTTCGTCATTTGAGCCACCTTCCTTGGAGATAAGCTCATCCTCCCATCATTCATGGAGACTCCTTCTCCTATTTAAGCCTCCACCATTGCCATGAGCTGCTAGTTTGGAATTCATAGTGTTTGAAGTGTTGCTAATTGTGTGTGAGCTTGATAGGTAGCTGGTGTTACAAGTGTGGGATTGTGAGAGAGCTTAAGGAAGGTTGTGAAGTGTTTCTTTCTTGTGTAAACTTGTGTGAGAGAGAGAGTTGTCTTGGGAGATCTACCTTCAAGGGTGAATGCTTGAGGGACTTGCTGGCTGGACCCTCTTGAGAAGGATTTGACATCAGAACTATGGTTGTATTCTTCTTTGTTTATTAATAATAGACGATTATCATTATGGTTCCACTCTTATTGTCTTTATGATGGTGTTTGAGTGATATCCTTTCTGACTGATATATAGTTGCATCTATTGGATTTTATGCTTGTGTTTGTATCGTTCTTTGCATGTGCAGGTGTCCGTGCACGAGGATTGTGAGGATTGTGACCAGCCGGGGCAAAGGAACGGGAGCATCAACTCTTCTTCAAGTACTAGCGTTGGAATCCAGGTAGGCCTTCATCATTGGTCTTTAATTTGCAATTAGGATCTTGCGTGTTAGCGTTGTTTGATTGTTGCCAGACCCTATTGGACTAGTAGGGATCGTCTCTATCCGCAGAGGGGATTTACCTCCACAAAAATTTGGCGACTCCACTGGGGAGTTTACCTTGTTGTTTGATTTGTAAACTTTAGACGGAGCCTGAAGCACGGCCAGATAGCCTTCGAAACGCTATTGCTCTACATTAGCAAAGTAGATCAACGCCACTTCAGTCAATCTCCGGTTTGGTTTACGAACTGAACAACTTGGAGTTGGCTTTTGTCCTTTTTGTTCATTTTTTCCTTGAGTTTGATTTTTGCTCTCTTTTAAAAATTTGGGGATTAGTTCTCTGTTTTTGGGTTTCCTGGTTCAGTCTGGGAGGTGCCTTGATTGTTTAAAGACTGATTGCCTTGGTTTGGGATTTTTTGGCTTGATTGTGGCTATTTTTTAGCATCATCGCGGTTTATAATTAAACAGTAGCACTGTCATCGCACAACCCTTTTTGTGATTTCTTTATCATCGCGTTAATACACCAAATAGTCGCGACGGTTCTGAAAATCGGACCATCGCGGGTAAGGCGTGTACTTCTGCGCTGACATCGAATTGTTGCTACGCGGAGTTTCTTATCAGCGCATTATTGCTGTGTATCACCCGCGCTGATTCCTGTAGAATTGAATTTCTTCAATTCTGCCTCCTGAGCCTGTTGGTTTTGCTATCCCCTACTGTTTTCACTTGGTTTATGACTTGATTTTCATTGTCTGAAGATCGAAACACTTTCTTGTGAGTCTTGTTGAGAAAATCTTGCTTTTTGTGTCTTGTGACCTAGTTTTATCATTCCAATTTTGTTGGATCAGCTTTGCTTGGTTACCCTTTTGCAAAGGTTCGTTTACTGTTTGCTTTTGGTTTGCTAAAACCTTCCTCTTTGCTTGCTTTTACTTGTTTGTTTAAGTGATTGTTGTTGAACCAGTCTTCTCATTGTTTCGATTACTTCTCACTACCCGGACACGGATCACAGTTTTTTGGGGTCAACCGGTTCTTTTCACATTTGTTTGTTACTATTTCTCAAAATTTTGTTTAATGCGCTTTGCCATCAACAAAAAGAAAAATCTCTTTTGCTTTGTATTAGTTAATGAGAACTAGAAGCTTTTCGTTTTGATTAATGATTAGTGATCTCAAAGAAAAGTTTGTGAATTTCCATTAGCTGCATTAGGGAATCTATTTGTTGTTTTGTGATCATTTCGTTTGTGTGAAAGCCCTCTAACCCTCTTGTAATTAGCATTCATTGAATGGAATGACATATTTTGGCATATAGTTTGCATTTAGGCATTTTTGAGAGATTTCATAAGGTAGGGCCTGAAAACCGAAACCTAATTCAAGATGAACCTTAAAATAAACTGAATGAACTTAAGAATGCATTGGAACATAACGCTCACTGTTTAGAGGTCTAGGCTAGAGACGTGCTCCGGCGTCGTTAAACCTAGTCACTTTTGTTTCAGTTAAGGTTGGGTGATTCCTCCTTCCGTGATGCAACAAGTGGTCTAGCACGGACTTGAGCTCCCACGTACCGTCGAGTATATGGGGAGACCCCACTAGGTTATCATCGTTTATCCATAGGAAGCCATGTCTATTGCCTTACAAGCTGTAACGCACCGAACACAGCATTCGGGAAGATTGACTGCCATACGGGAAGTCCTTGGTTTTCATATGACTGCCAAGGTGTATATGCAGTTTTACGGATTTGTTTGGTAAACCATTTTGCCTAGCTCTCCAGAGTAGTCACTTTTGATCCTTTTCAGACTCCTTAAAATGAAAAGGCTCATCTGAGCATTTGTCACTTCGGGCTCATTAAATATTCGAAGGCGACTAGAGTCATCTTTTTGTCCTTTTCTCGACTCTTAAAAAATGAAAAGGTCAAGTTATGTCCTTATGTCTTAAAATTTATTCGACCACGTTCAAATTTACCCGGTTAGATCTTGTTTGCATTAGTTTGAGTAGGGTTCTTTCTCGTTTTTTATGGAAACTTTTCTAGAGTTTACCAACCCAGGAATCCCCTCTGATGGGAATCCTGGTCATTTCCCTCCTTTTGGAAATGTTGGTGCTCCTTACATGGCAATGTTGTCCCTTCCTAGGTTAACTGTTGGGTTGCCTGTTTGGTTGTTCTCAACCTCTCTGGTCCCTACTGTCTCAACTGCTGGTCAATCAGTTCCTCCACTTGAACAACATCATGTTGATTCTAAGGTGGACCTCTCCCCTTCTTCGCCTGTTTCTACGTCCTCATCTTCTACTTCGCCTAATGAAACCCTGGATTCACATAACCAGGTGGCTAAGAAGAAGAAGAAGAAGACGAAGAAGAAGAAGTCTCATCAGCGAGAGGCTAAGAGTGCAGTGACTGCTCCAAATCCAACTCAAGTCGAGCCACCTTCTGCTCCTTGGCGGAAGGTCAAATTTCCTTGTAGATTGTGCAAGGATGACCACCTTCTTCGTGATTGTCCTGGCATTCCCAGGATCTTAGACGTATGGTCTCGTGATCTGGCTCGTCCCTCATCATCCTCTGAAGCTCATGGTGATGCCACCCTATCAACTGAAAACATTCAGAAGAAAGGGAAGATTCGAATCCCTTGTAGACTATGTGAGGGCAAGCATCCCCTTCCCCTTTGTCTGCTCATGGATAAAGCTCCATTGTTTTGGAAAGTCTTACATCTTCTTCACCCCAACTTCCTGTTGGTTATCAGAGGCTCTCTTCAAACCCTCTCCCTGTTGACAAAGAGATTGACTTAGATTCTTCTCTTGTCCAGGTTCCTCTTCCCGAACCAGGCTGTGCCAAGCCTGCTCCAGACCAACCATTGGTCGGAGAGAGTGTTGACTTGGGTTCACCACCTGTTGATTACTCTGTTCTGGAGGAGCATCATGAGTCTGCTGCTCATGTTCTTCTCATCTCCTCAGATTCTCCTGAGTCTCAGAATGACTCTCCTATCCCAGCTGCTCCCGAAAGTCCTTCTTTGGTTCCCATGGAGAATGGGGGCAATCATACGATTCCCCCACCAAGTAGTTTGGTCATCTCCTTCGACTGGAGTCACCTGACTTCTTTCCGCCTTCCATCCCATGTGCCTTTCTAGATTACAGTACTTGCCTATTATAAGGCAGTACCTGGCACTGTTTTGGATGAAGGTGCATCTGTCAACCTTATGCCGTCCACTACTTGTCAAGCTTTAGGTTCCCCGCAGCTTGGGCTGGTTGCACAGAATCTGTTAGCATTTGGCAGGGGAACCAGTCAACCTCTAGGGGTCCTCCCGAAGTTTCCTATTACTTTGGGAGGCAAAACCATCTATATGGACATGCTGGTTGTCCAAGGTGCCTTAGATTTTAGTCTTCTCCTTGGCTGTGACTATGTCTATGCCATGGGGGCCCTTGTTTCTTCGCTTTTCCGTGTGGTTTGCTTTCCATACGATGGAAGAATCGTGACTATAGATCAATTATCGTTCTTTAGTCCCCCGGTGCCTCCTGCACAGCTACCACCCCCTCCTGGTTTTTACCCACCGGTTGTGTCTGCCCCACCACAGGTCAACTACGTGGCTACCTACCCCGTGCCTGTATCCCATGATGATGCCGTCGTGCATGATGTCTTGGGGGCATTGGGCCCTGACTTCCAAGATGTTGTCCTTCCACCGGGAGTGACACCCTTGGAAGAAACGACTTCCTGTTCATTATGATGAAGTTTGTTTGGAGCATAGTTACTTTCCTGTGTCAAGCTCCTTAAAAATGAAACAAGGGTTCTGAGGATAGTTTGTTCCTGTCTCAACCTCATTAAAAAATGAAACACGGATCTCGAGCATAGTTCCTGATCTTGTGTCAAGCTCGTTAAAAAATGAAACAAGGGTTATGAGGATAGTTCTTTTACTGTGTCAACCTCATTAAAAAAATGAAACAACTCCCTTTCCCAATCGAGTCTTTTGATTAAGATCTCGTAAAATACAAGTCGAGTCTTTCATAGATCTCGAGAGTGAACCTTCATTCCATCCACTTTGTTGAATGCAATGAAGCTTTGGGGGCCAAGTACCTCGTTTTGCATCATTATGTTAGGGGCATGTGAACTCATAACAAGCATAGTTTTTCATTTCAAGCTTGTGTAAACATGAAACCGCATCCAAGAAGAGTTCTCCATGGTTCAAGCTTGTGTAAAAATGAACCCATACCCATTTTACATCTCGTGATTTCTATCTTCATCTGCTAAATTTTGCTAGATGAGCCTTGGTTGTTTTCATTCCATCGCCACCATCTCTTTGGCCGATCATATGCTTTCACTTGGTTGTTTTACCTTTCCCGAGGGACCGCAGTTATGAGTGGTTTTGTTAGCCAGCCTGTTGACCATTACATGTTTTGAGCAGTTCCACCATTGCCGGAACCAGTTGCTACCCTTTATACCACTCGTTCCTCTAGGATGAGTCACCTTTAAGCTCTTTTCTGACTCGTAAAATATGAAAAGATTGCCGAGTATTTTCCCTTTTTGACTCGTTAAAGAGAATAAAAATGGAGGTTTGCTTTAAGCTCTTTTTCGACGTGAAATAAGAAAAGATAGCTGAGTCTCCCTCTCGACTCGTTAAAAGAAGCGAGAGGCGGTCGTCTTTAAGCTCTTTTTTCGACCGTTTAAACTTTAGAAAGATTGCCGGGTTTTTGTCGTTTCGAACTCATTATTGGCTACAAAACAACGTGCTTCTGACCGCTTTTCTACTTTTTTGGGTCGAAGTCACTACTTACAAAAAGTACTCCTCGATCATACTGGTCGAGCGGTTCTTTCGAGCATCGTTTTATACTTTTTCGGGCTCGAGAGACACAACTTTACGAAAAAGGACCCCCCCAGAGTTCACTTTTCTGCTGCCTTTTCAGACTCTCTAAAGAGGAAAAGACGCCGAGTTCTTCCTTTGTCAGACTCGTTAAAACTTAATGACATCGGATTCTGTCGAAATGACGCCTTTCAAGCATATGCTATCCCCGTCAAGCTTGTCATCAACAAATAATCGGGGTACTCGCCAGCAATGGTGGGGAAATGGAACCACAATCATTGTCGTGTCGGAAGTATGTCGCTCTTGAACATGGCACTTGTCTGCATTCGTGTCTGGTGGGGACATCTCATCTTGTTTTTACACTTGCCTCCGTGGGTTTGGGTTATCCTATTTGACCTCTCATCTGCTCATTGCCTTGTCACCATGACCCCTGATCATTTAATGTCAAATACTGCCAAGTCCACTGTTGTGTCGCTGATATGTTCAAGAGAAGTTGACCTCTGCAAGAATACTCAACCTCCCTCTGATACCTCACGCAAAATATCTTATCCTTCTCTGTCTCGTGTCGATGATGTGGGAAACATTATGGCCCACCTTCGATCAAGGTCACTTCCTGTCGACTTCAACTCATTATTCAGGAAGTTGACCTAGAGACTCCCTTCAGGTGCCTTGGAGCCTGCATGCCTCAATGGCAGGTTCTTCGTGTTCGATGCGAGGTTTTCCTCATTGGCCTCCGATCGAATGATTCTGCGGGTGTTCGAAGCCAGCTCATTGATTCACACACTGTAGATTGTACCTATAGTACCTTGAGGACCATTGTCATTATTGGTGGTACCTCTCGTGTCTGTTAACAGTTTTCATCATTGACTGGTAACCAGACGATGTTATGGCATGTTCGACTTTAGCTCCTATATTCGCATGCTTGAACTTGTAATTTGTTCGGGACGAGATGGAGCGCAAGACCCTGGCTTTTGCCTATTGAGATCCAGGTTGCGATTTTGTTGACTATTATGATCATTACATGACTCATTGATGGATGGCTACGCCCATACCTGAGTCTTCATGGATGGCTGCGACCATACCTTTACTATCATCATGATCTCATTAGCTGGGTGGCTGCATCCATACCACAGACCTATTTCGTATGTCTTTTGGATGGCTGCGCCCATGCCTAGACTACATGTAATTACTTATCGGAGATATCAGTTGTACTTGCGTGTAGGTTCTTCTTGGTGGTGTTCCAGTTTAGTCAGTTTTCATAAAGCATTTCACCCCTCCCACTCTCTCGGGCTTCATGCTTTAGGCGGCATCTGTTACACAGTAATTTGTCATTGTCTTCCTGTCAGTCTTCCTACTATGTCATGAGACCAAATTAATCATGCTCGTGCTCCCTAATATTGCGAAATGACCCACTTTGCCAAAGTTCTGCTATCATCGCGCCTATTGTAAAAATAAACACGCTGATGAGCACTCCAAAACAGACTGAATGCGCTGCCAGCGTGGAAGTACATGTGATTCCCACGCTGGTCGAATTTTATGAGACAACGCGTCTGTTACTTATATATGATCGCGTTGATATGACTTTCTTCGTTATTCAGCAGTGATGTCAGCGCTCCAGTGTAGTTAGGCACCCGCGATGATCCAGCTTGGGCGAGTTTGTTCTAATAGCCGGCCTTCCAGATGACTCTAGACCTGATTGTTGGCCTTGTAAATGTCGCCCTCCCTTCTCTGGCATGTCTGTTTCGTCATTTGAGCCACCTTCCTTGGAGATAAGCTCATCCTCCCACCATTCATGGAGACTCCTTCTCCTATTTAAGCCTCCACCATTGCCATGAGCTGCTAGTTTGGAATTCATAGTGTTTGAAGTGTTGCTGATTGTGTGTGAGCTTGATAGGTAGCTGGTGTGACAAGTGTGGAATTGTGAGAGAGCTTAAGGAAGGTTGTGAAGTGTTTCTTTCTTGTGTAAACTTGTGTGAGAGAGAGAGTTGTCTTGGGAGATCTACCTTCAAGGGTGAATGCTTGAGGGACTTGCTGGCTGGACCCTCTTGAGAAGGATTTGACGTCAGAACTATGGTTGTATTCTTCTTTGTTTATTAATAATAGACGACTATCATTATGGTTCCACTCTTATTGTCTTTATGATGGTGTTTGAGTTATATCCTTTCTGACTGATATATAGTTGCATCTATTGGATTTTATGCTTGTGTTTGTATCGTTCTTTGCATGTGCAGGTGTCCGTGCATGAGGATCATGAGGATTGTGACCAGTCGGGGCAAAGGAACGGGAGCATCAACTCTTCTACAAGTACTAGCATTGGAATCCAGGTAGGCCTTCATCATTGGTCTTTAATTTGTAATTAGGAACCTGCGTGTTAGCGTTGTTTGATTGTTGCTAGACCCTATTGGACTAGTAGGGATTGCCTCTCTCTGTAGAGGGGATTTACCTCCACAACAAGTATAGAACTGCACTGCTATGTTGGAAGAATCCTTCGTAGTCCTCACTTCATTATAGGTGGACCCCAACATACAACACCTGGAAACGGAAGCACCTGGGCTTCAAGTGTAGTATGACAATGTGTGCGGAACAATGTAGATAGTTGTCTTGACCCAGTGGCTTGCAAAGCTACAGCAGGCAAAGGCATCGAAGGAATAGGTGGATGCCGCTCGGCAGTCCTTAAAGCGCGTGTCCAACCTTGGATTGATGAGGCCTTCCTCATCACTGTAGACATCGAAGGAAAGCTTGCACAGATGAAGGTGATGCATGCCTTAAGACAGGGAGTTTCCCCTGACAGCGAGACTTCGGCTGAGAGAGTGGAGTAGATCCAACAGACTGCAGAACAGTGTGCTGCGGACCTTTGCGCAGCCCAAGATCGGCTAGAAGGGTTCCGTGCCAAGATTGCCGCACCAGCAGAGTGACTCGGGACGAGTCACGATGATTGTGTTGGGGGCCCGTTGGGCATGGAATCCCCCCACAATAGGTTTTGGGGCTCAAAGCCCAAGTTTTGGTCAAAGATGTTGTAAAACTCTGCAAATTGTGGGCACGGAGCGTGAAGTGTACAATTGAGTCATAGGGTTGTCTGCCCTAAACATTGTATTGTAAATTAGTGTAAATTCAGCCTACCCATGGTCCGCTGACCATGTGATTGTATAAATCGAGCGAGGCTCTAATTTATAAAGATAACAATCAAAAGAGAAGAGAAAAGGAATGGTTCGAGCTTAGAGTAGAGTTCTAAGTTTCTTGGGTTGTAGTGGTGGGAAGAGGCTCTACAATTGAGTGTGCAGAGGCCTAGAAGAGTCCGCAGCTGAGTGTGCGGACCCCTGTAGTTGAGTGCACAGGGCAGAGTCGAGTCATGTAATTGGGACAGAAAGCTAGTAAAGATAATTTTATCTTAATTCTGTGTAACTGTTGTGCATTATCTTCTTTATGTTTATATTCATTTATGTATTGCGTGCATTGATATATGTTGTAATAACCATAAAACTCACACTCACTAGTTAAGTAATCATTTAAATAGCAAGGAACTTCGGTATTATACAGGTCACGCCCTAAATAGGGCTGCGCAGAAGCCGCACCGCAGGTTGCAAAGGGATCGCAAGCACATGCAACACTCCAGAAGTCCATCAGACATCCCAAGGGTGTGGAAACCTAGTTCTAGCACCCTCCCATACTACTTCAGGTGAGACCTCAGTCCGCACTCTGTGGACTGTTGCCAAAAGGGCCAGTAGTATCAGGATTTTCTTGGCTAAATCACCTCTGAACCTGGGTCATGCCCCACTAAGCCAACAAATGGTTCCATTTTCAGGACCAGGATCTGCGTAAAGGATTTCTGATGTTGTGCCACTGGAATCCTACAAAGAAAGAAATTGAAGAGTGGGTGGACAAGAAGATTCACGAGTTCGCGGTGCAGGAAAATAGAAATCCGCGAGTATCTAAGGAGCAGTGGTTGGATCGCTACTTGTACATTGAAATCCACGAAATTTTCTTTGCATCTTTTCCATATGAGTTGTATGAGTGGATTGAAAAGTTAGCAGACAACCAAGGAAGGTGTAGGCTCAACAAACCAATATTGTGGACTCTGGAACTAGTGCACAGATTAGAAGCCTTAGAAGAGAAGATAGCATGAGAGGTGGACCACTAGCTCAACTGAATAATAGGAGGATTTATCACTGAGTTTGTGGTAGACACAACCATCAACTACAACCAATCTGCTAATCTTCAATGGCATGATATTGGTGGTTTGCAGGTCTTTTTAAGTTGAAACCCCGCCAATCCGCCGATCGTCGATGTCATGTGGATGAGAGAGAAAGTGGGATGCCCACCTTGGTTTTGTCAAGCGTTTCCTTTGTTAACATTTTCAGCCCTTTCTCGGTGATAAAACATTATATCACAGATTGGTCCCCACAAGTCTTTGAAGTTTTGGATTAAGCATGTGCCCTGGGATCCCACTAATAGCTGATCGCTGATAAAAGTTGTTCTCGGAGTCGCTGACTACCTATATGCGATATCGGTGATCAACGAATAACTGCTTGTCATTACGTCATTATTCCATACTTGCTAACTTCCAACGGTAGCTTATTTGTGATTGCGATCAGTCCCCCGGACTTCTGGTTGTGATTTTCGCTCCATACTTAGTCATTTTTGGTTTGTTGGGATTTTCCAGGGTAGAACTTCAAAATGATTTACCTTTTTCTCCAGGATTCCATTTTTGGACTTCCATATACCATTGGAAAAATCATTTTGAGCACTACCCAATGAGGAGGGTTTGATTCAAATCTGAGATCTTCTGTGGCCTGAGAAAGGGGCTCCAAATTTCACTGCTCTTGGGAAAAATTGACCATTTGAAACCCACAATGTAGTGAGTGACAATAATACTCATAAATATACTTCCAACAAGGTATCATACACACCAAACGAAGATAATATGACCAAGTTATGGCCCCGGGAAGTTGGCTGCCAAACTAACCCCAATAGGGCCCACAAACTCCTTGCATTCCATCTCCTGGGGTTAGGGTTTTCCCTTATTGTTCAATATTAAATATTCCCTTGAGCCTCATTGTAACATAGTCCAAAGGCATGTTTCTTCCACATCTCTTCTCAGAGATAAGCTACCATCGCTCGAGCTAGTTTATTTCCATTTCTGTTTGTAAGCATATTTCAGTGTTTTATATTAATGAAATGGAGTGTTATTTCTGTTGCATCTCTGTATTTATGGTTATATTTGTGATTTTTTGTGTTCATGTTTAAGTTTGGATCATCCCAAATCCCGTTGACCTGTAAGAAGAACTTGATCCTTTCCTTCCATGGACTATAGTTGGATAACCCATCCAACCTGTCCTCATATCGGATACTAGCCTGCAAATTCGACATTGTCACCTACAATGTGACCAACTCCCTCTTAAGTTTTACTTTGCTTCGCACAACTCCGATTTATTGACTTTCAAAGTAGCTCATACATGCTCTGATACCATGTTGAATTTCCATGATCTTGGTTCTAGGTTAGAGTCTTAAAATATCCGACACTACCAAACCAAGAATCTCAACAAGAACTACTTTGCAATAAGAAAATATAAAGCAGTAAATCACATATGCAGAAGTATACACAATTTTTAACAAATATTGTACAATAATGTACAAACCAATCTTCATTATATTAAACCAAATTTGAATAATACAATAGTCTATGGTATACAAGAGAAAATGACAATATTCACTACAACTTCTATGTTGTATCTTTTCCTGTCGGTCCTTCGCTCTCGTACTACTGACTAGCTATCCCTTAGTCCTTCAAAGGACAACACATCGAGACTCTAGGAGGGCTGCCATCTAACACTGTTGCAAGTCACTTCTGCTGCATGTACATGGGTTGATTCAATCTCCTCTCTAGGCTAGCCAATTCCCGAGCTTCAATATGATAGGTTAGCATTCACTTTTATCCATCAATGTGTTGCACTTTCGGCACCAATCTTCACCCAACCTTCAAATCTTCTTTTTCACTTCAAGATAACTTGCCTAGGGCTACTTTGGGTAACCAAAACACTTCCCTCAACCAGACTAATGGCACCCAATCCAATCACTAGAAGATATGCTCCCATGAAGGCTCTCGATCACCAAATAAAGCCTCCAAAATGGATCCCATGGGTTGCATATATAAATGATCCAAAACTAGTCAATGCATTGACCTGACATAAGACACAAAATACTACTCCTAGTTTTCTTTGCTGTTGTTATGATAGTGACTGGTTAGGGCACCTTAGACTATTGCAACCACCCTCAAATAGTCACCCAAACAACCCTTAAATGCTACGACCTACCCTAGTGTGAACCCTCTACCTCCACGCTGAATATTAGGGCACAATACAGTCCCAAAACAAATCACGTTATCACCTTGCTATGGTGGTATGGCCTGCGACCTACCACACAACCTTGTTGTAGCTTACGTCCCCTTCTAAACAGTGTCTCTAGCCCACAAACAAAACCAAAAGAACCTTGAAACTAACCTTCTTTGCCTAGACCCTCTAGGAAGGTACCTTGGCCCTATTTTGAGCATTTCAGACCTCTTCAATGCGACCCTAAAACCTTCCTCCTCCACATTGGATTGTCCCTTTTCTTGCTACGGCCAAATGAGAGAGTTATCTCATTCAATGAGCTCCTTATGTTTCACTTTTGGATGAGTAAATGTCCTTCATCTCACCTCCTATATATACACATAAGGAGGGATTCTTAAAATGCCATACATGGGCTTTGACAACTGTCACATGCCTTCTTAACTCCAAGCCGACTTAAACATACATGTGCAAAACCCAATTATAAAATTCAAAAATTCATATCTCCATTTGTACAACTCAGAATCAGATGATTCTCATTGTATTAGATTTGTCTCTCCAAGATATATCATCCTCATGCATCACATGTAGAAATGTTCTCATGGTTTTGGCCCAAATCTTGACAGGTGAAGAACCCCTACCTTGGTTTTCAAGCCCACAAGTGACTCTTGTGGTGCTTTGTCCTCCAATCCCTGAACCCTAGGGCTTGGAGTACCTCCCAAGCTACAAAAAAATCAACAGGAATTTCACTGTTGGAGGTAGTGAAATTCGATAGGTTACTAACCTTATCCTCTCAAGAATCCTGAACGGGTCAACGAAACTGGGGTGCCAACTTGGCACATGATCCAATCCACAAGGAGCTCTTCTTTGACTTGATGCACAAGTACACTTTCTCCCCAACCTGAAACTCCTTAAACAACCGATTCCTATCTACACAAATCTTCTTCCTACCCTGTGTTGCTTTCAGATTCTTATTGATTACCTACATTTCTTGTTCCATTTATGCTAACATATCTGGTCCTATCAATACCATGTTAACTGGATCACTCCAACTAATAAGAGTGTTACAACTCCACCCATAGAGTGCCTCAAATAGACTCATCCTAAAATATTCCTAATACCCATTTTTGTAAGCAGACTCAACCAGTGGAAGATACTCTACCCACTTCTGTTGCTGATGCATCACATACATCGTCAACATGTCCTCCAATATCTTGTTGTTATAGCACCATTTACCACCCTTGGTATTTGTGATGCTTGGTTTATGGCCTAGGGAAACCCCTCCTTCTAGACTTGGTCCAAATATATAAAAAACAATGTTTTATTCCTTGTACGCTACGTTTCCCTAAGATAAAAGCGTGTAGTTGCGGGTCAGTCAATAGCCAACCCATGTATATGTGTTAAAACACTTAAAAATATTAAATTTACTTAATCATGGGCGGAGTTCACGGGTTTTACCTGCTTATTACCTCCTATTTCCCATGGCCCAACTGTTTCCGAACTATTTCCCAAATAAAAAACTAATTGGGAGAATTATAAATAGACTTCTATGGGAAGGCCTAAAGGGGGAGAAGAGATAGAGTTATTATACTAAGATTATCCCTGACTAAGTCTGATGAATCCCTGTGCCTCATGCACTTCCCCAAGCTTCAAGAAATCCTTGTTTCCTTGATTATAGACATTCTCCCTTTTGCTTGAGATATCATGGTGTTGGTTATGGAAGAAGATTGTTGAAGGATGGGATAGGACAAATCCGAAGGATGGTTCCGCTTGGAGCCGAAAGAAGAAGACTCAGCTGAATTCTCTCCATGTTATTTATAACTTACTATAATAAAAGAAATGCTATCTTGTTTCCAAAATTAACTTTGTTTATGCATCAAATTATATTGTAATTCATGTATGAATGTTGTTTTGATGTATGATCAATCATTTATTTATATGATACAAAGTCAAGTTTCGTGAATATGCTTTACTTCTATACTGCTATGTATGTTCGAATTGAATGATTTTCAAGTTTGAAGAACATCAGGAGTTGTAGAGGGTCTGAACCCTACGGGACCTACTCGAACTAAGGAAATCCGAGTACGGTCGCTCTTACGTAGTTTGATTATATAAGCATTTTTCCTAAGTTGTATCATTGTTTCTTGTTGTAGTTTGTTTTTTCTCTGTTGGGGTTCTACCGCAAAGCCCTAGGTACTTATTCCCAAAGCACTTGTTGACCCTCTCTATATGTACATCTATCTGCGAATGATAAATTTTAATGAAGGCAAGTTTTGTACCTAATCCTGCAAAAAACTCATTCCAAAAATTGGAGTTGAACTTCACATCTCTATCTGACACAATATTCTATGAAACACAATGAAATCTCACCACATCTTTGATGAAAGCCTGTGCTACATCACTAGCTGAATAGGTAGATTTCACTAGAATGAAGTGTGACACCTTAGTCAACCTGTCCACCACAACCAAGATGGAATCATGTTGTCTAGATGTTATTGACAATCCTATTATGAAATCCATGGAAATGATTTCCCATTGCCACTATGAAATCAGAATTGGCTATAGTAGGCCACCTAGATGCTAACACTCTGCCTTCACCTGTTAATAATCCATGCACCTAGATACGAACTCTTCCATGTATCTCTTCAAATTAAACAAATAGTAAAACTTATTCACTGCTGTCAGTGTCTTCTAATATCCTGGGTGACCTGAATATGGTTTCACATCAAACTCTCTCAAGATAAGCTTCTTTAGATCATTGTCATTTGGAACATACATCCTGTCCCTAAATCTGATCAAGCCATCTATTGTGAGATGATAATCCACATCCCATGCACCTGTACCTACACCTATACCTGTACTTGTCCCTGTACCTATACATGTACCTACACTATGTTGTAACATGTTCCTCAGCTCCATGCATTTTTTATCCCGTTTACATGCCTGCAAGATCCTATCTTGTAGGTCTATCCCATAGGAACTCATAGCTGCTATGTGGCTCACCTGTATCCGCCTGCTAAGAGCATCTGCAACCTTGTTCTCTTTATCTTTAATGTACTTGATCTCAAAGTTAAATTGACTGATCGTGGCCAACCATCTAGCTTTCCTGACATTCAAATTCAGTTGGTCAAATAGATACCACAATCCACTGTGATCACTCATCAATAAAAATATTTTGCCAAGACAATAGTGCCTCCATAACTTTAATGCATGAATGATCGTTACCAACTCAAGATCATGTGTCAGATAGTTCTACTTGTGCTCATTTAGTTTCCGTGACTCACAGCACACTACATGTCCTTCCTGCATAAAGACTCCACCAAGCCCTCTCTTAGAAGAATCTGCACATACCACAAACTCTTTGTTTGGATCTGTGATCTTTAACACTAGAGAGTGTGTAAACAACTGCTTTAACTACTCAAAACTAGCTGCACATTCCTCTTTCCATTCAAACATGTTTCCATTCCTTTGGAATGATGTGATAGAATATGAAATCTGTGAGAAGTTCCTGATGAACCTCTTGTAATACCCTACTAACCCCATGATGGATATCACCTTATCCACTTTCCTAGGAGTTGCCCTCTCCATGATAGCTCTTACCTTTTCTAGGTCCAGTGTTATGCCTTCCTTGGAAACCAGATGTCCCAAGTAATGTACCTCAGTCTAAAACAAACTACACTTGCTAAGCTTAGCATACAACTAATGCTCTCTCAGCAATCTCAATAATGCCGCTAAGTGTTCGATATGTTTTTCTTGATTTTTAGAATATACCAATATATCATCAATGAACACAATAATAAAATTTTCCAAATAAGGATGCAACACACTATTCACCAAGCACATAAAATTACTCGCGAGCATTAGTCAAACCAAATGGAACTACAACAAACTCATAATGTTCGTAACTGGCCTGAAAAGTTGTCTTGTGAATATAATCTACTTTAATGCATACCTAATGATATCCAGATCTCATATCAATCTTCAAGAAAACTGTTTCTCCCTTCAACTGATTGAATAAATCATCAATCCTCGACAACATATACTTGTTCTTGATGGTCACTTTGTTCAACTTCCTGTAATCAATGCATAACCTAAGAGTACCATCCCTTTTCTTTATAAAAAATACCGGTGCACCCCAAGGTGACGCACTTGCCCTAATGTATCCCTTGTCAAGAATTTCCTTCAACTGCAACTTTATTTCTACCAACTATGGAGTGCTCATCCTGTATGGTGCCTTAGATGCTGGTGCTTCCCCTGGCACCAACTGAATAGAAAAGTCTACTTCCCTGTGAGGTGGAAACTCTAAAATATCTACGGGAAATACATCCTGAAATAGTTGTAGAACTAGATACCTGATCAAAACATCTACATCCTCAAATTCCTTTCCTTTGTCACTATAAATATTCATTGCAAATAACGCATACCCTTTGCTATGACTACGCTTGACCTACATAATTGTCACCAACCTCACTGATGTTGCTTTCTTCTTACCTTGCAGCATTCTTTGTTCCTCATTGTCATCCAGGCACTCAATAGACATGTCATAACAATCCACCTTGGTCCTATGACGATACAACCAGTCCATACCCAACAACATACTATATGATCCCAATGGAAATACATTCAAATGTGTTGATGTATATGTACCATTCAAATCAAATGCACAAGCTCTTACCCAATGATGAACTCACTTCTTTGTACTTGTATCCAACTGCAATAACCAAGACTCTGCATGTACTTATTTATTCAAATGACACTTATCCACTAGGTGAGGGTTAACGTAACTATAATTAGATCTAGGGTCAATTAAAATAGAAACAACTTGATCACAAAGCTTACCATCCATCTCGATAATAGATTCCTGGTGATCTACCTTCCTATTATCCAGCGCTGCATAGAGCCTAGGAATACTTTGTCCAACATCTCCCACTATCTTTGCCTCTTGAGAACTATAGATCTGTGGTCTATGACCCTGATGCTATGGATAATCTCTCCTATGATGCTCTCCTCCACAAGTCCAACACTGGAAAGGCTTCCAATCTTCATCCTTATTCTGATCCTCAGATAGAAGTCTGTATCCTCTTTCATATGCATTGAACTTATTAGATGGTGCTATAATCTCTTTATTACATGTACCTTGAGGTCTTTCTCGCTTCTTGTCCCATTTTCATTTGTTCTTTGCATTACCTTTCCAATCCATCTTATTCTCATATCTACGCTTTGATTTCTCATAACAACACTTTAGCTTCCGGATGGCCTCCTCCAATGATCTAGGCTCACCAAACTCAATCCTTTCTTTGAATGTTATTAGAAACCCATTGATGAATCTCTAAATCTTGGCCTTATCCTCCTTGAGGTAAGGAACATACCTCAAAAACACGAGAAATATTCTAGAGTATCCACATTGGTCATAGAGCCCATCTTTATCTCATAAAACTTTGTTGTCCTATTGTCATAATACCTCTTCGATAAACACTTCTTCCTAAATAGTCTCTTGAATTCACTCCAAGTAAACTCCTCCTCATAAATATCTTCGATTTTCTTTACATCTTCCCACCAGATATCAGCTTTACCTTTAATACTGAATGTAGCTATTCTAGCCTTCATGTTATCTGAATAATCGTGCAATATGAAGAACTTATTCATTCCAAGAAACCGTGCTTCTACATCTTATGAATTCTTCATCTCTTCATCAAATGTAGGTGGCCTTGCTTTCTTAAACTCATCTAGAAAATATCCCTTGTCACTCCTATTGTAAGGATGATAATGATGATGATCATGATACCTATCAAAACCAGAACTAGAATAGTACCTGTGTCTATCACCTCTCCTATTTGGAGTGTCCAAGGACCTGCCATATATAATCATGTCATCTCTATCTGACTTGTACTCACCAGGAGACCTACTTCCATATAACCCATTAGTTTTTTCCTCCTATCCATGGCTGATCTAAAGTGATCCCTATCTCTACAATTCTGAAAAACTCTAAAGGACTACAACATTGACTTATGCTTGTTTCTCTTGTGCTTGCATGATTATGTCATTATCTGATTTACAACTTCTTATTTATGCCTTCAATCTTCTCAGTGTGTCTGCTAAGTCAGAAGAATTACCAACACCATGATGCTCATCTGATTTATAAGAAGAATATCATTAATTGTAGTCTACCATCTTGCTAGTCATCTTGATCTCTTTTCTGTAAGGTATCTTATGTCAGCTAAATGA
The DNA here is from genome assembly GCA_031772625.1 of Pinus tabuliformis. NCBI lineage: Eukaryota > Viridiplantae > Streptophyta > Pinopsida > Pinales > Pinaceae > Pinus > Pinus tabuliformis. The sequence continues at coordinate 1,190,463,707 of CM062811.1, read as the reverse complement.
AATCATAAACAAACCAATGTACCTTAGCATAATTTGGGGAGGATATCTCACCTGCAAGATCAACCGATTTAGTGTGATGCATGTATAAACATAATCATAACAACATATAGGCACATATCATATAGATATAGCAACATATAGGCATAATTTTAGCCATAGTCTAGTCATCAATGCATGACCATATCGACTGCACATCATGACCTCAAGTATGACAACAACAACCTTATCAATGCACACTTGACAACATGTAAACACTAACTTTCATAAACAATGCATAACCAATCATACAATTATGATGACATACTCCACGACAACACCATCAACCTTCACATGGCGACATCATTACAACCATGATCAACACCATGCATATGCAACAAGCACATAGACCACATGTATGAGTAACACATATGCAATCGACATGAATGCATGACCAACATACCACCCATCCAGTCTGAGGGGTGAACCATGCTTTAATACCACTCTGTAACACCCTCCTCCCACATCTACCCAATTAACCAAACAATTGAGGTAAACATGTGATGAAGAGTTACTACGATATGATTCAGATCCCTATGTGTTAGTTAAGGAAGTGGAATCGAGGAAACACACTGCACATACCTTCCAGACATACTGTAGAACCCCCAGGAGCCATCCAAACCTTCTAGGTGACTAGCACCTAAGATAAACTAACCTTTTATTGCATTAAAGCTTCAGTTGGTCCCATAACATGGGCACGCTTGTGACTGGGGCTTTCCCAAGTAGTTCTGTGCCTCCGAATTATGTGCCACTTTTTCAAGGCCAGGGCTCAGGTCACTACCTAGAACTCTATGAAACTTCCAGAAATGAAATATAACATCGAAAAAATGATAAAAATTCATTTCTTTAAACAAGGACTTGAATGGACCCCTACTATCCATGATAGGCATTTCGTCAAACATGTCACAAATACGAATTCTATAGGTTTAAACAATAGATTTGAGCATGGGGGTCTCATACTTGATCGTTTTGCTATCTTGCATATTAAACCCCTGCAATACCATTTTGACATACTTCCTATGGTTTAACAAAAGCTTCCTCTTTTCCTGATCTCGTTTAATTTCCATTCCCAAAATATAGTTTGCAGCATGAAGATCCTTCATGTCAAATTTGGAGGACAATTGAGTCTTCAAATCCTAGATAATTTCTGTGCCATTTCCAATCAACAACACACCATTCACATACAATACGAAATAAATAAAATGGTCACCAATTAATTTAAAATACACACAATGATCTACTTTTCTTCTTGTGAAGCAAAGGCCCCGTATATATGTATCAAATTTCTAATACCACATCCTTGGTGACTTTTTTAACCCACACATAGAATTTTTTAACCTGCATACTAGTTCTTTTTTACCCTTCACTGCAAAGCCTTCTAGTTGCTTCATTTAGATCTCTTCTTCCAGATCCCCATGAAGAAATGTTGTCGCCAAATCCATCTGTTCTACCTCAAAATCAAAAGCAACAACAATAGATAAAAGTAATCTAATAGAAGATAACTTGGTAATAGGAGAAAAAATATCACCAAAATCAATGTAACAACCCCGGTTAAAAATCCATGTAATAAAGTTAATAAAGAAAAAATAATAACCAAGGCCATGGGACACATATTCCAAGATGAATGTTGGGTAAAACATAGTGATGAGGATTACTTGTGATTAATAAATGGATATGGAAATTGGAAAATGAAATGGCAGAGGAAAAGAGGCATTAATTGGAATTTTATTTATGAAAATAATGGAAATTTGAGAAAAGGAAGGTGAAAGGTGAAAGGTTGGATGTGAGAAGGAAATTTAAGGAAAATAGAGAAAATGAAGAAAGCAAAGGCCTCAATGATAAAAAGGTTTATGAGGATCAGTTCATGGCTTTTGTCAGTTCAACCTTTTGTTAGTTTTTTGGAGCTCTCTCTCTATATTCTCTTGATCTCATACTCTTGCACACTTAGAGTTTCTTAGAGCGTTCTTGGAGGATTTTGGGCATACTTTGGATTTGGAGAAAGAAGGCAAAGGAAAAGTTGGAAAGCGCAAGAGGACAGCGAGATCGACAACTACAATGAGTTTTCTTTGCACGTACCAAGTTGCAAGTATGATTTTCTTTCTATTTTTGGCATGCATGGTGTATTCATGTTAATCCGTAAATTTCAGTTGATATTCCACTGGACAGTTCATCACAACAGATTTGATAATACTATATTAAAAAATGAGACTCTACACTATTACAGTTTTATTTAATTTCTAGATCTATAGATTTTGCTCTAATTGGTGCATTCATGCAAATGGAAATTATGCAGAATAGTAGAGAACGATAAAATAAGCTCACACACACATAAGACACAATATATACTCTTTGGGAAACCCTTTTGGGAGAAAACCCAACTGGAAGGTGAGGCCGCTTCGCTCTCTTTCTCTGTTTGGAAATATGGATGCAGGTACAAAGAAGTAATTTCTGTGGCCTGTGGGCTGCTATAGTGCACAAATCCTCTCTATGTTCTCTACTTCCTATCTCTCCTAGCTATCTTTGTTCAGCTATGGAACAAAATTCTCTCGAAAGAATGGAATGCGTATTCCTCCTAGTGGCCTGATTATAACACAACCCGATAGCCTACTAATGGTTAATTTTGACTACATAAACTCTTAGAGAGAGTTACAAAATAGAATATTATAGAGAATTTTACATAAAAAACATGTGGCTAGCCGTTTTCCATAAATAATGGGGGCTGACATGACATCCTTCCGAACTATAAGTGTGAAAATAGGAAGGTCAACTTCGGAGTGGCATAACTTTTGTATACTGACTCTGATTGACGCACTTCTTACGTCGTTCGAAAGGTCTCCATGTGTAGAATATCATGAGAAGGTTCTACGCACAAGAATCAAATTTTTAGCCCCTAAAAAACGTTGTTTGATGCCTCAAAATTCTCCTAGAAGGTTTCAGGCCTCATTTCGCGACATTGGGTCCCGTTGGTAAAAACGGTACCATGAGTTGATTCCTCTGCTTTTTCTACTCCAGATGTATAAAGATGGATGGAAAACAATTTAGTGATCCAATTCAGATCACACCTTCCCATTTTGGGAGGCTTTTGGTCCCCAAAAGATTTTACTGAATGAGGTGAGGAAATGTTTCCTCCACCTTCTCTCTTGTTATAACCCTATTGCCACTCCATTATAGCAAGAGAAACCCAATATCAACTTACCTCATTTGTTTGGATAAAATGCATCCATTTTCACCTTCTCGTTTACTTATGTGAGATTTATCCCATGATAAAACGGTGAAATTACATAATTGAGCGATTTCTTATAATTATTTTTCCAAAATATTATAATTATGAGATAATAAATATTTCATAATTGAGATAATTGAGAAAAAACTCATAATTGTGAAAAAGGTTTCTAGATTTTGTCATTCCCAAGGAGATCAACTTGACCCACTTATGTATGAGTTGGATAGGGGTCCATTATTGTATACATTTTGTAACATCTCAAGCCCTTAGGTGTCTAGATACATTCTCTTAGAGGATAGAATGTGCATTTATAATCTCATCAAGAGGAAAGGGGTTAAGAGTGGAGTATCCAAAATATAATGTAAGAGCTCTGCGATATTGGGATAGGAGACCATACTAAAAGCTGGAGGAGAGGATCTTATCTGTTGAAGGCATATTGATGTACTTTCACTTATATGATTAATAGAAACATAAGTTCCTTCCCTGTAACTTTTTTTATTCAATATGTTATATGGTTTATTCTATTATATTTTGATCTAATGATCTTTTGAGGAAGGTCACTTGTTGTCTCCATTTGTTTGTGGTTGTGTGTAGGGATCGAGATCAGGTGTGGATGAGGTAGATCACTCAAGTGGAGAGAGAGAATCTGCATTAGATCCAAAATCCTTCCCCAACCTACGAGGAGCCCATGTGCACACATATTTCCTTGTAGTATATAAAATTGACAGCTTGATGCATGTTTGGTCATTGGGGTTGGGACACTATTATATCTCTATTGGTATTTCCTTTTTCTATCTTGTGATCTCAATTGGGCATGATATCGCGGAGCAATATCTCCTTTCGTAATAAAATGCAACATCTTTGGTGTACCATTTATCTTCTCCTGGAAGTTGTCCCTTAAACCCAATCTACCAAAGGTTATGCTGCCCATGTCTTGTAGTTTTGGACCTCTTCCGCAAAATTGTATCTTTTGTCAACTCTCCTTGAGCGTCTGGTGCTAAATCCTCCATAGAACGTAGGACCTATTCATCTTCCTGATCTATCATGGAAGGCTCATAGAGTTTTAAATTCTCCACATTCACAACTAAGTAAATGTGTATATATGGTGGTAAACTAAGTCGATAGGCATTATCACCCACCTTTTCCAGTATCTCAAATTGACCATACCTTAGAGCCTTGATTTTCTTACTAGGCCCCTAAAACCTCTCCTTTTTCAATTGTATCCATTCTCTATCTCCCACATTGAATGATTTATCTGTTTTGTTCTGATCATTCCTGACCTTATACTTCTCCTATGGCTTTTGCAGTGTTTCCTATACCTGTAGATGGATTTCCCTGATATTTTCTATACATTTTTAATCCCTCAAAGCATATCCTGTAAGATCTTCCCTCAGTCCTCCTTGTTTCCCATATGTAATATCCAAACATGAAAGTGGAAAATAACCAAAACAAGTCTCAAATGGGGAATTTCCTATAGAAGTGTGGACTGCCCCGTTATAAGAATGTTGTATATATACTAGGTCTTCATTCTAGGTATTTAGGTGCTTCTAGTTGTATCCCCTTAGAAGATGCACCAAATTCCTATAGACTACTTCTGTCTGCCCATCTGTCTGTGGATGGAATGTTGTATATCTCTTCAACTTTGTGTCCATCGTCTCCCACAATGTAGTCCAGAATGCACTGAGAAATTTTGTGTCCCTGTTTGAAATGATGCTCCTTGGTATCCCAAAGCGCACCCAGACCTGTCCAAATGTCAATTTTGCTACTTCTTGTTCAGTGGTGGTCTTTTGACAGGGCATCAAAACACACATATTGCTGAACCTATCAACTACCATGAACATGTAGTCATGTCCCTTCCTGGTTGTTGGTAAACCTCCGACAAATTCCATGGAGATGCTTTCCCAAGGACATGTAGGTACAAGTAATGGATGATATAGGCCTTGTTTCCTATTGCTAGGCTTGCTGGTACAGCAAAGCATGCATCCTCTTATGAACCTAGCTACCTTCTCTTGCATCCACGACCAATACTCATACCTATGCAAGTTAGCCACAGTCTTCCCTACATTAAAGTTCCCTACAACCTTGGAGGTGTGAGCCTCTCTAATCAACTACAAGCCTTTAGGAACACATAACTTATCCATCCTATAGAGTAACTAATCTGAGCGATGGTAGTCAACGATGTTGTTGCCATCGTGCACATGACTCTGACTCTGCAACTACTGATACACCTCCTTGAAGTCTTGATCTTCTGAATATGCCTATTTTTATGCATCATGGGTGAATGGCTCCATTGTTGGCTTAGGTTGGGTTGACCCAGGTTCAGATTTTACTGCACACCAACAAAACCCTCAATCATTGACCCTTTCGGGAATGACTGACAAGCAAGTCGTAGTCTCACCTGAAGTGACTATGGGAGGTTGCAGAACCAGTTTTTTGTAACCTTGAGGGATACTACGATGTGGCAATTTTGTATTTTCTTATGCTTGAACACTTATAAACTACTTTGTATTCATGAACTACTTCACACTTATATATTACTTTGTAGAATTATATTCATTACTTAAACATATCATAAACATTCATAAACTTCACAGTAATGAAATAAAGTGTGGATAATAAGAAAATTAACACATGAAGACACAAATTTTACCATGGTTCATCCCAATGTGGGACTACATCCATAAGAATTGTTGCTTATAATATAGAATTTGGTACAACAAATAATTGTTCACCTATTCACACAGCTGCAGGTTGTCTGTGCACTAAGCTGCAGATTGTCTACACACTAAGTTGTAGAGCTAGGCCTTCACACACTTAGTTGCGGAGCCTTGCCCCTTTCTCTAAAGTACAGATCAAAAAAATACAACCATAAACATAGATTTGGTTACAATTCATGCCTTCTTTCTTTATTATTCATTCCTATATATACTATTACTTTGAAGGATTACATCGCTACATTACCATGGACCCAATACCATGGTTTCCAAAATACAAGGGACTATGGTCCAAAACCATTCAACTTTTACAATATTATTTACTTTTACAAAAAGGGAAGTGTTGAGATGGGGTCAATTTTTGGGTTAAAATAACCCAAGTTTTAATGTAATTTTTGTAAGAAATGTAAAGTCTCCATGATTTATGGAATCAAAGTGCATAGAGGATTAAGAGCCAAAGGTGTTTTAACCCCTTGTTTATGTAAAGGTTGATTCGGTTTTGAAGATCCACCCATGGTTCGCAGACCATGGGATTGTATGAAAGAGGCTATAAATAGGTGTTCCTTAGAGAGTCTATGGCATATCTATTTCAATGATGAATGGAGTCTTAGAGGTAATAGCGCTGAGAAGTGGGTCAGATAGGAGAGAAAGGCTCTACAGTTGAGTGCGCAGAGGCCTAGGTAGAGTCCGCAGCTGAGTGTGCGGACCCCTGCAACTAAGTGCACTGGGTAGTTTTATTAGAAAATAGAGAGAAAGCAAAGAGATCCATTAAACACAACACCAAACACAATATATTTTATTGATATAAAGGGTTACATATTTATAGTATCTAGATCACTGACAATGACACATCTAGATAGCTATTACAAATCACACATAGGAATCTGACTACTTCTATATTGACACTTGGGGACTTACAATGACAGCTCACACATTACATGGAATCATTACTTCCAACACCCTCCCTTAATGATTACATGTAGAAAATATAAAAAACGCACATTATAACAATAAATAAATCTTTGTCAGATTTGCCTAATATGGTCATCATCAACCCCCACATCCACTTTGGAATCTTGCAAACATTTCTCTTTCACCACCACATCTTCGGGCTATCACTTAACCTCCATTTAAAATGTAACCGCCTCTGACCATCGCTGATGAGCTTTGCAGAATTGACGCTTCTCAACCTCTCAGAATGCAATGAGTCAGTCTCAATACTGAACCATCCTATGGAAATGCCACCATCTGTGAATCCATGGCCTTCCACAACCTTCATCAGTTATCTTGTAAAGCATTCTGGATACAGAATGTCTTCAGCAAACAATTCTACAACTTGACCTTATAAAATAACATGTACTGAATCTCCCGAAGCATGACAGGTCACACCAGCTTGACCGTATTAAGAACTACCTGTGCCTAATGCTCTTAGAGCACGACGGGTCACCTTAATCTGTTGAATAACTGGCCTGTTCTTTATGGTTCTGCATCATTTGATTTTTACCAACAATTTTTTTTTTAATACATAACAACTAATCATCACAACTTTATTTCATGCACCATAAAAAAAATTTCATCACAACAAAATTACCATAAAAAAACTTTAATCTTTAATCCCTTATGTCTCCTTAAACCTTGCACACATTAGACTTCGCTTACGGATTGGATTCCTTTAATAAAATCAAACCTTTAAAGTCAAATAATGCACGATAAAGTGAATACGATATTTAATTATTCCATTCACTCTCACGCCCACTATAATTTACGCCCTCAAATGAGATCAAACCTCCATCTAAATTAATTTTCCATTATTGATATGCCAGACCTTCTCCACACGTCATTCACTGCTCATTGAAGAACAATTTCAATATTTTCCATCACCACTGTCTAGATTTACATGTTGAAGAATTCACAGTGCGGGAGAAGTGATACTTCAGTGGAATTCATCATGAACTCCTCAAATTCACCCTTATCAATGCACTTGACCCCAGTTCCATCATAAATCTTGGTTCCATAGGAATTAGCGTTATGCTCTCAGGTCTCATCTTTAGCATTTCACACATCTGACATGAGATCACGGTACGACAAATCACGGTTTGGCATCAAATGAGCAAAGCCACCCATTTTTTGCAAACGCAATCACATTGCAACAGAAGTAGCACAACAAGAAATCCCTTCATGTATCAAATCGTTTGCAGCCACATAGGGTACCTTTGACAAAAAAAATTCTTCGAAGACTCACAACGAATCAACTCAATACTTCAACAAGCATTCAACATTCAGATCTATAAAACCCAACACTACCAATCTAGCTCAAACATACTGTAAATAGATTTACAAGATAATAATAATATAATTTACTCACACAACACAATATCCTACCCTATTTATTTATAGGAATAAGATTCAGGGCTTTCTCACATTTCTTGGCCTTCCCTTGAGGGAATCAAGCGAGAACTAGCTCTGATACCATATTAGAAAATAGAGAGAAAGCAAAGAGATCCATTAAACACAACACCAAACACAATATATTCTATTGATATCAAGGGTTACATATTTATAGTATCTAGATTACTGACAGTGACACATCTAGATAGCTATTACAAATCACACATAGGAAACTGACTACTTCTAGATTGAAACCTAGGGACTTACAATGACAACTCACACATTACATGGAAGAATTACTTCCAACAAGTTTTGAGTCTGTAAAACTGAATTGAAGATCAATAGAGAAGATTATTGATGAATTCCTATGTATATCTGTTTATTTTTGTTTACGATATATGATACGAATGAATAATGTGTTTATGAACTATTGATCTAATGATGTGTGATTCACTTGAATAAGTCTTAATAGATGAACGCAACAGATGTTAAGTAATTTCGCGAAGAGTGTGATGAATTCTGTTATGTTTTGTAAATAACTTAAGTAGATATGTGCGAACACTAATCTAGGATTGTTCTCTAATGTGCGTAAGTGGACAAATAAACTGATAAAGGTCCACAAAATCCAATTGTAGACCTCCACGAAGGTCTGAAGAATGTTTGAATAGAGTTGTAGTACCGAGCCCTAAGGGCTTATAGATCTGTGTGAAAGCAGACCTAGGGCACTAAAAGACATCACACTGATCTCTGGATGTAGAAACTTGGTTCCAACATCCCCCCATACTGTTTCGGGTGAGACTGCTGCGCTACGCGGGTTGTTGCCGAAAGGGTCAGTAGTATAGGTTTTGTTGGTTGGCGCAACTAACTTTGAACCTAGGTCAGGACCCCCTAAGCCAACAAACGGCTCTATTTCCAGGACTGGGACATTCTTCAAGGAGATGTGTGATGTCACATCACTGGAACTCGACGAAGAAAGAAATTGAAAAGTGGCTAGATAGAAAAATTCATGAATTTGTAGCATAGGAAAACAACAATCCATGCCTATCAAAGGAGCAGTGGTTGGATAGGTATTTGTATATGGAGATACATGAAATTTTCTTCTTCACCTTCCCGATCGAATTATACGAGTGGTTAGATAAGTTGGCAGACGATCAAGGGAGCTGGAAGCTTGACAGACCAATTGTGTGGACTCCAGAACTGGTATGACGATTAGAAGCCTCTAAAGACAAGATCGTGCTGGTTGTTAATCATTGGCTCGATTGAATTATAGGAGCATTTGTTATAGAGTTTGTGGTTGATACCTCGGTCAGCTACAATAGAGCGAAGTGAAGGTTTTTCAAAGGATCGCGAGGTAAGTATTTAAGATCTTAGAATACTTGGATTAAAATGCTATTGTGTGCAAAACAGGTTATGCCATTGCCTTAATGTTCAGAGCTACACGAAGTGGAAGACTCTTTAGAAATTGTGAAGGATCAGGATTGGAGTATAGTCCATTGATTGGACCTCTGTTGAGTGGCGATGAAGGGGCGGAATGAACTCCACTGCGAAGCACTGTTCAGCTGATAACACAGGGTTTTCCACGAACACATCAACCATCCACTCTGCCTCCACCTCCACCACCACCGCGTACACCTTCGCCCACACCTCCACCACCACCATCTGCCATGGTGAATACAATGAAGCTATCAATATTCAAATGCATTGGGAGTGAAGATAGAAAGCAGTTCTGGTTTGTTGCAAATGTTGTGTGGACAACGCAATATATTACTGATGACAATATCAAGAAGGCACATTTGGTTACCACTCTACAGGGTCACATGCTGACTTGGTACATTAAGTACAGTTCTGATAATCCTCTGGAATTGCTAGCAGATACTAAGGCCGCGTTAAACAAAGAGTTTATTAAGCCTAAGTCCGACTCACAATCAGTAGTTGGATTTAAGGAAATCATGATGAGGGTTGATGAGACAATTTGGGAATTAGATCAAAGGTTGAAATGTGTGATTTGAGAAGCTAACACGCAGCTCACAAATAGTCAACATCGCGAATGATTTATAGCTTCGCTTCTACTCCACCTGAGGATTTATCTACCGCAATAGAATATAGAACTTAGGCAGAATCCTTGGAAATCGCGATGAGGTTGCATGCAATTCCCATTCAGGATCCGACCTTGGGGGTACAACAGATGCACTTCCAGTTATAGAGCCTCTATTTAGAATTATAAAGCTTGAAGAAAGACAAGGAGACTAAACCAGAGGTGAGCGTGAGAATCTGGTGTCTGAAGTGTAAGAGTCAAGGGCATGATAAAGATCATTGTCCTGTATTCGTGAATTATATTATAGGAGGGGGACCAATTCCCCTAAATTCCAAAGCCCCAGCAGAGCCGAGCATGGGGGCTGCGCTATGGTGCGTAATTTGTCAGGTTGTTGGAAAACACGCAACAGATAATTGTCATTTGCTTCAAAAGTTCATTTGGACACCCTAGCAGTTGTTCTGTGACTTCTGTAAATATGTGGGCCATGATGAGCGCCACTGTCACAACTATGAGCTAATGATGGAAAGAACACCTACATATCGGATGCAAGCAGAAACTCGGCCCCCAGAATAGAGTGCTGGAGGAGCGTGCAGAGGTTATTAGGGAAGAGGACGAGTCTGTAGAGTAGGATGACTTGGTAGAGGTCGCAGATAGGTTATCTGCTACAACTGCAAGACACTAGGGCACTATGCGTGGGAGTGTCAGAATCAAACACGCCCATCATGTCAATACAATAGCTAGTTTGACCATAATATAGAAGAATGTCTGATGCTGATAGCTAAGATGCAAGAAAAGAAGGCCAACCTTAGTAGTCGACGTAGAAGTTATAGATGATGAGAGATGAGCCCCGCGAAGAGGATCAAAGCGTGAATATAGTGCTTAGGAGAGGAATAACGTCTGGTGATGATAAGGGTAAACAACCTGAAAAGGATGGGTTGGGTCGCAAGGCCACAGAAAAGGAAGTTGGTTTTGATCTGGAGTGCACTAAGGAAACTTTTATGGAATCCAAGAAGAGCTTCGCTGAGGCCTCCACCTTAGGAAGCTGGAACAAAGTGCAAGAAACCATCACGCCTACAGAGGTGGATCCCTCTGTCCTTACCATGTTCTTGGAGACTTGTATGAAACTGTTGTGCAATAGAAAAGTTGTGAAAGGCCTGCAGGAGTTAATAAATAAATGTGTCAGCAAAGAGAACACCCCTGATGGACACCACGTAGTTAGAAAAATGGAAAACATAAGGTGCAAATAGGGCATGAGATGAGGCTCACCACGCAGATAGGAGACTATGAAATGGATCAGGTCATTTTGGATTTGGGATCTGATGCGAACGTGCTTCCGAAGCAAACATGGGAAAGAATTGGGAGACTTACACTGCAGTGGTATCCGATTCAAATCAGAATGGTGAACCAACAGAAGAGCATCCGTATGGGACAATTATACAGAGTCACAGTTGATATAGAATGTGCAAGCGCAATGGCTGACTTTGAAGTGATAGAGATCGTTGATGACAGTAATCCATACCCTGTGCTTCTGGGAATTGACTGGGCCATTGACATGAATGGGGTCATCAAATTGAAGAAGAGGACAATGTCATTTGAAAGGAAATCACTTCAGGTTGTAGTGCCGTTGTACCCTGCAGAAGGGGCATGCTACACTGAACTAGTCTACGACTACGAAGAAAGTGAGGATGAACTGGACCAGATCTATAAAATAGCAGCATGAAACCAGGACTAGATCAATCCAACAGCAGATGGATGGATTACATCAGACTAAGAAATTTCCCGCACCTCTGATTCAGATGAAGAGTTGGAACATTGGCAGAATAGTTTGCACGAAGTATCTACACTGCGCTGCAATATGATGACGAAATTGATGCGCTGTGTTTCGTCAAAGGTAAGGAATTTACCCTATTATTATGGTTTAACTAATGTAGATAAGTTTTTGGATTCATTTGAGTGCAAAGTCCCCAAAGATCACTGCTTCCAAGCATTAGATTTGGCATTGCACACTACGCCCGCATGATGGTGGGGTACACACAAGGATAGCTTTGATGGATGGTGGGATTACAGAAGAATGATGAGGTTATGGTTTTAATGGTCTAACACTAGATTAGCTAAGAAATATAGCGGGAAGGATGATCCACGTGATCACCTAGAGAAATGGAATAAAGCTTATGGAACGGAGCCATTGCCGTAGTGGGTACACTTATTTTTCCATACCTTGGACATAATTCCCATGAACTGGTATCTTGAAACGGAGCTCCGCCATGGCACCATGGAGTGAGATATATGAAGGGAAGGATCCTTATTGACCTTGAGTTTTGAAGATGGCTTCATAAGTATTGATGAATCTCTACTGGAAATTAAGGTAGTTATCTTCAGAATGCCGCAAGAAGCATTGGAGTGGGTCCAGCCACGGGAGAATCTAGTTGCGCCATGCGCTGGAATGTTATAATGTGATCGTTGAAGAGGAGGATGACGATCCAAGGAATCTTAATATCCCAGAAGCAGAAGGGTATTGCGAAGTTGAAGGTACGCAAATAGAAAACCTGGACATCACCACGCCGTTGAAAACAAAGCAAGTAAACATTGGTACTGAAGAAGAACCAAAGTTTGCACAGATTGGGGATTACTGGGATGATACCACTGTGGATAAAGTTACTGAGCTACTCCACGAGTACCAGGATATTTTTCCTACCAAGTTTTCGGACCTTAAGGGTATAATAGGTGACATGGGCATCATGAAGATAACGTTGAAGCTGGACGCGAAGCCTATTAAGCAGAGGTTGTATCATCTTAATCCAAAATACAAGGAAAAGGTTCGTTAGGAGTTGGATAGGATGCTGGAGGCAAGCATCATAGAACCTGTGGAGGAATCTGATTGGGTGAGCTTGATGGTGGTTCAGGAGAAGAAACAGAAGGGTGAAACAAGGATTTTCGTAGCTCTAAGGAAGCTTAATGATTCCTGTGTCCATGATTCATTCCCGACACCATTTACTGATGAAGTGTTAGACTATGTTGGAGGGAAGGGGGCCTACTCATTCATTGACGGGTTTTTATGGTATCATCAGATCAAGATCGCGCCAGAGGACAGGAGAAAAAAACCTTCACAATGGAATGGGATTTTTTCCAGTATACTGTGATGCGGTTTGGACTCAAGAACGCGTCTGTGATATTCTCTCACGTAGTTATAGCAACTTTTAAGAGTTCATCCATAAGTTCTTGGAAGTATACTTTGATGATTGGACGATGTCCGGTTTAGTGAAGCGCCATGTAGTAAGTCCGTGCCTAATGTTGGATACATGTCATAGATATTAGATTGCGATGATTTTGAAGAAATGCCTATTCTATGTTCCCTTTGGAATTTTACTGGGTCATGTGATGTGCAAGCAAGGGATGATGGTGGACCCTGAAAAAATTTCGGTGATAGTGAATCTGGAGGCCCCGAGGAATGTTAAGTAGTTGCATGTGACACTAGGACATATAGGATATTACAAAAAATTGATCAAAGCATATGCTCAGATTACTGCACCCATGGAGAAATTGCTAAAGAAGGATGCAACGTTATGTTGGGATGAAGAATGTCTGCACAACTTGGATGTATTGAAAGAAAAGATGCTCACCGCACTGATCTTGGTATTCCCTGATTGGAAAAAGGAATTTCACTTACATGTGGATGTCTCTTGTATTGTGTTAGGTGCAGTGTCAATGCAGGCCGATCAAGGAGAAATGGACCTCCCTATCACCTTCGCGAGTAGGAAATTATCGAAGGCTGAGAAGAATTATTCAACGACTGAGCACGAAGGATTGGCCATGGTCTATGCACTGTAGAAATTCAGGCACTATTTGTTACGAGGGAATTTCAAGATGTACATAGATCATTCTACCTTGAAATACCTAGTCAATAAGCCTGTGCTGGGGGGGAAGATCTGCAGATGGTTGCTACTATTCTAGGAGTATGACTTTGAAGTAATTGTGAAGCCAGGAGGGTTAACCGGAGGACCTAACCATCTGTCCATGGATCGAAATAGGAGAGGAGCCTACCAATTTGGAGGAAGAGTTGCTAGATGCGCAGCTCTTTGTAGTGCGCATCGTGGACAATCATTTTGCGGATATTATTCACTTTTTGAATACAGGGATGGTACCAGAAGGGTATACGGGTTAGAAAAAGAAGGAACTCATAGTGCGTGCGACAAACATTTAAGTGATTATGAGACATTTGTATAAGATAGGTGTTGATGAAATATTGTGAAGATATGTGCCAGATTTTGAGAGAAATATAATTCTCACTGAAGCTCATGGAGGGGTTGCAGGAGAACATTATGCAGGAAAGGTGACCGCGTAGAAGATTTTGCACGCAAGTCTATGGTGGCCAACGTTGCACAAAGATTTCAAGGCATATTGTAAAGCATGTGATGCATGTTAGAGAACAGGCTGACCATCGCGGAGGGATGAGTTGTCACTACAGCCTCAAGTGTTGTTGCAGCCATTTGAAAGTTGAGAAATTAATTTTGTTGGGCCAATTCAGCCCCCAAGGAAGAAAAATGGTGTGTGCTATATCATCACTGTGTCAGAATATCTAACCAGATGGGAAGAGGCACAATAGGTTAAGGATTTTACACGGGCTAAAATAGCGAAGTTTTTGTTTGAGTATGTCTTAACCAGATTTGGCTGTCCGAAAGTGTCGATGAGTGACAGAGGTATGCACTTTCTGAATGAAAGGCTTAGTGCGTTAACTAAAGTATTTCAGGTATACCATCAGAAGAGTACACCATATCACCCATAGGCTAATGTAACTATTGAGGCCTTCAAGAAGATTTTGGAGAATGCATTGACAAAGATCTGCAACACGCAACAAAATGACTGGGATGTGTGTGTAACTGCAGTACTATGGGCGTATAGGACTACTTGCAAGAAGTTGACAGGAAAAACACCGTTCAGATTCGTATATGGTGTCAATGTTGTAATGTCGATGGAGTATGTTGTGCCTAGTCAGTGCATAACAACTCTCATAGTTATGGAAGATTGCGAATCCTTGGAAGAATGGCTCACGCAGCTGATGGAGCTTGAAGAGGACCGATTCTTGGTTGGATTGCATTAGAAAGTACAGAAGGAATGTGAAAAAGGATGGCGTGATCACCACATCAAGCTTCACACATTCAAGGTAAACAATATGTTCTTGTTATATGATAGTAAGTTCACTAAATTTCTGGGTAAATTTCAGATGCATTGGCTGGAGCCATATATTATCAAAGAAATTACAGATGGAGGCACAGTTTAACTCGTGAAAATGAATGGAGAGCCTTTTCTGGTGAGAGTGAATGGGAGCTGATTGAAGATGTATACAGGGGATCCTACACAATGACAATATGATGACAGGAGAGTCTTAGTGCTCTAGGCAATTGCAAGGGAGCACGAGACTATAAAATACACTGCCAGGTTTGGAGGACTATGCAGTAGGTAGGCTGCACGAAACATGATGAAGATGAAATCTCAGGAGCTACAAGAAGAAAGCTGCGCCATGGAGAAAGGTGCCATGCGGCACAACAAAAAAGTGACTGTTGAAGTCATTGTTCATGACTTGACAACCAGGAGGTGGTTGAAGGGAGTAGGATGTCGGCATTTAAGGTAAAAATATTTAAAGATTTGCTGCCAAAACAACATTAATTGTCAAAATTTGGTGGGAACGGTCGGATTTGAATTCAAAACCCCCTATAAATTCCGCATGTCAGCCTAATAGAGAACACATTGCGCCCTTAGAGTTGTTGAAATTTTCTGTCTGTCACTCATGAGTTGAGCATTTTGGGAGGAATTCTTCACACACACAGACATTTCTTTGGAAGCCTATGAGTTGTTTATGGAGAGGATGACTGCCACCAACCCTGCCGATGCTTTGAGCTCAGAAGCTGCTCTATCCAATGCCACAGGACCTAAAGTATTCAGTGTTGAAGCCATGCCTGCGGTGTCCACGGCACCAAGCTCACCAAGGCCAAAATAGTCCATGGAAAAAGATAAACAACCTACTGTGATAAAAGAACAACCTACAACAAAGGAGAAGTAGAAAAAGCCAGTACATGTGTGTGCTTCAGCTAGGAAGCATATCGTGACACCAGCCCAAAAGAAAGATAAGCAACCAACAAAGGATAAGCAGAAGGTTGTAAACCTGGAGGTGGAAGAAGGCCAGAGAATAGAGGATATTGATGTTGAAGGAACAAAATATATAATAAAGCTACCTAGGTATATCCCTCTAAGAAAGGGAAAAGCGAAGATCACTAAAGACCCAGACTCAGAGAAATTAACCATCTCCACGCCCCTGCTACCTAAGCAAGTGCCTTTTGAAGGTCCACGGCTCACGTGAGTCCCATTATTGAAGATGGAGGATTGGGACTGTTGTGGAGGTAATCCCCCCTGCAGACAGAGGTATTCCCTACTAGTCCAAACAAGGTCTAGCAACAATCAAACAATGCTAACACGCAGGTTCCTAATTACACATAAAATACCAATGATGAAGGCCTACCTAGATTCCAACGCTAGTACTTGTAGAAGAGTTTATGCTCCCGTCCCTTTGCCTCAGCTGGTCACGGTCCTCACGATCCTCGTGTACGGACACCTGCACATGCAAAGAACGATACAAACACAAGCATAAAATCCAGTAGATGTAACTATATATCAGTCAGAAAGGATATAACTCAAACATCATCATAAGGACATTAAGAGTGGAACCATAATGATAGTCGTCTATTATTAATAAACAAAGAAGAATACAACCATAGTTTTGACGTCAAATCCTTCTCAAGAGGGTCTAGCCAGCAAGTCTCTTAAGCATTCATCCTTGGAGGTAGATCTCCCAAGACAAAAAATCTCTCTCACACAAGTTTACACAAGAAAGAAACACTTCACAACCTTCCTTAAGCTCCCTAGCAATCCCACACTTGTCACACCAGCTACCTATCAAACTCACACACTAGCAGCAACACTCCACGCACTATGAATTCCAAACTAGCTGCTCATGGCAATGGTAGAGGCTTAAATAGGAGAAGGAGTCTCCATGAATGGTGGGAGGATGAGCTTATCTCTAAGAAAGGTGGCTCAAATGACGAAACAGGCATGCCAAAGAAGGGAGGGCGACATTTACAAGGCCAACAACCAGGTCTGGAGTCATCTGGAAGGCTGGCTGTTAGAACAAACTCGCCCAAATTGGATCAGCGCGGGTCCATAACTGCACTGGAGTGTTGGCATCGCTGCTGAATAACAAAGAAGGTCATGTCAGTGTGATCAGATACGAATAACAGATGCGCTATCTGATGAAATTCGACCAGCGCGGGAAGCAAAAACTTTGGCAAAGTGGGTCATTTAGCAACATTAGAGAGCATGAGCATGGATGAATTGGACTCATGACATAGTAGGAAGATTGACAGGGAGACAGTGAAAAATTACTATGTAACAGATGCCCCCTAAAGCATGAAGCCCGAGAGAGTGGGAGGGGTGAAATGATTTAGGAAACTGGCTGAACTGGAAGACCACCAGGAAGAACCTGCACGTATGTACAACTGATAGCTCAGATAATCAATTACATGTAGTCTAGGCATGGGCGCAGCCATCCAAAAGACATATGAAAGAGGTCTGTGGTATGGACGCAGCCACCCAACTAATGAGACCGTGATGATAGTAAAGGTATGGTCGCAGCCATCCATGAAGACTCAGGTATGGGCACAGCCATCCATCAATGAGTCATGTAATGATCATAATAATCCACATAATCGTAGCCTGGATTTCAATAGACAAAACCCAGGGTCTTGCGCTCCAACTCGACCCGAACAAAGTACAAGTCCAAGCATGTGAATATAGGAGTTGAAGTCGAACATGCAAGGACATAGTCTGATTACCAGTCAATGCTGAAAACCATTAACAGACGTGAGAGGTACCACCAATAATGACAATGGTCCTCAAGGTACTATAGGTACAATCTACGTCATGTGAAACAATGAGCTGGTGTCGAACACTCGCGGAATCATTCGATCGGAGGCTAATGATGAAAACCTCGCGTCGAACACGAAGAACCTGCCATTGAGGCATGCAGGCTCTAAGGCACTTGAAGGGAGTCCCTAGGTCAACTTCCTGGATAATGAGCTGAAGTCGACAGGAAGTGACCTTGATCGAAGGTGGGCCATAATGTTTCCCACATCATCGACACAAGACAGAGAAGGATAAGATATTTTGTGTGAGGTATCAGAGGGAGGTTGAGTATTCTTGCAGAGGTCAACTTCTCTTGAACATATCGGCGACACAACGGTGGACTTGGCAGTATTGATATTCAAATGATCAAGGGTCATGGTGACAAGGCAATGAGCAGATGAAAAGTCAAACAGGATAACCCAAACCCACGGAGGCTAGTGTAAAACAAGATGAGATGTTCCCACCCAGACACGAATGCAGACAAGTGCCATGTTCAAGAGCGACATACTGCTGACACGACAATGATTATGATTCCATTTTCCCCACCATTTCTAGTGAGTACCCCGATTATTTTTTGATGACAAGCTTGACGGGGATAGCATATGCTTGGAAGGCATCATTTTGACAGAATCTGATGTCATTAAGTTTTAACGAGTCTGACAAAGGAAGAACTCGGCGTATTTTCTTGTTTGGAGAGTCTGAAAAGACAACAGAAAAGTGAACTCCAGGGGGGGTCCTTTTTCGTAAAGTTGTGTCTCTCGGGCCCGAAAAAGTATAAAACAATGCTCGAAAGAACCGCCCGACCAGTACGATCGAGGAGTACTTTTCGTAAGTAGTGACTTCGACCTGAAAAAGTAGAAAATCGGTCAGAATCACGTCGTTTTGGAGCCAATAACGAGTTCAAAATGACAAAAACCCAGCAATCTTTTTGAGTTTAAATGGTCGAAAAAAAGAGCTTTAAAGGCGACCGCCTCTCACTTTTTTTAACGAGTCGAGAGGGGGACTCGGCTATCTTTTCTTATTTCACGTCAAAAAAGAGCTTAAAGATGATGTTTCAGGACCAAGTGTCTGTAGAACCGTCGTAATTCCACCGACATGAAAATCTGCACAAAAAAAACTGCACGCGTAAACCTGTTCGGAATAATATGGACCACATGCATAAAAACATAGTAAAACTATATTGGCACCAAGCAAATGGTAAAATTCATCAAAAAATCCCACATTTATGAAAAATAATATTTAATTATGAAATTTTACCATAAATAGGGGGGTAAATAAAGTTTTTTACCATTGTTACCATTTGGAGCTTTGGAGGATGTCTTGGAGCTGTGAGGTTGACGAGCCGAATTCCACTCCGTACGCGCATCAACCATCCTGCAGTCTGTTCCAGGTAGGTTCACCCTCCTCTATGCTCCATTTTGAAGTATTTTAGCTGCATTTTAACGGTGGGAAGTGATGGTTTGGGCGGATTTTTTGAAACTTAATCCGCTCTCGGTCAGCGCGGATTCCCTTATCGGGTCTGCGCTAATCGAAAAAGATTTACACCAACCACCCCCGGATCAGCGCGGAAGAGTGAGGTACTTCCGCACTAACCCAGAAAATATATCAAAGGGCGCCATGATCAGCGCGACTGTTTTGAAAACAGTGGCGCTGACGCCGCACAACAAGTTTTTTAACAAATTGAACATATGAAACTTTATGGATAGGGCCCTAATGAATTTTTTTCATCATGCAGGGTAAAATGGCATTTGTTTGGCAGGAGCGTGCTCATGATAACGAGGACATAGCAGCATTTGCCGATGCTGGGTGCCGAAATGCAATGCGGGCGTGCGGGTTGCTCAAATTCTTCCTAACTCTGTGCCTGCGAGCACAGGCGGACCTTCTTGAATTCTTGATCAGAGCCTGGAATCCCACTGATGGGAAGTTTGTGATCCGAGGCCGAGACATTGAGTTTGACTATACAGATATCTATTTTTTGACCGGGTTATCACGTCGAGGTGAGATGCCCATTTTAGAGGGGCAGCGACCCGGTGGTGATACTCTGGACATGTTGATTGCCCAGGTGTGCCCACAGGCATGCAAGTCGCGGAGTGGGAAAGTAGCTATTCCTACGGTGGAGGACATCGTCCTTCGAACTATACTCTTCATGGTGACTCGGGCAGCGGGCTCCCTGGCCAATCATGAGGCCTCGAAGGCCCATCTTCGATTGGCTCTCGAATGTTTAAATCCTACCATATTCAACTGGGCAGCGACAGTAACAACCAGTATGAAGAGACAGTTGAGCAACTGCCGACGTGGTGAGTTGAAGCAGTTTGGCTATGGGTCGATTTTAGTCCTGCTTTTGTTGGAGCGGGTACCGGCATTACAGCTGCAGGACATAGTCGTGGATCTACCTAGAGGCCCTCGAGAGACGAGGGCCACATGATGGGGCCATGTCATGCCACGAGGAGGTGGCGGTCGACCAGTGGCATGGGGAGTGTACTTCCGAGAGTGGCTGGATAGGCAGACTATTTTTGTGGAGGACTGGCCATATGCTGGCGTAGACTTCAGTGGAGACCCAGACATGCCGCTACCTGCTGGAGAGCAGTGGGATGATGGTGGTAAGCCACTTGATCTCTTTTGATTTTTTATTTTTTGTAATGTTTTTGATTTTTTATGTACATGTCTTAACGATGAATGATATGGTATGCAGATGTAGGACCGACGAGACCCCTTGGCTTGGCCCCAGAGGCGCGGAGGGATGCACAGGGCATTGGAGCTCTGGCCCTGGCTCCTTCGAGAGTCGACACGATGGAGATCGTGATACGAAACCTCGAGGGCTTACTGTCAGGGATTCCAGATTACCAGGGGATAGAGGAGGTCCCCATAGCATCTTAGATCCATACAGTGGGGGTAGAACCTAGGATGCACCGCCTTTTGAGGCGGGTGGCATGAGCGACTGCAGATTATAGAGAGCATAACCTACCACAGTAGATATCTAGGTCTTTATTTCCTACTGATGGTTTTTTGAGAGACATGTGTCTCAGATGTATGGAGAACACAGGCCTTATCTAGACATGCACACTTATTTTTGAGCGCCTTGGTGCGCCACACGATATATATATATATATATATATATATATATATATATATATATATATATATATATATACATATTCTTATGGTTTATTATTGTGCTTTTATGTGCTTGCTTGTATGATATTTTGATTATAAATTACGCAAATGTCTATCTAATACATGATTAGCCAATGCATCAGATAATGTGTTTAATCGTCGTGGAATATGTTGATATGTGATAAAGTCAAAATTCCTTTCTAACAATTTAACATGTAAGTACAACCTTAAAATGTGATGGTCTCTGACGGAATATTGCCCATTGAGCTGATGGATGACAAGTTGAGAGTCTAGGTTAACAACCAATGTATGAATATTGAGATTAATCGCCTCATCTAATAATTCAATAACAACACTATATTCAGTGACATTGTTTGTAGTACAACCTAAACACACACCCTGAAGATCTATCAACTCACCGTGAGGATCGTAGATCACCCACGCCGCAGAGGACAAATTGCGAGTGCTGCGGCAAGCACCATCAGCGAAACCAATATAAGGTGCACCCGACATCTGCACAAGAAGCAAAAAACACAATAAGGAGCAATCATGCTTTCACACCAAGCCAAAAACATGAAACACACACACACACACACACACACACACACACACACACGCATGTATAAATCGAAGTGCATGAAATCATGCATAGTACTTTTTCAAGTACAGCCCACTGTGGGGCTTATCAAGAGGATTACCTTCGTAGTCAACCAGCTCATATGATCCTTTTTGCAACACTTTCTTTACAATATAAGGGCCTAGCCACATGGGCTCGAGTTTACCTGCCCCCAGCTTGTCATTTGCTTGGTTGTATAGCAGGACTAGATCTCCCTCAACAAAGGAACGAGGATGGATGGTATGGTCGAAGTGAGTTTTAACTCTCTTCTTTTGAGCTTCGATAGCTGGAGAGGCTAGGCGACGGGTCTCGTCCAACCGTTCTAGGTAAGGAAGTCGTTCCTCTACCGGAGTAGTGTTGGGAAGTAACTTGACGGCTATTTTTAACGAAGGAATTTCACATTCTATAGGAAGGGTAGCCTCTAGTCCGTAAACTAGTTGAAAAGGAGTGAAATCGGTGGCATCCTTGACAGAGGTTCGGTAGGCCCACAAGGCCGGAAACAACATCAGATGCCAATTAGACTTATGCATGTCAATAGTACATTGAAGCATCATAACCAAAATCTTGTTAACGGCTTCAACCTGGCCGTTAGACTGAGGATAGTACGGGGTCTAACTATCATGCCGTAAGCCTAGTTGGGTTGTTAGTTCGGTCATCATGTCATTACGAAAATGCTTTCCGTGATCTGTGACGATGGCCTGCGGAACTCCGAACCGCGTAATAACATGGTTGAACAAAAACTGCGTCGCTGTGTGACCGTCTTCAGTTAATGTGGGCATCGCCTCGGCCCATTTCTTAAAGTAGTCGATGACAACGATAATAAACCCATGCCCCCCGGCCGAGCGAGGCTTATAGGTTGTATAATCAATGCCCCATTTTGCAAAAGGGCCCACGGTGACTACAGGGTGCAGCGGAGCTGGTCGTGCATGCATCTTCCGCTGGTATATCTGGCACGCATGACATGAACGGACGACAAGAATGCAATCCTTAAAAATGGAGGGCCAGAAATAACCAGCGCGAAGTATTTTCTGATCTGTGGCATATCCGGACATGTGGCCACCACAAGCGCTAGAGTGGTAGTCATTTAGGACTCTCTCAGCTTCCTCGAGGGTTAGACATCGGCAGAGGACGGAGTCAACACTGAGACGGTACAGGGTGTCCCCAATGATACGATAGGGTTGAGACTGATGACGGATCTGCTGCTGAGCATCTTTGGATACAGCGGGGCAGAAAGAGGACGTCTGTAAATAAAAAATAATATCCCCGTACCAGGGATCGAGGGTGCTGATCAGAAAAAGAGTTTCATCCGGGATATGATCCTCTGAGTGAGGAGGTGTAGAAGGAGATGGCAAAGAACAAAGTAACTCAGCAAAGACCAAGGACTTCTTAGACTTGGCAGCAGTAAATTCCAAGTCAAACTCTTGGAGGATGATGATCCACTTTGAGTATTTGCCCCCTAGCAACTGACGTGACAAAATGTACGTCATCGGGTTGCAGTCAGAAATCACGGTCGTGGTGCGCAACAAGATATAATGCCAGAAGCGTTGGATGGCACAAACGGCAGCCAATGCCAACTTCTCGACATAAGCGTATCGAGTTTCGGTATCCAAGAGGTTGCGGCTGAGGTAATATATGACGTGCGCATTGCCATCATCATCGTCTTGCATGAGAACCATGCCGATAGTGGTATCGGCAGTGGCCAGATACAGAGTATAATCATGGTGGTAATTCGGAGGTCGCAATAATGGAGCAGAAACAAGGAGACCCTTGAGACGCTCGAAAGACTCCTGAGCGATAGCATCCCAATGAAAGGGTGTATCTCGCTTCAATAACCGTGTAAAACCTTTAGCCACCTCAGCATAGTTCGGAACAAATCGTCTTAGGAAATTTGCTTTGCCCTGCAAGCTCTGCAACTGCTGCAAAGAAGCAGGGGGAGGAAGATTCAGAATAGCCTCGACTTTGAGGGGATCCAGATGGATGCCCTCTCGGGAGACGATAAACCCGAGTAGTCGGCCTGATTCAATGCAGAAGACACATTTATGAGGATTAAGCCTGATATGGCAGTGTCGACAACAGAGAAAAATTTCACGAAGATGGGAAGGATGGTCCTGACGTTTGACTGAATGAGCTGGAAGGTCATCTAGGTACGGTTGTACAATGTGACGAATGTCATGAAAAGCATAGGACATTGCACATTGGAAGGTAGCACCGGCATTCTTTAAATCGAAAGGGAGCTTCTTGTAAGCAAAAGTACCCCAAGGACAGATAAAGGTCGTCTTATGCTGATCAGTGGGCGCTATATTTATCTGGTTATACCCAGAAAAACCGTCCATAAACGAGTAGATTTCGCTTCCTGCACACTCATCAATGAGCTGATCGATGAAAGGTGTGGGGAAGTTATCCTTAGGACAGGCACGGTTAATGTCACGATAATCAACACAGACTCGAATAGTACCCTGCTTTTTGTTCACAAGGACTATATTAGAAACCCAATCCGTAAGTGGAATGGGGTAAATGAAACCAGCCTTGAGAAGATTTTCGACGTCTGCTTTAATGGTTGCAGCCTTTCAGGGGTGCACGGGGCGTAGGCGTTGACGAATGGGCTTAGCACCTGGATACATAGGTATCTCATGCACCACTATGCTAGGGTCAATGCCGGGCATCTCTTCGTAGGACCAAGCGAAGACATCACGAAATTCGCAAAAAAGATCAGTGTAGAGTTGAAATTCCTCTGGAGTGCAAGTGACTCCAATGTGAATATGCTCGACGATCCCTGGTTTCACAGAGATGTCGATGGGTTGGGTCTGCATAATGTTTCCCATATTGCCTTCAGAAGACACTTGATAAATTTGAATAGGTGTTTGAAGGGGCTAAAATGGGATACAAGAAGCAAACCATTCGAGATAGGCGATCATTTCCTGATGGGTAGGGAGGAATGAGGAACGGTGGTGATAATCAGACCAAGGGGGTTCCTCAAGAGACATGGTCTCTATAATGGCTTCATCGGAAGTAAATATTTCCTTTAATGGATCCGAAGTAGCATGATCTCCAAGCCAAGGGGAATGAACATACGAGTTGGGAACACCACTCGGAGGAGCAGGTTTGGGAGGGGGAGCCGATGCAGCAACGATTTCGACGTAGTTGAGCTCGGCGGGACTCAACGGCATCATATCGCCCCAAGATTCTATCTGATGAGCGGGAGGAAGGACCCACGGATCAGAGCGCACAAAAATCATTGTTAATAGGAGCGAGATTAGGAGGTGGGAGGGGAAAGACACCCATCAGCGCGGGATCTTTAAAGAGTCCGTCTCCCACACTCTCACACGATTTGGAGGTATGCTCCATGAAAGGCACGTTGCCTTCGAAAGAGAAGGAAAAGAAGGAGAGCTGGTCCACAGTGACAATCTTCCCCTGATGAGGGAAACGAATGACACAAAAAAGAGAGGAGGCCACGGCTTGCATGGCGTATGTCTAGCTACGTCTGAGGAGGAGGTTGTAGGTAAGATTAGCATCGACAACTTCGACCTCCACTTCGACCATCTTCCCTTCTAGAGAAATGGGCAACCATTGGAGGATACCATAAGGACAGGACTCTCTTCCATCAAAGGCTTCCAATGTCGTAGGAGACTGACTCAGCGTCAGAGAACCAATAGCTTTCCAACAGGCAACATACATGATGCAAGTTGAGGCACCTTCATCAATGACTGTACGATGAATCGTTTTAGTATTGATAATGACCTGGATGAGGAAAGCGATTTGGTGAGGCAGTCTCGGCGTATGGCCCTTGAG
Organism: Pinus tabuliformis; assembly: GCA_031772625.1. Classification (NCBI taxonomy): domain Eukaryota; kingdom Viridiplantae; phylum Streptophyta; class Pinopsida; order Pinales; family Pinaceae; genus Pinus; species Pinus tabuliformis. The sequence goes on along the minus strand of CM062811.1, from coordinate 1,190,437,839 downwards.
ATCAAAAGAAATCAGATCCGAGTCAGTCGGGTCTATGCCACCGATGGCCGATAGCAAGGACTTCCTCTGGGAGGGGTAGCTCTGGAGCACTTCTAGAGTGGACATAGCAGACAGGGCCTGAGCTAAGTCCTCAACGATGCTGTAGTGCTAGGCAGCACGAGCATTAGGGTTGTAAGATGACTTCCGGAGTACACCTTTTGGAGGGGGTCGGATAGTCGTCTCAGTGCTAGGTCTTTCGATGTGGAGTGGACCAGAACTGGACGGAGGAGCGCTGGAGGAGACCTCAGGCTCTTTCCTGGCATGAGATGGATATTATTTTGCTCGAGTAGTGACATGGACGGGAATCGTCCCAGCCATAAATACTTAAGAGCCGAATGAAGAAGAGGGTTGCGATGGATCTACCACCATTTGAGTTTGCTGTGAAGGGAAAGGTTCTTTAAGCACAGCAGGAGTCCCAGGAGCACCTTTCAATAATTGACTAACTTCGGACCGCCTGGGGCAGTCTTTAGTGTAGTGATCCTCGTCACAGATAAGATAAGGATACTTAGGTTTACGTTTGGCTCCTTCCTCGGGTGGAGGTTTAGGGGAGTCCTGTTTGGGCTGTTCGGATTTATTCTTGGCTTTCCCTTTCGAGGATTTATCCGTCGTGGTGGACTGGACGACATTAACCTTGGAAGTGTTTCCAGAATTAGATTGACCCTAAGAAGTGTTTTCACTAGAAGCATTTGGTTTTTTCTTCCCAGGGTTTGCAGATGATTTCTTTGAAGATGCGTTTACAAAGCCAATAACACCATCAACAGATGGTTTTGGCGGAGCTTTGGATGTTCCGGGTCTCGGGGCATCTGGCAAATAATCATATAAAGTACCTGACTGAGAATAAACTAAGTCGAGGTATTGAGCACGCGCGATAGCTTGCTCTTCAGTCACACAAGCTCCCATGGCAATGTCTCACGCGATCGCAGGGACAAAGGAGGTTGTGAACAAATCAGTTAGGAGCTGATCAGGAATCCAGAATTTGATCAAGCGACGACGCCGTCTCCATTCATGTATATGATCGGATATATGCATGGTCATGTCCTGTTTGAGAGACGTAAGGAGGTGTGTCCCTATCTCATACCGAATGGGTAACTGAAAATGAGTTAGGAAAGCCATAGCCAACGAGTTGAAATCTTGAAATGTTCCACGATTCAACTCAATATACCACTTAGCGGCCGAGTCGGTGAGAGTCCTTTGGAAGAGGCGGAGCCGGATGGAATCATCAAGCCACGAGTTGGATGAGCACCAAAGGTGATAGGTCATGACGTGGGCTTGAGGGTCCTCACCAGCTTTGCCATCGAATTTCGGGCAATCACCGGGTATCTTGGTCGCAACTGGTGGCCAATATGGATTTTGAAGTATGGGATCATTTGTCAACTTGGACACATCTGGCAGTTCCAATGTTGCTAAGAAAGGTAACTGAGGATTGAAGGACATCTGTGGCTGTGGAAGAGAGGTAGGACCAGGGTTCCAACCAGGTGGTGGTTGCCCCCATGGACTTTGTCTGGACGGGCCTGGCCCATAAGGGTTCTGCCCATAGGGATTTTGCCCATAGGGGTTCTGTCCATAAGGATTCTGTCCATACGGATTTTGTCCATAAGGATTTTGTCCATAAGGATTCTATCCATAAGCAGACAGCTGACCCTGGGTCTGCCCCCCAGCACCCCATGGATTAGCAACTTGACTTGCAGGTGCAACATATTGTTGCTGATAATTCTGGTAAGGAGTGACCTGCATTTGTTGACAATTTTGATAAGGGGTGAACTGAGTTTGCCCCTGGGGTTGATGGTAACCATACGGTTGCTGAGCTCCATACTGAGCCTGGTAAGAAGGATGCGCTTGACAAGAAGGTTGGGATTGTGACCCACCTTGCATCTGATAACCAATTTGAGTCTGGGGCCCAGAAGGATGTCCTTGAACAGGTTGAGCTTGGACCATCTAGCTGGAAGGTTGTCCTGGTTGGGTTTGGGATGGACCCGTTTGCCCAGAAGGATGAGCTTGCTAGGTACCAGGTTGTCCTTGTGCAACTGAGGGTTGTCCTTGCGGAACAGATGGTTGAGCAGGCTGGACAGCTGGTTGACCTTGAGGTTGACCAGCTTGTCCAGAAGGATGACTAGGTTGGGTAGTGGGTTGGCCCTGCTATGCGGAAGGCTGACCCCCTTGCCCAGAAGGGTACCCCTGTTGGACTGCAGGTTGACCTTGTTGAATATAAGTTTGTCCTGCTTGTCTAGAGGGATAACTTTGCTGGACACCAGGTTGACCTTGTTGGATGTAAGTTTGTCCTGGTTGGCCAGACGGGTAACCTTGCTGGGTACCAGGTTGCCCCGAATAACCATAAGGTTGATTCAGATAAGTAAAAGATGGACCACCAGCGGCTGAAGGTTGTCCCTGATAGGGTTGTCCTTGTGGGCCCCCAGGTTGTCCTGGGTAAGACTGGCCATAATATTGCTGCCCTTGGGGGTTTTGCATATAAGACGGCTGGCCTTGGTTAGGCGGTCCCTGAAGCTGTGCAGGCCTTGCTTGGCCTCCATGGAAAGTGGTGGCGTTCCAAGCAACGGATAATGGTACCGAGACCTCAACAATAGGTTGAGTAGGCAAGGGTTTGGAAGGATAAAGGTACTGACCAGTAGAATCATAATAATAGAATGGACCTTGCGCGTTCGGATCCTGAACAGCTTGCCCATTCTGATCATACGGCCCCCCTCCTGGAACGGGACCAGAAGAGGGTGGTGCACATTGTGCAGGGTGAACAACTTTGGGTGTGTGTGCCGGCTGGCCGCTACTCACTTGACCGTGAGGGGGACCAGCACCAGTATTCAGAGCTGAAGACACTATAACAGCACTAACAATCGGAGTTGAATGTGCTACACAAACAGTTGGATTCGTTGGAACTGAAGTGACAGGTGTACTGTGGACTCGTGAAACAAAAGATCCCGAAGTGGGAGTGATATGGGGGTCCCACATACTCGAAGCACGGATCCTGGCACTTATATTATCCCTCAACGACTTATAGCGTGAGGGTACCGGAGAAGTAGCCGGGATAGGAGTGTCGATATATGACAAAACAGGTGTCTCACTCACTCTAGGAGATGTCTCATCCATGTGAGAGGTAGACATTGGAGACGAAACACCAGGGGGGGTAAAAGGAATATCGTCCTCTTCAGGCTCCAAGATGGGGTTCCAATGAATTTTGTAATCCTCGTCGTTCGGGGCACGAGAGTTGATCGGTTGGATACTCAGGATAACAGGAGGAGTATCACTCACAAGCGGTACCTCAGGAGCAACGGAAGACTCAGACCCTTGATCACTTGGAATGGGAGTCGACGGTTCAGCCAGGATGACAAACTTCAAACAAAACCTAAGGGAATCTAATGATAAAGGACCCTACTCAAACTAACGCACACAAGATCTAACCAGGTAATGTTAATCGTGGCCAAATAAATTTTAAGACGCAAGGACACAACTTGACCTTTTCATGTTTTAAGAATCAAGAAAAGGACAAAAAGGTGACTCTAGTTGCCTTCGAATGTTTTGTGAGCCCGAAGTGACAAACTGCTCAAGTGAGCCTTTTCTTTTAAGGAGTCCGAAAAGGATCAAAAGTGACTACTCTGGAGAGACTAGGCAAAGGGTTTACCAAACAAATCCGTAAAACTGCATATACACCTTGGCAGTCATATGAAAACCAAGGACTTCCTGTATGGCAGTCAATCTTCCCGAATGCTGTGTTCGGTACGTTACGGCTTGTAAAGCGGCAGACACGGCTTCCTGTGGATAAAGGATGATAACCTAGTGGGGTCTCCCCTATATACGCGATGGTACGTGGGAGCTCAAGTCCGTGCTAGACCACTATCAAGTCATAAAAGGAGGAATCACCCAACCGTAATGTGAAACAACAGTGACTAGGTTTAACGACGCCGGAGCACATCTCTAGCCTAGACCTCTAAACAGTGAGCGTTATGTTCCAATGCATTTTTAAGTTCATTCAGTTCATTTTACGGTTGATCTTGAATTAGGTTTCGGTTTTCAGGCCCTACCGTATGAAATCTCTCAAAACCGCCTAAATGCAAACTATATGCCAAAATATGTCATTCCATTTGATGAATGCTAATTACGAGAGAGTTAGAAGGCTTTCATACAAACGAAATGATCAAAAAACAACAAAATGTTTCTCTAATGCAGCTAACGGAAATTCACAACCTTTTCTTTAAGATCACTAATCATTAATCAAAATGAAAAGCTTCTAGTTCTCATTTAACAAAGCAAAAGAGATTTTTTTTTGTTGATGGCAAAGTGCATTAAACAAACTTTTGAGAAATAATAACAAACGAATGTGAAAAGAACCAGTTGACCCCAAACAACTGTGATCCATGTCCGGGTAGTGAGAAGTAACCGAAACAATGTGAAGACTAGTTCAATAACAATCACCTAAACAACCAAGCAAAAGCTAGCAAAGAGGAAGGTTTCACAAAACCAAAAGCAAGCAGTAAATGAACCTTTATAAGCGAGTAACCAAGCAAAGCTGATCCAAAGAAATTGGAATGACAAAACTAGGTCACAAGACACAAAAAGCAAGATTCGCTCAACAAGCCTTCACAAGAAAGTGCTTCAATCTTCAGACAATGAAAATCAAGTCATAAACCAAGTGAAAATAGCAGGGGATAGCAAAACCAACAGGCTCAGGAGGCAGAATTGAAAAAATTCAATTCTACAGGTATCAACGCAGGTGATACACAGCAACAATGCGCTGATCAGAAACCACGCGTAGCAACAAAGCGCTGTCAGCGCGGAAGTACACGACTTAACCGCGCTGGTTTGATTTTCATAACCGTCGCGACTGTTCAGTGTGTAAACGCGATGATCAAGAAGTCAAAGAAACAGCTATGCGATGGCAGCGCGACTGTTTTATTATAAACCGCGCTGAAGCTAAAAAACAAGCACAATCAAGCCAAAAACTCCCAAACCAAGGCAATCACTCTTTAAACAATCAAGGCACCTCCTAGACCAAACCAGGAAATCCAAAAACAGAGAACTAATCCCCAAGCTTTGAAAAGAGAGCAAAAATCAAACTCAAGGACAAAATGAACACGAAAAGACAGAAGCCAGCTCCAAGCTGTTCAGTTCGTAAACCAAACCGGAGATGGACTGAAGTGGCTTTGATCTACTTCACTAATGCAAAGCAATAGTGTTTCGAAGGCTATCTGGCCATGCTTCAGGCTCCGTCTAAAGTTTACAAATCAAACAACAAGGTAAAAAACTCCCCAGCGGAGTCGCCAAATTGTTGTGGAGGTAAATCCCCCCTGCGGACAGAGGTAATCCCTACTAGTCCAAACAAGGTCTAGCAACAATCAAACAATGCTAACACGCAGGTTCCTAATTACACATAAAAGACCAATGATGAAGGCCTACCTGGATTCCAATGCTAGTACTTGTAGAAGAGTTGATGCTCCCGTCCCTTTGCCTCGGCTGGTCACGGTCCTCACGATCCTCGTGTACGGACACCTGCACATGCAAAGAATGATACAAACACAAACATAAAATCTAGTAGATGTAACTATATATCAATCAGAAAGGATATAACTCAAACATCATCATAAGGACATTAAGAGTGGAACCATAATGATAGTCGTCTATTATTAATAAACAAAGAAGAATACAACCATAGTTCTGACGTCAAATCCTTCTCAAGAGGGTCTAGCTAGCAGTCTCTTAAGCATTCATCCTTGGAGGTAGATCTCCCAAGACAAAAACTCTCTCTCACACAAGTTTACACAAGAAAGAAACACTTCACAACCTTCCTTAAGCTCCCTAGCAATCCCACACTTGTCACACCAGCTACCTATTAAACTCACACACTAGTAGCAGCACTCCAAGCACTATGAATTCCAAACTAGCTGCTCATGGCAATGGTAGACGCTTAAATAAAAGAAGGAGTCTCCATGAATGGTGGGAGGATGAGCTTATCTCCAAGGAAGGTGGCTCAAATGACGAAACAGACATGCCAGAGAAGGGAGGGCGACATTTACAAGGCCAACAACTAGGTCTGGAGTCATCTGGAAGGTCGGCTGTTAGAACAAACTCACCCAAACTGGATCAGCGTGGGTCCATAACTGCACTGGAGCACTGGCATCGCTGCTGAATAACAAAGAAGGTCATGTCAGCGTGATCAAATACGAATAATAGACGCGTTGTCTGATGAAATTCGACCAGCGCGGGAAGTAAAAACTTTGGCAAAGTGGGTCATTTGGCAACATTAGAGAGCATGAGAATGGATGAATTGGACTCATGACATAGTAGGAAGACTGACAGGGAGACAGTGACAAATTACTGTGTAATAGGGACCTTGTAGATCATGCTATGTTCCCGCACTTAGCGATGGACAAGTACATGAAGAGAGTTTACTATGAAGAAAAGGGTATGACCGTGCTTGAAATGGAGGAATGGGTCTACAGTGTTGAGAAATCAGGATTTATCAACTCGCTATGTGTGCCACATTATCACTGCACCCCCATAAACACAATTTGCATGTAGGTTTTAACTCCATACAGAAATTACCTACATATGAATTCTAAAACATAGAAAATAAATAAAGCGAGAGCATAACACATAAAACACATATACACAGAGATTTTCCCCTGGATCCCAAAACTAGTACTACCAGCTTGATTTTTCATTGTGTTTCTTTCAATGTTACAATACATACTTATACATGCCAAAGCATCCAATACCATGGACCGAAAACCATCGCGTCCAAAACCATGTGCGAAAACCATGCACAAAACCATAGGTAGGTCCGCCCAACCTAATATAGGGTCCAATTTTTTTTTTCTTGGGGCACTGCCCTTGACCCCAAAGAGGGGGGCTGCCCACCCCCCTCAAACCCCTCGGATAGGATGGGTTGTTGCCCCCCCTGTGACCCCCCCCACTATGCAATCGGTGCAACGAAGGGGGGGACCAACCACCTGGTTAACTACGTGGGCTAGTCATGGAAAGAATAGAACACAATCCAACATTCTCCCTCTTATTGTTTTCTTTCCATAGGGGGCCACATGCGAGATTAGTCATTTATCTAGCCCTGCAATGCCTGCTGTTTCTCTACACCAAGATAACTTCTTAGAGCTCACAGATTTTGTCAATGCATCTGTAGTATTCTTCAAAGTGTTCACCTTTACCAACAACACCTTTTTGTCTTCTATCATATCCCTCACAAAGTCATACTGAACATTAGTGTGCTTTGTCTTTGAAGGATAAGTAGGGTTCTTTGCCAAGAAAATTTCACTTTGGCTGTCACAGTCTATCCTTATAGCTCCCTGTACTAACCCCATACTTGAACACAATCTCTGCAACCAAAATGATTCCTTGCTTGCATGAGTGGATGCCATGTATTCTGCCTCTATAGTTGATAATGCCACTACAGATTATTTCTTACTCATCCAGCTGACTGCACCTCCAAATAGGTTAAACACATACCCACTTGTAGATCTTCTCTGATCCAGATCTCCAGCCCAGTCTACATCAACAAAGCCACGGATATCCAAAACTCTGTCCAATCCTGGTCTTCCTTGGTAGCACAAACCAAAATCACTAGTGCCACGCAAATACCTAAAAGCCTGCTTCACTCTTGTCTAATGCTCCTTTCCTGGTTTTGACATAAACCTACTGAATACTGCCACTGCATGTGCAACGTCTGGTCTAGTACAGACCATTGCATACATCAGGCTACCGACTGCACTTTCATATGGAACACGGGACATGTCCTCTTCCTCTTCTTTTGTCTTGGGACACTGTTGAATAGATAACTTGACACCTATAGGAATAGGAACCTTCACTAGTTTACTATCCTGCATATTAAACCTCTACAATATTGTCTCGACATACTTCCTCTGGTTTAACCAAAGCTTCCTCTTTGTCTGATCTCTTTTAATTTCCATGGCCAAAATATAGTTTGCAGCACCAAGACCTTTCATGTCGAATTTGGAGGACAATTGGGTCTTCAAATCCTGGATAATTTCTTTGTCATTTCCAATCAGCAACATATCATCCACATACAAGACCAGATAAATAACACCCTCACCAATTAATGTAAAACACACATAGTGATTTGCTTTGCTTTTGGTGACGCTAAGTCCCCGTATAAATGTATCAAATTTCTGATACCACATCCTTGGTGATTGTTTTAACCCATATAGAGACTTCTTTAACTTGCATACCAGTTCTTTCTTACCCTTCACCGCAAAACCTTCAGGTTTCTTCATGTATATCTCCTCTCCAGATCCCCATGAAGAAATGTTATCTTCACATCCATCTGTTCTTCCTCAAAATCAAAAGCAGCAGCAGCAGATAAAAGTAACCTAATAGAAGCTACCTTGGTAGGAGGAGAAAAAATATCACCAAAATCAATTCCCGGCACCTGGGAATAACCTTTTGCAACCAACTGAGCTTTGTATTTCTTCACCTTTCCTTCTTCATTTGTCTTCTTCTTGAACACCCATTTGCTGCCAATGGGTTTCCTTCCAGCCGACAACTCCACTAGATCCCAAGCCTCATTTTTGTGCAAAGATGCCATTTCATCAACCGTGGCCTCTTTCCAGAGTTTGCCATCCTCTAAATCTACTGCTTCCTTCATAGTTCTGGGATCATCATCAGTAACAAATAAAACAAAATTTGAATAGAAAGTAGACGGACTATACATTTCTGGCTGCTTTCTTTCTCGAACTAATCTTCTCACACCTGAAGTTTGTGGCTCTTCATCTTCTGATTCCTCCTTTGCTGTAGACTCTGATTCTTCCTCCTTAAGCTCAAACTTTATCTTCTCAGGTTCCTTTGGTTGGACTTCATGTTTAATAACATATTTCACCTCTCTGAACACCATATCTCGCTTGTACACAACCTTCCTTGTTATTGGGTTCCAAAGACTTTAACCCTTTAAATCATCCTTATACCCAATAAAGATGCACTTTTTAGATTTACTATCCAACTTGGTTCTTTTCTCCTTTGGAACATGTACATATGCATCATATCCAAATACTCTTAGATGTGAAAGAGAGGGTTTCTTACCAGTCCATACCTCTTGTGGAGTCGTATCCTCCAACGCTGATGAAGGTGATTTGTTGACTAGGTAACATGTTGTCTCCACCCTCTGCCCAGAATTCTTGTCCTAACCCAGCACCACTGAGCATTCTTCTTGCCATTTCCATCAACATCTTGTTCATTCTTTCTACAACTCCATTTTTCCTAGGTGTGTATGGAGTAGTATTTTGCCATACTATACAACACTTCCTACAGAATTCTTCAAATTCCTTGCTGCAAAAATCTCCACCGTTATCTGACCTCAACACCTTTATCTTCTTCTCTATCTGGTTTTCCACTAGAGCCTTAAATTCTTTAAACTTGTCAAAGACTTCAAATTTCTTCTTAAGGAAATATATCCATGTATTCCTTGAGAAGTGATCTATAAATGATACATAATACACAGACTTAACCAGTGATGGAACCTTCACAGGTCCAAACACATCAATGTGCACAAGCTCTAATATCTGTTTTTCCCTATTACCACCAGAGGGGAAACTCACCCGATTCTGCTTCCCATATACACAATTTTCACAGAAATCAAAATCTAGAGAGCTATTACTCATACCTTCTACCATACCTTTACCATGAAGTATTCGAAGGCCCTTCTCATCTAGAGAGCTATTACTCATACATTCTACCATACCTTTACCATGAAGTATTCGAAGGCCCTTCTCTCCAATATGTCCAAGCCTTTGATTCCACAACATGGTCTTCTCTCTCGAGACCACTAGATCTTCTGCTCCACTTTCAAGAACCACAAAACTGTTGAACCCATACACAACAGTGCTACCTTCCAACTTGTATAGAGTTCCAATCCAAACTCCCCGCATCAAATACCAGTGCTCCCCAAACCATATTGCAAGTATCCTTCTCAAACACTGTTTTTACACCCGCATCATCCAACTTGCTTACAGAAATTAGATTTCTGGCAAATGCATGAATATGTAGAACACCCGGAAGTGTTCTAACCCTTCCACCTTGCAACTTCAACTTTAATTTTCCGAGACCAACAATTCTAGCCTTCCTATCATCCCCTAAGAAGACATCACCATCGACGTATTTCTCATACTCGCAAAACCACTCTCTATGGGGAGTGAAGTGAAAGGATTCACCTGAGTCAATCAACCATGCCTCATGATCTACATGTGTACTTGAAGAAGCCAAGTACACATCCCCACCTTCATCTGAGGTAGTTTTTGCCTCTGCAGAAGGAGCATCATCATATCCCTTTCCTTTGTCAAGAGATTTAGATTTACAGTCCCTTTGGTAGTGCCCTTCCTTTCCGCATTTCCAACAAACTATCTTTACAGCTTTTCCTAGAGATATAGATCTCCCTCTAGATTTAGATATCCCAATCAATGACTTAGTTTTGTTCTGTTCTGGGACCATCCTCATATAGAAAAGGAATCACCATTCTGGCTCACCATATTTTTCCGTCTCATCTCCTCCGCTAGCAGGGATGAGACTATTTCATCAAACTACAAGGCAGTTGCATTGCTACTTATTGCAATAATCAGACTATCCCATGAATCTAGTAGAGAACACAACAAACTGATGCACTTATCTTCATCTGAACTTTTAATATCAAAAGATAATAAATGACTTACCACAATATTAAATGTGTTCAGATGTTCTGTCACCAATTCTCCATCTTTCATCCTCAGGTTATACAACTTTTTCCGTAGGAATAGTTTATTCACCAGAGACATAGATTGGTACAAAGTCCCTAAACTGTCCCACAAATCCTTCGTCGTAGCCTCCCCTGATGCACTCATCAATACTGAATCTGACACACACAATCGTATTGTGCTCTTAGCCTTCCGATCCAACTTCTTCCATTCTTCATCAGACACTCCCGTTGGTTTAGTACCTAGATCTACCATGATCCACTTTGTTAGAGTCGGTCTTTGTAGCCCTCCGTCAGATATCAAAAATCTTTTTGCATTTCATTTTTAGGTGTCTCGCTTGCTTCACTCAGCTGAATTCTGCTAGGGGCATGCCATTATCTAACAGAAGGGTCTCTTCACTTGTTTTCCTCATGTTTGTACCTGCTGGGTTGGTCAAAATTCACCAGAGTTCATTTCACGTCATTTACAGTCATACATGCTATTTTGGTCAGAAAAGATTCATTTTAGTTTCTAAGTCTAGGGTTTGGTCTTCAGAATTGTTAAATAATGCCCACAGGGCATGAGGAGGTTTTCAATAAGTTTTCAGTTCAAGATTTTCATCATTAATAAGACTGAAGGATATTTCTTCTTCAAAACTCTGTTTTGAAGAAGAAATCATCAAATTTGTTTAATACATAATGGTTAAGGTTTTTCAAGTTCTACAGTTCTTCAGGCAGCCTTGGTCACCTTGCCAGGATTCATCAGCTCCTATCCCTGCAAAAAATCAACAGAGGAACCATCATTCAAAGTCAGAAGAAACAAAGAAACAAAGTTTGTTTTAAAATGTGAAAGGAGCCGAAGCCAAAACATTACAAAAATGGGTTTGTATGAAGCAAAAATCAAGTTCTCAGTTTTATAAGGCAATTCCATTGTTTTTACATCCATTTTCATCCAAGAAGATCAGTTGAAGTTGACTTGAGCAAGTGAGAGGGGAAACTTCCCATGAGTTATTTTAAATCAGCATTCCTAGTTTATGAAACTGTCTTGCGAAAGGCTGCTAAATATCACAGCACAGTCGCAGCTAAGGCCAAACAAGAACTTTTGCATAAGCCTGGGTGAATTATATGTTCAAGGACATGAGATGTTTGACAGTACCCTGTATCTCTGTGTGTTATAGCTTGTGGACCTGATGGCTAGATATCCGAAAAGCGTAGTTGATAGCACTACCAAAGAATATGGATGGGTTCACCTAGTGCAACGCATGGTGTTGGAGGTATATCCTATGCTTAAACCAAAAGGCAGGAAACTGTCTTCAATATGGCTTAATCTTCTCAGAAAAATGATACTTTATCTTCCAAGAGGTGAGGCCCATTTTAGTGATGGTTGTGCTACAATGGACAGCTATAGTACTTCAAGAAATAAACAAGAAAGATGTAGCACTGCTAGGGGTACTTGGACTACTGAAATTTCATGTTTTCATGGTACTGGACAATGTGCATCTAATTCACAGTTTCAGAAACCTGCTGATGCTACTCTCGTTGCCAAGGAAATGCTACTCTATGAAAGCTCTGACTTTTCATATTCTGTTCACAAGAATTCTTACATCAAAGCGAAGATTCTAGTTTCTAAGTCAATGCTACTTGGATTGAAGAGATGACAAATCAAGTCCCAAGTCCATTGTTTGCTAAAACTAGCATTTGCACCTAATGTTGCAAAGGAAATGCCGTAAGGCATAGTGTGTGGAAGAATATTGAAATGTGAATGGGCTTTTTTGAAAGCAAGGGTCGATGATAATGAATCTGAATTGAGGAAGCCATGCCAAAAAACCTATTCGGGGGTTAAAGTGCCTATGAAATGGAATAAAAGTAGTCATACATATCCATTGAACTTATTTAGATACCTTAAATATTGCCTAGTTAAAGGTGAAGTTAAACAAATGAATTCACGTGAACAACAACTGGGTATCCATATCGATATACAAAATTTTAAGGAGAGGCATGTTAATCTTTTCAAACAACTTTCTAATGTATTTGCCTAGAAATATGAAGACCTTAAACCATGTCACATTGTGATGAACTAAATCCCTACCAGGATATATTCCTTATGACGCAATGCGCTTAGGAAGTTTTGTTGTTGGAAAGTTTGATTGGGCTGCATTGAATTAAGCAAGGCTGAAACATTAATGTTGACGTTGTAGCTATAGTTGTTCTGCATGTTGTTGAATCTCTTTGCAAGTTTGGTTTCATCATGCCCATATGCTAAGGAGAGGGTCCTCTTGAGAGAATTGAATTTGTTGTCATTCTCCACTGCTAATTCTTCTTGTTTTGGGACAACTTCATAACGGCAATCGTTATTGTTGTCATTGTTATTGCTGAAATTGTTGTGAGAGAGGTTGGAGAACTTGACTTGAGGTAGTCTGATGTTGTTTCCATTGACATCCATGGCTTCATCGTTTAAAAAACCATCTATGAAAGGATCTTCACTCTCCAACAACCCACTGAAAGAGGCAATGTTGGGCAGTTGCAGTTTGTTTTGCTGATAAATATCAGGCAAAGAAGCCATCACTTCATCTGCACTTGGTGATTCATCTCGTTCTACCCCTTGTACTCTCTGAGAATGACCATTTTTCTTGTAAATTCGGCACAACACCCAATCATCAAGCTGGAGAACAGAAGTACCATCAAAATCAACAATACCAATTTTAGTTGAATGAATCAATTCCTATTCATAAAGAATCAAAACACAAGAACTGTGAAAGGAAAATCATTCATATTGATCAATATTCAAGAAGACATCATTTTGTAGGGTGTGTTATTTGTATTTACACAATTGATTTTTTTATCCAATCAACTATGCTATTCTCTATGCTTTTGCTGGGTTCCTTCATCACCACCATCATTGGGAAATTCATTTCCCTCTTGAAGTATGAAACGAGTAGCAATTCCCAATTGATCTCACACTACCACCACAAAGAAGCTAGCAATCCTGATATACAAATCAAACCAGCCATCCTATCAAGCGATCCATGTAGTTCTCAATCTATAGCTTTGATAACCCAAAACTCAAATCTTTTATATTTAATATGCACAAAAATTTTCACATTAATATGTCTGGATCTCATTCTAAGATCTTTACAGATCTGATACAGAGGTAAACCAGATTTTTCATACTACGACAAGCAATATTAGCAAGTCTTGGAGTCTCTCTTATGTAATGTCTCCTCCTTATTTGATAGAGTTGACGTTGTATGAGCATCGACTGCACTGAAGGGATCATCCAATAGATAAATGTCAACATCGTTATATACTGCTCTAGCCAACTGAATCCTCTGTTTTTGTCCTCCACTCATATTCAATCTCTCTCCCCAATCTCAGTCATATCTCCATGAGCAAAACTCTCTATATCCTTGTCTAATGCACAAGCTTTTATTGCCTTCTTGTATTGAATTTTGTCTATTGGTTTCCCATAGAGTATGTTATCTCTGACAGTACCACTCTGAATCCAAGTTGTTTGTGCCACGTAGGCAACATTGCCATATACTTCAACCTGCACGTAGTCCAATCAAAAAGTTTATGGAAGAATTTATGTATATAGAAAGCAAAAAAGCTGCATCTACAATCTTGTTGAACTATGAAATGGTTACTTTTGCTCAAGAAGAGTAGTTAATGCTCAACTTACATCTGAAATTTTTGGGATTTCTCCAAGAATTGTATATAGCAGAGCAGATTTCCCTGATCCCACTGAGCCACAAATTGCTACCTTTTCTCCAGTTTTAATGTGCAGATTTATTCCCTTCAAATGTTGGCTTTGTCAATGAAGATTCTGGATCCCAGCTGAGTATGGCTTGATGAATTTCGATGGTATACTAGGATCTGGCAAGTGCTTTCCTCACAACAGAATCTGGTCTCAGCTCATCATATTGTAAGAACTTGTCCAAAACGATCTAAGGAGACTTTAACCTGAATTAATATAGCCAAAACTTCAGGTAGCATTCTCACTGGATCTTGTATCACACGGAATGTTGCAAGCACTGTAAATATGGTTGTGGCAGTTAACGGTGGATCCCCTATGATAGGACACCCGACAAAAACTATAGATGCAGTAATGATGGGTGACATCCAGTAGAGTATGGTACCATATGTTCTATTAAATTGTGTTGAAGACAACCATTTGAACTCCACATCTCGGATATTTTCTATCAGCACTTTAAATTCTTCTTCCCATGCTTGTAGTTTGATTATTTTCATACTATTAAGAATTTTAGATGTTATTCTGAGTCTTTCATCCTGTGCAGTCATAAACACAACTTGGCACTTCTTGAGGGTTTTGGCCTTGGAAATTTGAGTTGTAACATAAATTTGTAACATTATTCAATCATAATTATACATCATTTTATAGTTTAATTAATTTAATTGCACCAGATGTTGCAATGTAAACGATGTAAGGCAATAGCATATAACATTAATTAATGTTTTTTTGACAATTTTTGAAAGTCAGAAAA